>AP025055.1:22861074-23014273 GCA_036186865.1 Eustoma russellianum
CAATGAAGCTACTTTTTGGTACAAAGTTATCCTTATGAGTGTAGCACAAGTGAGAGTTGGAATTTTGTAAAAATAAACTAAGGATTATTTTTAATAAATTATACGGTAAAACTGCTCCAGTAGAAAATTCTGGAGCTGGGCAGAATTGACCACTGACTTCAACGAATTGAAAGAGGACCTTGTGGACCTTCAATAAATCTGATTTTCGGCACCAAGCTAGACCCATGTGTATAGAAGATTTGGGAGTTGGAATGTTGTGAAAATAAGCTATGGTTAATTTTTAATAAAATATTTGGTAAGACTGATCAGACTTGGAAAACGGGAATTGAGCAGAATTGTAGCCTCTCTTGACAGACGTGAAAAGGGACCTTGTAGAGGACCAATAAAGCTGATTTTTGGCATGGTAATAATCCTATGAGTGTAGTAGAGACGCCAGCTGGAATCTTGGTAAAATGAGTCCTGAATTATTTTTTAATTAATTAATTACTAAAACTGCTCAACTGAAATCACTGGAACCAACCTGAAGTTTAGTAACGATTTTCTTGACTCAGAAAAGGGACTTAGAGATGTGAAAATAGGCTAAATTTCAGTAGGATACTATTTCCACATGTTTATGATTTGTGCGAGTTGGAATTTCTGAAAAACGAATCACGGTTTTGCCGCAATTGAATTTTTGGTAAAATAATGTCTGTTCAGTTTCAGCACTTAATCCGTTTCGGAAATTAATTAAATGAGCCCTTTATGGTTATGGAAGTAGCCTGGAATTTTTTATGATATGTATCTAAGATTCCACCCAACGGGTTTATGACTAAAGAATATGGAAATGGGTCTATTTGATTAGCTTAACCGCCTCATGAATATGAAGTAAAAGTCTGGAAGTATTTAGCTTCCAAATTCATGCACGTTGACATGTTATAAGGAATGCATACGACTATTCCCGTCATGACTTGCATGGCATATCATTCCATGTACCATACATGTCCATATGTCACATGAATTTGATTCTATAAATTTTATGCATGCAAGTCTTCTCAAGTGAAAATGTTTTCAGTTATGCATCAAAAGTTTTTATGGTCCCATGTTTTAAATGAAAGCTTCATGATTCCTTTGCCGGCCAAGCATGCGACTAACCCGACTCCAGACCCGGGGTTAATTGGTCTAATGACATGACATCTGTTCTGGACCCGTTCAGATCCGGGGTTAATTGATCTGATATCTGTTCTGGACCCGTTCAGATCCGGGGTTAATTGATCTGATATCTATTCTGGACCCGTTCAGATCCAGGGTTAATTGATCTGATATCTGTTCTGGACCCGTTCAGATCCGGAGTTAATTGATCTGATATATGTTCTGGACCCGTCCCAGACCCGAGGTTAATTGGTCTGTTTATATGCTCTGGATCCGCTCAGATCCGAGGTTAATTGATCTGACACTTAGTTTTTACGACATGTTAATTTATGGGACAAAAATGATGTTTTTTCATGACATGACATCATGCATTGCATCTTGCATATCTCACGATCATGAAGACATGTTGCATGTTACAGTTAATGGTTAATGAGTTATTGTTGGTATAGTATTACCTAAACGTATTTTTAAGCCGAACGTCAAGCAAGCTCAGGATTTAAGATCAGGTATGAATTACGGTTATTTGAGGTTTTCGGGGTATTACATTCATGTTATAATTCTTTACGTATATCATGGTAGTTTATTGTATTCTTGCTGAGTGATTTTATCACTCACACTTTATTTTTCCCTAGAGCCAGGTAATGCCAATATAGAATGGATCGAGGATGAGCCGAAGGTATCTTATCCATAGGCGAGGAGATATGAAGGAAGCTAAGCTTAAGGACTTTTGTGCTGCCAAGACATTTTGTATTATGACTATGTTTGAATTCTCTGGATTTCAGTTATGTTATTTTGTGGGACTACTACTTTTGGGAACTTAGTAATTTAGTAATGCATGTTTAATTTGAAAAGTTTTAATTCTGCCTAAATTTTACTACCATGTTGAATGTTAGCATGGGAGTCCATGATTTATGTTATGGATTTTCGCATGCTATGCATGACACTTCGTACTCTCCTTAGTGAAGTACGGCGGGTGCACCATATCCAGATGAGGCCCGGGTGCGGGGCGCCTCATTCATCATACAGTCCAAGTGTCTTCACATCATTGGTTGACCTTTGGCAAAATAAGACAACATAATTGGTCCACCTTGGCAACTCCATTTGGCTGAAAGTTTAAGCTCAAAGATGACTTGAAATTATCTTAAAAATTTGAAGATAATAGCAAGGGATAATACTACATTATCCCCTCAACTTCTTGGCACAAGAATAGGCATGCGAGGCTTTGATCAATTCCAATGAAATTCAGCTCCAAAAAATCAAGTGTAGTAGCCGTTGGACACTTTTGATTTTCCAAAAAAACTTTGATTTTTCTTAATAAAATAAGAAAGGATAATACCACCAAAATATCCCCAACTTCAAGCACAATAATAGGACATGTGAGAGCTCCATTTTGACTCAAAAATCTGCCAAGAATAGCCATATACACCAAGTAGCCGTTTGGCTATATTTGAAAAATCCAAATTGGCAATTTTTGCCAACTAGCTCCTTTTTGGTTGGTCCACTTTTCTTAAACTTACAAAATGAATTCCACATCATATCCAACTGCATATGCACGTTTTTCAACATATATATGTGTAGCGACTCAGATTTTTGAAGAAGAAATCAATAGATAATAGTTGACAAGATTAGGTCAACGTGTATCACCGAAATTCCTAATATTTCTTCTTATATGTCATGAGCATTTCCACACCTTTGACACCTTTAATATCTCTGAATAATGATGATAAATTTGCTCTTATAACATATATAGGATGGTCTTCAAGAAAAAATAGAATGTGACATCTCAAATCGTCACATATCCAGCTATAGTCAATAATATCATCTTGTGAGAGAAAGAGATAAAGAATCACCATATTATTTTCAAGTTAATAATAAATCAGCTCCAGAATGAAGATAATAATATGCCCAACTTGAGTGTAAATACCAAAAATACCCTAAGGAGTGAAATGACCAAAATGCCCCTAGTATAAGAAAACTCCAGAAATGACCCGGATGGTCAGAAATAAATATAACAACACCTTTGTCATAATAAATAAGTTTAGAATAAGTCCTTCATATATATTCACCATATCATGTTCCTATAAAACTCAAAATTCTAATTTTGCCCTTATTGGTAAGTTGTAGAAACTTCCAAGGCACGTTAGTCACAATACATTTAAAATCATCAAAATCACATAAGATTCACATAATGAGCATGTGTAAATCATATACAAATGAAAACAACCACTTTAACATATTTTAGAAAAATATTTCTAAAAACCCTAAACATTCTGTGAGACGTGGATCGATCTATGTGAGGGGTTGACGTACGTCGATCGATCCACGTGAGGGACTGACGTACGTCGATCGATCCACGTGAGAGATCGACGTCTCACAGTAAGTTTTTGGTTCTTTTCAGTTCAACATCGATCGATCCATGTTAGGGGATGATGTACATCGATCGATCCACGTGTCTCTGCCTGAGAGATCCACGTTATTTTTCTTCACTTTTTCATCCTTTAATCACTTATAACACCATATGTGACATTTCTAAGTATTCACCACTTAAAATCATGACTTTAAAAATTATCCAAACATATTTCTCAACATTCTCCCCTTTTGGATGATTTTCAAAATAACTTAACATGATTTTAATGTCACAACTCATAACCATTTGTTTAACATCATAAATCTTACCAATTGTTTTCGAACTTTGTTTTCAACAAAATTTTAAATAGTTATGCTCCCCCTCAACTTATACTCTCCCTCTTAACCTATACTCAACTTCTACCAATTGAAACTTATCATGCCAAATCATGACTTACCAACTAAAATCATGTTCTTATTCTATCCCCCCCTTTATTTTGCAAATCATGCAAAAGATAGAACTACGCAATGGTGTCATAAGTCATCATACCTAACTTGGCTCGTAAGTTTTTAAACGTGGCTTGATTAAGGGGTTTGGTAATGATATCAGCTATTTGGTGATCAGTTCTTATATGATTTATGACAATATCCTCATTTTGAACATGATCGCAAAGAAAGTGGTATCGCACCTCAATGTGTTTGGCCTTAGAATGAAGCACCGGATTTCGAAAAAGATTGATCGCACTTGTGCTATCGCAGTAAGTTGGAATCTTTTTTATTTTAATGCCAAAATCACTAAGTTGCTGTTTAAGCCAAAGTATTTGGGTAGTACATAGACTCAAAGCAATATACTCGGCTTCAGTGTTAGAAAGAGCTACACTAGCTTGCTTTCTAGAAAACCAAGAGATCAAGTAAATTCCTATGAATTGACATGTACCGCTAGTGGATTTTCTATCCAACTTAGCGTTTCTATGATACCAAAGTCCTAAGTGAGGTGTATGCTTAAGATATCTAAAGATGTATTTCACTGCATTATAGTGAGATATCTTAGGACAAGATTGAAACCTAGCACACATGCACACACTAAACATAATATCATGTCTTGATGCAGTTAAGTATAACAATGAGCCAATCATAGACCTATAAAGTGTGTCATCAAAAGGTTTACCATTTTCATCCTTATCAAGTTTGGTGCTAACACTCATGGGGTAGTTGTAGGTTTCAATTTTTCAAAGCCAAACTTCTTAATCATATCATTGACATACTTAAGTTGGCTAATGTGAATTCCTTGAGGGGTTTGTTTGATTTGAAGCCCTAAGAAGTAGTTCAATTCTCCTACTATTGACATTTCAAATTCTGACGTCATACACTCTTTCAAGTCTTTGACTAAAGTAAGGTTAGTTGAACCAAAGATAATATCGACTACATATATTTGAACTATTAACAAATCATTATCTTTTCTTCTTAGGAATAATGTGTTGTCGATGGTCCCCCTTTGATAATTATTTGCAATAAGAAAATTTGCAAATCTATCATACCAAGCTCTTGGAGCTTGTTTCAAACCATATAGAGCTTTCTTAAGCTTGTAAACATGGTTAGGATTCTTTGGATCTTTGAATCCAAGGGGTTGTTTGATAAACACCTCTTCTTGGATGTATCCATTCAAGAATGCACTCTTGACGTCCATTTGGAAGAGCTTAATATTGCTTAGATTTGCAATCGCAAGTAACAATCTAATTGCTTCTAGTCGTGCAACGGGTGCAAAGGTTTCTTCATAATCTATACCTTCTTGTTGATTATAACCTTGTGCGACTAGCATAGCCTTATTCCTTGTAATATTTCCTTGTTCGTCCATTTTATTCCTAAAGACCCATTTAGTTCCTATTATAGACTTGTCTTCAGGTTTAGGTACTAGGTATCACACGTTGTTCCTTGTGAATTGGTTCAATTCCTCATGCATAGCTTCTACCCATGATATGTCACCTAAGGCTTCCTTAACATTCTTAGGTTCTATGTGTGAGACTAAGCTATTTCCTTCAAGTTGACTTATGTTTCTACGTGTTCTAACCTCAACACTTGGATCCCCAATGATTAATTCTTTAGGGTGCCACCAATTCCTAGATTGACTAAGTTCACCCTCATCTTTTTCAAATGTTTCATTAGTGAATGTTATCATATGTAATTGGATCATTAGTTGTATCTTCCAATTGCAAAGTCTCTTTATTTATTTCATCTAAGGGTTCATGCTTGTCTTGTTCAAGTGGAGTTGGTTCTAGATGATCAAGTACAGGCTCAAGTAATACATCATCATCATACATATTTTCAACATTTCTTTCTTGTTTATGTTGATGTTTATCACTAACTCCAAAGCATGCATTTTCATTGAATTTCACATGTATGAATTCAATTATCTTTCTAGATACAGGATCATAACGCCTATATGCTCTTGAGTTAGTTGAATACCCAACAAATATGCATTCAATAGACTTTTGTTCAAATTTATCTAGATTATCCTTAGTGCTCAGCACAAAACATTTACATCCAAATACTTTAAGATAATCTATCTTAGGTTGTCTATTGTTAACAATTCATAAGGCGTTTTATTTTTTCTTTCTAATAGTAAACCTATTTATAATATAGCATGCACAACTAACAGCTTCAACCCATAAATATTTAGGTAATTGATTTTCACACAGCATTGTCCTAGCAACTTCTTGAATTGTTCTATTTTTACGTTCAACAACTCCATTGAGTTGTGGTGTTCTAGGTGCTGAGAATTCATGTTTAATTACATATAGTTCGCAAAATTCGATTACGTCTTTGTTTTTAAATTCTCCACCTCTATCACTTCTAATCCTTTTAACATTTTCTTCGTAAATGTTTTCAAGTTGCTTAATATGGGTTTTGATTGCTAATGGAGCATCGTCTTTGTGTGTTAGGAACAATGTCCATGTGTAGCATGACTAATCATCTACTATGACACACACATAGTAGTGTCCACCTAGACTTCTTGTCCTACTTGGACCAAATAAGTCTAAGTGAAGCAATTCAGTACATGACTAGTACTCACTTCATGTTTCGGTTTTAAGGTTTCTTTAATGTGTTTTCCCTTAATACATGTTTCACACATTTGAAAATTATCTAAGTCTGATTTAGGCATTCCTCTAATTAAATTCTTCTCAGATAATTTCTTAATGGTTGAAATTCCTATATGGCCTAATCTTCTCTGCCACAAATTTACATCTATGTCATGTGGTATTAGACACTTAACCTTAGCATCTAACATATTATCTAAGGTAAGAGTATAAATGTTACCATCTCTATTTCTTTTTAAGACTATTTCGCTTTTTTTATTTATTATATCACATGAATTGGGAAGAAAAGAGACATTGTAACCACAATCTATAAGTTGTGAAATACTAAGTAAATTATAAGAGAGATTGCTTACTAACAACACATTTCGTATTTGAAATGTGCTAGGCTCCCCAATTGTTCCTTTTCCAACAACTTGTCCTTTGTTGTTGTCACCGAATGTTACTTTTCCTCTATTTTTGATATGTTCCAATTCGATGAATAGTTTGGGGTTCCCCGTCATATGCCTCGAACATCCACTATCTAAAAACCATTTGGTTTTAAGATTCTTTGACTTTGCCTCCTTCTTACATTCTTTGCGTTTCACCTACAATGGAGACAAAGTTTTAAGTACCCTTTATTTGGGTCCTTGAATGATAGGGACACTATTCTTGTTTAGATATCCCTTAGGTATCCAAACTTGAATATACTTTTTAGGCACATTTTTAACATGATTATAATTTGGAAAATAAGAAGGATTAGCATATAGATGATCATTCAACATAAGTGAAGATGCATTGTTATACACATTGCGCCATGGTTGATAATCATTATATGCTGGCCGATTTTTATAATTTGTATAAGGCATGCGATTTTGTTTCTTGAATGGCACAATATAAGTGTGTTCATAGGCATTTCTGTAAGACTTATAAGAATGTTGCCTATACTTTGGTTCATAATACGTTGGATGCATTTTATTATGTCTAGTTGCATTTGTATACATATAGGCATAATTTCTAGGTTGTCTAGATGCAAAGCTTGGCCTAGATGTATGTTTATGCGTGTGTGCTTTTATGGGTGTATGTTGTATTTTTTCCTTAGAATAAACAGAAGAAGATTTAGCAGACAAAGTTGTTTTTATATTTTTATAAGGCTGTTTAGTAGTTGAAGATACAAACTTAGTCTTTCTACCTACATTGTCATCTTCTTCTTTATAGCCTAAGCCAGTTTTATCATTTCTATACTTTTGCGATGAGATTAGTGTATCTAACATATTAGCACCTGACTTAGATTGTTCTAACATTTTTTCTAAGTTAAGTTTAGAAGACTTAAGTTGTATTATTTCATGTTCACAACTTTCCAACTTGGATTTTAACTTATTATTTTCCGTTTTTATCTTTTGTTCATCTTTCCTATATGATTCAATTTTATTCTCTAAAGAATCAAGAGTATTAGTAGACTCTTGTTTAAGAGATTCTAATTGATCGGAAAATTCCAAGTTGGCCGTCTTCAACTTGTTACTTTCTTCAATTAGTTTCTTCTTTTCTTAGAGAGCCTCTTACAGTGAGCAAGCATTCTTAAGAACTCTTCATACATTTCATCAAATGTCATGTCACTATAATATGAAGAACATACCTCGTTTGATACGAAGCAGATTTGAGCTTCCTCAGTTTCGGATTCTGAGTCGGATGAGTCGCTCCATGTGCTCACCTTCATTGCTCGTTTCCCTTTCCTTGCCTTAGACTCCTTTGTCTTTGTCGTTTGTGCATCCTTGTCCTTGGCTTGTTTGTTATTGTTGTTATTATTATTATTTTTTTCGTGGGACAATCGTATGAAATGTCCTTTTTGACCGCATTCATAACACTTTAACTCTTTATTATACCGTTTGTTTGTGTTATTTTTCCTAGGTTGAGAAGAAGAAGATGAAGAAGAAGAAGAACATTGCCTATTCCTATTAGGACGTTTGAAAAACTTTCTAAGTTTTCTCTATTAATATCAAGTCATCATCTAATTCAGTATCACTATTACTATCATCATTATTTGTATGTGTTTCAGTTGTTTTGAAAGCTATTGACTTACTTGATGGTTTAGATCACTCGGACTTCCGTTGGTTTAGTTTTACCTCATAGACTTTAAGAGACCTGATCAATTCATCCATCTTAATGATTGACTTTGTCTCCTCGATTGCAGTCACCTTTAGATTCCATTCAGCAGGAAGGCTTCGTAGCACCTTTTGAACCTTTTCATTGTTCGAAAATGACTTCCCTAAAGCTTCAAAGGCATTGAAAATATTAGTAATCCTCAAATCTATAGATGTTATGGATTCGTTCAGCAACATTTTGAAAGTCTCTAATTCAGTCATAAGCATGTTTATTTTTGACTCTTTAACACCACTAGTACCTTCATACTTTAATACATGTGATTTTCACATGTCGTGTGCGCTTGTGCAATTTGAAACATATCCTGCTTCAGACATTGTAAGTCTATTCAAGAGTAATTGCATAGCTTTAGCATTCATTGACATTTTCTTTTTATCTTCTGATGTCCAATCACTTTTACATTTTTCTACTTCTTGAGTGACTCCACTAACTTGTACAACTTTCATTGGAATGTACGGCCCATCTTCAACTATAGACCATAAATCGATGTCTATAGCCATTAAGAATAGCCTCATTCTTAGTTTACAATGAACAAAATTATTGCCATCAAAAAGAGGAGGGCGTTGAGTGGACATACCTTCCAACTCACCTTTGTGAGAAACTATTGTCATAGTATGTACCTTTAATCTGAGATAAGCAGGCTACAAAGAGTAATTGTTTCTTGGCTTTGTATTGATTGTACGGTGTTGAATATTGCTTCTTTGAGTGGTGTAGACCTCGCTCTGATACCAATTGTTAGACCGTGCACCTGCAATGAACACCACTAGGGGGTGAATAGTGGTTAGCAGAAATTACACTACAACCCTTTGTAAAAATCTCCTTTGAAAACAGAATCTGAGACTACTTCAGATTTAGAACCCATATTGAAAAATTCAACAATAATTGTACACAACTCCAAAAATTATGAAACTTTCCAGAATTGAACTTCAATGAGTTAACAAGAATCGGTCCAAAAATTAGACAAAAATAAGATCGTTTGATCCTTTAAACAAATAAAAAGATTCAGGTGGTCAATCTGGACAGAATTGGACAGAATGTTGCTGATTTTGAAAATAGTGTTTCTCTTTGAATATTCAAAAAAAAAGGTTGATCTTTATATCAAAACACTCCTTAGGATGTTTAAATGATGTTTCCAAAAGGACCTAACCTTAAACAATTTTTGATAAATACAGAATTTAAGTTTTCTCAAAACTGGTCAGATTGTAGCCAGATTGGAGCAGTTATCTTGCAAAGATGGAAAAACTAACTTTCCCTTACTCAAATCAAGCGATTCTTATTGTAAATGAAAGCTAACAGTCTGAAGTATAACTTCACCAAAAATCACGAATTTGAAAAGTGTTTAGCTATTTTTTCAAATCGTGAGAAGTTCTCTGAAAAATGCAGTAAAAACAGACAGAAAACAGAAATGAAGAAACAAGACAAGAACGCTGAGGATTTATCCTGATTTGGTCGATGTGACCTACTACAGTCCCAAGGAACACCTTTCCTTGGATTTCACTATCAAATGAAACACCTTACAACAAGAACTGAACCCGCTGATATCGGTCGATCGATGTGTACATCGATCTCTCAACTAGGTACATCGATTGGTTTTCTGAAGTTTTATTTTCTGATTTCTTAAGCATTGTTTATCATCTCTAATCTTGTTCTTATTGATTCAAATGTCTTGGTAGGAAGGGATTTGGTTAAAATATCAAGAATTTTGTCATTTGTTGGAAAAAATCATACCAATCCTTTTTGAATACAAACGCTTATAAAGTGATGTCTCACTTCAATATGCTTAGTTCTACTATGGTGTACCGGGTTTTGCGCTATACTTATGGCTGAAGTATTATCACATAAGATGGGTACTCTGCCAAACTTGACATTGTAATCATTCAAGGTGTTTGTCACCCAAAGTAGTTGGACACAACATGAAGCGGCCTATACGTATTCGGATTCTGCCATTGAAAGTGACACACTATTTTGTTTCTTGGAGAACCAAGAAACTAACAATCTCCAAGGAATTGACATGTCCCGGAGGTGCTTTTTTTATCAACTAGGTTTCCGACATAGTCGGAGTCACTATACTCTCTTAAGTCAAAACACCCATTTTTGAGATAAAATAGCCCAAAGTTCAGAGTACCTTTCAAATACCTAAAAATACATTTAATGGAAACTAGATGCAATTCCTTAGGAATACTTTGAAATCTAGCACATAAGCACACAACATGTAAAATATCCAGTCTATTAGTGGTTAATAAAGTAGACTACCAATCGTACCCCTATATTTGGGTACCTCAACCGACATTCTTTTTTCATCTTTGTCGAGCTTTGTACTTGTGCTCATTGGTGTGCTCACACTCCTTCCATCCTCAAACTTGTATTTCTTGAGTACATATTTGGTGTACTTTGTTTGAGATATATATACTCCATCTTGAGTTTGCTTGATTTTAAGTCCAAGGAAGTAATTGAGTTCACACATCATGCTCATCTCAAATTCTCCTTCCATCAACTTAGCAAAATGCTCACAATGAGAATCACTAGTGGCACCAAATATAATATCATCTATATAAATTTGAACAAGTAATTGATTATTTCCTTGTTCTTTAATAAAAAGAGAAGTGTCGACTTTTCTGCTTGAAAAACCATTTTCAAGGAGGAAGTTACTTAATTTCTCATACCATGCCCTAGGAGCTTGTTTAAGTCCATAAAGGGCCTTTTGAGTTTGAATACATGGTTGAGCTACATACACTTCTTGAATTATTCTATTCAAGAAGGCAGATTTCACATCCATTTGATATAGCTTGAAATCTTTATAACATGTGTATGCTAGTAGCATCCTAATGGCTTCTAGTCTAGGTACGGAGGCAAAAGTCTCATTGTAGTCTATACCGTCTTCTTGTATATACTCTTGAGCTACTAATTTCTAGTTATGTTTCCTTTATCATCCATTTTATTTCTAAATACTCATTTAGTACCAATTATATGATGATCACTAGGTTTAACCACTAATTCTCAAACAACACTTCTTTCAAATTGATTTAGCTCTTCTTGCATAGCTAACACCCAATCTTCATCATTTATAGCTTCTTTAATATTCTTAGCCTCAACTTGTGAAATAAATGCGTTTTCATTAAATTTTCTCCTAGTTAAAATGTCTCGACTTGTTTCTCCTAATATTAACTCTTTTGGATGCTCTTTCTTATATTTATATGAATTCGGTAAATTTGAAGTGTCTCATCTCACTTCCTCTTCTTCTATCTGTGGTCCATTCTCAAGTGGATCAATTCTAAGGTCAATAGCAATATTTCCTTTTGTATTCTCAAACTTTCTATATACTTACTTCAATTCTTTCATAACCATCATCATCATTCATGCATGGTTCATCGTTTAGGAGTTCCCTAAACTTAACATAAATTGATTCTTCAACTTTCACACTCCTTTTGTTATATACCCCAAATGCCTTGCTATTTTGAGCATAACCCATAAAAATTCCTTCATCTTCTTTAAAACCGAGTTTATCCAAGTTATCTTTGGTGTTAAGTATAAAACACTTACAACCAAATATCTTGAAATAACCAATGTTAGGTACTCTTCCTTTCCAAAGCTCATAAGGAGTCGTTTTGAGAGATGATCTCAAATAAACTCTATTGATTACATGACAAGCGGTATTTACCGCTTCAGCCCAAAGATACTTAGGTAGCTCAAATTCATTTAGCATGGCTCTACTCATCTCTTGAAGTGTTCTGTTCTTCCTTTCCACAACACCCTTTTGCTGAGGAGCTCTAGGAGCCGAGAAATTATGTCCATACCCCTTGGATATACAAAATTTTGGAATTCACCATCAAAGTCACTACCTCTATCACTTCTAATTTCCCTAATAGTGTCCACTTTTTGGTTTTCTAATCTCCTACAAAGTTTTATAAATTCTTGGCATGCATCATTCTTTTTCACTAAGAACATGACCCAAATGTATCTAGAGAAGTCATCTACCACTACAAAAGTGTAATTTTTTGCACCTAGACTTGCCATACCAATATTCTCATAAAAATCTATATAAAGCAATTGTAGAGGTTTGGTGGTGGAGATTTCACGTTTAGGCTTAAAGCTTGCTTTAACAAGCTTTGTCTTTTGACAAATGTCATATAAGCCATGGTTTTTGAAATTAAATTTTGGAAGAACTTGGACCTTTTCAATCTTGCAAATCTCTTTGAAATTCTTGAAACTAATATGTCCAAGTCTTTTATGCCATAATTATGTTAAATCATTTTTGGCAACTAGATATAAAACTTTTTGTGATATCAAATCATGTGTGCTACATTTATAAACATCATTTTTCCTAATTGCCTCAAAAATGATTTGATCATTCTTTTTCACAATGCATTTTCTTTTCACAAATTCAACTTGAAAATTAGCATCAGTTAGTTTGCTAACACTTATCAAGCTATACTTAAGCTCTTCTACATATTATACATTATTAATAGTGAAAGAAGAGTTACTGATTTCTCCATGTCCAAGGATTTTGGCTCTCCTATTACCAAAATGCACCGTTCAACCATCTTGGAGCATGAACTTGGTGAATAAGGTCTTGTCTTCGGTCATGTGCGTTGAACATCCGTTGTCCATAAGCCATTTGGTTCCTTCGTCTTTGGCTACTCCATTTATGTTGAGAGCCTACAAAACCAAGATACTTATACATTGGTACCCTTTAAGGTTGGGGCCTTTAACTTGTCCACCCTTAGACTTCTAAACATACATATTACTATATCTAGCTCTACATGCACTTTTTACATGTCCTATCTTGTTACAATGAAAACAAGTGGGTACATGCCTTGGTTATGTGTTTTTGTGTTTATGAGATGATGAGTCATTTTGTGTTTTTTTATTTGCCTTCTTCTTTAATAAGTTGGGCTCAATAAAAGAATATGATGAATTAAATCTTAAACCGGATTTATTATCTCCTATCCTTTAGCTTCCAAGAAATTTGTCTAGATTATTTTCACCATCAGTTAGTTTTTGTAAGTCTATTCTTAATTTATCACGTTCTTTCCTAATCTCCATATTTTCTAAAGCTACGGTTTTGTGAATGGTAAGTATGGTGTCAAGCTCTTGATAGATCAAAATATTCTTATCATGCAAGCTCTTGTTTCCTAATATGCACCTTTTAAGTTCTTTTTTCAAGTGTTTATATTTTAAATTCAGTTTTTCAAAATCATCTTGTAAATCTCCTAGTTCATCTTGTATATTAGAAGAGTCAGAGTTTACCTCAAGGTCATTTTCAATTGTCATGAGAAAAGTATGTTGTGTCTTTGGATTTTCAACTATTGCAATTAGTCCAACATCCTTGTCTTCACTTTCTTCTCCTTCCGATTCATAAAAAAGATCATCCCATGTAGTCACCTCTGCATTTAAAGCTTTCTTCTTTTGAGGAAAAGCTTTATTTTCTTGTTTTTGCGGCTCCTTGAGATGACAATCGACAATGAAGTGACCGGGTCGACCACAACTATAGCAATTTTCACTTACTTTTTATCCTTGGGTGGTCTCTTGAAAAATTTTCTTGCTTGAGCCTTGTTTCTTGTGGCCATTCTTCTAAATTTCCTAACTAGAAGAGCAACTTCCTCTTCCGATTCATCGGACTGTACCACCAATCCTTTGTGTGATACTTGTATAGGCTTGATAGGGTTTATTCTATTTTGATCATCAACAATAATTTCATAAGTAAGATTATCGGATAGCTCATCAAGGGTAAGAGTTTTAAGAGTCTTAGATTCAGTGATGGCGGTGACTTTGGGTGTCTATTCTGTTAGCAATGAGTTGAGGAGTTTGAGACAAGATCTTCATTTGAGATTTTTCTTGTCAACCATAGAGAGTTGATTCACTATTCGAGTGAATTGGTTGATTGTCTCCTTAATATTTTCACCACTCTTCATCCCGAACATTTTATACTCCTTCATGAGCATAAGTCTTTTGGCCCTTCTTGCTCAGTCTATTCATGTATCATCTCGAGCCTTTTCCATGCTTCGTTGGCTGTTTCAAGGCCTTAAGTCTTATGAGCTTAGTGGTGGTTAGAGCACTTGAAAGAATATCAAATGCTTTTTCGTTTATAGCGAAGTTTATCTACTCTTCGTCGGTGTAGTCATCCTCATCTTTAAACATTGATTCTCCTTTTGAGTTGGTGATCATAAGAACTTCAATTCCTTTGACAACAGCTTTCCATATATCAAATATGCAAACCTTTAAAATGTTTTATCATTCGAAACTTCCACAAAGAATAATTTTGGGCATCAAACATAGGTGCTTTAGTGTTTGAGGCTGAGAATAGTGCAGTTTGCTTGGAAGTTGAGGTGTAGGATGCAGAGCTTGTCATCTCCATGATCTTTAACCTTGCTACTTACAAAGACTGGCCAATCAATCAAGGTTATGCTCTGATGCCAATTGTTTGGTCCGTGACAATTACTCTAGAGGGGGATGAATAGAGTGTTGGGTGATTTTGCAGAATTTTTTTTTGCCTATCTCTAATTCAAATGAAATTCAAAATCAAAGAAAGAATCGGACGCGAGAGAAAATGAATGAGTCCACCAGATATACAGTGGTTTGAATTGTAAATGATTCTACTCTACTACCACTTTGTTGCCAAAATGAATTTTCAACAACTACTCTTCTTATTATTCTTAATAAGAACAACCACACTTACACTAACAACTTAATATAAGCAACCACAACAACAACTTCTTGCACAAAACCACTTTGTGCAACTACAAGAACCTCAACTCTAAGCAAGAACAACTTCTTCCTTCCTCACAACTTCAACAAAGTTCTCTCAAAGAACTTTCTCACAGTGGGTTTAAGGAAGTAGTGGGGTTTACACTTTCTCACAAGACTAAACACAAGCAAGAGATCAAATATGTATGGTTCCTCTTGTGTTAGACTTACAATCTCTCAATTTACAACAATGAAGAACATATAAGAGATTAACAATCTTTAAGCATTTTTACACAAATGAGAGAAATTTACAACAATGATGAATGAAGCTTGATGATGGTGAAAGTGTATGAATGCCTCATCTGAGCTTCTTCTATTTATAGGAGGTGTTATTCACGTTTTTCGAGCCTCGCCCATGTCTTCAAGTCATTCTCAAGTCTTGAAAATTTGAAAATGACCTTTAGCCACTCTATGGATTGATTTGATCCTCCAAAGCCATCCTAGAGAATCTTAGACATGGATATAATAGTCAAGGAAGCATGTTTAATGTTAGAAAAAAGTCCAGAAGAAATTTGAGCAAGATTGGAAAGAGAATACACCATGAATCTCCCTTGGATTTTGTTCCAACAGTTATACAAATTTGAATTCTGGATGACATCAATTGATCGATGTGTCTGACTTGAGAGATCGATGTCCTCCATAGAGGTTCCAGTTTTGAACCTGCCATACATCGATCAATCAATGTGTCTCCCTTGAGAGACGATTTGACATTGATCGGTCGATGTCCTAAAGCTGAGAGATCGATGTCCTCCAGAGAGGTTCCAGTTTTGAACCTACACTACATCGATTGATCGATGTCTCTATCCTTAGAAACTGATGACACATCGATTAATCGATGCCTCTCCTTCAGAGACTGATGTATACATCAATCGATCTATGTGAGAGATTGATGTCTCATAGTGTGTTTTTCTCATTTTGCTTCAAATTCCAAATGTGAATTTCCTTTTTAACTCTTTCAAAACATCTTTTTACATCATCAAAATATTTCATATCCCAACAAAATATATGTTGATGATATTATATTTGGTGCTACTAATGATTCTCTCTGTGAGCATTTTGCTAAGCTAATGGAAAGAGAATTTGAGATGAGCATGATGAGTGAGTTCACCTGCTTCCTTGAGCTTCAAATCAAGCAAACCAAAGATTGAGTATATATATCCAAACAAAATATACCAAGGATCTTCCTAAGTAATACAAATTTGAGGATGAGAGGAGTATAAGCACACCAATGAGCACAAATACAAAGCTTCATAACAATGAAAAAGGAAAGCTGGTTGAGGTAACCAAGTATAGGAATATGATTGGTAGTTTACTTTATTTAACGCCCTATTGATCGGATATATTACACGTTGTGTGCTTACATGCTAGATTTGAAAGTATGCCAAAGGAATCACATCTAATTGCTCTGAACCGTATTTTTAGTTCTTTGGAAGGTACATTTTGTGTATTGATATCGATAATATAAAATTCTTGATATGATGCTATTTTTTATTTCTTCTAGCAACTTTTTAGTATGATGTAGTCAATTTTCATAAATAATATAATAATATTTTAGAATAACTGTTTCTTTCATATATTCAAAAACACGGTACAGAATAAAACTAATTCGAATCTTAGGTTGATAAAAGTGAGTAACTACAAAAAATCATCTTCATGATAAAGAAACATAATCTCAATTTTGTGTTTCCAAAAAATTAATTAATCAATATTTTCCTTATAAAGATATATAAAATTAGTTTTTAAAACGTACTGAAAAAACGTAAGTTGTAATTTGATAAGGGAAAAAAAGAGAGCAACCTCCATTTGGTGAAAGACAAACAATTCCTCTTATTCTCCCATTCTTATATGCAGTAACCAATCAAAGGGGAGAAAAGAAAGAGCAGAAGATGGAGAAAAAGGATAGAAAGCAAGCGTATAGAACCAAGCAAAAAAGAAAGGGGAAAAAGAGAGAATAAATCAAATAAAAGGAAATAAGAACGACAGAGAAGGCAAGAAATGAGAAGAAGAGAAAGGAGAAGCTTTTGCACTTGCTGGAGGTTATGGAGGCTCTAATTGCAGTCGATGGTCGTATTGAGAAATTTTTAACGGATTGCTTTGGAGAGAATATGTCAGAAAAAAACTACGATATCACAGTAGAATAGGATATAATCTCACCTAAAATACAGCAACTATATAGAAATAATCGAACGGAAACACGAACAAAAACACCAGCAATTTTTAGCGTGGAAAACCTCCCAAAGTAAGAGTAAAAACCACGAGACCCGTAGGCCACTTAAACAATCTTCACTATAATCAATAATGGGTACAACCAAGTCTCTCTAGGCGCAGCTAGAGGAATACAACATCATCAAGATGAACCAAACAATCTTGGAACAAAAAAAGATACAAGAGAGGAACAAAACACAAAGCTGAAATTTTCAGGCAGAAACTTTCACGCACTTTAATCCTTTATTTAATTATTTTTATTTTCCCCTAGTATTTTTATTTCTTTTATTTTAATTTATTTAATGGGTTTCTGAATTTTCTTATTTAAAAAACAATATTAATATCAATTTAATTAATTATATGTATTTCTATATGTATATATATTTAATTTTATTTTTCCTCGCACTAAGGTTTTTCTTTGTTTTGGTTTTTTATTATTTTATTTTATTCTAGATTCCGAGTTTTTAAATTTAATTATATAATAATTATTTTCTTTACATATAATCATTATTATTATTAAGAAATCAGGCCCTAATTTTTTTCTTCCTCCTGGTCCTGGTCCTTTTCCCTTCAGCATGACCCTCTTCACAGCAGGCCCGCGTTAACTGCGGCCCACCCACAGTCATTCTTTTTTTATTCACTTGTTTATGGACCCGTCCATTTCAAACAGTCCGGCCTGCTGGCCGCCCTTTACCTTTTTTTTTATACATTTCAGTTATGGGCCAAAATTTTCCTGGCCTGCTAAGAATGTGGTAGTCCAAGCCTGTCATCCTTTTTATTCTTTTTTTAACTCATTTCTTTAATTTTCTTAAACTCTAATTTCATTTAAAAATTCATAACTTATCCATTTTGACTCCGACTTACCCCAAATCAATTCCATTGGACTCTATTTCATGTCTCAAACGTAACGCAACTGATACATCAGTACACACACCGCTCAGAGGCGTGTGTGGCCCCCTGACAGCTGCGTGTGTGCTTCACGCGCCGCCTCCGGGCGCGGTTTTCGACGTTCTGAACCATTCCAACCTATTTCCATGCTATGTGATCTATATCTAAGGCCGTCCATGCAATTTTCATACCAAAACATATAGAATTCACAAGACAAATATAAAGAATAAACGTACCGATTATAAACAAATAATCCCAATATAGAATGCAAGAAATCCAAATGAATCCGTTAGAGGGGAGGGCAACGTACCTCTTGAATAACAATTCATTGATCAACAAGGGATTGAATTTGATGTGGGTGGCCAATTATACTTCTCCTCCTTCTCTCTTTCCCTCTCTTTTCTTCCTCTCTTTTGCTTCTTTTTCTTTCTCCCTGCCGCCCTCCTCTCTCTGCTCCTCTCACTGCTACCTCTTTTTTCTAATTGTTGTTGTTGCAGTCGAAGGCTGCTGTGATAATGGGGGGGCGGGGTTTGGGGATTTAATATGGGTGGGACAGGATTCAAAAGGGAGTGGGGGAAAAATTTTAGGGATTGGGGAGTGATTAGGGGGGTTTGGTAGTAAGGATAAGTTTTTATTTTAAATTTCATATTTTAAATTTAACTTTATCTAATTTAAATAACTTTTTTTCTTTTAAAATTTTACGGTTACAAAATCCTATCCTCCTTACACAAAGTTTCATCCTCGAAACTTGCGTATTACATGGTCAACACTTAGTTTAATTCTACTTGATCCTTTCACCTAAATAATGATCAAGCTAAATATCTCTTGCGTATTCCAACATGCTAAACACTTCACTTCTTTATCACATGCTAAGACCTCAAAATCATTTCTTGTGCACCAACAGGGTAATCTTTTATCCATTGCCCTTTTGCTTATTAAAATCATTACATAATCTACCTATGATTATCGATTCAACCTTAAGGGTATTGTCATCATACTAAGGGTTCTACAACCCAATCATCGGTCTATAACTTACTTATATCTACGATCATCAGCAACCCTTGTAAATCAATTCTTAGGTGTACTACAATCTTTGACTTAACGCCTTATTCACAAGACTCATCTCTTGAATCGTATGTATTTTCAAAATACGTTTTACTCTATTATGATTCAATTTAGTTACGCTAGCATCCCACAAGATGATCTAGTCCTTATAGGGCTCAATCTTTAACTTAATTCTCTGTAATTAGTACGTACATACTTCCACTTATACCGCTGGACGTGTATCATTTAGCTTATCGCAGTCTACAATTTCAGATTCTTAAACTCATTATATATGGTCCATCCCCATAGATAATTAACCAACTAATATCCTTGATGTCCGCCAATATGGTACTTGTTACACAAAACCAAATCCTCAAAATCAATTCTTATATACTTACAAACTAAGTCTATGATCATGATCTTACTTCTTTCAAAATATCATCAATCTAATATAGAAATATGTGTATGGACATACACTTATTCTAATAAAAACGTGACCTATGTGGCTATAATTGAAATATAACTTCAGGCATTTTAAAATAATAACATTCCTATTATTTTTTTAAAACAAGATTTGAAATAATATACTCGTTTTTCGCAAAGCAGTGTTTCAAATGACCTCTTATAAAAACGATGATATTGCTTGTTTGCAAAGTATTTTGGTGAAATGGCATTACAACTGTTGAAAACTTGATAATGTAAGGTTTTATAAAAGGATTTGAGTACGATACCTTTCGTTTATTTCTTTTGAAAGCTACTTTTGGCTTCACAAAAGTTAAGCAAGTCTATCGCAAACGGGTAAATTACTTCGAAAACACTTTAATGGATAAAATTAATTTTTGACTAAAATAGATGTAACGAAACAAAAATTTGAAATCTCTTGTAAGAAATATATATAAGCATTTTAAAGTACCTCAGTAGTTTAAGAGTTTTTCCCTTTTTTAAGATTCTCAAAGAATTGAATTTTTTTTATGATGACATACAGATGCAGAAAAGAATTTAGCGTTGTAAAGTTTAGTAGACTACAAAAAAAATGAGAGTAGGCAAAAATTCTTAAAGTACTTGTAAAAATATAGCTATACTTTGGTGTACGTGCTTATTTAAAATATTTATCTGTTTGAAAAATATAGCAGTCAAATATTTCGTATAATTCTATAGGTCATCCTCTTTTTCAAATAAGGTCTCCTATGTACTGTTTCGTATAAGTCTAACATTTGTCTACTCATGATGAAATCTTTAACTTAAATTGATCCAATCCTAGCATAGCACACTAATTATTGATCGACTTAGGTGTTCTAATTCACCATGCTCCCGCACGTCGCACTGATCCACTGTACCTCGTTACTTGGTTATTTGAACCACTAATTTTATTCTAGTTCATATGAAAAGCAAACATTATTTGTTCATTCCCGCTCTATTTTAATTCAAGCCTACTGAATTCAAGTCAAATGTCTCGACGTCAACATTTAACCAACGAGTTTGTAGTGATATATCATTCTAGTATATTTACTATGTTAATGCGTGCTCATCACAATTAATCAATATCTCCAGTAATACTAGTAGCTTGACCTATTTTCATAACCCTACATTTAACATCTTAACCCTAGACTAAACGCTACTGATTATAATGCTTATGAATCGTTACTTGATTTCTATCATTTCTTTATAAATCATCTCTTAGTATCTATCATAATATAATAATTCATTTTTTAGTAGCTAATGTCTCGAATTAGACCCTAGCTTGCTCTGATGCTACCGTCCAGGTAGGGGTATGGACCTGCTTTACCTTATACTAATTGTACGAGGTCCCATGTTGTTGTTACGGTGACGCAGCCCGAGTTACTGCCTATCCTATTAATATGTCGCTAGCCTTTGCAGTAGGGTGATCTAGTTAACGTTTTAATTCATTCAAATTGATTACATAGTATTCAACTAGGGTTACTAAGATCATGGCTTCAAGAGTTATGATCAAACTTGGATAAGGTAGAATTGTATGGGATACCCTAGGTATATGTGTTTCAACACCGATCGACTTCTTAAGTTTAAGATTGTAACTTATTTCTAGGATTGTTCTTACTATCATCATTTTTTAAGTCTAAGATCATGTCTTATTTCTAAAATCATGCTTAGTGTATAATCAACGCTTATGACTACCTTCATTACTTACGTCCAAGGTCAACTCTTAATTGGAATCATTATTTATGTTTAAGATTATGACTTATATTCAGGATCATCACTTGCAACTGAGATTAGTACCTATATTCATGATCATCGCTTATGTTCAAATCATCACTTATGTCTAAGATTGTGACTTAGGGGGAAATCGTAACTTAATTTCTAATATCATTGCCAAAATCTACATTTCCACTGTGGATCTTAAAACCATTCTTTGAAAACCATACTCTAGGTGTGTAATACCTCTTGAACTTGTTCCAAAACTAGATCAAAGTGATCGACAGTGTCAGTTGTGTTGCGCCACCATTCCTCCGCATCCCCTCGTAGAAGAATCTCAGGTCCGAGTGTGGTGGTGGTGGAGGCAGTGCCTACTAGTTCAGTAGATGGTGCTACTGTGCTAAGGTATTTGTCATGGAGACTATGTCATCTTCAAGTGCTTGGGGATAATCCCATGATTTTGGTGGTTCTCACCACCATTTCTCTATTACTGGCTTATTCATTTCTTGCCGGCATTTTTTTTGGAATTTAGAATGGTCTAAAATTTATTTATTTAAATACAGGTTAAGTTAGGGGGTATTTTGGGAATTTCTAACAGCTTAGGGGTTTCACGTACAGGCCTGGGGGTAAAACGGTAAATAACTAAAGAAAACAAAAGAACGCTCACTCTCTCCTGAACCCAATCATAACTTAAGTCTAAAATCATTTCTTAAATCTACTTTGTTCATTAGGGGTAAAATCGTCATTTTCGAAAAAGATTAGAGCTTATGTCTAAGTGATCTAGTTAATCGTGCGGGTAAAATCGTCATTTTCGAAAAAGATCAGAACTTATGTCTAAGTGATCTAGTTAATCCTGCAATTCTGAAGTGGATCTGGAGCCTTGGCTCTGATACTACCTATAGCGCCCCGCTTCTGAACTCTAGCTTCGGGAACAGTGCACCCGCCGTAGTCTGCTAGGAAAACTACATGGCGTTGTTCAAACTTCTTTACACGTCAAAAATGACGTATAAATTTTTTGCGGAAACGATAATAACAATAAACCTCTCAATTAAATTAAATCCATCAGAAATGAAATCAAGTATAAGGGTTGACGAAACCCGTTATGTCAAGTATGAAATACTAGAATCAAATAATAAGCCTATTGGAGTCTATCTGACTATCCCAAGAACAAGTTCCTGGTCAACAAGATCCTGTCTCGAGCCCAGCTCACTCTTTCCACCTCGCGTAATCTATCCCATCCTCAATAAACATATATACTCATAATCTTGCTCACATGTGGAGGATAGGTAGGGGGTGAGTGATGGGAGTCACTCGTAGGTTACCCGTCTCTCCCGAAAAGGGACTTTCACATACTGAGTTTGGTAAATAGATAAAGCATGTAAAACAGAAACAAATAAATAAATAAAGCAACAAATAATAAATAAAGAAATAACACATATCACATCAATAACAATGTAATGCGCAGCTTCATGATGCATGCTCTTCATCATCATGTCACACACAGTCATTTAATATCACATGTCATGCTCTTTTTTTCCATGATATTATGCATGTCCCAGTCCTATAAGGTGAAGGTGACCGTTATCACCATACACCCATCACATGCTTGGTCAGGCCATACGTCCCGAAAGACCACATGGCTCATAGGCCAAATTCAATGCTCGTGTCATGAATGCTTCACACTTTCACACCATTCTTTTCTATGTTGCATACTCCGTTTTATGTTGCGTATTACCTATATTGCGTAATTACCCTATGTTGCGTGGGGTTCATTACTGTATTTTATATCTACCATATTTTATCTTTCTACCGTATTTTAGGTTTCTACACTTTATTTTATTTTTCTAGGCTTTCACGCACTTTAATCTTTTATTTAATTATGTTTATCTTTCCATACTATTCTTATTTCTTTTATTTTAATTTATTTAGTGGGTTTCTAAATTTTCTTATTTATAAAACAATATTAATATCAATTTCATTAATTATATGTATGTATGTGTGTGTGTGTATATATATTCAATTTTACTTTTCCACGGCACTCAGGTTTTTCTTTGTTTTTGTTTTTTATTATTACCTTATTTTATTCTAGTTTCTGAGTTTTTTAATTTAATTAAATAATAATTATTTATTTATATATAATCATTATTATTATTAAAAAATTCATGCCCTAATCTTTTTCTTCCTTTGGCCCGTTTTCCTTCAGCCTGGCCCTCTTCACAGCAGGCCCGCATTAGCTGCGGCCCGTCCACAATCATTCTATTTTCAATTTGCTTGTTCCTGGGCCCGTCCATTTCCAACAGCCTGACCCACTGGCTGCCCTTTACCTTTTTTTTAATACATTTCAGTTATGGGACGAAGTTTTCCTGGCCTGCTGAGAATGAGGCCGACCTGGCTGGCTGGCTGGCCTGCTGACCACGGTAGGCAAAACCTGCCACCCTTTGTATTCTTTTTTAATTCATTTCTTTAATTTTCTTAAACTCTAATTTCATTCAAAAATTCATAACTTATTTCTTTTAATTCCGATTTACCCTAAACCAATTCCATTGGACTCCATTTAACATCCCAAACGTAACGCCATTGAAATGTCAGCACGTGTAGTACACGCACTGCTTAGGGGCACACGTGGGCCACACTCGCCACCGCTGACAGCTGCGTGTGTGCTTCACGCGCCACCTCTAGGCGCGGTTTTCAATGTTTTAAACCCATTCCAACCTACTTTCGTGCTATGTGATCTATATCTAAGACCATCGATGCAATTTTCATACCAACACATAGAGAATTCACAGGAAAAACATAAAGAATAAACATATCGGTTATTAATAAACAATCCCAATACAGAATGAGAGAAATCCAAATCAATATGATAGAGGAGATGGTAACCTATTTCTTGAATAACAATTCACTGATCAACAAGGGATTGAACTTGATATGGGTGGCCAATTCTCCTTCTCCTCCTTCTCTATTTCCCTCTTTTTTTTCCTCTCTCTTTTTCTTCTATTTCTTTCTCCCTGTCGCCCTCCTCTCCCTGCTCCTCTCATGACTACCACTTTTTTTTAAAATTGTTGTTATTGCAACCAAAGGCTGCTGTGATAATAGGGGGTTTGGGGATTTAATTAGGATGGGACGGGATTCAAGGGGGAGTGGGCGCAAAATTTTAGGGATTGGGGAGTGATTGGGGAGGGTGGGTTTGGGTAGTTAGGATAAGTTTTTTTAAGTTTCAGATTTTAAATTTAACTTGATTTAATTTAATTAACTCCTTTTTTCTTTTAAAATTTTACAATTACAACATATAATTTGTATTACCCTTAACCACAATCTTTCTAATTCCAATTCCATGTGTTTACTGGTACCTACTTAGCTGTCACACTAGGGAAAGGTATGGAAGTGATAATGATAAAAAGAGTATCAAGTGCTCATGAGGTATGTACGTGATACATGCATTGTAAAACATTTAGAAACATATCATTTCGTAACTTTGTGAACATGGTAAAGCATGAATTGGCTATATCACTTTTCATATCGTAAGAACGGTACCCACTACATGCCGAATGATTCCCCGAGAAGTCGCAGGTACCATCTATGAATCTCGATGGTCCAACCATGGTGTTACATCACACGTACATAGGACTAATGGTGACGCACTATGGGAGAGATCCCAAGTCCCGGACGTGGTGTTACACTCAACCATAATGTATTTTGCCCCTGACATCCTCCTCCAAGACCAGATGTCAAGTAACTCTCCATATCAGAACATAGTAGATGTATCATTAAAGCAGAGATCCCTTGTCCCGGACAAGGTGTTACACTCAGCCAACATAAACATGCAAAATTCATATGGAATCACTCATCTCGTGGTACGGTTCTTTATTCATAAAATTCCGTTTAAAACATCTTTCGCAATAATCATTTTGTAAACGTGATCTTAGATAAAATCTTTTGTTTTGAAAATCATGATGTCATATGCATAAGTGAATGCTCAGTTTCTGAACTGGTTTTAGATCTCTAAGAAAATCATCCCCTAAGTCCATTACTCATGTCGAGTTCTTAGGTGAAATTACTATTTTGCCTTTTTTTTATGGTCTTGGTCTCTACTCCCCCAAAACAGCCCTTTTTTGGGCTTTTGAATTTCTAGATTTTATCCTCTTACTATGTCCACAACTTGCTTTATTTTAATTCTTCCAACCAGCCCATTTTTCAATTCCCTTGAATTATGAAATTACCTTGTTTAGTGTCTTGTCCCTTTTTAAATTTAACAATTTGTTTATTCCTTGATTTACCTTACATTCCTATTTATTATACATATCTTTACATGGGTTTATTCAAATAGCTTAAATCACCATAGTTGTGCTCAAATAGGCCCTTGGCCGAATGGTTTTAAAACCACACCCATTGGTTTTTCAATTTGTTTAATATAACAAACATGCTAGTTACTTACATATATTACACATATTATACATATATTTACATAGGTACACACAAATAAGTGTAGATCATCATGTAGATGCCAAATATGGCCTTATGGCCGAGAATCACCTTGCATGCCCACAATGAGTTTTCAACTTTGTCCAATGTCACTAATATGCTAGATTGGTAACCTCCATTTTGTACACTAGTCTACCATGATTATAAGTCATGATGATGTATGGATTTCATGATTCTAACACATTAAGCCTCAAGTGTAGTCACATCTAACATAATCATGGTCATGAGGACCATGATCATGATGATGATCATGATACTAGCAACATTCAAACACATAGGAGGATAACACCCACGAACATACACCTCCTTAGGCCATGATCATCAAGATACACATCATGATAATGGTGATGAAATCATGCCGAATGATGGAGGCCAAAACAGCCCAATCTTAGGAGGAAAAAGGCATGAAATGGGGTGATGATCATCGAAGAAGTGATCTTTTATGCCATGCATTCTAGTATGTATTATGATGCACCATAAACATACTAAATCATGGCAATAATCACGCAAACACACTAAAAATCATATCAAATCAAGAAGGTAATGATCATCCCAAGTACATGCATAAAGATTATGAAAAGGAATGTTCTTAGTACACTTTTCCAAGAAAGTATACTAAGCTACCTCTACTTCTCATGTATTGGATGAATGCATGTCTAAGTTTCCTCCTTTATGCCATGCACGCCCTTGAGGGGATTATTATACCAAAATATTGCCATGCATAATTCATCTAGATGTCATCCTAGCCTTACACATGAAACTATATAAGTACTGCACACAAACATACTTAGTTTAGCCATGTAAGTACACTTTTTATATCTTTGTGATGAAGACTTCATTTCAACACATGCATGCATGATCCATCTTGCGATATGAACATAATTGACTCATTTTTGAAGATTTATGAGGAAGCTAAGACGAATACTTGCCTTTGTTCTTGAATCTTATACTTAAGAGTGGATGCTTTCTTTATTTGGCTTGAGGGGGTACACGACCTAGGACCGTGAAAGGGGAAAAAATGGTTAGTTTTAGGAGATGACACTAGGAATACTCAAATATCAATTCCTAAAGAGGAATTTACCTTGGAAGCTCTTGAAATCTCTCATGCTCAAAGATTTAGAACTCCTTCTTTGGTGGGGTACCTTATGGCCTAGGTGCCAAAAATGGAGGTGTGTTGAGTTTTTGTGGAAGATGGATGGTGAAAAAGAGGTGTAAGAAGAAGGACAAGGTTCTTACCTTGATGATTTTGGTGCTTGGACACTTGAACCTCACTTGAATGTTCAAGGAAATTCCTTCTTCCTTGCTAGTGAGCTCATGGGTGGAATAGGGGAAAGAAAAGAGTGTTTGATCTTTGTGAGAGAGGAGGAGTGCAGAAGACTATTTCCAGAGAGAGAGAGTGAATTATGGAAAGTGGGAGTGAATAAATGAAGATGTTGTCTGGCAAGATAAGAGTTTTCTTCCTAATTCTAAGCTTTGGCTGAAATTTCTAGTAGTCGGGTAGAATGGTGGATTTTTCTTGAGTTGATAAGTTAGAGGAGAAGAAAGTTTTGTGCATGAAATTCTAGTGGTGGGTTGTCTTATTTGTGTAAGACTTGAAATGATGGGGGGCAGAAAATAAAAAGGGAAGAAATGGAAAATTTGGGGGAATAATAAAATAAGTGGCCAGGTAGGGGTGGGGTGCAAGTGGGTGGTGATTTTACCATTTTATCCTTCCTTTATTTTCTTATGTGTTATTTGTTTTCCTTTATTTAATTCCTAATTAAAATTGTACCATTATTTATATGCTTATTTAATTATTCTTATACTTATTAAGGTAATTTACTAGTGTTTAAGTTTTATGTAGGCACACACACATACATATTACATCAAACACGGCATAACGATGTAACCCATTTTACTCACGTAGCGGGAGTCATGGTGTAACATTTTCCCCCTTATAAAAAGTTTTGGCCTCGAAACTTACTTACTTTAGTCGAAAAGCTGAGGGTATTGCTCCTTCATCTGGTGCTTCGGCTCCCAAGTAGCTTCCTGCTCGAAGTGATTGCTCCACTGAACCTTCACAAACGGGATCGACTTACCCTACAACACATGCTCCTTCCGGTCCAGAATATGCACTGGCACCTCGTCATAGGAAGTGTCATCCCGAATCTCCAACTGCTGATGCTCCAATACAAATAGAATTTAAGTGGGGAATTCTTAAAAATATCACATATGGTGTTATAAGTGATTAAAAGTTGAAATAAAATTGAAACAAATGAAAAAATGACATCGATATCTACATAGATCTCTCAGTCAGACATCGATGTATCCAACTGCTGATGCTCCACTTCATGATTTTAAGTGGGGAATTCTTAAAAATATCACATATGGTGTTATAAGTGATTAAAAGTTGAAATAAAATTGAAACAAATGAAAAAATGACATCGATATCTACATAGATCTCTCAGTCAGACATCGATGTATACATAGATCTCTCAGTCAGAGATCGATGTACATAGATCTCTACATCGGTCGATCGATGTCACACAGAGACAAAAACTAGAACTCACTGTGAGACATAGATCTCTCAACTAGAGGTACATGGATCGATTGATGTATACATCAGTCTCTAAAATTGAGACATAGATCGATCGATGTCCAGCGTTTTTGGAGAAATTTTTCTAAAAAGTGATAAAATGATTTTTTCATTTACATATGTTTCATATATGTATATTGTGTTTTTATTACTTGTTTTTGATGATTATAAATATCTTGTGACTAATGTGCATTGGAAGTTTCTACAACTTACCAAAAAGGGCAAAATTGGTATTTTGAGTTTTGTAGGAACATGATATGGTGGAAATACTTCAAGGATTCATTCTCATCTTATTTATCATGAAAAAGGTGTTATTATATTTATTTCTGACCATCGGGGTCATTTCTCGAGTTTTCTCTCACCGGGGGCATTTTGGTCATTTTACCCCTGAGGGTATTTTTGGTATTTTTACTCAAGAAATCTCTTTAGTATATTTTTATCTTTATTCTGGAGTTGAATTATGATTATCTTGACGATTATACGGTGGTTTTATATTATTTTTCTCAAATGATGATATTATCGACAGTATCGGGATATGTGACGGGTTGTGATATCACATTCTATTTCTTTCTTGAAGACCTTCTTCTATATGTTATTGGAGTATATTTATCATCATATTTCAGAGAATTTAATGGTGCTCAAGGTTTGAAAATGATCACAACATACAAGAAGAAATATTGGGAATTTTGGTGTTACATGTTTACATAATCGTGTCAGCTATTATTTGTTGATTTCTTCTTCAAAAATCTGAGTTGATATACACACATGCAGCCTCAAAAACTTGTATTAACAGATGAAAATGATGGTGTACTCATTTTTGGCTTGATGACAAGTGGACTAATCAAAAGGAGCTAGTTTGCAAAATTGCCAACTATGAAATTTCAAAGTTTGCACCCAACTGCTATTGCTGGTCTTGGCAGAATGTTTTGAGTCAAATCAAGCTCTCACATGCCCTATTATCTTGCGAAGGAGTTGAGGGGATAGTGGAGGAGTTATACCATCTTATCCCACTATTTTATCTTCACATTTTATTTACTATTTTGAGATGGAAATTTCGGCCATTATAAGTGCAAAGGTGGACCAATTATGTTGCTTCATTTTGCCATGTGTACAAGGTGATTAGGTGTCCAACCAATGATGTAAAGACCACTAGGATTAGACGATGAAGATAGTGACACATAAGAGTTCTTATCTTCAAGAGCCATTTCACACTATAAATAGGAGGCAAAGGTGAAAAAGAAGCACACACACTTGAAAAGCAAAAAGTTGATTTGTCTTGCTATCTTCTTCTCTCCATTGTTGTTTTATTTTTTGTAGACAAGGTGCTCTTATGATATTTGTTGTAGAGCTACAAGCCTCTTGTGTTTAATTTGTAAGATTAGTTAGCCAAATATATTAGGCTATACCAATAGGTGGTAGAGGTGTTACAACCAAGAGTTGCATAGAGGTGTTCATCCAAGTCTTGAATAAGGTTGGTGTTTAACCCAAGGATCAAGCTTGGTTTCTTTGTAATTTTCATTTAATAGTGGAATCCAAGAAAAGGTGTTCCTTGGGACTGGAGTAGGTCACATTGACCGAACCGGGATAAATCATTGGTGTTCTTGTCTGCTTTACGTTTTTCTGTTTGCTATCCGTTTTTCACTACAGATTTCACACACATTCTCACGTTTTTAAAAAATAGTTAAACACTTTCAAAATTTGTGATTTTTGGTGGAGTTATACTTCAGTTTATTAGCTTTCATTTGCAATAAGAATCAATTGATTTGAGCATGAGAAAGTTAGACTTTAAGTCGTTGCAAGATAACTGCTCCAATCTGGCTGCAATCTGACCAGTTTTGAGAAAACTTGAATTCTGTTTTAACCAAAAATTGTTCAAGGTCAGAGACTTTTGGAAACATAAACTAGACATACTAAGAGTGTTTTGACATAAAGGCCAACCTTTTTGGTTGAGTATTCAAAGATAAACACGTTTTCCAATTTCAGCAACATTCTGTCCAATTCTGTCTAGATTGACCATCTGAATCTTTTTATTTGTTTGAAGGATCAAACGATCTTATTTTTATCTGATATTTGGATAGAGTCTTGTCAAGAAATTGAAGTTAGGTTCTGGAAATTTTCATAATTTTTGAAGTTGTGTACACTGATTTTTGAATTTTCCAAAAACGGGTTTTGAATCTGAGGTAGTCTCAGATTCTGTTTGCAAAAGGGATTTTAATCAAGGGTAGCAGTGTAATTTCCGCTAACCACCATTCACCCCCCCTCTAGTGGTGTTTATTGCAAGTGCACACTGCAATAATTGGTATTAGAACGAGGCCAACATCACTCAAAGAAGCAAGATTCAACACCATACGAACAAGAAAAGGCTAAGAGATAATATTTCAAAGTAGCCTGTGAAACTCAAATCAAAGGTACATAACATGGCCATAGTTTCTCACAAAGGTGAGTTGGAAGGTATGTCTACACAACATCCTCCTCTTTTCGATGGAAATAATTTCGTTCATTGGAAACTTAGAATGAGGCTATACTTAATGGTCATAGACATCGATTTATGGTCTATAGTTGAAGATGAGTCGTACATTCCATTGAAAATTATACAAGTTAGTGGAGTCACACAGGAAGTAGAAAAATATAAAAGCGAATGGTCTTCCAAAGATAAAAAGAAAATGTCCATGAATGCTAAGGCTATGCAATTACTGTTAAATGGACTAACGACCTCTGAAGCAGGATATGTGTCAAATTGCACAAGTGCACACGATATGTGGAAATCATTAGAATTAAAGCATGAAGGTATTAGCGGGGTAAAAAAGTAAAAAATAAACATTCTTACGTCTGAGCTTGAATCTTTCCATATGTTGCCAAATGAATCCACAACATCCATGGATTTGAGGATTACTAACATTTTCAATGCCCTTGAATCTTTAGACAAATCATTTACCAACAATGAGAAGGTTCAAAAGGTATTGCGAAGCCATCCTGCTGAATGGGATCCTAAGGTAACAGCAATCGAAGAGACAAAGTGAATCACTAAGATGGATGAATTGATCGGTTCACTTCGAGTTTACGATGTCAAAACTAAAAAACGAAAGTCTAAGTCATCTAAGTCATCCGGTAAGTCTATATCTTTCAAATCAACTGAATCACATGCAAATAATGATGATAGTAATAGCATAATGCATTAGATGATGATTTAATATTGATAGCTAGAAAACTTAGAAATTTTTTTAAATGGCCTAATAGGAATAGACAACGATCTTCTTCTCAACCTAAAAAAATAACTCTAATAACAACAAATGGTATAATAAAGAGTTAAAATGTTATGAATGTTGTCAAAAGGACACATCTCTTATGATTGTCTTAGAAAGAAAAACACAAACAACAATAATAATAATAACAATAAACAAGACAAGGAGATGCAAAAATCAAAGGCAAAAGAGACCAAGTCATAGAAAGGCAAACGAGTAATGAAGGCGAGCACACGGAGCGATTCGTCCGACTCAGAATCCGACACTGAGGAAGCTCAAGTCTGCTTTATATCCAACGAGGTAAGTTCTTCATCTGATGAAGATTCTCATAATGAAATGTCATTCGATGAAATGCATGAAGAATTTTTAAGGATGCATGCTCACTGTAAAAGGGCTCTCTAAAGAAAAAAAAGAAACTAATTGAAGAAAACAACAAGCTGAAGACGTCCAACTTGGAGTTTTATGATCAATTAGAATCTTTTAAACAAGATTCTACTAATACTTTAGAGATTAAAATTGAATCATATAGGAAAAATGAACAAACATTAAAAACTGAAAATGGTATGTTGAAGTCTAAGTTAGAAATTTGTGAAAATGAGATAATACAACTTAAATATACTAAACTAAACTTAGAAAAAATGTTAGAACAATTTAAATCTGGTTCAAACATGTTAGATACACTTATATCATCTCAAGAATATTGAAACGATAAAACTGGGTTAGGCTATAAAGAAGAAAATGTAAAGATAGATAAAAATAATAAGTTTGTTTCATCTAGTATAAAACTGCCATATAATACAACGAAATCAACTTTGCCTGCTGCATCTTCTTCTGCTCCTTCTTCAGTTTATTCTAAGGCAAAAATACAACATGCACCCATAAAAACACACACATATCAAAGTGCAACTAGGCAAAATTTTGCATCTAGACAACCTAGAGATTATGCCTATATGTATACAAATGCAACTAGACATAGTAAAATGCATCCAACTTTTTATGAACCTAAGTATAAGCAACAAACATATAAGACTCATAGAAATGCATATGAACAAACATATATAATGCCATTCAAGAAACAAAATCATATGCCTTTCACTCATTATCAAAATCGGCCAAGACATAGTACTTATCAACCAAGATATAACATGTATGACAATACATCATCTTTTAAATGGAATGGTCAAAAACATGTTAATTATTTATATTCAACTAATGTCAAATATGTGCCTAGAAGGTATGTCTAAATTTGGATACCTAAAGGATATCTAAACAAGGATGATGCCCCTAACATTCAAGGACCCAAATGAAGGGTACCTAAAACTTTGTCCCCGTTGTAGGAAAATCGCAAGGAATGCAAGAAGGAGGCAGAGTCAAAGAATCTAAAAGCCAAATGGTTTTTAGATAATGGATGTTCAAGGCATATGAGGGCAATCCCAAATTATTCACCGAGTTAGAACATATCGATAATGGAGGAAAGGTGACCTTGGGTGACAACAACAAAGGAAAAGATGTTGGAAAAGGAACAATTAGGGAGCCTAACATATTTCAAATACGAAATGTGTTGTTAGTAAGTAATCTTTCATATAATTTACTTAGTATTTCTCAACTTATAGATTCTGTGATATAACAAATGAAAAAGGAGAAATTGTATTAAAGTGAAATACGGATGGTAAAATTTACACACTATCACTAAATAACATGTTAGATGCTAAGGTTAAATGTTTAATATCACATGACTTAGATGTAAACTTATGGCATAGACGACTAGGTCATATAGGAATTTCAACTATTGAAAAGTTATCTAAAAAGAATTTAATCAGAGGCATGCCTAAGTTAGACTCAGATAATTTTCAAATGTGTGAAACATGTATTAAAGGAAAACATATTAAAGAAATATTAAAACCAAAACATGAAGTGAGTACTAGTCATGTACTAGAATTGCTTCACTTGGACTTATTTGGTCCAAGTAGGACAAGAAGTCTAGGTGGACACTACTATGTGTGTGTCATAGTAGATGACTACTCACGATACACATGGACATTGTTTTTAACACACAAGGACGATGCTCCATTGGCAATTGAAACTCTTATCAAGAAACTCAAAAATATTTACGAAGAAAATGTTAAAAGAAGTAGAAGTGATAGATGTGGAGAATTTAAAAACAAAGAAATAGTAAAGTTTTGTGAATTACATGAAATTAAACATGAATTCTCACCACCTAGAACACCACAACTCAATGGAGTTGTTGAACGTAAAAATAGAACAACTCAAGAAATTGCTTGAGCAATGTTATGTGAAAATAAAGTACCAAAATATTTATGGGCTGAAGCTGTTAGTTGTACATGTTATATTATAAATAGATTTTATATTAGAAAGAAATTAAATAAAACACCTTACGAATTGTTAAAAAATAGACAACCCAAGGTAAATTATCTTAGAGTTTTTGGTTGTAAGTGTTTCCTGTTGAACATTACGGATAATCTAGACAAGTTTGAACAAAAGTCTGTTGAATGCATATTTGTTGGTTATTCAACTAACTCAAGAGCATATAGGTGTTACAATCCTGCATCTAGACAAATAATTGAATCTATACATATGAAATTCAATGAAAATGCATGCTTTGAAGTTAGTGATAAAACTCAACATAAACAAGAAAATAATGTTGAAAATATGTTTGATGATGATGATGTATTACTTGAGCCTGTACTTGACCATTTACAACCAACTCCCCCTGAACAAGAAATGCATGAACCCTTAGATGAAATAAATGAAGAGATTTTGCAATTGGAAGATAATAAAACTAACTTGCAAGATGATCCAATTGTATATGACAATGTTCACACTAATGAAATATTTGAACAAGATGAAGGTGAACCTAGTCAACCTAGGAATTGGTGGCTTATAAAAGATAAACATAAACACCCTAAAGAGTTAATCATTAGGGATCCAAGTGTTGGGGTTAGAACACATAGAAACATAAGTCAACCTAAAGGGCATAGCTTAATCTCAAACTTAGAACCTAAGAATGTTAAGGAAGCCTTAGGTGATATATCTTGAATAGATGTCGTCCATGAGAAATTGAATCAATTTACAAGGAACAACGTGTGGAAATTAGTACCTAAACCTGAAAACAAGTCTATAATAGGAACCAGATGGGTCTTTAGGAATAAAATGGATGAACAAGAAAACATCACACGAAATAAGGCTAGGCTAGTCGCACAAGGTTATAATCAACAAGAAGGAATAAATTATGAAGAAACCTTTTCACCCGTTGCACGACTAGAAGCAATTAGATTGTTACTTGCGATTGCAAGTCTAAGCAACATAAAACTCTTCCAAATAGATGTCAAGAGTGCGTTCTTGAATGGATACGTCCAAGAAGAGGTGTTTGTCAAACAACCCCCTCGATTCGAAGATCCAAAGAATCCTAACCATGTGTACAAGCTTAAGAAAGATTTATATGGTTTGAAACAAGCTCCAAGAGCTTGGTACGATAGATTTGCAAACTTTCTTATTACAAATAATTATCAAAGGAGGACCAGACACAAAACATTATTCCTAAGAAGAAAAGATAACGGCTTGTTAATAGTTCAAATATACGTAGATGATATAATCTTTGGTTTAACCAACCCTACCTTAGTAAAGGACTTCGAAGAATGTATGAAGTCAGAATTTGAAATGTCAATGGTAGGAGAATTGAACTACTTCATAGGGCTGCAAGTTAAACAAAGCCCTCAAGGAATTAGCATTAGCCAACTTATGTATGTAAATGATATGATTAAGAAGTTTGGCTTTGCAGAGTTGAAACCAAGACCTACCCCCATAAGTGTTAGCACCAAACTAGATATGGATGAAAATTGTAAAATTTTGATGACACACTTTAATGTCTATGATTGGCTCATTGTTATATTTAACTACATCAAGACAAGATATCATTCTTATTGTGTTTATGTGTGATAGGTTTCAATCTCGTCCTAAGGTATCTCATTACAATGTAGTGACAAAAATCTTTACATATCTTAAACACACACCTCACTTAGGACTTTGCTATGATAGAAACGCTAAGTTAGAATTATACGCATATAGTGATGCTAATTATGGTGGTTGCAAGTTAGATAGAAAATCTACTAGCGGTACATGTCAATTAATAGGAACCAACTTGATCTCTTGGTTTTCTAAAAAGCAAGCTAGTGTAGCACTCTCTATCACCAAAGCCGAGTATATAGCCTGAAGCTTATGCACTACCCAAATACTTTGGCTTAAACAACAACTTAGTGATTTTGGCATTAAAATGATTGAAATTCCAATTTTCTGCGATAGCACAAGTGCGATCAATCTTTCTCGGAATCTGGTGCTTCATTCTAAGGCCAAACACATTGAGGTAAGATGCCATTTTCTTCGAGATCATGTTCAAAATGGGGTTATAACCATAAATCATGTAAGAACTGATCATCAAATAGCTGACATCTTCACCAAACCCCTTAATCAAGCCAATTTTGAAAACTTACAAGCCAAGTTAGGTATAATGACTTATGATACCATTGCATAGTTCTATCTTTTGCAGGATTTCCAATTATGGTTGAATAATATGCTAAGTTTCAATTGGTATAAGTTTTAGAGCATTGATTAAGGGGAAGAGTATAATTTGAGGGGGAGCACATGAACTCATATGTTAAAAACATGAGAGAATTGAGAGTTTGAAAACAATTGGTATAGAATTGGTGAAACAATTGGTAATTGGTGAGGTTTTCAAAACAATTCAATTGGTAAAAACGTGAAAAATAGTTGGTTATAAGTTGTGACATTAAAATCATGTTAAGTTATTTTGAAAATCATCCAAAAGGGTGAGAATGTAGAGAAATATGTTTGGATAATTTTCTCAGTCATGATTTTAAGTGGTGAATTCTTAAAAATGTCACATATGGTGTTATAAGTGATTAAAAGTTGAAACAAATGAAAAAGTGACATCGATCTCTACATAGATCTCTCAGCCAGAGATCTATGTATACATAGTCTCTGCATAGATCTCTCAGTCAGAAATCGATGTACATAGATCTCTACATCGATCGATCGATGTCACACAGAGGCAAAAATTGAAACTCACTGTGAGACATAGATCTCTCAACCAGAAGTACATCGATCGATCGATGTATACATCACTAAAATTGAGACATAGATCGATCGAAGTCCAGCGTTTTTGGACATATTTTTCTAAAAAGTGATAAAATGATTGTTTTCATTTACATATATTTCATATATGTATATTGTTTTTTATTACTTGTTTTTGATGATTATAAATGTCTTGTGACTAATGTGCCTTGGAAGTTTCTACAACTTACCAAAAAGGACAAAATTAGTATTTTGAGTTTTGTAGGAACATGATATGGTGGAAATACTTCAAGGACTTATTCTCATCTTATTTATCATGACAAACATGTTATTATATTTATTTCTGACCATCGGGGTAATTTCTGGAGTTTTCTCTCACTGGGGGCATTTTGGTCATTTTACCCCTGAGGGTATTTTTCGTATTTTCACTCAAGGAATCTCTTGAGTATGTTTTTATCTTCATTCTGGAGTTGATTTACGATTATCTTGACGATTATTTGGTGGTTTTATATTATTTTTCTCAAATGATAATATTATCGACAGTAGCGGGATATGTCATGGGTTGTGATGTCACATTCTATTTCTTTCTTGAAGACCTTCTTGTATATGTTATTGGAGTATATTTATCATCACATTTTAGAGAATTTAAAGGTGTGAAAATGATCACAACATACAAAATGAAATATTAGGAATTTTGGTGCTACATGTTGACGTAATCTTGTCAACTATTATTTGTTGATTTCTTCTTCAAAAATATGAGTTGATATACATATGTGCATCCCCAAAAAAGTGTATTAACAGGTAGAAATTATGGTGTGCTCATTTTATGGCTTGGTGACAAGTGGACTAATCAAAAGAAGCTAGTTGGCAAAATAGCCAACTAGGAAATTTCAAAGTTTGAACCCAACGGCTATGGCTGGTCTTGGCAGATTTTTTTGAGTCACATGGAGCTCTCACATGCCCTATTATCTTTCCAAGGAGTTGAGGGGAGCTATTTTATCATCACATTTTATTTACTATTTAGGGGTGGAAATTTCGGCCATTACAAGCGCAAAGGTGGACCAATTATGTTGCTTCATTTTGACATGCGTACATGGTGATTAGGTGGCCAACCAATGATGTGAAGACTGTTGAGAAAAGTGTTTGAATGATTTACAAATACATGATTTAAAAAGTAAAAGTTTACGAAATACATGACAAAATTCATTACTTGACACGTTTTTGTGATATACATGCCTCATATGCTTTAGATATATTGTTGCCGTACTAAAAAGCCATGAAGCATTAAAGCTTACATCATATGAAAAACATTTGTTGTCTTTGAACTATTTTCAGGTGCCACAATTAATGAACTAAACTAGTTCATTAAGTAAAGTGCTTAAGTTGATGAACTAACTAGTTCATTAAATGGAGATATATTTGGAGAAGGCCTGATGGCAACAAATTGAAAAATGGAAAGTCTCCTTATTCCTTCAAGATACACGCCATATATATATACATATGTGTATATATATATACACATACATACATACATATATATATATACATACATACATACATATATATATATATATATATATATATATATATATATATATATATAAAGAAGATGACGGCGCAGCTTTGGCGATCCTGGGCGCTCTTGCGGCGTTAGCCGCCGCCGCCGGAAATTCTCACTCGCTCTCCATCCTTCTTCTTCTACCGCTCACGCCCTGTGGATTCTGTGATTGCCATCTACCGAAATCACTCACCTTTTTGCTGCAAACAGTTTTTTATTCCATCCGATCGGTGCCTCAGCATTATTACTCACAATGGCAGCCACGGCACCTTCGTTTTCTGCCGTGGTGATGGGAGACTCGTCAGCGGCGAAAATCTCCATTTCACCCAAAACGGTATCGAGGCACAAAGGTATTCCCATGATCTCTTTTCTTGATTCTGAAATTGATACATTAGCTGCGCCATTCAAATATTCTTTGGTTGGCACGTTTTGGTATGGAAGGCCACCATTGAAGGTGATCCGCGAAGTATTTGAAAAAATTGGCTTTCATAATGATCTGCGCATTACCCTTATTGATCAATCTCACATCCTTTTGAATTTTTGACAAGAAGCAGATTATCTCCGTTGTTTCTATCATAGATCATGGCATATCTCAGGCTGTCATATGCGTATCACTAAATGGACAGTCGATTTTGACCCCATGACTGATGTTCCCATTGTTCCTGTTTGGGTGGCTTTTCCTGGGTTGCCGGTTCACTTACACTGCCGATAAGCTTTATTTGAGATAGTGAAGCCGATAGGCTCCCCACTCAAATTAGATGTAGCGACATCGGATGCTCTTCGACCGTCAGTGGCAAGAATCTGTGTGGAAGTTGATGTTTCACAGGAGCTCCCGCAAAAAATATACCTGCAGGCAAAACAACGACTTATACTGCAGACAGTGGTTTATGAAGATTTGCCAAAATATTGTACTTCTTGTCGTCGACTAGGCCATGATCATTCGACTTGTGCGCCACAGCAATCGGCTCAGTCTACCATTTCGCCACCTCCACCGCCGCCACCATCTCGACCGATAAGACAGCGATGGACTCCAATTAAGAAGAAGGCAGCTATCCCACCTTCTCAGGCACCTCCATCTTCCCAGCCAGCGTCTAATTTGCCCCCAGTAATAGAGCCGCCGGCTCCTTCTATCCCGGCTATCGCTGAGCCTGACTCGTAGCCTGTTGATGCAGATTCTCTACAAGATAATTTCTGTGATGCTCCAGATCACCAGATTCCTGAGGACATCCCACATACTGAATTTGGTCACTTGTCCGACACAGAACTGCCGACGGAAGCACACGCTGATGGCCCTCTAATCGCCCCTATGGAAGTCGCACGTCGCATGGAAATGTTAAATTCTTCACCGGATGATGCCATGATAATATCGCGATTACCAGATCACCCGGAGGAGGCACCGTTTGTGCCTGTTGTCCCACGTCGGAAGCGCCGCAGTCGAAAGGAGTTTCCCCCTACCACCGTTGACAATTCTTACACGTAGTGCATCCCAGATCGTTCAGGGAAGTGACTCTAACCTTTTTCAATGAATATGTTAATTTGGAACATTCGAGGCATGCGTACATCCTTGCCTCGACTACAGCAGCTACTTAGAGAATATCGTATAAATTTGCTAGCTTTAATAGAGCCTAAACATTCCTCAACACAAATACATAGGTTTTGTTTGCATCTTGGTTTTTCCCACTGTTTTTCTTCACAATCAGAGCATATATGGTTTTTTTGGCGGGATAATGAGTTTCGTATACTTGGCACACAGGATCAAGACCAAGTGCTCCATTTGACTCTTTCATCCGTTGCGCAGCAGCATACCTTCGTTCTCTCTTTAGTTTATGCCAGACATACAATCACACAGTGTCAACTTTTGTGGCGTGCCTTAGACGATTTCTCCACGGGCTTGCAATTGCCATGGTTGATTGGCGGAGACTTTAATACGTTCCGCTCACTTGATGATCATAGTGGTTGTTCTACCCCTTCTTTATCTGCTTTACAGGATTTTAATGACTGTAACGAGGCTTGCTCACTTATGTCCCCACCGTATTTCGGCACCCGCTATACTTGGGCTGAAGGCCGCGGCCTTGGCCGAGTCCGCAGGAGACTAGACTGGACATTTATTAACTCCTTGATGCATGATATGTTTGATGTGCTAAAGCTCTCTCACTTGCCGCGGGTTACATCAGACCACACTCCTCTTTTAATACAATTTCAGGCAAGTGTCCAACCACCTCGTCGAACTTTCAGGTTTTTGGATGCATGGCTTCAGCATCCAGATTTTGATAGTTACGTCAGGCATGCATGGCAATCATATCCAACAACAGGTGGTATGCGCGGTTTCTATAACAAATTATTCTCTCTAAAGAAAGATATTCAGCACTGGAATAAGACTATCTTTGGAGATATTTTTAACAATTTGCAGGCGGCCGAAAATGCACTCAATCAAGCAGAAAATAACTGGGATGTCACCTCTACAGAGGAAGCGCGAGAGACTTATTATCAGGCTAAGGCACAGTATTTGCTTGATTCCAAATATGAACTCCTATACTGGAAACAAAAGGCTCGTGTCAAATGGTTACAAGATGGGGATGCTAATACCAGATATTTCCACTCTCTGGTCAAAGGTAGGCGTTCACAGCTATGCATTCGTCAACTTCAAGATTCACAGGGAACATTGTTGACACAACAGGAGGATTTGATGAGGACAGCAGTGGATTTTTATACGGAGTTATTTGCCCATGTGCCGACCGACAATCATACGGAAATATTATCCCATATCCCGTGTTTAGTCACTGTTGAGGATAACTTCATGCTTACACAATTGCCATTGGAGTCTGAGGTCAAAGCAGCGGTATGGGGTTTGGATCCACATAGTGCGGCAGGTCCTGATGGTTTTACTGGGCAATTCTATCGTTCATGTTGGCAGATAATACATTCGGATGTGCTAAAGGCTGTGCAGGAGTTTTTCCTTGGGGTTCCTCAGCCAAAAGTGCAGTCACCCCAGACTTTTGTTGATTTCCGTCCAATCTGTCTTACAAATTTCATCAGCAAAGTCTGCACCTGTATTATTGCTACTCGTTTGAATCAGCTCCTACCAAAACTAATATCTCCAGAGCAAACGGGTTTCCTTGCGGGAAATGATATCTCTACTCAAGTTCTATTGGCTCGTGAAATGGTGCATATGTTGGATAGAGGGGGACCACAGTTGTGTTTGAAATTAGATATGATGAAGGCTTTCAATCGGGTTAGTTGGGACTATCTCCAACTGCTTCTAAGAAAGTTTGGGTTCTCTGACTTTTTCATTAGAATTATTATTTATCACCTAGGTGCAACGCGGATGTTAGTATTAATTAATGGGCAGTCATCTCCATACTTCCGTCCCTTTAAAGGAGTCAAGCAGGGGGATCCCTTGTCGCCTTTATTATTTATATTATCATCTGAGGGTTTTAGTCGCGGATTGAAGGCATTGGTTTCCACAGGCAGCATTCACACTTTTCGCCTGGGCAGAATCCCTATGACAATTTTGCACTTGGCTTATGCGGATGATCTACTTATCTTCCTGCAAGGTACTCAACGGAATCTTCGCCATTTTCATGCATTTCTCACTACATATGAAGCTGCATCGGGACAGAAAGTTAATTTTGGTAAAAGCAGCTTCATTCCATCATCCAATATTACAGCGCGACAATGTCAAAATATAAAAGGAATCCTAGGCATGCGCCAAATCTCTCTGCCTTTTCGCGATCTGGGTTCTTATCTTCATAAGGGCATCCCTCGGGCTAGTCACTGTTTGTCATTATTACAGCATGTGGATGACCGATTACAGGGTTGGCATTCTCGACTCTTATCACTCGCAGGTCGGCTTGTGCTACTACGCTCTGTTATTGCAGTGCTCCCCTTACATATTTTGGCGACAGGCGGCATGCCTTAGTCTGTCATTCGAATGCTCGACTGGAAGATGGCATCATTCTTTTGGGGAGATAGACGCCATTGGGTCGCATGGAACTCTATGACCACTCCAATCGAGGAGGGTGGATTAGGACTTCGCAGTCTTTGTGAGCTGCAACAAGCATATACATGTCGTATATGGTGGCAATATCAATGCCAGGATACGTTATGGAGTCGATATATGCATCTTAAATATGGAAGACGGGGGGACTATACTCCCAGGCTACCAGATTCTGCGGTTTGGAAGTCTATCTGTCGCATTCACCCCATCTGCTCCTCTCATGCAACTGGACTAGGCGCATTCCCATCATGGACGGCCATGCCTTCTGGAGTGTTTTCACTTAAGTCGGCATATGATATATGTCGGGTTTCGCACCCAACCTTACTCTCGACAGCATTTATTTGGTCTAAACACCACTCTCCCTCTGTTCGACTTTTATTATGGCGTTTTTTTCCATTCAGCCATGCCATTTGAAGATTACATCGGAAATTATTTAGTGGTGCATCCTACACAATGCCCTTTTTGCAAATCGCATTCAGCCACAGTGGACCATATATTCATTTCGTGTTCACGCATTCGGCATTTTTGGAGTTTTTTTGCTGCTGAATTACATGGAGTACCACCGACATCTCTGCCTTTGCGCCAATATTTACTCTCTTGGTGGTATCGGTCCAATTCTACATCACTTGCGGGTGTTTTGAAGGTTGTCATTCCTGCGATAGTTTTATCAAATATTTGGAACCAATATGCACAGCTCATCTATGGGGACACAACAATTTTTTCGACGACGGCATTACGTAACTCTATTCACTTTGATATACACGTTTGGGCGATGAGTGTCCAGGGCACCAAGCTGGCAGCGGGTCCTTTGCTATCTCTCTCCTGGCTCCCTCGGATTCGTACTCCTCGTCTTTGGTTATTCGGTGGCAAACACCCCCTTTTGGGCATCTCAAGTTAAATGTGGATGCAGCAGTTGGACAACATTATGCAGCAGGAGGAGTTATATTGCGTAATCACGATGGGAGTTGTATCCGGGCCCTTTCTTTTCATCTCCCACTTAGTACACCGCTACAGGCAGAGATTCAAGCTACTCTTTTTGGCCTGATTTATTTTCTACCCTTATACCGTTCGCTTATGGTAGAATCAGATTGTGCTCAAATGCTAGCCTTACTAGGTAAGCATCGGCAACCAGTGGGAAATTATCATCTTCAGCAGCTTCACAGTCTGGTTAGTCAGCATAGGCTGGTACTGCTTCATACTTATCGCGAGAATAATATGCCGGCACATTATCTTGCTCAACATGTAATGATGCATCCTACAACGGGATTGTACAACAGTCATACTCTTCCTCCCATGGTTAAGGCATCCGTCGCACTGGATCTCACATCGGCGCAATTACGCCCAATTTAATGGCTTGCGGTTATTTTGAACCTTCTGCCCGTGTCCTAACAGGCACGGGCAGACCCGGTACACATACTTTTTATCTTAAACACTGTTGCTATATAATTTATTTGTTGATACTTTTTAATGTTGTTACCTGGATCAATTGCTGCGGTGCCCGCTATGAGTTATATTTGGCGTGCCCTGGCTACACTAGAAACCATGCAGTCTTCCATACGGATTGGCACTGTCACATCTTTTCTGCCTGCACCAACTTTGGTGCGGGCAGGCATGGTGCGTTTTCTTTCCTTTGGCATTTCAGCTCACGATTTCCAGTTTTTACTACGCTGCTGAGTATAATTTATTTGATTCATGTATCTCGGTTGATCATATGTTTACCCACTGTGCTTGGTGCTGGGAGACATCTGGGGGATATCTTTATCAATTGCCTTGACGCACATCTATGTATGGCGACGGAGTGGATGCATTCTCACGTACAAGATTTGGCCTGGGTCTTTCATATGGATTGGCTCTCCTTCCATAACCCTGCCTGTCCATCAATTGGTGCAGGCAGGTTGGGTATGTGTTCTTTCTCCTGCATTGATTCATTCTCTTGTAACCTCGATAAGGTTCACACATGTTTTTATTTCGCTGTTACATGGCTGGTCATTGCGGTTTGGATGACATGGCTGATCAACACCACTTGGATGCTTTTACGCGTGGATGATATTTGGACGGAGCATCACCCTGGAACGCTAAAATGGCAATATGTCAACATAGTCCAACTTAAATTGGCATTTCTTTTCAACTCCAGTGATATACATAGTCGGCGGACAGCTGCATATACACACTTTTTATATACTGTATTGTACAGCTTCGGTATCAATGACAGTCGTATAAATATGCACGCTTTTTCCTTTGCCAAGGTTTTATCCACAAGGGTGGTTTTTCTTGGCAAGGTTTTAATGCGACATATCGTATACGACTGGAGATATCTCATCATTGGCTTTTTGATCTTTTTATTTACGTATTCTGACATTTGTGTAATGGTTTTCCTCCGCCAAAAGTGAGGCTTTGATCTAATAAAATAGCTTTTATAAAAAATATATATATATATATTGCTTTATAATCTAATTAAGATGGTGGCTCTGGCGATCAAGGAAGCACTGCGGCGATAGCCGCCGCCGCCGACTCCTACACCCCAATTCCGATTACATTCTCCTCCGATTGCCGACTGCATTCTTCTCCGACCGCATTTTTATTCATCCGTTACTGTTTTCATCCATCAATTTCGATCCAAAACAGCTATTTATTATCGATACTGATGGCGGCTGCACCGCCGCCTTCGTTTGTGGCAGTAGTTTCCGGTGAGGCTTCGACGTCGAGAATATCTATTGCTCCAAAGACCGTTTCAAGATATACAGGCATTCCCATGATATCATTCCTGGATTCTGAGATTGATGCCCTTGCTACGCCTTTCAGATATTCATTGGTAGGTACATTCTGGTCTGGCTGTCCCCCTTTAAAAGTTATTCGTGAAGTGTTTGAAAAAATCGGTTTCCATCATGATTTGCGTATCACACTTATCGATCAAACGCATATTCTGTTGAATTTCCGCAATGAGGCGGATTACCTGAGATGCTTTTATCGCCACTCATGGCATATATCTGGTTGTCACATGCGTATTACGAAGTGGACTGTAGATTTTGATCCAACTGCTGATGTTCCTATAGTCCCCGTATGGATCACGTTTCCCGGGCTTCCTATCCACCTTCATCGCCGGGAGGAATTATTTGAAATTGTTCGTCCAATATGGTCTCCTATCAAGCTGGAGGTCGCAACCTCAGATGGTCTGTGGCTATCTGTTGCACGTGTTTGCGTAGAAGTGGACGTTTCCCAAGACTTGTCTCAGAAGATACACTTGCAGGAAAAGAATAGATTTATTCTGCAGCAAGTGGTCTATGAAGATCTTCCGTTATTTTGTACTTCATGTCGACGGTTAGGCCATGCAACAGCCTCATGCCTCCAACAGAAAAAGCAGCGTTGCCTATTCCACCGCCGCCGCTGCCGCCTCGCCCCTATCTACAGAGATGGACTCCAGTTAAGAAGAAAACGGTAGCAGCGCCTTCTGCTGAACCTACGTTTATGGGCCCTTCTAATGCAACGCCAGTTCCGCAACCTGCTGACACCTCACGCGACGTTAATACCGACTAGGGTGATATCCCACAGTCAGACAATTTCTTTAGTCAACCTCCTCAAGATCATTTCAGTACTTTAAATGAAGATGTTGATTCTGGGGCGGTGGATCCTTCACTTCAAGATAATTTGGATAAATGTGATTTTGGCCACTCCTCAGATACTGACTTACATGTCGCTGATCTTACTTCAGAATTACCGATAGTATTAGACGACGTGGCCCGGCGTATGCAGTTAATTCCTCCATCCCCAGAGGAGGATATTTTAATATCCCGATTGTAAGAATCTACCGAGGCTGCTGAATTTGTTGCAGTGGTTCCTCGTCGCAAACGTTGTGCAAGGAAGGATTTGCCTTCATTGCCTCCTTCCACAATCCTTACTCGTAGTGCTTCTCACGCCATCCAGGGAAGTGACTCAACTCTTTCTCAATGAATGTTTTAATATGGAATATTAGGGGCATGCGAGCCTCTATGCCTAGACTGCATCATTTGATCCGCGTTCATCATTTACATTTACTTGTTCTGATAGAACCTAAACATTCCCCTTAATATGAAACACTTTCGGCTTTACTCTTTGAGGACTTCATAGGCAGATATATTACCGCTAGGCCTTCATAGAGCCCTTTCTGTAAGTCAGCATCAGCCACGGTAGATCACATATTTATATACTGCTCGCCCGTTTGTTCCATTTGGCATTATTTTGCTGGTGAGTTGCTTTGTCCTCCACCATCATCGATGCCTCTCCGCCAATACCTATTATCCTGGTTGTATCGGTCTTCTTTCTCTTCGCTCTCTGGTGTTTTAAAAGTTGTTGTTCCATCACTTATTGTTTACAATCTATGGCGTACATAGTCGGCCTTTACATATGGGGATGCACACAATTTCTCAGCCTCATCTCTTCGGGCATCTGTTCATTATGACATTGCAATGTGGAGCAAAACCATTGCTGGATCTAAACTAGCGTCTGGACCACTGCCGCAATTTGTTTGGTTTCCCTCGCCTCAACCGTCACGTCCTATATTGGTGCATTGGAGTACTCCACCTTCGGGTGGATTCAAATTAAATATAGATGCGGCTGTAGGCAGACAGTATAGTGCAGAAGGTGCTATTTTGAGAGATCACTCCGGTTCATGTGTGGGGGCAATCTCCTTCCGTCTCCCCCTAATACACCTCTAAGTGCTGAGATCCAATCTGCCATTTTTGGGTTATTGTATTTCCTTCCACTGCATCACTCAATTATTCTAGAGACGGATTGTTCGCAGCTGGTAACTCGTCTCTCGCGCCCAAGTTTGGTTTATGGCAATTATGATCTCCGCTTGCTTCATACATTGACACATCTTCATCGGCTGGATTTTCTGCATATTTATAGGGAGGCAAATATGGTTGTCCATTATCTTGCGCAACACGCTACGTTGCATCCTTGCACGCAGGCTTATACCCATCACACGCTTCCTCTATTAGTGCATGGAGCCATTACTTTGGATCTCTCTATAGCTCATTTGCGTGTTCCTTAATCAAGTCTTCCATATGGATTGGCATGATTATCATAACTCTGCCTGTATCCTGCTGGATACAGGCAGGCTTGGTATGCTTTATATCTCATTCATGATTCCTTTGTTGTTATGTTTCATCGCAACTTTTAATGCTGCTTCTCTCCTAACATGTGCATGGTTTGGATTCTTCCTCTGGATGCGATACATGTACGCGGTGGATGAGACACACTGGCCCCCATACTTTTCACCGCCATCTTCGGCGACAACATATGAAGGAGATGTAGACGGCTATCCACCCTGGTTGTTGCCTGTGTTTTTCAACACAGGCAATGTTGGTGCGTTTTCTTCATTTCCTCATCAAGCACCCCTTCGATTTATATTTTCATTTGAATCATTTAGACTCACATCTGTGTTTCTTTTCTTATGGTTGAATTCACTGCGACTATCCTTCACGAGGACGACACTGTTTAGCTTCAAGCAGACACTGGCCGCTATCTTGGCAATACCTTTCGCCATCTGCGGTCCTTCTTCAGCGGCAAGATTTCTCCCACGCAAACAAGACAACACTGTTATTTACTATACAACAATTATCTCCTTGTATTTATGTTTTTATCGCTTCTATGTCAATGATAGCCGTATAAATATGTACGCTTTTTCCTTCACCAAGGTTTTATCCACAAGGGTGGTTTTTCTTGGCAAGGTTTTAATGCGGCATATCATATACGACTGGAGATATACATTTCTTAGCTCGTTGATTCATTTATTCACATACGATGATTCTTGTAATATGGTTTTCCTCCACCATAAGAGAGGATTTTAATAAAAGCCCCTTTCTATAAAAAAAATATATTGCTTTATAATCTACTGGCTCTTAACATATTTTAGGTTGCCTATATCACAGGATATAGGCAACATGGGAAATCAGCCTTTAGCTTTTCTTTCCTTCGATTTCATGGTTGACATAGGCATTCTCTCACTAACTCCTTTATCCATTCTTCATGGCATGAATTCATGTTTGCAATTGGCGAGGAGCTCAACTGCTGCGAGTTTCCAGTTTCGACTCCAGGTGCCTTCAGTAAAAGTGCTGGGACATCAGACTATCATTTGGCAGTATCGAAGATGTTACTACTCATTGTATTCATGTACTGCATCCAAACGTATAAATATGTATGTTTTTTCCTTGTCCAGGGTTTTATCCACAAAGGTGGTTTTACCTGGCAAGGTTTTACTGCGGCATATCGTATACGATTGGAGACTAGAAATTATTAGTTCGTTATATTATTATCATTCAATGGACGATCCCACATGTACGATGGTATTCCTCCGCCAAAGTGAGGCATTATTATATGTACATTTCTTCTGATAAAAAAATTATACATACATATATATATTCAGATTTTTTAAAAAGGCACAATACACATATATTCCGACGTACTACCCACACGTTACATATATTACAAGCATACGTCAACGTCACACCACTATATTCACCTCATATATATGATTGTATTCAGGTCTTATATCATATGATATAAGTCATGATGATGACAAAATTATAACGGCACGTTACAAGGTTATAAACTGAAAATTGTCGTATCGGGTAACTACCGAAACTTCGCCAACGTGTCACATACTTGCCATATAAAGATGGCCAGCCCATATAATTTAAAAATAGCCAAAAATTGTGTGTCTCACATTTTCAAATCAGCCATGAAACCATTCCATGTTGGCACATACAAATTACCCACAATTTAGGCCAAATTGTGGAGATTTCAAATTTAAAATTTTAAAGCACATGGGGCGCCTCTTTAAATCAGCCATTCGAGCTGAATATCTAATTTATTTTATGTATATTATGTGTGACATAATATATATGACATGTGCAAAAAGTTTGAATTTAATCAAAAAAAATCGCGTAATCGACGAAAGTTGAAAATTCGGTTTTCTATGAACATAATGTAGCGCCCCACACCGAACCTCGTCCGAATGCGGTGCACCCGTCGTACCTCACTACGGAGAGTACAATTTGTCATGCATAACATGTAAAATCCATAACTAAGTCATGGACTACCATGTTAACATTTAACAGAGTAGCAAAATTTAGGCAGAATTTAAAACTTCGAAATAAACATGCTTGCCGAAAATATTTGGTCCAAAACATCGGTCCAACAAAACAAGGTAAAACCTAAATCCCAAAAGTTCCAAACATAGTCCATAGTACAAAATATCATGTCGGCACAAAAGTTCTTAAACATCGTCTTCTCTCGGCTTCTTGACTACGGGAATGGAACTCCTGGCTCATCATTGATCCACTCAACATTGGTTCTCTCAGGCTCTGGAGGAAAAATAAAGGTACGAGTGATAAAATCACCCAGCAAGCATACAATAAACAATCATGAAATAAATAAAGAATCATAAAATGAATGCAAAACCCCAAGAACCTCAAACATTAATTCATACCTGGCCTTTAATCCTTGATCCGTAGAAGATATAACCTAATCATAACTTAAGTAATACCATTCTGCTATTATCATATCACTTCTTATCTTAACCGTCCTAACATGCAAAGTGTACATGAAATATGCAAGATGCATGCTTAGCCGGTTATAACATGCAAGGGTTTAATGCGGCATATCATTTCATCAGACCTATTAACCCCGAGTCTGGCTCGGGTTATAAGCATGCTTAGCCGGCAAGGAAATCATAGAGCATTTCTTTTAAAAAATCATGGGACCATAAATAACTTACTTGCATAAAGAAAACTTGCTTGCTTGAAAAGAACTCGCATGCATGAGGAAAGCTTAAAGAAAATCAGATTCATAATTCACATGGTCATGCATGATATAAGGGATGAAATGCGATGAGAGTCATGGCATGAATCATCATAAAAATCCCTTAGGACATGACGTAGGCACAATCTCATAGGCAGAAAAATGTTCCAGCAGATTGCACTCATTTTCCTTGGCTCAAAATGCAACCAAAATAACTTATTCCCTGAAACTTTTTACATGGGCATGCACATTAGGATCCTAGCTATCAACCATAAAAATTTCGTGACAATCCAATAAGCAAAAGGGGTTCAAATTCGGGCTCCACCAAAACATGACACAGCAGAACTTTCTGCTGTGTAGTACATGCTTCATTCCATTTTCATGGTCCTTAAAACATCAATCATTCACATATACCACATGGAAAACGAAGCTAACATACTGGGGAATAATTTTCTTAAGCCCGAACATCGCCTTTATGCCCAAACTATTAAGGACAAGTCCAAACATTATAACCCAACATTCTGTCCAGATTTCCAGAAATGTTCATCCGTCTTTACTTCAGTTGTAAACCCTCAAATGAATGATTTTAGCCAATTTCTTTACATAGATGTCTGACCCAATGCTTTAAGTGACGTCCATAAAAATTTCGAGGCAATCCGAGATATTTAAAGTTGTTAAACAATTATTTTCCCAGAACATATATTCCGAGAATTCTGTTTTGCACAAGCTCACCTTAAGATTCATTTAAGATTATAAAACTAATCTTTTTATCGATCTATCACCACAAATACTTAATATACATAATTTCCTACCAGCACACAAAACTTGAGGTCATTTGCACGATGAAAAGGTTCAATTCAAGGCCAAACATTATGACACTCAAAACAGTTCTGTTTCTGGAAATTTCTCTTAAATCACCACTTATTTCTTATCACATGCATCATTTACCCCTTCATCCTTTAATCCAACTTATTAACCACATAATCACATATCCAAAGCATTTATTCTTAGATTATAACGTCACTATTATATATACACACAATGACGAAACCAAGCGACCCTACAAATGCCAACACCATGACTAGTTTAACTTCTAACCTTTATAGCACAACTTGGAACACATAGACTTCATTTAGCACTTGGTATCCAAATTTCCAGCCATAAATCATTATGAGAATAGGTCTTAAACATGCTCCTAAATAAGGAAAATAAACAACATCCATTTCCTATGGGACCCTCTCAAGGCCGAACTTGCACACACATAATCATACTCATCCACAACTCATGATTTAACACTATTCTCAACATACTTCATCGAGGGTAATTAGACCAAAATTCGTATGGACCATAGTACCTTATTTTGACACACATTACTATCTTCAAATGTCCTCTAAGGCTGATTTTCAAAGGATCCCAAAACAGTCCACTTGACATATTTTGGCTATTTCAAGCATCATAGAGCACATAACGTACAAGATTCATATCTTATTATAACTAAGCATTCAAGTCATTACTCCTTAAATAAATCATGAAAGTCTAGAGTATACTTGCCTCTTGTTGAGTCCAAAATTCTTCTTAGCTTAGAGTGGACCAAATAGCTTGAAATCTCCTCCTACTTCACCGTGGTGTACACGGGTTTGAGGTCAAAGATGGGGTTAGCATTAGCCACAAATCCAAGGGTAAATGAACTATATCCAAGATAGACTTTCTTACCAAAATAGCTTAGTATTGCAACCTAGCCACAACACTATCACCATTTCTTTAGAGCTTGAAGATATCACCTCTTTTATTTCCTAAGGCTCACAGTTTATGGGGTTAGGGGAACATCTGAATTTAAGCTTCATGGGGAGTTAGAATGGACATATAAAGGTCTAGAATCCTTACCAATATGGAACTTGTGTTGGTATTGTTCACTTGAAGGACACCTCCGCCAAGGAGCTTGAAGATTCCTCATCTAGAGGTACATACAATGCCACGGTTTTTGGGGAGAAATGAGGGAACAAGTTGAGCTTCACAAGTTGATAACTTAGAATTAAAGGAGATGCTAAGAGACTTGCTTACCTAGCTTGAAGCTTGAGATTTGAGTGAGAAGGTCTTGAGAGAACCAATGGAGTACCTCTATGAACACACTCGGCCAAGAGGCTTCTTGGGTGTTTGAATTTCTTGAAGTATTGGGATATTGTCTTGAGAGGTTTTAAGTGGATGGAATGGATATCTCTTGTTATGAAGTTGAAGGAGAATCCATGGAGTCTCCAAGGGAGTAGTCGGCCGGATGTTAAAGGGGAGGAAGGAGATGGTTCTTTAATTGTCTTTGGGACATAATCATGGTGGGGGAATAATGAGTGTTGGCTACTTAGTGGATTTTAAGCTTTTGAGAGTTAGTTAATGAACAACCTTTTTAGTTGGTTAGTTAGGTTATTAAGGGAAGATGGTTCTAGATCCTTGGGTATGTGCTGATTTTATTTTATTTTTATTTTTGAAAGGTTGGGAGGGTATAAGTGGTATTTCACCAAGAGGCATTATCCATACTTATAATTTAGATACTTAATTATAGGATATTATTTATCTTTAGGGGACCTATAAAAAGAAAGAAAATAATTGGAATATAAAAATTGTACTTGTTGAAATGGGATTTTTACTAAGCCACTTCATATAAATCGGGGTACACAACGGTTTCACGATGCGTACAATATCATTCCCCCTTAACATAAGTTTCGTCCTCGAAACTTAAGAGAACTAGCCAAAAAGATGTGGGTATTGATTCCTCATGCCTTCCTCAGTCTCCCAAGTAGCTTCATCTCAAGAATGGTGTTTCCACTGGACTTTCACCATAGGTATGGATCTCTTTCTCAACTTTTTCTCTTTCCAATCAATGATCTTTAAGGGCTCCTCTACATAAGATGTATCCTCTTCAATCTTCAGCTGCTGATCTTCAAGAATGTGGCTTGGATAGTAAGCATACCAACGAAGTTGGGAGACGTGGAATACATCATACAACTGGGACAGTGATAGGGGTAACACCAATCGATACGCAACTTCACCAACTCTATCAAAAATTTCATATGGTCCAATGAATCTTGAGCTCAACTTCCCTTTTATGCCAAATCTCTTAACTCCCTTAGATGGAGAGACCTTTAAGAAAACTTTTTCTACTTCTTGAAATTCTAAGGGTCTACGTCTTTCATCAGCCCAAATCTTACTCCTATCTTGTGCCGCCTTCAATCTTTGCTTAACAAATCTTTACCTTTTCTCGAGTTTGCTCTACAAGGTCAGGTCCCCCATATTTCTTGTCTCCAATTTCGTACCAATAGAGCGGGGACCGACATTTTCTCCCATACAAAGCTTCATAGGGTGCCATCCCAATAGATCTGTGGAAGCTATTATTGTAGGAAAACTCAACTAGCTTAAGACTCTTATCCCAGCTTCCTCCAAAATCAAGAATGCAAGCACGAAGCATGTCTTCAAGCATTCGGATCGTCCTTTCTGATTGACCATCAGTCTGAGGATGGAAAGCAGAACTCATCCTAATCTCAGTGCCCATTGCCTTTTGAAAGGCTGTCCGAAATCTAGAGGTAAAATGAGGGTCACAATCACAAACAATGCTTATAGGCACACCATGCAAGCATACAATCTGATTAATATACATAGAAGCTAACTTCTCCATCGATGCTTTAATCGACATGCCCATGAAATGAGCAGACTTGGTCAGACGGTCCACAACGACTCATATAGCATCATTTCCATACTTTGTTCTCGATAGATCAGCCACGAAGTCCATGGTGACGTGATCCCACTTCCATTCAGGAACTTCTAGAGGTTGTAATAACCCGGCGGGTCTTTGCTGCTTATCTTTTATCCTTTGACAAACAAGGCATCGCTTAACAAATTCAGCTATTCGGTTTTTCATGCCGTTCCACCAAAACTTTTGCTTGAGGTCCTGATACATCTTGTTAGCTCCAGGGTGAATAGATAAGCGCGAGTTATGAGCTTCCGTCAAGACTTCATCCCTAATCTTATCATCCTCAGGTACACATTATCGTCCTCTAAACCATAAATGACATCACTGCGAACCTCGAAATCATTCAATGGCTTATTCTTCATCCTATCCTTGATCTTCCTCAATGCTTCATCGTTTCCTTGAGCTTCCTTGATCCTGTCAATCAATGAAAGGATGAGAACCAATTTTGTGAGAACTTCATCCGTGGAATCAACTTCTTCAAGGCCAAATTCTTCCATGTCCCGCTGAAGAGGTGGTTGACGTGGGTGGCTTTTCTTCTGACTCAACGTATCAGCAACGTTATTAGCCTTCCCAGGGTGATATTGAATTGAGAGGCCATAATCTTTAATCAACTCAAGCCATCTGCGCTGCAGCATATTTAGTTCTTTCTGGGTAAAGAGATACTTTAGGCTTTTGTCATCTGTAAAGATTTCACATTTCTCACCATACAATTAATGCCTCCATACTTTAAAGCAAATATCACTGCTGCCAGCTCAAGATCATGAATGGGATAGTTTTGTTCAAATGGCTTCAACTGTCGGGATGCATAGGTTATTACTCTATCCTTTTGCATAAAAACACATCCAATACCGTTCTTTGAGGCATCACTATACACAACATATTTTTCGCCAGGAATGGGCTGAGCCAAAACAGGGGCGAATGTCAACTTTGCTTTTAACTCTGAAAAGCTCATTTCACAATCAGCGTTCCACTCAAACTTTGTTTTTTTCTATGTCAATCTGGTGAGAGGAATAGCTATCCTTGAGAATCGTTCAACAAACTTTCGATAATATCCTGCCAGACCAAGGAAACTTCTCACTTCTGTAACATTAGTTGGTCTGGGCCACTCCGTAATGGCCTCAATTTTCTTGGGATCTACAGAAATCTTATCTTCTTATATGACATGGCCAAGAAATGATACACTATGCAGCCAGAACTTGCATTTGCTAAATTTTGCATACAAGCGTCTTTCCCTTAAAATATTCAAAACTGTCCTCAAATGGGCTGCATGGGTTTCTTCTTTCGGTGAATAGATCAAGATGTCATCTATGAAGACCACTACGAGCTTGTCTAACTGATTCTGAAAGACTCAATTCATGAGGTCCATAAAAGCGGCAGGAGCGTTGGTCAAACCGAATGGCATGACAAGGAATTCGTAGTGTCCATAGCGTGTTCTGAAAGCAGTCTTAGGAATATCTTCAGCCTTAATCTTCAATTGGAAATATCCAGATCACAGGTCTATCTTACTGAACACCCGAGATCCCCTGAGATGATCGAATAGATCGTCGATCTGGGGCAGTGGGTACTTATTCTTTACGGTGATTTTGTTAAGTTCCCGTTAATCGAAGCATAAACGCATGCCTCCATCTTTCTTCTTTACAAATAGCACAGGGGCACCCCAAGGTGAAGCGCTAGGGCGAATAAGCTTTTTCCCTAATAACTCATGCAACTGCTCCTTCAGTTCTTTCAGCTCCGTAGGTTCCATCCGATAAGGTGCTTTTGATATGGGTTCTGCTGCTGAAACAAGATTTATTTCGAAAGCAATTTTGCGTCTGGAGGCAACCCAGGTAATTCACCTTGGAAGATATTAGGGTATTCGTTAACAACGGGAACTTGAGCAAGGGTGGGACTCACTTGCTCAACACTTAGGATATAAACTAAGAATCCTTCATGGCCTTTCTTCAATGCTTGGCTGGCATGAGCCTCATTAACATAGACCTTCTTGGATGTTTTCTTCAACTTGGCTCCTCCTTTGAATGATACTTCATCTCGAGCTGGGTCCTTGATTATAACTTGCCTACTCCGGCAATCAATGTGGGCATGGTTCTTCGAGAGCCAATATATCCCAAGAATTATATCGAAATCACTCATGGGTAGGAGATTAAATTGACTTCAAACCACTGATCATCAAACTCAAACGCGCAATTGCTGAAGATATGATGAGAGACAAGCACATGATCGTCGGCTGCTTGTACTCTATAGGGTGATTCTAACCGGACTGGGTTATGATCAATATTCTTAGCAAACTTTCTAGAGATAAATGAGTGGCTAGCGCCACTGTCGAACAATACATTCGTGAGTATGCTACATACTATGATAGCTCCTGAATCATGCATATTCAACTAACAGCATATGCATGCGTAAGCAAAACATATTTAAGGCATAAACTTTAAATCATACCAGTCACTACGTCTGCCGTCTCTTCAATATCTGCATCTGTCATGACGTGCACCCTTGCGTTTGCACACGATCGCTGGTTCCTGTCTGTTGCGGCTGCTGGTGGGCTCCTCTGTCTGGGCAATCTCTAACCAGATGGACATCCTTGACGCATCCATAACATTGTCCAGTCTTCCATCAACACTCGTCCACATGTCGATTCTGGCACTAAGGGCACATTGGTATAGCTGGCTCCTGGGGTGGAGCTTGATTCCTTTGCTGATTAACTTGATGCTGCTGACGACGCTGCAGCTGGTGCTGATTCGGACCCTGTGGTCTCCCTTGATGAACAGATCCTCTGAAATTCTTCTTGGCTACCTTCCTGAACTTCTCATTTCCAGTCACTTGCCTTTCCCTTTTCTGTCCCACATCGTCTCGACAGATGATATCTCTCTCGATCCTATAACAGGCATCAAAAAGAGCTCCAAAGTTTACAGGATTTGCATTTACCAACCATGTTCTGATGCTTGGGTTCAATCCTCTTTCAAATTTCAATATTTTCGTCTCTTCATCATTCATAGTGGATGGCTGAAATCTTCCCAATGCAATGAACTTATTAGCATAATCTGCAACATTCATGCCAGGCTCTTGCTTCAATGACTCAAACTCATGCCTCTTCTGCAACTTCACCAACAGAGGAATGTACAACTTATGGAATTCTTCCAAGAATCTTTCCCATGCAATTGGTCTTGGCAGGGGGTGCAGGTTAGTCTTCCACCATTGATTCGCTTCACTTAATAGAAAGGGCCTTATGGCTTGAGCTTTCATCTCATCAGTGGCTTGGATTAATTCAAAACAATTCTCGACCTCATCTAACCACTTCTCAGCTATGTCTGGATCTGGCTTTCCCTCGAATGGTCGTACATTAGCCCTTTTCAGCTTCTTGAAATAATATTGAGCATCTCTCACTGGCTCACGTGGCTGGGGCGGAGCATTCTGATGGATTAGGCCATGACATATCTGGTGGCCATCTGGCAAGAGGCCTAAAAGGCATTAATATCAGGAATCACCGGAGGAATATGTGCTTGCGGTGGTAGAGGTGGAATATTCTGAACAGGAGGATTTTGATCCTGTGGTGGTGGCGGAGGGACTTGAGCTGGTGGAGGAGGAACAGGGCCTTGTGGCTGAGGAGGGATTAGCTCCTGTGCATCTGGTCGAGCCCTAGGAGGTCTACCAGGAGGTCGAGCCATCTGCATTATAGAGTGTCAAAATTTATACAAATGTTGGGATAAAACCAGATTAATTTGGCAAAAGTTCATAATTCACAAAAGAAACTTCAATTAAGGAGGAGGAAAGACATATCTTAACATAGAGATTCGAATTTTTATGGGTCAGGATTAATCATTGGATTAAATCCTAAATCCAATTTACGTTGTCCTAATCTAAGGTCATCACTCACCTAGAATCATGACTTAGTTCTAAGATCAAACTTAGATTTCTAAGATCCTAACTTAGTTCTACATTCTGCCCGAAATCTAGAGCCTGGGCTCTGATACCACCTGTAGCGCCCCACACCGGACCTCGTCCGAATGCGGTGCACCCGCCGTACCTCACTACGGAGAGTACAAGGCGTCATGCATAATATGTAAAAATCCATAACTAAGTCATGGACTACCATGTTAACATTTAACAGAGTAGCAAAATTTAGGCAGAATTTAAAACTTCGAAATAAACATGCTTGCCGAAAATATTTGGTCCAAAACATCGGTCCAACAAAACAAGGTAAAACCTAAATCCCAAAAGTTCCAAACATAGTCCATAGTACAAATATCATGTCGGCACAAAAGTTCTTAAACATCGTCTTCTCTCGGCTTCTTGACTACGGGAATGGAACTCCTGGTTCATCATTGATCCACTCAACATTGGTTCTGTCAGGCTCTGGAGGAAAAATAAAGGTATGAGTGATAAAATCACCGACCAAGCATACAATAAACAATCATGAAATAAATAAAGAATCATAACATGAATGCAAAACTCCAAGAACCTCAAACATTAATTCATACGTGGCCTTTAATCCTTGATCCGTAGAAGATTTAACCTAATCATAACTTAAGTAATACCATTCTGCTATTATCATATCACTTCTTATCTTAACCGTCCTAACATGCAAAGTGTACATGAAATATGCAAGATGCAATGCATGATGTCATGTCATGGCAAAAGCATCATTTGGTCCCATAAAGCAAGCATAAAAAAATAGAGTGTGAGATCAATTAACCCCGGATTTGAGCGGGTCCAGAACATGTCGTCAGACCAATTAACCCCGGGTCTAGGACGGGTCCAGAACATGTCCTCAGACCAATTAACCCCAGGTCTTGGACGTGTCCAGAACACGTCATTTGGCCAAGTAAACCCGGGCCTGGGTCGGGTTCAGAACATATCATCAGACCAATTAACCCCGGGTCTGGCTCGGGTCCAGAACATATCATTTCATCAGACCTATTAACCCCGAGTCTGCTCGGGTTATGAGCATGCTTAGCCAGCAAGGAAATCATAGAGCATTTCTTTTAAAAAATCATGGGACCATAAATAACTTACTTGCATAAAGAAAACTTGCTTGCTTGAAAAGAACTCGCTTGCATGAGGAAAGCTTAAAGAAAATCAGATTCATAATTCACATGGTCATGCATGATACAAGGGATGAAATGCAATGAGAGTCATGGCATGAATCATCCTAAAAATCCCTTAGGACATGAATCATCCCAAAATGCCTAAACTATTAAGGACAAGTCCAAACATTATAACCCAACATTCTGTCCAGATTTCTAAAAACGTTCATACGTCTTTACTTCAGTTGTTAACCCCTCAAATGAATGCTTTTATCTAATTTCTTTACATAGACCTCTGACCCAATGCTTTAAGTGGCTCCCATGAAAATTTCGAGGCAATCCGAGACATTTAAAGTTGTTAAACAGTTATTTTCCCAGAACATATGCGCCCAGAATTCTGTTTTGCACAAGCTCACCTTAAGATTCATTTAAGATTACAAAACTAATCTTTTTATCGATCTACCAACACACATACTTAATATACATAATGGCTTACCAGCAAACAAAATTTTAGGTCATTTGCACGATCACAAGGTTCATTTCAAGGCCAAACATTATGACACTCAAAACAGTTCTGTTTTTGGAAATTTCTCTTAAATCACCCCTTATCTCTTATCACATGCATCATTTACCCCTTCATCCCTTAATCCAACTTATTAACCACATAATCACATATCCAAAGCATTTGTTCTTAGATTATAAGGTCACTATTATAGATACACACAATGACGAATCCAAGCGACCCTACAAATATCAACACCATGACTAGTTTCACTTCTAACCTTCATAGCACAACTTGGAACACATAGACTTCTCTTAGCACTTGGTATTCAAATTTCCAGCCATAAATCACTATGAGAATAGGTCCTAAACATGCTCCTAAATAAGGAAAATAAACAACATCCATTTCCTATGGGACCCTCTCAAGGCCGAACTTGCTCACACACAATCATACTCATCCATAACTCATGATTTAACACTATTCTCAACATAGTTCATCGAGGGTAATTAGACCAACATTCTGATGGACCATAGTACCTTAGTTTGACACACATTACTATCTTCAAATGTCCTCTAAGGATGATTTTCAAAGGATCCCAAAACAGTCCACTTGACTTGACATTTTGGCTATTTCAAGCATCATAGAGCACATAACATACAAGATTCATATCTTATTATAACTAAGCATTCAAGGCATTACTCCTTAATTAAATCATGAAAGTCTAGAGTATACTTGCCTCTTGTTGAGTCCAAAATTCTTCTTAGCTTAGAGTGGACCAAATAGCTTAAAATCTCCTCCTATTACACCATGGTGTACACGGGTTTGAGGTCAAAGTTGGGGTTAGCATTAGCCACAAATCCAAGGGTAAATGAACTATGTCCAAGATAGACTTTCTTACCAAAATAGCTTAGTGTTGCAACCTAGCCAGCACACTATCACCACTTCTTGAGAGCTTGAAGATATCACCTCTTTTATTTCCTAAGGCTCACGGTTTACGGGGTTAGGGGAACATCCAAATGTAAGCTTCATGGGGAGTTAGAATGGACATATAAAGGTCTACAATCCTTACCAATATGGAATTTGTGTGAGTATTGTTCACTTGAAGCATACCTCCGCTAAGGAGCTTGAAGATTCCTTACCTAGAGGTACATACAATGCCACGGTTTTTGGGGAGAAATGGGGGAACAAGGTGAGCTTCACAAGTTGATAATTTAGAATTAAAGGAGATGCTAAGAGACTTGCTTACCTAGCTTGAAGCTTGGGATTTGAGTGAGATGGTCTTGAGAGAACCAATGGAGTACCTCTATGAACACACTCGGCCAAGAGGCTTCTTGGGTGTTTGAATTTCTTGAAGTATTGGGATATTGTCTTGAGAGGTGTTAAGTGGATGGAATGGATGTCTTTTGTTATGATGTTGAAGGAGAATCCATGGAGTCTCCAAGGGAGTAGTTGGCCAAATGTTAAAGGGGAGGAAGTAGATGGTTCTTTAATTGTCTTTGGGACATAATCATGGTGGGGGAATAATGAGTGTCGGCTACTTAATGGATTTTAAGCTTTTGAGAGTTAGTTAATGAACAACCTTTTTAGTTGGTTAGTTAGGTTATTAAGGGAAGATGGTTCTAGATCCTTGGGTATGTGCCGCTTTTATTTTATTTTTTTGAAAGGTTGGGAGGGTATAAATGGTATTTCACCATGAGACATTATCCATACTTATAATTTATATATTTACTTATAGGATATTATTTATTTTAAGGGGACCTATAAAAAGAAAGAAAATAATTGGAATATAAAATTTTACTTGGGGAAATGGGATTTTTGTTAAGCCACTTCATATAAATCGGGGGTACACAATGGTTTCACAATGGGTACAACACATAATACATGGAACATTTTTGGCATGACTTGTAACATGTATCTAGACACTTTTTACACATTCAAGACATGTTAAAGTGTTCTATAAAATTCAAATTACAGCTGATTGTAATTTACCATATATGTGTAACTATTGTGCATTATTATACAAAGTTTACCAAAATGAAATTCAGCACATGTGAAAGACTTCTTACACGCCATTTGCACCTTGATGGAGCCTATGTGGAGCTTAGTTGACATCTTAATTGGTGGAGAATATGCCACATAAGGTTAGTGACATAAAAGAGGGAGCTACAAAAGGTAACAATTCAAAAATTTCAAACTACTACACATGCCGAAAATTATTAGCACATGTGCATAGTGGCCGATTTTCTTGTCTTGATGGTGGCTAATTGGCATCCCAAAATTTAAGGGATTGAATGATTATTATTTGGCAACATTTTAAATTCTTTTTGGCACATGTTTTATGAATTATTTCAGATTTTACAGCTCATCAAATGATGACATGTTGGACCAATCATCAAGTGCCAAGTAAGCTAGCCAAGTCATCCCTCCAATCATAATGTGCCAAGTGACCAAGATGGTGTCATATCTACACAAGGCAATCTTCCAAAGGCATTAAAGAGAATTCTCAAGGATGGAAGAACCCTAAGGGGGCGGCCACTTTTGCTTAAAAGGAAGAGGAGTAGCGCAAAACAAAAGCAAGACAACTCTCATTTTCTCTCAAGTGAAAATGGATCTTCTACTCTCTTCTTCTACATTTCTTTCTACTTCTTCTTCTCTCAAGACTATTGTTCTTATATTCAAAATATTGTATAAGATTTGATTATACCCCTATACACGTTTCATTTGTTGTAAAAGGTTGATCAAGGTGTGATCAAATCTTCACTCGTTCGGTGGTGGTGTTCGTGATCCGTGTGCTTGATTGTATCGTTTGTAAAAGTGTGGAGTTGGTGTGTAACTCAAGAAACCCTTGTGGTAAGGTGTTATATTGTGTTTAGTGATAACCGAGAAAGGTGTCCTCGAAGACTGGAGTATGTTGATTTAACCGAACCAGTATAAAATCCTTGGTGTCTTTACTTTCAGCACTTTACTTACAGTTTCCAGCATTTTGCATCAACTTCATTGCAAGAGTAAAAATCGAAAACGACTTTAACAAATCGTAAAATTTTGCGAAAACATAGTCACAACTCTTAGTTTTAATTTGGCACAAGTTTCAACATATTTGTACAAGTATAAGTCAATAAAACTTGAATAGTTCAGAGACTAGTACAATCTGACTTTCAGAGTTCTAAAGGTTGAGAACATCAACATGATTGATATACGTCCCAAAGGAATTTTTGAAAAATGTTTCAACCCATTGAAATACATATATTAAGGGTATTTTCATTAAAGCTTCAGACCATATGGAGCCACCAATTAATTAGAATAAAATCTTCAAATCGGAGTACTGTTTTTGGCAGATTTGCGCAAACTAACCAAAAATGTATTTTCAAAGGGTTAGGAGTTGAATTTTAATTTGAAATTTTTATGAGACACTCAGAACATCTGAGAGTAGAATCTCATTAAATTTCATTATTTTTGGAGGTTTGTAACTAGGCCTTTAAATCGTTTCAAATTAGAATCTGAAAACAAGGACTGTTTTCAGAAGTGGGGATTTTGGGCCAAACGTTTTTAAAAACAAGATTTTCCGCACCCACTATTCAACCCCCCATACCTTTCTAGTGGTGCTATATAGGTGGTATCAGAGCGTAGGCACATTCACGACAAGGAGATCCAACGATCTTTGTGAGATGGCAACGACTAGTCACAAGACCGAACAAGAAGGTATGTCGAGTCAAAGGCCTCCTCTTTTTGACGATGAGTCTTTCATACAGTGGAAACTTGGAATGAAACTTTTTCTTATGGCCATTGATATAGACTTGTGGTTAATTATAAAAGATGGTCCGTTTGTCCCTTCTAAGTTATCTACTGTTGATGGTGTCACACTTGTAGCGCCCCGCACCCTGGCCTTGCCGGATACGATGCGCCCGCCGTACTTCACTACAGAGAGTACCAGGCGTCGATCCATAACATATCATAGTGCAGAATAAAACATGTGGACTTTCATGCTTACACGTCAACCAGTAAGCCAAACCGAGGTAGAATAAAAACTTTCAAAATAAAAGCGTCTAAGCCATCATCATTAGTCTTACAACATGTTCATAAAAACGTGGAAATCCAAAAGTAAATGTTTCCCCCATAAAATCATAATAAGATCAACCACTTCCATCATAGCAGAATTCCTTAAGTCATCCACCTCTCGCTCTTCTACGGATAAGGAACCCCAGGTTCGTCTTCGATCTACTCGACCCTCTTCCCTACGGGTTTTGGGAGGAAAAATAAGGGGTGAGTGACAACGTCACCAGCAAGTAAACTATAAAAAATCGTGAATTAAATGGATAGCACATACAGGAACCGAGCCCCAAGTATTCGGTTTAGAACATACCTGACCTTCCATCCAATATCCATAAGTAATCAGCTCATATCTCATCAAAGATCATAACTTATCAAAAATCATAACTTATTAAGGATCATAACTTATGAAGTATCATAGCTTATAAAAGATCATGACTCATCAAAGATCATAAATTAGGAGCTACCAAGTCATAACAACTTAGTCTAAGTAACATGTACCAAATATTCGATGACTCATAAAATGCAACATGCATGAGTATGTACATGTGATGCATCATGATAAAATGAGGATAAGTTCCTTTGTTCTTTCTTTCAAAACATCATCGTCAATGAAAACAAGAGAGTGTTCAGATCTATTCTCTTTGGATCTGAGGCGGTCATATTCTTCTCTTCGAATCTATTATTCCTGGATTCGGAATGGTCACGTCATCAATCATAATCACCAGGTCTATTCTCTCCGGGCCTGTACGGTCATTATCATAATCAGGTCTATTCTCTTCTGGCCTGAATGGTCATTATCATAATCAGGTCTATTCTCTTCTGGCCTGAACGGTCATTATCATCAGATCAATTAACCCCGGATCTGGAACGGGTCCTGCTGATCGGATCACTTAACCCCGGATCTGGAACGGGTCCTGCTCATCAGATCAATTAACCTCGGATCTGGAACGGGTCCTGCTGGTCAGAAATAAATGGTACCATAGGAGTCTTTCTTTCAAAATCGTTAACTTCTCTTCAAAAGATATTTCTTTCAAAACTGAAAACTTCTTTTCAAAAGATCTTTCTCATCATTAATTGGCATAAAATCAGTTTCACATGCTGTATGAACATGGACAATGAAATGCATGATATGCAACATGAAACTCGTGAACAAATACATCAAAACAAGCATGCATGGACCTGTCTCTTAAGCTGGAAAAACTGTCTAGCAATAACATTCTGTTCATATAGCCTCATGATCATCAATTCGTTCTCATTTTCATAAACTCATACCATACGTATGCATAATGAAGACTTAAATACATGCCATAACAATTTTGTAACATTCCGAAATGTCTAAAGTCCTCAAAACATCAAATTACCACCATAGGTACTGCTGAGATCAGCAGGCCAGTATCCGCCTTACCTCAGTTTCATGGGTCATAAAACCTTAATCAAGTTGAGTCATTACCTGGAAAACATAGATAACATACTAAGGGACAATATCCATGTGGGAAACATCACATTCAAGCCTAAATGAGCAAGATCATAGTCTTACAACTTATGTCATTAAACTGTACTGTTTTCCAGTTTCGTACCACTAACTTTAACTCAGTTGTTAACCATTAAAATGGGGATTTTAAGCTGGTTTCTTTACATAAACATGTACATCTATGCCTTAGATAAATACCATAAAACGTTCAAGGCAATCTAATACACTTAAGGGGGTCATTTAACTTATTTCCCAAAGCTAGGAACATGCAGAATCTGGAACGACCAAATTTACCACGAATTTCATTGTGACTAAACCACAAGTCCTTTTACCAAAATTCTAACTCTCAGTCTTACTAAACATATCAAACTATCATCATACCAAAAATCAGCTTGTTTGCACATTCCTAAGGTTCATTTTCGAACCAAAAAACCTGTTACTCAAAATTGTCATGTTCCAGTAATTTCTGTATGACCAGTTGTCATTAAAAATTTCATTCCGATCAAACCACAAATACTTTTACCAAAATTCTAACTCACACATTTATTACACATATCAAGCTAGCATCATACCAAAAATAAGCCCATTTTCATATTCCTAGGGTCCATTTTCGGGTAAATCAATACACCAAATAAATTATGTACAGTCCAGTAAATTTCAGCTTGACCAGTTTTTCTAAAAATTCTATTAAGGATAAACCACAACTTAATTTACCAAAATTCCAACTCTCATATTTACTACATACATAGGGCTAATGTCATGCCAAAAATTAGCTTAATTGCATGCTTCTAATATCTATTTTCAGGTCCTACAAAATGTCACCTTAGTCTGCCCTGTTCCAGTAATTTCCATTCTTGTCACTTTTCCTTACTAAAAATGGTCCAACTTGAGTGATTCTTCATAAAGAACTTACTAATCATCAAATACACCCTTTTTGCATAAACATTGCAGGTTTTAAGACATGCTAATGTTCATCTATAAATTTCTTCAAAACAGTTTGAGGGTTACACGTAATACACCTTGATTCTTGCACCTTTTGCTCATAACAAAATCTATTCTTGGTATATTGAGTGTATACGTACCATACCCCCAAGACAGCCCGTTTTACACACATACAAGGGTTTAACTCATATTTCCATAATGAACATATTACTCCTAAGTCATAAAGCATACATATTGTACACATTCTTTACCCCACAAGTTACAATCTATCACAAGAACCACACTTATCCTTCATTTTCATCCGGCCGTCCCCCTTTCATGTCCAAGAAGAAAATTTTGCCACATTCATCTTAGATTAACATCATATTCATACTTAAAAAGAGCAAAGAATCAACCTTTGAAGAAAATCTCATACATGCAAGACAATTCTCTAAGAAACCGAAAGTTTCATGCATCGCACCTAATATTTCACAGCTAAGATTAAAACTTAGTAGCATCTAGACATTCAAGCATGCACTTTCACACACAAGTCATGAACATTTATAGTGTACTTGCCTCCTTCAAGCTTAAGCCTCCTTAGTTTGGAACTTGGATGAAATGAAGTATTCCTCCTCTTCAATGTACAAACCCCACGGTTTTGGGGAAGGAAAGAGGACAAAGATTAGTCCTTTTCTTAAGTGGAAGATATAATTAAATAGGGGCTGGATTGACTTACCAAAATGAAGCTTGAATGGTGTTCAAACTTCTAAGAAACTAGCACCATTTAAGAGCTTGAAAGCTTGCACCTAAAGGATTCTTGAGGCTTGAAGATCTTGGACTCCTTGGCTCAAACTAGCCATGTTCCTTAATGGAAAAGAGGGAAGTCTCTTGCTCCTTGTGATTTCTTTAGGGATAGTGTTCTAGAGTTTCTTGGAGAAAATTTTTGTTCCCTTGGCTAAGGGTTAGCCGTTGGAACCAAAGAGGGAAGTAGGAGATCACCTTAGCATGGTTAAAGTTAATTAACCCAAGTTACTTTAGCTAATCAAGGTTATTTTAATGCTAACTTGGGTTACTTTATCCAACTATAGTTACTTTAAGGCTAACTTGGGTTACTTTATCCAACTATAGTTACTTTAAGGCTAACTTGGTTTACTTTATCCAACTATAGTTACTTTAAGGCTAACTTGGGTTACTTTATCCAACTATAGTTTCTTTTAGGCTAACTTGGGTTAATTTAACCTTGTGGTTAACATAAAGTAACCATGGTAATATTTGAAAGGCTCCTTGGTTTATTCCATAGAAGGGGCCGGCGGTTTAGGCATTAAGGGGTCATTAGCATACTTAATTCTCTTTCCAAGTGGGTTTAATGAGAAGCTATGTAGGTATTTGCTCCCTTTTTATTAATCATTTTCCCCTTTTTCTTGATTTGCAATATAATTAGGAAAATCTTGAGTTCTTTTTGGGCTAAGTGTCGAACTTGTGAGAGTTGGGGGGAAAAATTGCCCCACTACTTAAAACTCCTTAATTTCCATTTGGGCTTATTTTAAGAAGGCCCATAAGATTAGCTTTCTTATAAATTTGAAAAACCTTCTAAGGCCCTTTTTAAGCCTTGGGCCGAAATCTCTTAGGCCCTAGAAGGGTGAATTGATAATTTCATTTGCTTCATAACGCTCACCTCTTTCATTATATAGTATCTACTTTAAGGGGATTTAATTAAAGAAGCAATAATATAACTAAATAAAATGTACTTGGAAGATCTAACATTTCATTTCGCCATTTCATCATAATTCCAAGTGCAATACAGTTGGGGTACAACAACACTAGAGGTTGTAAAACCGAAACAGGAATATACTAGTGATGACAAAAAGAAATTGAATATGAATGCTAGAATTGAAACACGAAGGGACTAGTCAAGTCAAAGAGTTTAAAATAAATATGCTTATGTCCACTCTTGACTCTTTTAAATTATTGCCAAATGAATCTATTGTTGATATGGACTTACGCTTGACTAACATCTATAATTCTCTTGAGTCTCTTGGAAAAGCTTTTTCTACACAGAAAAAGTACAAGAGGTGCTAAGAAGTCTCCCATCCGAATAGGACCCGAAAATCACGGCGATTGAGGAAAGTAACGAAACAAATCGATAAAAATGGAGGAATCGATCGGATCATTAAAGGTATACAAAAACAAATTTACACTAAGGAAATCGGAATCAACATCAAAACAAGGTAAGACTATTGCTTTTAAATCACATGTATACGTCTCTACTTCTTCCGATCACGTAGATGATAGTGATACTGAATCGGACAATGATGATCTAATTTTATTGGCTAAAGGTTTGAGAAAGTTTATGAGAAATCCATTTAAGAACAAACCTAAGGATGTTTCAACTAAAGAAATAAAAATAAAATTAATGATAAGGACAAAAAGTGCTATGAATGCGGGAAACTTGGACACTTGTCATATGACTGCTCGAATAAGGACAAACAAACAAACAAAAACCGTGACAAGGATTAGAACAAAAATAGACCCATCTCAGAACCTAAACAAAGGAATTCAAGAAGAGCACTCAAGGCCTCCACTTGGAGTGATTCATCTGACTCTGAGACTGATACTGAAGAAGAGACTATGCTTTGCATCCAAAGCATCAAATGAGGTATCTTCTGATTCAGACTCTGATTCTGAACCTTCCTACGATGATTTATTTAGTCAATATTTAAAATTGCATAAATTCACAAAGACTCTTACAAAATAAAAGAAACGATTAATTGAAGACAAGAAGTTGTTAGAATCATCTAACACGAGCCTTCTTCTCAATTAAACGATTCAAGAGAAGAGTCGTCTTGCACAATTAATGCATTGAAATCAGAGATATCATCATTAACGACACAAAATAATGAAATGAAATCCGACATTTCAAATTTGAAATCAAGGAATGCGGGTTTAGAAAATATGGTGAAATAGTTTGACACGAGTACAAACATGCTAGGCCGCATTATCTCTTCACAAAAGCATGAGAGCGACAAAACCGGATTAGGATACATTGAGAAAAACGAGACACTAAATAAGTCAACCAAATTCATTCCATCTTCATCTAAGAACACCGATGCTTCTAAGATTAATGTGGCACCTAAGAAGACGCCTAGACTCCCCCCTACTTCATCTCATCGTGCTTCTTCTTCATATCATACAAGATATAATTATGTGCCGTATAGATATGAAAAGAAACCATTGATTTATACATGACATTCATTAGACATAAATGCACTATGCACACTAACACAAGAACATATCAAAAACGACAACCATACAATGTTCGCAATGGAATTCTCTGCCAAAGGCCAAGTGCGTTCCCACCAAACGTGTATTATATTGCTTCTTCATCTATATTCTCACAATTTATAAGACCTAGAAAGGTCACCCAAGTATGGGTACCAAAAGGTACTCTTACAAATGGGTGAAGAACTAACTCGTAAGGACCCAAAATAAAAGGGTACCTAAATCGTTGTTGCACATTGCAAGGAACACACACATCTAAAGGTACATCAATAAAGTGGTTCCTTGACAGTGGTTGCTCGAGGCACATGACGGGTGACCCGAGCTTGTTCTCAAAGTTGAAGAAGGTTACAAAAGGTGGGTCGGTAACCTTTGGAGACAACAATGAAGGAAGAATCATCGGAAAAGGTACAATTGGAAGCCCAAGTACTCCTCAAATCTCCAGCGTCTTCTTGGTAAGTAATCTATCCTATATATTGCTTAGCATCTCATAGTTTCTTGACAACGGTTTTGATGTGTGTTTCACTCACCCATATTGCGACATAGTAAATAAAAATGGAGAAACGGTATTAAAAGGAAAAAGAGAAGAAAATATTTTTACACTTTCTATGGATGACATGTTGGACGCTAAAGTTAAATGTTTTATGACAAATCACACTAATGAAACATTTGAACAAGATAAGGGTGAACCTAGTCAACCTAGGAATTGGTGGCTTATAAAAGATAAACATAAACACCCTAAAGAGTTAATCATTAAGGATACAAGTGGTGGGGTTAAAACACATAGAAACATAAGTCAACCTGAAGGAAATAGCTTAATCTCACACTTAGAACCTAAGAATGTTAAGGAAGCCTTAGGTGATATATCTTGAATAGATGCCGTGCATGAGAAATTGAATCAATTTACAAGGAACAACGTGTGGGACTTAGTACCTAAACCTGAAAACAAGTCTATAATAGGAACTAGATGGGTCTTTACGAATAAAATGGACGAACAAGGAAACATCACATGAAATAAGGCTAGGCTAGTCGCACAAGGTTATAATCAACAAGAAGGAATAAATTATGAAGAAACCTTTGCACCCGTTGCACGACTAGAAGCAATTAGATTGTTACTTGCGATTGCAAGTCTAAGCAACATAAAACTCTTCCAAATAAATGTCAAGAGTGCGTTCTTGAATGGATACGTCCAAGAAAAGGTGTTTGTCAAACAACACCTTTGATTTGAAGATCCAAAGAATCCTAACCATGTGTACAAGCTTAAGAAAGCTTTATATGGTTTGAAACAAGCTCCAAGAGCTTGATACGATAGATTTGCAAACTTTCTTATTACAAATAATTATCAAAGGGGGACCATACACAAAACATTATTCCTAAGAAGAAAAGATAACGTCTTGTTAATAGTTCAAATATACGTAGATGATATAATCTTTGGTTTAACCAACCCTACCTTAGTAAAGGACTTCGAAGAATGTATGAAGTCAGAATTTGAAACGTCAATGGTAGGAGAATTGAACTACTTCTTAGGGATTCAAGTTAAACAAACCCCTCAAGGAATTAGCATTCACCAACTTAAGTATGTAAATGATATGATTAAGAAGTTTGGCTTTGCAGAGTTGAAACCAACACCTACCCCCATGAGTGTTAGCACCAAACTAGATAAGGATGAAAATTGTAAACTTTTGATGACACACTTTAAGGTCTATGATTGGCTCATTGTTATATTTAACCGCATCAAGAACCTGATATCGTGTTTAGTATGTGTATGTGTGATAGGTTTCAATCTCATCCTAAGGTATCTCATTATAATGTAGTGACAAAAATCTTTAGATATCTTAAACACACACCTCACTTAGGACTTTGGTATGATAGAAATGCTAAGTTAGAATTATACGCATATAGTGATGCTAATTATGGTGGTTGCAAGTTAGACAGAAAATCTACTCGCGATACATGTCAAATCATAGGAACCAACGTGATCTCTTGGTTTTGTAAAAAGCAATCTAGTGTAGCACTCTCTACCACTGAAGCCGAGTATATAGCCTTAATCTTATGAACTACCCAAATACTTTGGCTTAAACAACAACTTAGTGATTTTGTCATTAAAATGAATAAAATTCCAATTTTCTGCAATAGCACAAGAGCGATCAATCTTTCTCGGAATCCGGTGCTTCATTCTAAGGTCAAACACATTGAGGTAAGATACCATTTTCTTCAAGATCATGTTCAAAATAGGTATATAACCATAGATCATGTAAGAACTGATCATCAAATAGCTGACATCTTCACTAACTTGACATCATCAAATACGATAGAAAATCTACTAGCGGTACATGTCAATTCATAGGAACCAACTTAATCTCTTGGTTTTGTAAAAAGCAAGCTAGTATATCACTCTCTACCACTGAAGCCGAGTATATAGCCTTAAGCTTATGCACTACTCAAATACTTTGGCTTAAACAACAACTTAGTGATTTTGGCATTAAAATGAATAATATTCCAATTTTCTGCGATAGCATAAGTGCGATCAATCGTTCCCAGAATTCGGTGCTTCATTCTAAGGTCAAACACATTGAGGTAAGATACCATTTTCTTCGAGATCATGTTGAAAATAGGGATATAACCATAGATCATGGAAGAACTGACCATCAAATAGCTGACATCTTCACCAAACCCCTTAATCAAGCCAATTTTGAAAACTTACCAGCCAAGTTAAGTATGATGACTTATGAAACCATTGCATTGTTCTATCTTTTGCATGATTTGCAAAATAAAAGGGGAGATAGAATAAGAACATGATTTTAGTTGGTAAATCATGATTTGGATGGTTGAATAATATGCTAAGTTTCAATTGGTATAATTTTTAGAGCATAGGTTAAGAGGAAGAGTATAATTTGAGGGGGGAGCACATGAACACATATGTTAAAAACATGAGAGAATTGAGAATTTGAAAACAATTGGTATAATTGGTGAAACAATTGGTAATTGTTGAGGTTTTCAAAACAATTCAATTGGTAAAAATGTTAAAAATAGTTGGTTATAAGTTGTGACATTAAAATCATGTTAAGTTATTTTGAAAATCATCCAAAAGGGTGAGAATGTTGAGAAATATGTTTGGATAATTTTCAAAGTCATAATTTTAAGTGGTGAATTCTTAAAAATGTCACATATGGTGTTATAAGTAATTAAAAAATGAAACAAATGAAAAAGTGACATCGATCTCTCAGCTAGAGATCGATGTATACATAGATCTCTACATAGATCTCTCAGTCAGAGATCGATGTACATAGATATCTACATCGATCGATCGATGTCATATAAAGGCAAAAATTAAAACTCACTGTGAGATATAGATCTCTCAACCAGAGGTACATCGATCGATCGATGTATACATCAGTCTCTAAAATTGAGACATAGATCGATCGAAGTCCAGCGTTTTTGGACAAATTTTTCTAAAAAGTGATAAAATGATTGTTTTCATTTACATATATTTCATATATGTATATTGTGTTTTTATTACTTTTTTTTGATGATTATAAATGTCTTGTGACTAATATGGGACAAAATTGGTATTTTGAGTTTTGTAGGAACATGATATGGTGGAAATACTTCAAGGACTTATTCGGATCTTATTTATCATGATAAAGGTGTTATTATATTTATTTCTGACCATTGGAGTAATTTCTGGAGTTTTCTCTCACTGGGGGCATTTTGGTCATTTTATCCCTGAGGGTATTTTTGGTATTTTCACTCAAGGAATCTATTGAGTATATTTTTATCTTCATTCTAGAGTTAAGTTATGATTATATTTATGATAGTATGGTGGTTTTATATTATTTTTCTCAAATGATGATATTATCGATAGTAGCGGGATATGTGATGGGTTGTGTTGTCACATTCTATTTCTTTCTCGAAGACCTTCTTCTATATGTTATTGGAGTATATTTATCATCATATTTTAGAGAAGTTAAAGGTGTTAAAGGTGTGAAAATTATCACAACATACAAGAAGAAATATTGGGAATTTTGGTGTTACATGTTGACATAATGTTGTCAACTATTATTTGTTGATTTATTATTCAAAAATCTGAGTTGATATACATATGTGCAGCCCAAAAAGTGTATTAACAGGTGAAAATAATGGTGTGCTCATTTTATTACTTGGTGACAAGTGGACTAATCAAAAGAAGCTAGAAGGCAAAATTGCCAACTAGGAAATTTCAAAGTTTGAACCCAACGGCTATGGCTGGTCTTGGCAGATTGTTTTGAGTCAAATGGAGCTCTCACATGCCCTATTATCTTGCCAAGAAGTTAAGGGGATAGTGGAGGAGTTATACCATCTTATCCCACTATTTTATCTTCACATTTTATTTACTATTTTGAGGTGGAAATTTCGGCCATTACAAGCGCAAAGATGGACCAATTATGTTGCTTTATTTTGCCATGTGTACAAGGGTGATTAGGTGGCCAACCAATGATGTGAAGACTATTGAGAAAAGTGTTTGAATGATTTACAAATGCATGATTTAAAAAGTAAAAGTTTAGAAAATGCATGACAACATTCATTACTTAACACGTTTTTGTGATATACATGCCTCATATGCTTTAGATATATTGTTGTCGTACTAACAAGCCATGAAGCATTAAAGCTTACATCATATGGAAAACATTTGTTGTCTTTTAACTATTTTCAGGTGCCACAATTAATAAACTAAACTAGTTCATTAAGTAAAGTACTTAAGTTAATGAACTAACTAGTTCATTAAATGGAGATATATTTGGAGAAGGCCTGATGGCAACAAATTGAAAAATGGAAAGTCTCCTTATTCCTTTAAGATACACGCCATCTATGTATATATATATTTTTTTTTATAAAAAGGAAATTTTATTAACATTACCCCTCACTTATGGTGGAGGAAAACCTTATTACAAATGAGAAAAGCATGACGATAGTAGCAGTATATGATTACCAACATCCAAATATATATGATATGCCGCATTAAAACCTTGCCAAGAAAACCACCCTTGTGGATAAAACCTTGGTGAAGGGAAAAGCGTACATATTTATATAGATGGAATGTTGATGTGAAAAGTGAAATAATGTACAAACCGAAAAGAATACGAAATTAGCAAAATGAATGTAAGCCATGCAGAGGTCCACTGTTGGTGAGCCCTCGTTCCGTCAGAAATCGCCAAGCCGTCAGTGTTGAAGCAGACCAATGAGTTTCGGGATCGCGTCTGTGCACAAAATAAATGTGTGACTAAGTCAATACAATGTAGGAGACACGGTTGGAAGCTCTGTAACTCCATAGCAAGATGTTGAGAACGAAATCCATAACAAAAAGCATCCGTCTCAGCATGCGAAGCAAGTTGTTGACGTGAATCCGTCCATGCATGAATAAAACACGACGGCGCATTAAATATGAAGCTGAGATATAAGAAAAAGCAGTTGTGCAAGTGAAGGAAAATCATACCGAGTCTGCCTATACTGGTCAAAGTACAGGCAGAGAAAAAGGGAGAAAGTCATTCCATTGCATCGCCCAGCAAGCCATAAATGATCCATATAATCTCAGGGAAGAGGGTTGTGCAATTGTGCCAAGCACAATAAGGACACCCAATTCCATTCAAGGAAGGAGGGTGCGATACCGTCCATGTACAAGAGAAACATGATAATGCGTCAGACATAAACAGGAAACATAAACAGTAACCACCGACCAATGAAATGTGAATCTCACCGAGTCTGCCTGTACCCGGCAGAGTACAGGCAGGGAAGACAGAAGAGTGCCAATCCTTATGGAAGACTTGATTGTATTGACACTTCGCCGCGTAGGTGATGAGCGCCAAGGCAGAGTTAGATGGAATCCATACATAGTAGCAAATAAACCATGTGTCATGTATATGTAGGCGACGTAAAATACTGCAGATGACCAAGAAAAGACGAAACATACCGAGTCTGCCTGTACCCACATTAGTACAGGCAGAGTATACTAAAAGGCGCCAATCCATATGGAAGACCGGAAACTCAATGCGTACGCAAATTTGATGATGTGAGGTCTAGAGCAACAGAAGCGTGAACCAAGGACGGAAGGATGCAGGTAGTATAGGAGCATGTTGCCGGTGATGTCATTGTGTGTTAAGCAAGGTAGTGAGCTGCCATGTTGGCCTCACGATATATAGGCGTCACTTCTAAACGATATAGGTTAACCAACCTTTGTAAGAACCTGAGATGATAGTTACCAAAGACAGCGTGCGGTTGCCGTAGGCGCAGTATCATTTGGGCACAGTCGGTCTCTATAATGAGCGAACGGTATAAAGGAAGAAAATATAGTAAGCCAAATAATGTAGCCTGAATCTCGGCCAGCAAAGGCGTGCTTGGAGGTAGACGAAAGGAAATGGCACGCACGCACGCACCCGAGTGGTCACGCATGATGACACCGCCAGAAGCAAACTGACGGCCTACAGCTGCATCAACATTAAGTTTGAATCGTCCTGATGGCGGAGTATGCCATCGTACCACTCTGATACAGGGGGGGTCGAATATATGGGATCCATGAAAGAGAGAGAGACGGCCCTGCTGCCAGTTTTGAGCCTTGATTTGTGCGAGTCCAGATGTTAATATCAAAATGTATGGAGGCTCGAATCATAGATATAGAAAAGGATGCCGTGTCCCCGTATACCGAACTAGTGTAACTGTGCCAGATATTATTCACTAGAATAGCCGGAATGACAATTTTTAAGACCCCAAATAGTGTGGAAGATGTAGACCGATACCACCATGACAATAGATATTGGCGCAGATTAAGAGAAGTAGGGGGTACTCCATTCAACTCTGAAGCAAAGAAAGTCCATAAATGATCCACTATGGCTGAATAATGCTTGCAAAAAGGGCATCTCGTGGGGCACGCTGCTGAATAATGTCCAATGTAGTCCTCAAAAGGTAATGCAGAGTGAAATAATCTCCAAAGTAGAATTTTTATGGTTGGAGAATGCTGCTTGAATCATATAAATTTAGTAGAAAGTAGCGTTGGCTTGGATGCTCGACAAACATCATAAGCTGACTTCAGGGTGAATTCACCCGAGGAATTCGGTTTCCCATGTAAGGTATGAACCTGAGCCTTCCGTCTGAGAGAGGCAAGTAGTGTGTATGCGACATATTAGTTTCCAAACCGGAGAATCTGGCAGTCTTGGGCGGTAATCTCCTCTGCGTCCATACTTGACATGCATATATCGACTCCATAGAGTGTCTTGCTTATGGTATGACCACCAAATTCGGCAGTGGTATGCCTGTTGTAAAATGTTGAGATCGCGAAGTCCCAAGACTCCTTCCTCTATTGGCAACGTAATTTGTGACCATGCAACCCAGTGGTGCCGATTGCCCCAATAAAAAGCTGACATCTTTCTGTTGATCATTTTGATGACAGACTTTGGTAATCCCCCTGCTGCAAGAATATGAAGCGGAAGCGCAGAGATTACTGAGCGCAGCAGTACTAATCGACCCGCCGAAGAAAGAAGACGTGAATGCCAACCATGTAGACGATCGTCAATATGATGTAGCAGACTGGAGCAAAATCTGGACCGATTAATCCCTATATGTAGATATGAACCAAGATATTTAAAAGATAGAGAAGCGAGCCACATTCCTAATATTCCTTGCAAGGATCGGCACCGATGTGGAGGAATATTCACCGACGGAATGAGACTACTTTTTTGAAAGTTTACCTTTTGTCCTGAAGCTGTTTCATACATATTTAAGAAAGAACGAAAGCGCCTTAAGTTACGCTGGGTTCCCTACAGAAATATAAGGAGATCATCTGCGTACGCTGAGTGTGTAATGGCAAATGGAGTGCGCCCAAGTCGGAATGAATGAAGATGGCCAGCGGCAACTAATGAATTTAATCCCCTGCTGAAACCCTCCGACGTCAAAATAAATAACAATGGAGACAATGGGTCGCCCTGCTTGACACCCCTATATGGGCGGAAGGAAGGTGAGGGCTCACCATTTATCAAAACCGACAGCGTTGTGGCACGTAGATGATTAATGATAATCCGAATGAAAAAATCTGAGAATCCAAACTGGCGTAGTAAGCGCTCCAGATAATCCCAACTGACCCGATCAAATGCCTTCATCATATCTAACTTCAGGCAGAGCTGAGACCCACCTTTATCCAACACGTGGACCATTTCACGAGCTAATAAAACTTGTGTTGAAATATCATATCCAGGAAGAAAACCTGTTTGTTCCAGAGAGATTAACTTCGGCAGAAGCATCCCCAAACGCGTGGCAATGATACGAGTACAAACCTTGCTCAAGAAGTTTGTTAGACAGATAGGCCGAAAATCACTGAATGTTTGAGGAGATTGCGTCTTAGGAATCAATGTAATTAACGCACTAGCCATGACAGCTGGCTGCGGGACACCAAGAAAAAACTCCTGCACTGCTTTAACAACATCAGAGTGTATGATATGCCAGCATGTACGATAAAATTTGCCGTGGAACCCATCTGGACCTGCAGCGCTCTCAGGGTCCAAGTGCCACACTACCTCCTTTACTTCAGCTTCCATGGGGAGCTGTGTAAGCATTAGATTGTCGGAGTCTGTTATCAGGCGAGGAATGTGTGATAATACAGAAGAATGATTCTGTGTCAGCTCTTGAGCAAATAAATCAGTATAAAATGAGACTACAGCGGACATAATTTCTCCCGGGTGCGTCAGTATAGTTCCCGCCGCATTGCGAATTTGCTGAATTTGCAGATGCGTCCTCTTGCCTTTGACTATGGAATGAAAATACTTTGTATTAGCATCACCTTCCTTAAGCCACTTCACCCTGTCTTTTTGTTTCCAGAATTCCATTTCATAAGTAGATTCTTGAAGATAGTCGGCCTTGGCTCTATTATACTCTTCTCTTGTTTCCGCTGTAGGATGCGCATCCCATGCAGACTCAACATTATTAAGCTGAGTCTCTGAATGCTTCAGATTATTGAAAATATTACCAAATATGTCTTTATTCCATCTCTGAATATCCTTCTTGAAAGAAAATAATTTTTTGTAGAAACCGTGCATGCCTCCAGTAGTGGGATATGATAACCATGCCTGCTGCGTATAGGATAAAAAATCAGAGTGATGTAGCCAGGCGTCCAAAAAACGGAATGTTTGTTTGCCTGCAGTGGCTCCGAGTTGACATATTTATAATAACGACATATGGTCCAATGTGACTCTCGGCAGATGTGTTAGCTGTAAATCAGCGAAAGCATCCTAGAAAGTAGAGTTTACAAAAACCCAGTCCAATCTACGACGTACTCGTCCAAGCCCCCTGCCATCTGCCCAAGTAAATCTGGAGCCTTGATATGGCGGTGCCATTAGTGAGCATGTTTCAATGCACTCATTAAAATCTTGCAATACTGTTAAAGACGGAGTTGACCGGCCACGGTGATCCTCAATGGATCTGTAAGTATTAAAATCACCGCCCACTATCCAGGGCAATGGAGTTAAGCCAGCAAAATCGCATAATGACTGCCATAGTGGGCGACGCTGAAGAGAGGTGTGTTTTGCATATACCACAGATAAAACAAAGTTCCGCAGTAACGAAATAGACTGCAAAGTGAAATGTACCACCTGATCTTGATCCTGTATTGTAATCAAACAAAATTCAGTATCACGCCAGAAAAACCAGATACGTTCCGACTGAGAGGCATAAGACTCTGAAAAACCAAGACGCAAGCCAAACCCATCTATTTGTGAAGGTGTATGATTGGGTTCAATCAAAGCAAGTAAATGTAAATGATGTTCTTGAATCAAAATTTTCAATCTAGGTAACGAGGCACGCATGCCCCGGATATTCCATATTAATATATTCATTGAGTAAGAGAGGAGGTACTTCCCTGTATGATGTGCAATGCACTACGTGTCAAGATCCTGGATGGCGGGAGAGGAGGTAGATCTTTGCGGGTCCGGCGCTTTCGGCGTGGGACAACTGGCATGAATTCCGCCTCCTCAACATGCTCTTCCAATCGCGATATTAAAATCTCTTCATCCGGCGATGGTGGTATTAGTTGCATTCGGCGCACGACTGCCTCAGGGACATTGGGTATATCATCTGTATGAGTCTCCACTGGCAAATCCGTATCCGAAGAATGTCCTGTTTCAACTGGATTGTCAGCTGGTATGTGATGGTCTGTGGCATCACAGAATTTTTCGGCAAGATGGTCAGCTGGTGCATGGGCGATGGGTGCATCAGAATGAAGCATTGACGTCATATCCGGTTGGTCATCAATGACAGGATTGTCCACAGGCAGCTCCTGGTCTGCAGGAGGTGGAATAGGTACTTTCTTTTTGACTGGGGTCCAGCGCTGCTTTGCTAAAAAATGCGGCAGTGGGGGAGGCGGCGGTGGGGGCACAGTATGGTTTTCCTTGGGAGGACATGCAGTGGTTGCATGACCTAATCGTCGGCATGAGGTGCAGAATAAAGGTAGGTCTTCATATACCACCAATTGTAAGATCATCCTACCCTTAGCCTGCAAATAAAACTTCTGGGGTAACTCCTATGACACATCGACCTCAAGACAGACACGAGCTACGGATGGCCTGAGGCCGTCAGCTATCGCAACGTCTAGCTTTAGTGGCGTGCCAATAGGTCGAACAACTTCAAAAAGTGCCGCACGATGGTGGAGATGGATCGGCAAGGCTGGCAAGGCGAATATATATATAAATATATATATATATATATTTATATATATTCAGATTTTAAAAAAGGCACAATACACATATATTCCGACGTACTACTGACACATTACATATATTACAAGCATATGTCAACGTCACACCACTATATACACCTTATATATATATGAGTATATTAAGGTCTTATATCATATGATATAGGTCATGGTGATGACAAAATTATAACGGCACGTTATAAGGTTATAAACTGAAAATTGTCGCATCGGATAACTACCGAAACTTCGCCAACGTGTCACGTACTTGCCATATAAAGATGGCCAGACCATATACTTTAAAAATAGCCAAAACGTTTGTGGCTCATATGTTCAAATCAGCCATGAAATCCTTCCATGTTGGCACACACAAATTACCCACAATTTAGGCCAAATTGTGGAGATTTCAAATTTAAAATTTTAAGGCACATGGGGTGCCTCTTTAAGTCAGCCATTAGAGCTGAATATCTAATTGATTTTATTTATATTATGTGTGACATAATATATATGGAATGTGCAAAAAGTTTGAATTTAATCGGAGAAAAATCACGTAATCAACGAAAGTCAAAAATTCGGTTTTCTATGAACATAATACATGAAACATTTTTGGCATGACTTGTAACATGTATCTAGACACTTTTTACAAATTCAAGACATGTTAAAGTGTTCTAGAAAATTCAAATTACGGCTGATTGTAATTTACCATATATGTGTAACTATTGTGCATTATTTTACAAAGTTTACCAAAATGAAATTCAGCACATGTGCAAGACTTCTTACACACCATTTGCAACCTTGATGAAGCCTATGTGGAGCTTAGTTGGCATCTTAATTGGTGGAGAATATGCCACACAAGGTTAATGACATAAAAGAGGGAGCTACAAAAGGTAACAATTCAAAAATTTCAAACTACTACACATGCCGAAAATTATTAGCACATGTGCATAGTGGCCGATTTTCTTGTCTTGATGGTGGCTAATTGACATCCCAAAATTGAAGGGATTGAATGCTGATTATTTGGCAACATTTTAAATTCTTTTTGGCACATGTTTTATGAGTTATTTCATATTTTACAGTTCATCAAATTATGACATGTTGGACCAATCATTCAAGTGCCAAGTAAGTAAGGCCAAGTCATCCCTCCAATCAAAATGTGCCAAGTGACCAAGATGGTGTCATATCTACACAAGGCAATCTTCCAAAGGCATTAAAGAGAATTCTCAAAGATGGAAGAACCCTAAGGGGGCGGCCACTTTTGCTTAAAAGGAAGAGGAGTAGTGGAAAACAAAAGCAAGACAACGCTCATTTTCTCTCAAGTGAAAATGGATCTTCTACTCTCTTCTTCTACATTTCTTTCTTCTTCTTCTTCTCTCAAACCTATTGTTCTTATATTCAAAATATTGTATAGGCTTTGATTATAACACCATACTGTTGAGAAATATGATTGGATAATTTTCACAGACATGATTTTAAGTGATGAATACATAAAAATATCACACATGATGTAATATGTGATTAAAAGTTGAAAAAGTTGAAAAAGTTGACATCGATCTCTGAAGTTGTTGCACATCGATCGATCTATGTAAGGCAGTAAAAGTTCAAGACCTTACTATGAGACATCGATCCCTAAACTTGAGACACATCGATCGATCGATGTACATCAAACCCTCACTTCGATCGATCGATGTAGGTCAGAAACAAAACTTGAACCTTTCTGTGAGACATCGATCTCTGAAGCTGAGGCACTTCGATCGATCGATGTCTAGGGTTTTTAGAAATAATTTTCTAAAATGTGTTAAAATTGTTGTTTTCATTGGTATATGATTTATACATGCTCATTATGTGAATCTTATGTGATTTTGATGGTTTTAAATGTATTGTGAACTAACGTGCCTTGGAAGTTTCTACAATTTACCAAAAAGGGCAAAATTGGTATTTTGAGTTTTGTAGGAACATCACATGGTGAAAATATTTCAATGCTGTATTCTTATACTATTTATCATGACAAGGGTGATATCTTGATTATTTCTGACCATCAGGATCATTTCTGGAGTTTTCATATACCAGGGGTATTTTGGTCATTTCACCTCCGAGGGTATTTTTGGTATTTTCACTCAAGGAATATCTTGAGCATATTATTATCTTCATTCTGGAGTTGAGTTATTATTAATTTGAAGATAATATGGTGATTCTCTATTTTATTCTCTCACATGATGATATTATTGACTATAGCTGGATATGTGATGATTTGAGATGTCACATTCTATTTCTTCTTGAAGACCCTCTTATATATGTTATAAGAGCATATTTATCATCATTATTTAGAGATATCAAATGTGTTAAAGGTGTGTAAATGATCACGCCATATAAGAAGAAATATTGGGAATTTCAGTGTTACACGTTGAAATAATCATGTCAACTATTATCTATTGATTTCTTCTTCAAAAATCTGAGTCCTACACATATATGTATGTCCAGAAATGTGATGAATCAGGTGGATATGATGTGGTATTCATTTTATGGCTTGGTGACAAGTGGACAAATAAAAAAGTAGCTAGTTAGCAAAAATTGCCAACTTAGAAATATTTAAATGTAGCCAACGGCTACAAGGGGTTTTCAGCAGATTTTTTGAAGTCAAGTGATGACTTCACATGTCCTATTCTTGTGCAAAGAGTTGAGGTTATTTTGGTGGTATTATCATTTCTTATTTTATCAAGAAAAATCAAAATTATTTTTGGAAAAATAAAAGGTAGCCAACGGCTACTATGAAGGTCTTGGAGCAGATTTTTTAGTTTGAATTTGTCAAATGCCCAATGCCTATTATCTTGCCAAAGAGGCGAGAAGATAATGGAGTTGTTATGGCTATTATCTTTGGGTATTATCTTCACATTTTCAAGACAATTTCAAGGTGAAATTTTCGGCCATGCTGAAATTTAAAGGTGGACCAATCATTTTGTCTTATTTTGCCAAATGTACAAGGCCAACCAATAATGAGAAGACACTTGGACTTGATGATGAAGATGGTGACACATTGGAAGTCTTATCTCCAAGGCTCAATTCACACTATAAATAGAGGAAATGGTGAAGAAGGTGAAACACACTTGAAGCTCACTTGAAAGCATTTGTTGAATTGTCTAGCTATCATCTTCTTGTTGTTGTTCTTGTTCCATTCTTTGTAGCAAAGGTGTTCTTGTTGTTTTTGTTGAGCTACAAGCCTCTTGAGCTTCATTTGTAATATTTATTAGCCATTTCTATAAGGCTATATCAATAGGTTGTAGAGGTGTTGCAACTAAGTGTTGCATAGAAGGTGATTATCCAACTCTTGAGTAGGGTTGGTGTATAACCCAAGGATCAAGCTTGGTTCTTGTTGTAAGGTGATTCATTTTCTAGTGAAATCCAAGGAAAGGTGTTCCTTGGGACAAGAGTAGGTCACATTGACCGAACCAGGATAAATCCTCGGTGTTCTTGTCTTGTTTCTTCATTTCTGTTTTCTGCCCGTTTTTACTGCAGTTTTCACACAACTTCTCACGTTTTGAAAAAATAGCTAAACATTTTGAAAATTCGTGATTTTTGGTGGAGTTATACTTCAGGATGTTAGATTTCATTTGCAACAAGAATCACTTGATTTGAGCAAGGGAAAGTTAGTCTTTCAGTCTTTGCAAGATAACTGCTCCAATCTGGCTGCAATCTGACTAGTTTTGAGAAAGTTTAAATTCTGTATTTATCAAGAATTGTTTATGTAGCTCCCCGCACCCCGGCCCAGCCGGATACGGTGTGCCCGCCGTACTTCACTACGGAGAGTACCAGGCGTTGATCTATAACATGTCGTAGTCCATGATAAAATACGTGGACTTTCATGCTTACGCGTCAACAAGTAAGCAAAACCGAGGCAGAATAAAAACTTTAAAATAAAACGTTTACGAATCCATCATTAGTTTTACAACCCAAATCATAAAGTACGGAAATTCTCAAAAGTAATTGTTTCCATCACAATTTCATAAAAAGAACATCGATCACAACCATCTCGTCATGTCTCCTAGGCCATCCATCTCTCGCACGTCTTACGGGTTCCTAGGTTCATCTTCAATCCATTCTACTTTATTTCCTGAAGCCTCTGGGAGGAAAAATAAAGGGTGAGTGACAACGTCACCAGCAAGTATACCATAAACAATCATGCATTAAATGGAAAGTACACACAAGAACAAAATTCCCCAAAATTCGGTTTAGAAACATACCTGACCTTTCATTCGACACCCGTAAATAATCAGCTCATAACTTATCAAGATTAAAACTTACCAAAGTCTATAGCTTATAAAAAGATCACCACTCAATAAAGATCATAACTAGTGATAAGATCATTACTCAATAAAGGTCATATCTTATGAAAAGATTATCACTCAACAAAGATCTCAACTTATGGTAAGATCATCACTCAATAAAGATCATAACTTAGGAGCTACCAAGTCATAACAACTTAGCCTATGTATCATGAATAAGATCATAGCTTACATAACAACAGCAATGAGATCGTAACTTAGGTAACGAAAGGTAACAGGATCATAACCTAAGTAACATTACATCTAGCATTTAGCTAGCATCTCATCCCTTCAGTCAATAGCAACTATGGCAATAACATCATAACTTAGCCATGAAGCAAGTAATAATACAGCTTAGTACAACTAGACTCAACATCATGCTCACGACCATATGCAATGCATATGAATATGCAAATGTAGTGCATAATGAAACCATGGAAATCTTTTCCTTTCATTCTTTCATTCAAAATATCATCACCAAGAAAACAAGAGAGTATTCAGATCTATTCACCCGGATCTGAGGCGGTCACTTCTTCCCTTCGAATCTATTATTCCTGGATTCGGAACGGTCATGTCATCACTTATCTGGTCTATTCTCTCTGGGCCTGAACGGTCGATATCAGGTCTATTCTCTCCGGGCCTGAACGGTCCATATCATCAGATCAATTACCCCAGATCTGGAACGGGTCCTTACTGGCTAGGAAACACACGGTACCGGTGGAAAGCATTTTTTAAAAACAGGATATTTTCTTTAAAACGCTTTTTCATCTTTCTTTCTCATAAAATCAGTTCCATAAATCACGTAAATGACGATGATGCAATGTATGACATGTACTATGCAATTCATGATATAATGCGTTACATACACACATATGTACAACTTATTCCTTACGTTGGAAAAATTTCCAGAATTATCATTCCATATGCACGGCCTCAAAACCTCGTGTTTTAGGCCCATTATTATGAGTTCTTGTCATACATATGCATAAGAGTGTCTTTTCTATTCATAATATAATTTTTGTGACAATACGAAACATATAAGACACTTAATTTATTCAATTACGAAACAAGGGCTGCTGATTTTCAGCAATGTAGTGTCCTTTCTTTTACCTTTCATATAAGCCCATTAAGCTTCATTTAATTTGGGGCCAACCTTGTAAAACTGCTGTAGGCATACCAATAATCAGTGGTCATAAGCCCAAACCATATAATTAAGTCTAAGCCCACCAAAACAAGGCCTCACAACAAGTTCTTTAATTCTGCCCAAAATTCCAGATTGGTAACGCCAACTTAACCTTGGTGATTACCCCTTAAAATAATCATTCTAAGTTAAGTGGCTCACATAAAAACACTCATATATGTCTTAAGTAGTTGCCGTAAAAGTTTCGCGGAATTATAATGTAGTTAAAGGGGTCATTTATTCTTTTCTCCAAACGAGTACATGCTGGATTCTGGAACTGAGTTATTATTAATTTGAAGATAATATGGTGATTCTCTATTTTATTCTCTCACATGATGATATTATTGACTATAGCTGGATATGTGACGATTTGAGATGTCACATTCTATTTCTTCTTGAAGACCCTCTTATATATGTTATAAGAGCATATTTATCATCATTATTCAGAGATATCAAATGTGTTAAAGGTGTGTAAATGATCACGCCATATAAGAAGAAATATTGGGAATTTCAGTGTTACATGTTGAAATAATCATGTCAACTATTATCTATTGATTTCTTCTTCAAAAATCTGAGTCCTACACATATATGTATGTCCAGAAATGTGATGAATCAGGTGGATATGATGTGGTATTCATTTTATGGCTTGGTGACAAGTGGACAAATAAAAAAGTAGCTAGTTAGCAAAAATTGCCAACTTAGAAATATTTAAATGTAGCCAACGGCTACAAGGGTTTTTCAGCAGATTTTTTGAAGTCAAGTGATGACTTCACATGTCCTATTCTTGTGCAAAGAGTTGAGGTTATTTTTGTGGTATTATCATTTCTTATTTTATCAAGAAAAATCAAAATTATTTTTGGAAAAATAAAAGGTAGCCAACGGCTACTATGAAGGTCTTGGAGCAGATTTTTTAGTTTGAATTTGTCAAATGCCCAATGCCTATTATCTTGTCAAAGAGGCGAGAAGATAATGGAGTTGTTATGGCTATTATCTTTGGGTATTATCTTCACATTTTCAAGACAATTTCAAGGTGAAATTTTCGGCCATGCTGAAATTTAAAGGTGGACCAATCATTTTGTCTTATTTTGCCAAATGTACAAGGCCAACCAATAATGAGAAGACACTTGGACTTGATGATGAAGATGGTGACACATTGGAAGTCTTATCTCCAAGGCTCAATTCACACTATAAATAGAGGCAATGGTGAAGAAGGTGAAACACACTTGAAGCTCACTTGAAAGCATTTGTTGAATTGTCTAGCTATCATCTTCTTGTTGTTGTTCTTGTTCCATTCTTTGTAGCAAAGGTGTTCTTGTTGTTTTTGTTGAGCTACAAGCCTCTTGAGCTTCATTTGTAATATTTATTAGCCATTTCTATAAGGCTATATCAATAGGTTGTAGAGGTGTTGCAACTAAGTGTTGCATAGAAGGTGATTATCCAACTCTTGAGTAGGGATGGTGTATAACCCAAGGATCAAGCTTGGTTCGTGTTGTAAGGTGATTCATTTTCTAGTGAAATCCAAGGAAAGGTGTTCCTTGGGACTGGAGTAGGTCACATTGACCGAACCAGGATAAATCCTCGGTGTTCTTGTCTTGTTTCTTCATTTCTGTTTTCTGCCCGTTTTTACTGCAGTTTTCACACAACTTCTCACGTTTTGAAAAAATAGCTAAACATTTTGAAAATTCGTGATTTTTGGTGGAGTTATACTTCAGGATGTTAGATTTCATTTGCAACAAGAATCACTTGATTTGAGCAAGGGAAAGTTAGTCTTTCAGTCTTTGCAAGATAACTGCTCCAATCTGGCTGCAATCTGGCCAGTTTTGAGAAAGTTTAAATTCTGTATTTATCAAGAATTGTTTATGTAGCTCCACGCACCCCGGCCCAGCCGGATACGGTGCGCCCGCCGTACTTCACTACGGACAGTACCAGGCGTTGATCTATAACATGTCGTAGTCCATGATAAAATACGTGGACTTTCATGCTTACGCGTCAACAAGTAAGCAAAAACGAGGCAGAATAAAAACTTTAAAATAAAACGTTTACGAATCCATCATTAGTTTTACAACCCAAATCATAAAGTACGGAAATTCTCAAAAGTAATTGTTTCCATCACAATTTCATAAAAAGAACATCGATCACAACCATCTCGTCATGTCTCATAGGCCATCCATCACTCGCACGTATTACGGGTTCCTAGGTTCATCTTCAATCCATTCTACTTTATTCCCTGAAGCCTCTGGGAGGAAAAATAAAGGGTGAGTGACAACGTCACCAGCAAGTATACCATAAACAATCATGCATTAAATGGAAAGTACACACAAGAACAAAATTCCCCAAAATTCGGTTTAGAAACATACCTGACCTTTCATCCGACACCCGTAAATAATCAGCTCATAACTTATCAAGATTAAAACTTACCAAAGTCTATAGCTTATAAAAAGATCACCACTCAATAAAGATCATAACTAGTGATAAGATCATTACTCAATAAAGGTCATATCTTATGAAAAGATCATCACTCAACAAAGATCTCAACTTATGGTAAGATCATCACTCAATAAAGATCATAACTTATGAGCTACCAAGTCATAACAACTTAGCCTATGTATCATGAATAAGATCATAGCTTACATAACAACAGCAATGAGATCGTAACTTAGGTAACGAAAGGTGAGAGGATCATAACCTAAGTAACATTACATCTAGCATTTAGCTAGCATCTCATCCCTTCAGTCAATAGCAACTATGGCAATAACATCATAACTTAGCCATGAAGCAAGTAATAATACAGCTTAGTACAACTAGACTCAACATCATGCTCACGACCATATGCAATGCATATGAATATGCAAATGTAGTGCATAATGAAACCATGGAAATCTTTTCCTTTCATTCTTTCATTCAAAATATCATCGCCAAGAAAACAAGAGAGTATTCAGATCTATTCACCCGGATCTGAGGCGGTCACTTCTTCCCTTCGAATCTATTATTCCTGGATTCGGAACGGTCATGTCATCACTTATCAGGTCTATTCTCTCCGGGCCTGAGCGGTCGATATCAGGTCTATTCTCTCCGGGCCTGAACGGTCCATATCATCAGATCAATTAACCCCGGATCTGGAACGGGTCCTTACTGGCTAGGAAACACACGGTACCGGTGGAAAGCGTTTTTTTAAAAACAGGATATTTTCTTTAAAACGCTTTTTCATCTTTCTTTCTCATAAAATTAGTTCCATAAATCACGTAAATGACGATGATGCAATGTATGACATGTACTATGCAATTCATGATATAATGCGTTACATACACACATATGTACAACTTATTCCTTACGTTGGAAAAATTTCCAGAATTATCATTCCATATGCACGGCCTCAAAACCTCGTGTTTTAGGCCCATTATTATGAGTTCTTTCATACATATGCATAAGAGTGTCTTTTCTATTCATAATATAATTTTTGTGACAATACGAAACATATAAGACACTTAATTTATTTAATTACCAAAACAAGGGCTGCTGATTTTCAGCAATGTAGTGTCCTTTCTTTTACCTTTCATATAAGCCCATTAAGCTTCATTTAATTTGGGGCCAACCTTGTAAAACTGCTGTAGGCATACCAATAATCAGTGGTCATAAGCCCAAACCATATAATTAAGTCTAAGCCCACCAAAACAAGGCCTCACAACAAGTTCTTTAATTCTGCCCAAAATTCCAGATTGGTAACGCCAACTTAACCTTGGTGATTACCCCTTAAAATAATCATTCTAAGTTAAGTGGCTCACATAAAAACACTCATATATGTCTTAAATAGTTGCCGCAAAAGTTTCGCGAAATTATAATGTAGTTAAAGGGGTCATTTATTCTTTTCTCCAAACGGGTACATGCTGGATTCTGGAACGACCAATTTTAGTACGAATTTTATTGTGATCAATCCATACATCATTTTTTGAAAATTCCAACTCACACACTTAGAAAACACACAGGGCTAGAATCCTATCAAAAATCAGCCCAATTGCATATTTCTAAGGTCCATTTCCTGGTCAATCATTATGCAACATAAAATCTGTTCAGTCCAGTAATGACCAGTTTTAGTGAAAATTCTGTTAAAAATAATCCGTAACTACTTTTTACGAAATTCCAACTCTCATAATTACTATACACTTGGGGCTAGTGTTATGCCAAAATTAGCTTAATTAAATACTCCTAAAGTCCCTTTTCAGGTCCCACAAAACGTCACTATAATCTGCCCTGTTCCAACAACTCTGTTTGACCAGTTTTACCAAAATCGTCATTAAGGATAATCCACAAATCCTTTTACCAAAATTCCAATTCACACCTTGAATACACATATAAGGCTATCTTCATACCAAAAATTAGCCAATTTGCACACCTCTAAGGTTCATTTTCAGGTCGTTCAACACGCTACAGAAAACTATCCAGCTCTAGTACTTCTGTTTGACCAGCTGTCACTAAATAATTCATTAAGGTTAAACCATAACTCTTTGTATCAAAATTCCAAATCACACAATTACTACATACATAAGGCTATCACCCTACCAAACATTATCTACTTTGAACACCTTTAAGGTTCATTTTTAGGTCTTACAACATGACACATAAAACTGTCCAGCTCCAGTGATTTCAGCACTTCATCACTTTTTATGGTTCAAGCATTTCCAATCGACTTCATTCCTTAAAGTGACTTAATAACCATCAAATACCCACTTCAACATAATTTCTCCAAGCCTCATAACATGCTTTAAACCATAGATAACCAGTTCATGAATCATATCAAAATAGTCACAACACATTCATATAACAAATCATTCACTTATGTCATCACTTCTCTTAAAACAACTAGTTTTCATATCTTGTACTTAGAATCTTCAACTAAGATTTATGGCTTAAAAATGACTAGCCATTCAAGCATGCACTTCACACATAAGGCAAGATTGGTTAAAGTATACTTGCCTTCTTCGAGCTTATCCTTTCCTTAACATGGAACATGGGTGAAATGAGATGATGTCTTCCTCCCCTTCTCTATACACCCCAACGGTTTTGGGAGGGAGAAAAGAGCAAATATTAGCTTTTGTCTTAAGTGAAAACACAATTAGAGTGAGGCTATGATTCTCTTACCAAAATGGACCTTGAATGGAGATAGCAATGAATCCACCCACCAAGAAGTTAGCTTCTCTTTGTATCTTGTAAAAATCTTCATCTAGTGACCCCTTTGAGTGTCACGTTTTTGGCACGATAAGAGGGATACCAATGTGAGTTTCATTCTTTGAAACATAGAATTCACTTAGAACACTTAGCATGTACTTACCTAGATGAGTTCTTGGATCTTGAATATTGTTCTTGGATCTCTTTGGCTCCACTAGCCGTGCTTCTTAATGGAAAAATAGGAAAGTCTCTTGCTCCTTGTGAATTCTTGAGAGTTGAGAGTAGAAGAGAGTTCTAGGGTGTTCATGGAATGAATTTTCTTTATTTGGCTAAGGGTTAGCCGTTGCTATGTTAAGGGAGAAGGGGGTTTACCTTGGCTTGGTTAGGCTAATTAGAGTTAATTAGCCTTAGTTACTTTTAATTAACCAAGGTTACTTTAATGCAACTAGAGTTACTTTAATTCAACTATAGTTACTTTAATTCAGCTATAGTTACTTTATGGCTAACCTAGGTTACTTTATCCAACTAGAGTTACTTTATGGGTTAACTTGAGTTACTTTAACCTTGTAGTTAATATAAAGTAACCATGGTAATATTTAAAATGTTCCTTGGTTAATAATGAAGGGAAACCGGCGGTTATGGCTTCAATAGCCATTACCATGCTTAATCTCTTTCTAAGTGAGTTTAATGAGAAGCCATGTGAGTATTTGCCCCCATTTTATTTATTATTTCCCCTTTTTGCTTTAAAAAATAAAATTAGGGAAATCTTGATCCTTCTTGGGCTAAAGGGCCGAAAATTTGTAATAGTTGGGGAAAAATTGCCCACTACTTACAACTCCTTAATTTCCATTTGGGCTTATTTTAAGAAGGCCCTTAAGATTAACCTTCTTATAATTTAGAAAAACCATTTTTAGGCCCTTTTTAACCTTATGGCCAAAATCTCTTAAACCCTTAGGGTGAATTGGCCATGGTCTATAATTCATGCTTGTATGATTATATTGTTTGCTTATTAACATAAAATAAAAGAAGCACTAAGGAAACTTAGTGAAATGCACTTGAAGGATGCCACTTTATTACTTTACTTATACGAGTCTTCAAGTACAATATGACTTTTCGTCGGGGTACAACAGTTTAAGGTCAGCGTCTTTTGGAAACTTCATCTACACATCCTAAGGAGTGTTTTGATATAAAGATCAACCTTTTTGGTTGAGTATTCAAAGAGAAATACGTTTTGCAAAATCAACAACATTCTGTCCAATTCTGTCCAGATTGACCGTCTAAATCTTTTTATATGTTTGAAGGGTCAAACGATCTTATTTTTGTCTGATTTTTGGACAGAATCTTGTTAACTCATTAAAGTTATATTATTTTTGGAGTTGTGTACAATTATTTTTAAATTTTTCAAATACGGGTTCTGAGTCTTAGGTGGTCTCAGATTCTGTTTTCAAAGGGGATTTTTACAAAGGGTTGTAGTGTAATTTCCGCTAACCACTATTCACCCCCTCCCCCTCTAGTGGTGTTTATTGCAAGTGCACGGTCGAACAATTGGTATCAGAGCAAGCTTTACACCACTCAAAGAAGCAAGATTCAACACCGTAAAAAAACAAAAGGCCAAGAAACAATTACTCTTTGTAGCATGCTTATCTCAGATTAAAGGTACATACTATGGCAATAGTTTCTCACAAAGGTGAGTTGGAAGGTATGTCCACTCAATGTCATCCTCATTTTGATGGCAATAATTTTGTTCATTGGAAACTAAGAATGATGTTATTCTTAATGGCTATAGACATCGATTTATGGTCTGTAGTTGAAGATGGGTCGTACATTCCAATGAAAGTTGTACAAGTAAGTGGAGTCACACAAGAGGTTGAAAAATATATAAGTGAATGGTCACCGGAAGATAAAAGAAAATGTCTATGAATGCTAAAGCTGTGCAATTACTTTTGAATGGACTTAGAACTTCTGAAGCAGGATATGTGTCAAATTGCACAAGTACACACGATATGTGAAAATCACTTGTATTAAAGCATGAAGGTACCAGTGGTGTTAAAGAATCAAAAATAAACATGATTATGACTGAATTAGAGTCTTTCAAAATGTTGCCAAACAAATCCATAACATCTATAGATTTGAGCATTACTAACATTTTTAATGCCCTTGAAGCTTTAGGCAAATCATTCACAAACAATGAAAAAGTTCAAAAGGTGCTACGAAGCCTTCTTGCTGAATGGGATCCAAAGGTAACTGCAATCGAGGAGACAAAGTCAATCACTAAGATGGATGAATTGATCGAGCCTCTTAAAGTCTATGAGGTAAAACTAAACCAACGAAAGTTCGAGTCATCTAAATCATCAAGTAAGTCAATAGCCTTCAAAAAACTGAAACACATACGAATAATGATGATAGTAATAGTGATACTGAATTAGATGATGACTTGATATTAATAGCGAGAAAACTTAGAAAGTTTTTCAACCGTCCTAATAGGAATAGACAACGTTCTTCTTCTTCTTCTTCTCAACCTAGGAAAAATAACACAAACAAATGGTATAATAAAGAGTTAAAGTGTTATGAATGCGGTCAAAAAGGACATATTTCATATGATTGTGCAACAAAGAAAATAACAATAATAAACAAGTCAAGGACAAAGAAGCACAAATGACAAAGAAAAAGGAGTCTAATGCAAGGAAAGGGAAACGAGTAATGAAGGTGAGCACATGGAGCGACTCATCCGACTCAGAATCTGAAACTGAGGAAGCTCAAGTCTGCTTCGTATCCAACAAGATATGTTCTTCTTCTAATAGTGATTCTGATAGTGACATGACATTTGATGAAATGTATGAAGAGTTCTTAAGAATGCATGCTCACTATAAGATGCTCTCTAAAGAAAAGAAGAAACTAGTTGAAGAAAACGACAAGTTGAAGATGTCCAACTTGAAATTTTCCGATCAATTAGAATCTCTTAAACAAGAGTCTACTAATACTCTTGATTCTTTAGAGAATAAAATTGAATCATATAGGAAAGATGAACAAAAGTTAAAAACGGAAAATAATATGTTAAAGTCTAAGTTGGAAAGTTGTGAACATGAAATAATACAACTTAAGTCTTCTAAACTTAACTTAGAAAAAATGTTAGAAAAATTTAAATCGGGCGATAATATTTTAGATAACCTAATCTCATCACAAAAGTATGGAAATGATAAAATCGGCTTAGGCTATAAAGAAGAAAATGTAAAAATAGATAAAAAGACTAAGTTTGTCTCATCTACTACAAAGTTGCCATATAATACAACAAAATCAACTTTGCCTGCTACATCTTCTTCTACACCTTCTTCTACTTATATCAAGGCAAAAATACAACACACATCCACAAATATATACACGCATAAACATACATCTAGGCCAAATTTTGCATCTAGACAACCTATAAATTATGCATATATATATAGGAATACAACTAGAAAGAACAAAATGTATCCAACTTATTATGAACCTAAGTATAGGCAACACTCATATAAGTCTTATAGAAATGCCTATGAACACACTTATATAGCGCCATTCAAGAAACAAAATCGCATGCCTTATACACATTATAGAAATCGGCCATCATATAACGATTATCAACAATGGCGTAACGTGTATAACAGTTCATCTTCACTTGTGTGGAATGATCATCTATATGCTAATCCTTCTTATTTTCCAAATTATAATCATGCTAAAAATGTGCCTTAAAGTTATGTTCAAGTTTGGATACCTAAGGGATATCTAAACAAGAATAGTGGTCCTAACACTCAAGGACCCAAATAAAGGGTACCTAAAACTTTGTCTCCATTGTAGGAAAAACGCAAGGAATGCAAGAAGGAGGCAAAATCAAAGAATCTGAAAACCAAATGGTTTTTAAATAGTGGATGTTCGAGGCGTATGACGGGAAACTCCATACTATTCATCGAATTGGAATATATCACGAATGGAGGAAAAGTAGCATTCGGTCACAACAACAAAGGACAAGTTGTTGGAAAAGGAACAATTGGGGACCCTAACACATTTCAAATACGAAATGTGTTGTTAGTAAGCAATCTCTCGTATAATTTACTTAATATTTCTCAACTTATAGATTGTGGTTATAATGTCTCTTTTCTTCCCAATTGTTGTGATATAATAAATAAAAAGGAGAAATAGTATTAAAACAAAATAGAGATGGTAACATTTATATTCTTACTTTAGATAACATGTTAGATGCTAAGGTTAAGTGTCTAATATCACATGACTTAGATGTAAATTTATGGCATAGAAGATTAGGCCATATAGGAATTTCAACCATTAAGAAATTATCTAAGAAGAATTTAATTAGAGGAATGCCTAAGTTAGACTTAAATAATTTTCAAATGTGTGAAACATGTATTAAGGAAAACACACTAAAGAAACATTAAACCGAAACATGAAGTGAGTATTAGTCATGTACTAGAATTGCTTCACTTAGACTTATTTGGTCCAAGTAGGACAAGAAGTCTAGGTGGACACTACTATGTGTGTGTCATAGTAGATGATTACTCACGCTACACATGGACATTGCTCTTAACACACAAAGACGATTCTCCATTAGCAATCGAAACTCTTATTAAGCAACTTGAAAACATTTTCGAAGATAATGTTAAAAGGATTAGAAGTGATAGAGGTGGAGAATTTAAAAACAAAGATGTAATTAAATTTTGTGAGCTACATGGAATTAAACATGAATTCTCACCACCTAGGACACCACAACTCAATAGAGTAGTTGAACGTAAATATAGAACAATTCAAGAAGTTGCTAGGACAATGCTTTGTGAAAATAAATTACCTAAATATTTATGGGCTGAAGCTGTTAGTTGTGCATGCTATATTATAAATACCCTTACTATTAGAAAGAAATTAAATAAATCGCCTTATGAATTGCTAAACAATAGACAACCTAAGATAGATTATCTTAAAGTATTTGGATGTAAATTTTTGTGCTAAACATTAAGGATAATATAGATAAACTTGAACAAAAGTCTATTGAATGCATATTTGTTGAGTATTCTGTAGGATCTGCAAGGCACCACTAGAAGGGTGGGGGGTTGAATAGGTGGTGCGGAAATTGTGGGTTTTAAAATTTGTTTAAAACTAAACAACTCAACTTCTGAAAACAGATTTTGTTTCCAAGACCAGTTTTAAAACGTTTTTAAAACAAGATTATAGGTCTCCAAAAATTCTGCAATTTTGAGAGAACTTAGCCTCAGATGCTATAAGGGTCCCCTAAAAATTTCAAATTAAAATTCAACCTTTAACCCCTTCAAAAACCGTTGGTGATCAGATTGCGCGAATCTGCCAGAAAACGATAGACGGTTTTGAAAAATTTATTCCTATTTGTGCGTAATTCTAAATGCTCTGAAACTTTAACCACTAACTCCATATATACTATATTTATGTGGGTTGAAACAGTTTTGCAAAATTCTTTTGGGAAGTAGGTCAATTACAATCAAAGCCTCAACCTTCGCAAGTCTGAAAATCAGACTGCACTAGTCTCAGAACGTTTGATGTTTGATCGACTTATACTTATCCAAAAGGGTTGAAACTTGTGCCCAATTAACCCTAGAACGTGTGGCTATGTTTCTGGAAATTTTTGTGATTTTTGAAAGTCGTTTACTATTTTTACGAATGCGAACAAAGGAGTAAACTATGCAGTAACTGAAAGTAAGTGCTGAAAGTAAATGGCACCAAGAATTTTATACTGGTTCGGTTATAAACAACCTACTCCAGTCTTTAAGGAACATCTTCCTTGGTTCACACTAATCACACACACGCAATACACCTTACCACAGGGTTGATAGAGTTACACACTAACTCCAACCCTTTACAAACCTTGTACGATGAATACAATTCGCACGAACACCACCACCTCGCAAGAATGAAGATTGATCACACCTTGATCAATCTTTTACAAAGATATGGAATATTTGGTGGTCTATATCAAGCCTATTCAAGATTGAAAAATATGAATACAATAGGCTTTCAAGAAGAAAGAAAGAAAGAGAATGTAGAAGAAGAAGAGCAAGGCATTTTTCACTTTTTTTTTGCAATGCTTGTGCTTGTCTTGTTTTTGCTCAACTTCTTTCCTTTTAACCTTGCATGGCCGTCCACCCTTGGTGCCTCCCCCTCTTGAAAATTATCTTCTAAGTCCTTGGGAGAGTGTGAGACATCATTGTGACATGGTCTTACTTGTCATCATCTATTGGATGATCATTTAAGCTTTGCTTACTTGACACTTCATGATTGGTTGGATGTTGTCATCATTGATGACTTGGAAAATCTGAGAATAACACTTAAAACATGTGCCAATATCAATCACAAAATAATTTCCATAAAGCTCAAGATTGTCACATACATGTTGCAAGACAAAATTTCTCCCTTACTAAGCAAGAAATCGGCCATTAAGAGGTTTTTACCATGCTGAATTTTTAGCATGTGTTACATGGTTGTACAATTCAAAATAATTCCATTTTTATTTGATTTTTCTAATTAAAATGAATCGCCAATTCATAGCAATTATCTTGATCAATTTGGAAATGAAATTTGGTCTCCCACATGGCCTCAATTTTGGCCATTATACATACTACACATGCTGAAAAATTTTTAGGATGTGTGATATAAAATATCACACTTTATGAATTTAAAAAAATATTCAAATTACTTCCATTTCTTCTCCCAACCAATCACATAATTCAAGATGATAAAATATGTCACATTAAAGTGAAAATTTCGGCCACTCAAGCTTACACATGCTGAAATTTTCAGCATGTGTTATAAGTGAGACAAAGTTTGAAATCTTACCATTTGTAGCTTCTCTCTTTAATTCACCAACATTGTATGATTGATTCTTGACCAAGAAATATGCCAACAAGGCCCAAATAAGCTCCATCTCAGCTGTAGGGGCGTTGCATAGTGTATGTGCATGTGCTGAAATTTATTTTTGCTATCTTTGTAAAATAGTGCACATTTAATAATACACACATGTTATATTCCAATCAGCCCTTAATTTAATTTTCTAGAACACTTTAAGATGTATAACATATGTAAAAAAGTGTCTAGATACGTGTCATATGATGTACCAAAAACGTTCCATGTGTTGTGTGCGTAGAAAACAGAATTTTCGATATTTATCGATTACCCGATTTTTCTTTAATTAAATTCCAACTTTTGCACATGTTATATATATTATGTTACACATAATATATATATAATATATACTTTAATTCTCAGCACTTGGCTGGTCTAAAGTGGCGCCATTTATCATGTGTCAAATTAAAATTGGAATCTTCACATTTTGGCCTTAATGTGGGGTGATTTGTGTGTGCCAGCATGGAAAGTATTTTTGGCTGAAAATATCACCATTAGCACGAAAGTTTTGATGATTTTTTAGGTGTAGGGGCCTGGCATCTATTTATGGCAAGTACGTGACACGTTGGCGAAAGTTTTCAGTATTCACCCGATACGACAATTTTTGGTTTAGAACCTTTTAACGTGTCGTATTTAATTGTCATCACCATGTCTTATATCATATGATATAAAACCTGAATATACTCATAAATATAAGTTAAGTATAGTGGTTGTGACGTTAACATACGTACGTAAAATATATAACGTGTCAGTAGTACGTTGGAATACATGTGTATGTGCCTTTTTCAAAAAATCTGAAAATATATGTATTTTATATGCATATGGCGTGTGTATAATTAAGAGGGGAGGAGGAGAAACTTTCCTTCCTAGCCTTGTTGCCTTTGTGCCTTTTCCAAATGTGGCTTTCTTTAATGAACTACTTAGTTTAATAAACTAAGTACTTCACTTAATAAACTAGTTTTAGTTCATTTAATGGTGGCACCTGAAAATAGTATAAACACAACAAATGTTTGCCATATGATGTAAGCTTTACGCTTCATGGCTCGTTAGTCCGGCAACATTATATATAAGCTAAATAAGTCAAGTAAAGCAATGTATCATGCATACATGTATATATCATGCACGTTTGTGTATATATCATGCATTTAAGTCACTTATTTTGAAATCACTCAAACACCCTTTTCTCTACAATCTCCCCCCTTTGATGATTTTCAAAATAACTTATGCACATGATTTAAATGCCATCGCTCCCCTTCAAACATGCACAAATTTGAATTTTGAATTTCAAATTTCAAATCTGGCTCCCCCTTGATTTGTGCAATCAGTATCAATTTTGTCTCTCTCTCCCCCTTAAATCATGCTTTCTCTCTCCATTTATTTTGGAAAGTAAATCAAAAGATTCATGTCAATAAGGAAAGAAATTAAATCACGTCAAATCAAATCATATCAATGGGAATCATGCCTAATTCGGAGCGAAGAGATTCATACGTTGCTTGATTTAAGGCTTTTGTAAAGATATCCGCTACTTGTGCTTCTGTGCGTACGTGATCTATGACGATATCACCATTGTTTACATGATCACGAAGAAAGTGATAGCGTACTTCTATATGCTTAGCCTTAGAATGTAACACGGGGTTCTTAGGACAAATTAATGGCACTCATACTATCACAATATATAGGAATTCTATTTATGGTAATTCCAAAGTCCGAAAGTTGTTGTTTTATCCACAACAACTGTGTGCAATAAAGGCCAAGTGCCATGTACTCAGCCTCAGTAGTGGACAAAGCAACGCTTGCTTTGCTTTTTGGAAAACCATGAAATGAGTGAGTTTCCTATAAATTGGCAAAGTCCCACTCGTGCTCTTTCTATCTATTTTGCAAGCCACCATAATCTGCATCAGTTATAAGCATGTAGGTTAAATGTGGAATCCTTATCGTACCAAATTCCTAAGGTGGGCGTGTGCTTAATATAACGGAATATCTTTTTACCGCATTATAGTGAGACACCTTAGGTTGACTCTGAAATCGTTGTGCACATGCATACACTAAACATGATATCAGACCTACTAGCAGTTAAGTATAGCAAGGAACCTACCATAGATCGACTATAAGCCCTTATCAACGTCTTTACCATGTTCGTCTTTGTCCAATTTAGTTAGTGACACTCATAGGGGTGGGGGATGGTTTCGAATTTTCAAAGTTAAACTTTTTAATCATTGTCATTGACATATTTTGCTTGACTTATGTGAATCCCTTTACTCGTTTGCTTAATCTGCAAGCCAAGAAATAATTAAGTTCACCAACCATAGACATTTCAATTCGGATTTCATTGCAATTTTCAAAATCTTCAACAAGTCTATGTGAGGGTAGAACCGAAAATAATGTCATTAACGTAGATTTGGATAATAAGTAAATCCGATTTATCTTGTTTCAAAATAGTCGTATAGATTCTAACGTGCTACGGGTTGCAAATGTTTCATCGTAGTCAATTCCTTCTTTTTGATTATAGCCTTGTGCTACAAGTCTCGCTTTATTTCTAACGACCTTTCCTTCTTCATTCATTTTATTCCCTAAACAACCACTTTGTGCCTATATAGTCTTATCTCGTGGTCGTGGCACTAAAATCCATTACATCGTTCTAACAAATTGATTAAGTTCATCATGCACGGCATCAATCCAAGAAGAATCACTCAAAGCATCATGCACATTTTTGGGCTCAATTTCAGAAATCATAGCATGAAATTCATTTATTTCGTCAGAAGAATTCTTCTACGTGGTCGAAGACATGAGTGAGGTCGCCTATGATGAGATCATTGTGGGTGATCTCTATGCCATCTTGGTTGATTATTTTTCTATGTTATCATGCATTCTATGTGATCATGCATTTCTAGTGTGTCATTCATATCATGCATATCAAAAGAACCATCATCTTCATTCAACACGGGTTTTCAATTCAAGTCATCATCATATTCCTTATTCTGTATCAATCTCACCAAATTCATTGAATTTCACATGAATAGATTCCATGATTTGTCTAGTGAGAGGATCATAACACCTATATGCCTTTGAATTTATAGAATATCCAACAAAAATGCACTCAATTGATTTGGATTCAAATTTGTCTAAATTATCTTTTGTATTTAAAACAAAACATTTGCATCCAAACACACGAAAATAGTCAATCTTAGGCATGCGATCATTCAAAATCTCATAAGGCGTCTTGTTTATTTTCTTTCTTAAGATAGGCGATTTACAATATAGCATGCACAATTTACGGCTTCCGCCCACAGAAATCTAGGCAATTTATTTTTGCATAACATAGTCCTAGCGATTTCTTGTAATGTAGATTCTTTCTTTCTACTACTTCATTTAATTGTGGAGTTCTAGGTGGGAAAACTCATGCTTGATTCCTTTTCTTCTTCGCAAAATGAAATCATCTCTTTGTTTTTTATAACTCACCGCCTCTATCACTTCTTATCTTGTTCACACTTACACCGTATTCATTTTCAAGTTGTATAATTAATTTTGCAATTTCAAATGGCGCTATCATCCTTATGTACAAGAAATAAGTCCAAGTATAACGAGAGAAATCTCAACAATCACGCATGCATAGTGGCACCCACCAAGGCTTGTAGTGCGACTAGGACCAACAAATCAATATGCAATAGTTCTAAGACTCTAGTCGTGCTTATTTCATTTTTAGGCTTAAGTGACTCACGTGTTTGTTTTCCTTTTATGCAAGATTCACACAACTGAAAGTTGTCTAAATCAAGCGTAGGCAATCCTCGTACTAGGTTCTTTCGTTGAAGTTTTTCTAGTGTGGAAATGCAATGTGTCCTAAACGTCTATGCCATAATTCACAGTGGGTTCATTTGACATAAAGCACTTAACTTTAGCGTCTACCACATCATCATAGAAAGCGTAAAAATATCACCTTCATCGTTTTCCGTTTAAAACGTGTTTCTCCATTTTATTTATTATATTGCAATATAGGGTGAGTAAAACACACATTAAAACCGTTGTCAAACAAATTGAGAAATGCTAAGAAGATTGTAGGATAAGTTGCTTACCAAAAATACGTTGGAGATTTGGAGAGTGCTTGGATTTCCAATCGTACCTTTTCCGATGATCTTGCCTTCGTTGTTGTCTCCAAAGGTCATGGATCTGCCTTTTGTGACCTTCTTTAGTTTGGTGAACAGGCTCGGGTCAACCCGTCATGTGTCTCGAGCATCCACTGTCAAGGAACCACATTAATAGTTGTATCTTTCGATGTGTGGGCTCCCTGCAATGTGCAAAGATGATTTAGGTACCCTTTTAGCTTTGGGTCCTTTCGAGTTAGTTAATCACCTCTTGGTAAAAAGTGCCTTTCGGTACCCATACTTGGGTGATCCTTCTCGGTCTATCAAATGACAAGAATGTAGATGAAGGTGCGATATAGTAGACATGTGGTGCATGCACTTTGGGGCCTTTGCCCAATGACTCCTTTATACTCATTTAATGAAGGACGTTTTTGATATGTCCTTGTGTGTGTATGCGTTAGTGCGTGGATGATATGAATTTCGTGTATGCATTATTCTTTTCTTTTCATATCTATATGGTACAAGTTATATTTCACATGATATGAAGAAGAAGTGGGGCGTGATGAGGAAAGGGATGGCTTTTGCGTCATCTTAGACGCACTTGAGGCTTAGGGGTGTTTACTTTCTTGGACACCACAAACATAGTTGGTTTGGTTGATATTCATTTGTATAACGTATCCCAAACCCGTTTTGTCGCTGTCATGCTTTTGTGTTAATATAATGCGATGCAGCATGTTGGACCCCGTATCTAACTGTTTCATTATTTTCTCTAAATCGGTATTCCTTGATTTCAAACTTGAAATCTCGGATTTTATTTCATTATTTTGAGTGGTTCAATGATGAAATCTCTGTCTTTAATGCAGTAATGACACATGATGACTCTTTCTTTGAATCGCTTAATTGAGCGACAAGATTCTCGTTAGAAGATTCTAACAGTTTCTTGTCTTTAATTAATCATTTATTTTCCTTAGCGAGAGTCTTAGTGAATTTATGCAATTCTAAATACTACTAAAAAGATCATCATAAGAAGGTTTAGAGTCAGAGTCAGAATCAGATGATACCTCATTAGATGCTTTAGATGCAAAGCATACTTGTGCAGTCTCCTCTTCTGTCTCAGTTTAGAATCCGATGAATCACTCCAGGTGGAGGCCTTTAGAGCACGTTTCCTTGTTTGGGTTCTGAGACAAGTCTATTTTTGTTCCACTCCTTGTCAGGGTATTTAGTTGTTTGCTTTTCTTATTGGGGCAGTCATATGATAAGTGTCCGAGTTTGCCACATTCATAACATTTAACGTCTTATCATTTGACTTGTTCTTATTCTCTTAGTTGTAGTACCCTTATTTTGTTTCTAAATGACCTTCTCATAAATTTTCTTAAGCCTTTAGCCAATAGAATTAGGTCATCATTATCCGATTCAGAATCACTATCATCTACGTGATCGGAGGAGGAGACGTATTCATTTGATTTAAAAGCAATAGCTTTACCTTGTTTAGATGATTCGATTTCCGTATGGTGAGTTTATTCTCATAGACTTAAGTGATCCGATTAATTCTTCCATCTTTATTGACTTAGTTTCCTTGCTTTCTTCTATTGCGGTCACTTTAGGGTCCCACTCGGATGGAAGGCTCGTAAGACTTTCTGTACCTTTTCCTGCGTGGTAAAAGCTTTACCAAGAGACTCAAGAGAGTTGTAGATGTTAGTCAAACGAAGATCCATATCAACAATAGACTCATTAGGCAACAATAATTTAAACGACTCAAGTGTGGACATAAGCATGTTTATTTTTGACTCTTTTACTTGACTCGTGCCTTCGTGTTTTTTCTAGTATCCTCCACATTTCTTGTGCACTCGAACAGTTTGACACATAACTAGACTCACTTTTACTTAATCCGTTTAGGAGCAATTGCATAGCCCTAGCATTCATACTAAGTTTCTTTTTATCATCACTCGTATATTCTTGTCTAGATTTAACGACTTCTAATGTGACTCCGTCTACGGTGGATACTTAGATGGGACAAAGGACCATCTTCTATTATCGACCAAAGATCTATATCTATAGCCATAAGAAAAAGCTTCATTCTAAGTTTCCACTAATAAACGACTCACCGTCAAAAAGTGGAGGCCTTTGGCTCGACATACCTTCTTGCTCGGTTTTGAGATTTGTGGTTGCCATCTCACTGAATCGTTGGATTCTTTGAAGTGAGTGTTCCTGCTCTCTGATACCACTTGTAGGATCTGCAAGGCACCACTAGAAGGGGGGGATTGAATAGGTGGTGCGGAAAGTGTGGTTTTTAAAATTTGTTTAAAACTAAACAACTCAACTTCTGAAAACAGATTCTGTTTCCAGGACCAGTTTTAAAACGTTTTTAAAACCAGGTTATAGGTCTCAAAAAATTCTGAAATTTTGAAGAACTTAGCCTCAGATGTTTTGAGGGTCCCCTAAAAATTTCAAATTAAAATTCAACCTTTAACCCCTTCAAAAACCGTTGGTGATCAGATTGCGCGAATCTGCCAGAAACGGTAGACGGTTTTGAAAATTTATTCCTATTTGTGTAAGTCCAAATGCTCTGAAATTTAACCACTAACTCCTTATATACTATATTTAAGTGGGTTGAAACAGTTTTGCAAAATTCTTTTGGGAAGTAGGTCAATTACAATCAAAGTCTCAACCTTTGCAAGTCTGAAAATCAGACTGCACTAGTCTCAGAACTTTTGATGTTTGATCGACTTATACTTATCCAAAAGGGTTGAAACTTGTGCCAAATTAACCCTAGAACGTATTTCTATGTTTCTGGAAATTTCGTGATTTTTGAAAGTCGTTTACTATTTTTACGAATGCGAACAAAGAATAAACTGTGCAGTAACTGAAAGTAAATGCTGAAAGTAAATGGCACCAAGAATTTTATACTGGTTCGGTTATAAACAACCTACTCCAGTCTTCAAGGAACATCTTCCTTGGTTCACACTAGTCACACACACGCAATACACCTTACCACAGGGTTGATAGAGTTACACACAACTCCAACCCTTTACAAACCTTGTACGATGAATACAATTCGCACGAACACCACCACCTCGCAAGAATGAAGATTGATCACACCTTGATCAATCTTTTACAAAGATATGGAATATGTGGTGGTCTATATCAAGCCTATTCAAGATTGAAAATATGAATACAATAGGCTTTCAAGAAGAAAGAAAGAAAGAGAATGTAGAAGAAGAAGGCTAGGCGTTTTTCACTTTGTTTTGCAATGCTTGTGCTTGTCTTGTTTTTGCTCAACTTCTTTCCTTTTAACCTTGCATGGCCGTCCACCCTTGGTGCCTCCCCCTCTTGAAAATTATCTTCTAAGTCCTTGGGAGAATGTAAGACATCATTGTGACATGGTCTTGCTTACTTGGCATCTTCTTATTGGATGATCATTTAAGCTTTGCTTACTTGGCACTTCATGATTGGTTGGATGTTGTCATCATTGATGACTTGGAAAATCTGAGAATAACACTTAAAACATGTGCCAATATCAATCACAAAATAATTTCCATAAAGCTCAAGATTGTCACATAAATGTTGCAAGACAAAATTTCTCCCTTACTAAGCAAGAAATCGGCCATTAAGAGGTTTTACCATGCTGAATTTTCACATGTGTTACATAGTTGTGCAATTCAAAATAATTCCATTTTTCTTTGATTTTTCTAATTAAAATGAATCACCAATTCATAGCAATTATCTTGATCAATTTGGAAATGAATTTGGTCTCCCACATGGCCTCCATTTCGGCCATTACATACTACACATCTGAAAAATTTCAGCATGTGTGATATAAAATATCACACTTTATGAATTTAAAAAAATATTCAAATTACTTCCATTTCTTCTCCCAATCAATCACATAATTCAAGATGATAAAATATGTCACATTAAAGTGAAAATTTCGGCCACTCAGGCTTACACATGCTGAAATTTTCAGCATGTGTTATAAGTGAGACAAAGTTTGAAATCTTACCATTTGTAGCTTCTCTCTTTAATTCACCAACATTGTATGATTGATTCTTGACCAATCAATATGCCAAAAGGCTCCAAATAAGCTCCATCTCAGCTGTAGGGGCGTTGCATAGTGTATGTGCATGTGCTGAAATTTATTTTTGCTACTTTGTAAAATAGTGCACATTTAATAATACACACATGTTATATTCCAATCAGCCCTTAATTTAATTTTCTAGAACACTTTAAGATGTATAACATATGTAAAAAAGTGTCTAGATACGTGTCATATGATGTACCAAAAACGTTCCATGTGTTGTGTGCGTAGAAAACGAATTTTCGATATTTATCGATTACCCGATTTTTCTCTAATTAAATTCAACTTTTGCACATGTTATATATATTATGTTACACATATATATATAATATATACTTTAAATCTCAGCACTTGGCTGGTCTAAAGTGGCGCCATTTATCATGTGTCAAAATTAAAATTGGAATCTTCACATTTTGCCTTAATGTGGGGGGGTGATTTGTGTGTGCCAGCATGGAAAGTATTTTTGGCTGAAAATATCACCATTAGCACGAAATTTTTGATGATTTTTGAGGTGTAAGGGCTGGCCATCTATTTATGGCAAGTACGTGACACGTTGGCGAAGTTTCAGTATTCGCCCGATACGACAATTTTTGGTTTAGAACCTTTTAACGTGTCGTATTTAATTTGTCATCACCATGTCTTATATCATATGATATAAACCTGAATATACTCATAAATATGAGTTAAGTATAGTGGTGTGACATTAACATACGTACGTAAAATATATAACGTGTCAGTAGTACGTTGGAATACATGTGTATGTGCCTTTTTCAAAAAATCTGAAAATATTTGTATTTTATATGTATATGGCGTGTGTATATTTAAGAGGGGAGGAGGAGAAAACTTTCCTTCCTTAGCCTTGTTGCCTTTGTGCCTTTTCCAAATGTGGCTTCCTTTAATGAACTACTTAGTTTATAAACTAAGTACTTCACTTAATGAACTAGTTTAGTTCATTAATGGTGGCACCTGAAAATAGTATAAACACAACAAATGTTTGCCATATGATGTAAGCTTTAACGCTTCATAGCTCGTTAGTCCGGCAACATTATATATAAGCTAAATAAGGCAAGTAATAGCAATGTATCATGCATACATGTATATATCATGCATGTTTGTGTATATATCATGCATTTAAGTCACTTATTTTGAAATCACTCAAACCCCCTTTTCTCTACATATTCAACTAAGTCAAGAGCATATAGGTGTTATAATCCTGCATTTAAAAAGATAATTGAATCCATAAATGTAAAATTCAATGAAAATGCATGCTTTGAAATTAGTGATAAAACTCAACATAAACCTGAGAATAATGTTGAAAATATGTTTGATGATGATGTATTACTTGAGCATGTACTTGATCATCTAGAACCAATTCCTCATGAACAAGACATGCATGAACCTTTAGATGAAATAAATGAAGACACTTTTCAATTGGAAGATACTAATGATCTAATTACATATGATAATATTCATACAAATGAAACATTTGAACAAGATGAGGGTAAATCTAGTCAATCTAGGAATTGGTGGCATCCTAGAGAGTTAATCATTGGGGATCCAAGTGTTGGGGTTAGAACACATAGAAATATAAGTCAATTTGAAGGACATAGCTTAATCTCACAATTAGAACCTAAGAATGTAAAGGAAGCCTTAGGCGATATATCTTGGATAGATGCTATGCATGAGGAATTAAATCAATTCACAAGGAACAATGTGTGGGACTTAGTACCTAAACCCGAAAACAAGTCTATAATAGGAACGAAATGGGTGTTTAGGAATAAAATGGATGAACAAGGAAAAATTACAAGAAATGAGGCTAGACTAGTCACACAAGGTTATAATCAATAAGAAGGAATAGATTATGAAGAAACCTTTGCACCCGTTGCACAAGTAGAAGCAATTAGATTGTTACTTGCAATTGCAAGTCTAAACAACATTAAACTCTTCCAAATGGATGTCAAGAGTGCATTCTTGAATGGATACATCCAATAAGAGGTGTTTGTCAAACAACCCCCTAGATTCAAAGATCCAAAGAATCCTAACCATGCTTATAAACTTAAGAAAGCTCTATATGGTTTGAAACAAGCTCCAAGAGCTAGGTATGATAGATTTGCAAACTTTCTTATTGCAAATAATTATCAGAGGGGGACCATCGACAACACATTATTTCTAAGAAGAAAAGATAATGACTTGTTAATAGTTCAAATATATGTAGACGATATTATCTTTGGTTTAACCAACCCTACCTCAGTAAACGACTTCGAAGAATGTATGAAGTCAGAATTTGAAATGTCAATGGTAGGAGAGTTGAAATTTCTTAGGACTTCAAATCAAACAAACCCCTCAAGGAATTCACATTAGCCAACTTAAGTATGTCAATGATATGATTAAGAAGTTTGGCTTTGAAGAGTTGAAACCAACAACTACCCCCATAAGTGTTAGCACCAAACTTGATAAGGATGAAAATGGTAAACCATTTGATGACACACTATATAGGTCTATGATTGGCTCACTGTTATACTTAACTGCATCAAGACCTGACAACATGTTTAGTGTGTGTGTGTGCTAGGTTTCAATCTTGTCCTAAGGTATCACATTACAATACGGATAAAAAGATCTTTAGATTTCTTAAACACACACCTCACATAGGACTTTGGTATGATAGAAACGGTAAGTTGGAATTGTACGCATATAGTGATGCTGATTATGGTGGTTGCAAGTTAGAAAATCCACTAGCGGTACATATCAATTCATAGGAAACAACTTGATCTCATGGTTTTCTAAAAAGCAAGCTAGTGTAGCTCTTTCTACCACTGAAGCCGAGTATATTGCTTTTAGTTTATGTACTACCCAAATACTTTGGCTTAAACAGCAACTTAGTGATTTTGGCATTAAAATGAAAAAGATTCAAATTTTCTGCGATAGCACAAGTTCGATCAATCTTTCACAGAATCTAGTGCTTCATTCTAAGGCCAAACACATTGAGGTGCGATACCAAATTCTTCGAGATCATATTCAAAATGAAGATAAGTTATAAACCATATAAGAACTGATCACCAAATCGTTGATATCTTTACCAAACCCCTTAATCAAGCCACTTTTGAAAACTTACATGCCAAGTTAGGTATGATGACTTATGATACCATTGCGTAGTTCCATCTTTTGCGTGATTTGCAAAATAAAGGGGGAAATAGAATAGGAACATGATTTTAGTTGGTAATTCATATGCTAAGTTTCAATTGGTATAAGTTGAGTATAGGTTAAGGGGGAGAGTATGTAGAGAAAAAGGGGTTTGAGTGATTTCAAAATGCATGATTTAAATAAATTGTTACAAAAAAATGCATGACATGACACGTTCTTGCTTAAAACTTGCCTTATATAGTTTATATATAATGTTGTCGTACTAACGAGCCATGAAGCTTTAAAGCTTACATCAAATGGCAAACATTTGTTGTTTTGAACTATGTTCAGGTGCCATCATTAATGAACTAAACTAGTTCATTAAGTGAAGTACTCAGTAAATTAAACTAAGTAGTTCATTAAAGGAAGCTTACGACTTTCAATAGTTTAGAAATCAACTTTAAATATAATTTCATTAAATGTATAGTTCTACGAGGCTGAGTACATAAAATAGAGGTGAGAAAATAAGCAAAATAGTGAAATTAAGAAAATTATGCTGAAATACCCAAATTACCCCTCCCCACTTAAATGATGGGGAGTAGCACAAATGAGTATAACTCCCCATTAGTCTAAAGGGGCCCGGTTACAAACAGAGAGAAGGAGGGAGAAACGGCTAGGGAGAAAAGAGAAGGAGAAAGTGAAAGAAGAAGAAGAGAAGAAGAAGAGGAAGAAAGAGCGGTCAGTCTAGGTCCAATTCTTACTGAAATTCTGCAGTACACTCGTAAGCCTAACTGGAAACAAAGGCAAGTAATCTTTCTATACGCTTTACGCAAATTTTGTTACCTTAGGCCCTATGTTCTTACAAAGAGAAAACTTGGATCACACATTAGTAGCTTCGGTTTGTTTATGTTGAATGTTTTACTATATGTAATTGTTGTTGTTGTTGATGGTATAGTCATGTTATTTGGCTAATTTCTGAAAATGGTTATGTTGTGATCTTTGTTGATAATATGCCCATAAGAGTGTTATTCGTATTGTGTCATTGCTTTGGTATAAGTTCTTGGGTTCATTAAGTATATCTTAAGTGTTTTGAGTGTATTTGCAGAAGGTTGGAGGATTAAAGATGTCATTGGTGTAGACTTGTTGTGTTGGAAAGTTGAAGAGATACATTGGAGGTTGTGAATGATAGAAGGTTAAGAGTGGATATTATTAGACCTGTCTAAGAATCAATTCATGTTAGTTGTGTGTTAAGCAGGATGAATTTAGATGGTAAGATGGATCTTGAGGTGTTTAACATGGAAGGGGTGAAGAAGAAGGGTGTTGGGTGGAAATTACTGCAAAAAAATTGCAGTTCTAAACCGTGTGAGAACACTTCGAACACCTACATTAGGCGCTTCAAGTCACATTAGGCGCCTAATGTAGGCGTTCAATGTGTCCCAGAGCATCCCCGTACACTTCGAACACCTACATTAGGCGCTTCATGTCACATTAGGCGCTTCATGTAGGCGTTCGATGTATACGGCACACCCCCGAACACTTCGAACGCCTAGAATAGGAGCCTCATGTCCCCATTAGGCGCCTCATGTGGCGTTCCAAGTATACTGGAAGTCTTTTTGACCCTTTAGGTGCCCTATGTATGTGTAGTAACTCTATACACTTCTTTTGAGCATAAAATGCAAGGGTATTTGAGGTGTAATTGAGGAATAGATGGTAAGTTTGACTAAGTAAGAATAAGGTTGAATCCCAAGTGAATTAGTGAGATGAACGGACTTGGAAAGATACGAACATAGAGTGTTTGAGGTGCAAGACTGTATACTTGATATGTAAGATGTGTGTGTGTGTTACCTGTTTGATACGAAGTTGCATGAGCATCCTACATCATGACATGGGCACTTGCATTTGACTTGAGAATTTCTTTGCAAAAGAACATGTGTTTACAAGAAAAGATTAAAGTTTTCGAAAGGCAAACTATGGCTGCTGGTTGATCGCGAGATATAAAAGTCACGTCTACGAAAGCAGGGTATAAAAGCGTGATCTATGAATCAACAGCAGGGTATAAAATATTTTATGGGGCCGTGGACCTATAAGCACGGATATATGATATATGTAATGGGGCTGTGGACCTATCAGAACAGATATATGATGTATGTAATGGGGCCGTGGACCTTTCAGCACGGGGTATAAAGTTATATGTTATGGGGCCGTGGACCTTTCAACACGGGGTATAAAGTTCTGTTTGCTGTGGACTGATCACCCACATGGTATAAAGTTTTGCTACGCGAAGAATATGATAAGAAGAGTTATGAAATATTTTGTGAAATGACACGCATGACATGTTTATGAAAGAAGACATATGCATGGGTGTGTGTGTGGTTTTAAAGAAGTACATGCATCATGATATACGAAGCATAAGATTTGACATGCAAGAAATGTGACTACCACTGAAGCCGAGTATATTGCTTTAAGTTTATGTACTACCCAAATAATTTGGCTTAAACAGCAACTTAGTGATTTTGGCATTAAAATGAAAAAGATTCCAATTTTCTGCGATAGCACAAGTTCGATCAATCTTTCACAGAATCTGGTGCTTCATTCTAAGGCCAAACACATTGAGGTGCGATACCAACTTCTTCGAGATCATATTCAAAATGAAGATATAGTTATAAACCATATAAGAACTGATTACCAAATCGCTGATATCTTTACCAAACCCCTTAATCAAGCCACTTTTGAAAACTTACATGCCAAGTTAGGTATGATGACTTATGATACCATTGCGTAGTTCCATCTTTTGCATGATTTGCAAAATAAAGGGGAGATAGAATAAGAACATGATTTTAGTTGGTAATTCATGTGCTAAGTTTCAATTGGTATAAGTTGAGTATAGGTTAAGGGGGAGAGAGTAGAGAAAAAGGAGTTTGAGTGATTTCAAAATGCATGATTTAAATAAATTGTTACAAAGAAATGCATGACATGACACGTTCTTGCTTAAAACTTGCCTTATATAGTTTATATATAATGTTGTCGTACTAACGAGCCATGAAGCTTTAAAGCTTACATCAAATGGCAAACATTTGTTGTGTTTGAACTATGTTCATGTGACATCATTAATGAACTAAACTAGTTCATTAAGTAAAGTACTCAGTAAATTAAACTAAGTAGTTCATTAAAGGACGCTTACGACTTTCAATAGTTAGAAATCAACTTTAAATATAATTTCATTAAATGCATAGTTTTACGAGGCTGAGTACATAAAATAGAGGTGAGAAAATAAGCAAAATAGTGAAATTAAGAAAATTATGCTGAAATACCCAAATTACCCCTCCCCACTTAAATGATGGGGGGAGTAGCACAAATGAGTATAACTCCCCATTAGTCTAAAGGGGCCGGTTACAAACAGAGAGAAGGAGGGAGAAACGGCTAGGGAGAAAAGAGAAGAGAGAGAAAAGAGAAGGAGAAAAGAAGAGAAGAAGAGAAGAGAGAAAGAGAAGAAGAAGAGAGAAGAAGAAAGAGAAAGAGCGGTCAGTCTAGGTCCAATTCTTACTGAAATTCTGCAGTACACTCGTAAGCCTAACTGAAAACAAAGGCAAGTAATCTTTCTATACGCTTACGCAAATTTTGTTACCTTAGCCCCTATGTTCTTACAAAGAGAAAACTTGGATCACACATTAGTAGCTTCGGTTTGTTTAAGTTGAATGCTTTACTATATGTAATTGTTGTTGTTGTTGATGGTGTATAGTCATGTATTTAGGCTAATTCTGAAAATGGTTATGTTGTGATCTTTGTTGATAATATGCCCATAAGAGCGTTATCCGTATTGTTCATTGCTTTGGTATAAGTTCTTGTGTTCATTAAGTATATCTTAAGTGTTTTGAGTGTATTTGCAGAAGGTTGGAGGATTAAAGATGTCATTGGTGTAGAATTGTTGTGTTGGAAAGTTGAAGAGATACATTGGAGGTTGTGAAAGAAGGTTAAGAGTGGATATTATTAGACCTGTCTAAGAATCAATTCATGTTAGTTGTATGTAAGGAGGATGAATTTAGGGTAAGATGGATCTTGAGGTGTTTAACATGGAAGGGGTGAAGAAGAAGGTGTGTTGGGTGGAAGTTACTACAAAAAAACTGCAGTTCTGAACTGTGAGAACACTTCGAACACCTACATTAGGCGCTTCAAGTCACATTAAGCGCCTAATGTAGGCGTTCAATGTGTCCCAGAGCATCCCCGTACACTTCGAACACCTATATTAGGCGCTCATGTCACATTAGGCGCTTCATGTCACATTAGGCGCTTCATGTATTCGACGGCACACCCCCGAACACTTCGAACGCCTAGAATAGGCGCCTCATGTCCCCATTAGGCGCCTCATGTGGCGTTCCAAGTATACTGGAAGACTTTTTGACCCTTTAGGTTCCCTATGTATGTGTAGTAACTCTATACACTTCTTTTGAACATAAAATGCAAGGGTATTTGAGGTGTAATTGAGGAATAGATGGTAAGTTTGACTAAGTAAGAATAAGATTGAATCCCAAGTTAAATAGTGAGACGAACGGACTTGGAAAGATACGAACATGGAGTGTTTGAGATGCAAGACTGTATACTTGATATGTAAGATGTGTGTGTGTGTTACCTGTCTGATACGAAGTTGCATGAGCATCCTACATCATGACATGGGCACTTGCATTTGACTTGAGAATTGCTTTGCGAAAGAACATGTGTTTACAAGAAAAGATTAATGCTTTCGAAAGGCAAACTATGGCTGCTGGTTGATCGGAGGGTATAAAAGTCACGTCTGCGAAAGAAGGGTATAAAAGCGTGATCTGTGAATCAACAGTAGGGTATAAAATATTTTGGGGCCGTGGACCTATCAGCACGGATATATGATATATGTAATGGGGCCGTGGACCTATCAGCACGGATATATGATGTATGTAATGGGGCCGTGGACCTTTCAGCACGGGGTATAAAGTTATATGTTATGGGGTCGTGGACCTTTCAGCACGGGTTATAAAGTTCTGTTTGCTATGGACTGATCACCCACAGGATATAAAGTTCTGCTACGCGAAGAATATGATAAGAAGAGTTATGAAATGTTTTGTGAAATGACACGCATGACATGTTTATGAAAGAAGACATATGCATGGGTGTTGTGTGTGGTTTTAAAGAAGTACATGCATCATGATAAACGAAGCATAAGATTTGACATGCAAGAAATGTGACTAGCTTATGACTTGCTTATGTGATATGTTGTTTTAGTACATGTTTGTTCTCGTGTCCGTGTATCAATTATGTGTTTTATCTGTTTTGAGGAATTCTTATAAAGATGCTATTTGCTAACCCGAGCACCTTATTTTGGGCAATGACTTATACACTGGTGACTCGTCGTGTGTGATCCCATAAGGTGTATAGACGGGTTACTTGCTGGCGATATTTTCGCTAAGAACAGATACTCTATTTCCTTTTCAGGTGAGCCAGAATACGAAATGATATTTGTCGAGGACGATGGCGAGCGGGCTCAATGGGATGATGGACCTGGAAGTAGATAGACATTGGATTACTTTCTTTAAGTTGGAAAACTTGATGTTTATTATGTTGTACTGGAGGATATGTTAGACGGTTGATCGAACACCTTTTATTTCTGCTGTATTTTCTCGTTACATTAATGATGGTAAAGTTTTAAATTTTACGACGTTTCCGCTGAATTATCTTACGTCATGAATGATGTACGCTTGATCTGCTTTGACGCTTCGTAGTTCTCATAGTAGACTACTGCGGGTGCACTGGTTCCGATACCAGTATCGGGCTGGGGCGCTACAGGTGGTATCAGAGCGTAGGCTTCAGATCTATCTCGGAAACTTAGGTTCATGATTTTTTAGCAACTTAAGATGTGGTTTTCCCCTTAAGTTTGATCCTTAGGTATAAGTGCTGATTATCTAGAGCTTAAGTATGATCTGGGTTGGGTGTGTGCAAGCGCGTATATCATTTAACTTTCTATAATAGTTTTAATTTCAGACCCCATTGATCTCTTGGACACAATTCTGTGATGCCTTTTTGAAGTGTTACGTGCCTGAGGCAGCAATCTTAGACAAGATAAGGCGTTCAACAGGCTGAAATAGGGTCGGATGACAGGGTCGGAGTATGCCGACCATTTTCATGCTTTTAGTAAACTCGTTCCTGCGATTATGTCTTATAATCGCTTAAAGATGACAAAGTTTGAGCGAGGTTTGGATTCGAGAATTCAGTCGGCAATTGTAAATGTGGAGATGAGAATCTACGAAGACATGCTGGACACGTACTTTCATGTTAAGAGAGATTTCCGCAGAGTGGCTTCAAGAGAGGCTGGTGCAAGATACTCTGACAGAGATAAGAGGCCAAGGGAGGAGATTGGATTTGGTGACAGGCCTGGACGTTGGGATAAGATTCATAAAAGAGGCCCAGTCGGGAAGTTTTCAGAGACCCCCGCCACAGAGTCCAGTTGTACACCAGGCTATAGGAGTTTGACGCATTGTAATAAGAGCCATGACAGTGAATGTGGGAAGGTGGTAGGAGTATGTTATCGATGCAAACATGTGCGCAACCTTATTAGGGATTGCCCAGAGATAAGGAAAAATGCTCCGGGAGAAGTGGCTCAGCGGCTGAAGGAAAAGCCGAGGATGAATGTCCGCGTCAATTTCATGACTGACACGGATATTTAGAAAGTCACCGACGTGGTATGAGGTACAATTTTAGTGAATAAGAAATTGGCAAATGTACTTTTCAATAGCGGCATGAACCACTCTTTCGTGGCAAAGGGATTCGTTAAGCGCCTTCGTGGTTCACCAAATAGTTGGAGACTCCGTACTGTGTCTAAGTGTCGAGATCAAATTAAGATCTCACACCAACATTGACTGTCGATTAAAACAAGTGACAGTTAAGAATTCTGAGATGGAAGATATAACCTTCCAAGGTGATTGCCGTTGATTTGAAGAAAGTTGGAAAGTTAGCACCGAGTGGTCTAACCCCATTGTTACTGAAGTGCGGAGTTTCTTGGGTCTAGCTAGTTATTACGGGAAGTTTGTCGAGGGACTTTCGACAATAGCGAAGTCCCTCAGTTGGCTTACTCAAAAGAAATCCAAGTTTGAGAGGACTGCGGAATGCGAGAAAAGATTCACAAAGTTTAAGAAGAGATTAACCACATCTTCATTATTGGCTCAACCCTCCTGTACAGAAGGGTTTGTGATCTATAGTGATGCGTCAAAAAATGGCCTAGGTACGTAAACTGTGGCATAAGTTATGATTTTCCATCCAAATCGAGTTTTGGTTAATACTTCACCGTAGGTTGTGTTTTGATGTAACATGGGCGAGTTATCACATGCTACGAGGCAACTAAAATCTTACGAACAGAATTATCCGACATATGATCTTGAGCTTGCAGAAGTTGTGTTCGCCTGAAGGTTTGGCGGCACTTTTTATATGTGAAAGTGTACTATGTTTACTGATCGTAAGAGCCTAAAGTATCTGTTCTTCCGGAAGGAGTGGAACATGGGACAGCGGCGATGGTCGGAAATTCTAAAGGACTACGACTTGACCATTGATTACCATCCGGGAAAAAGCTAATAAAGTGGCTGATGCACTAAACAGGAAGTCTAACCATGTGCGACAATCACCATTGGAGAGAGAAATGGAATAATTGGTCTAGATTCGATTGACTCTAAGGTGAATATTTTGATAGCATTGACCATCACATCGAGTCTGATTGATCGGACGGAAGAGGCTCAGAAGAATGATAAGACTTTGGGTGTTATTACTGAGAAACTAAGGTATAGTCAGGTTGATGGATTTCAGGCTAATGATGACGGGAGCCTATGGTTCAATGGGTGACTATGTGTTCCTGAGGTGGATGAATTCAGAATAGGAATTTTGTAGGAGACTCACAGTTTGAATGTTATTGATACATCCTGGTAGCACCAAGAGATACAGAGATTTCTGACAATATCATTCATGGTGTAAGATGAAGAGGCATATTGTAGAGTTCATTGAGAGAAGTCTGGTGTGTCAGCAAGTTGAGACTGAACACCAGCAACCTGTTGGATTAGTGATGCCGTTGGAGCTTCCAGAGTAGAGATAGGAACTTATTACGAGGGACTTTGTGATTGGTTTACCGAAAACAAGAGGTGGATATAACATGATTTTGGTGATTGTGGTTCGGTCAACCAAGGCTGCACATTTTCTATCGGTCTCGAGGGAAGTATCTCTCGATAAGTTAGTAAATTTGGATGTGGACAACATTGTCAGCCTGCACGGTGTTCCCATGAGCATAGTGTCTGACCGAGATCCACGGTTTACTTCCAAGTTTTGGACAGCATTTCAGAAAACCATAGGCACGGAATTAAGGTTAAGCACAACATATCATCCCCGAACTGATGGACAGTCTGAGCGGACTATTCAGACCTTAGAAGACATGCTCGGGGCTTGTATCCTAGACTTCAAAGGAAATTGGGACGGAATGGTTAAATTAATAGAGTTCTCGTATAATAACAGTCACCACAGTGCAAGTGATATGGCTCCTTTCGAAGCGTCGTATGGAAGGAAGTATAGGTCCCCAGTTTATTGAGATGAAGTCAGCGTGAGGATCATCATTGGACCTCAGTTATTTGAGAAGACACTAGAAAAGCTGAAGATCATAGGGGAAAGACTCAAGACAGCTCAGGATCATAATAAAAGTTGGGTGGATTTCAAGCTATGGCCTTCGGAGCTTAACTTAGGTGAAAGGTTTTAGTTGAGAGTATTACCTACAAAGGGCATTATGAGGTTTGGAGTGAAGGGCAATATAAGTCCTTGTTTTTTTATTGGTCCCTATGAAATACTGGAGAAAGTAGGAGGCTTGACATATAGATTGGCAGTACCTCCGGTATCGGCACAAGTTCATAACGTCTTTCACGTATCACAGTTAAGGAAGTACGTGACGGATCTGAGTCATGTACTCGAAGCACAGCCGTTGGAACTTAATAGTGATGTTACCTACGAAGAGGTGCCGGTGAGGATAGTGGACCAGAAGGAACAAGTGCTGAGGAAACCGGTGATTCCTTATGGGAAGGTTCAATGGAGCAATCACACCGAGCGGGAAGCCACTTGGGAACTTGAAGAGCGGATGCTGGAGAAGTATCCTCAACTCTTCAACTAAGGTACGTAAGTTTCGAGGATGAAACTTTTTGCAAGGGGGTGGAATGTCATACCCCGTACCTTTTAAGTACGACTTTCAATAGTTAGAAATCAACTTTAAATATAATTCCATTAAATGCATAGTTTTACGAGGCTGAGTAGATAAAATAGAGGTGAGAAAATAAGCAAAATAGTGAAATTAAGAAAATTATGCTGAAATACCCAAATTACCCCTCCCCACTTAAATGATGGGGGAGCTGCAAAAATGAGTATAACTCCCCATTAGTCTAAAGTGGCCGTTTACAAACAGACAGAAGGAGGGAGAAATGGCTAGGGAGAAAAGAGAAGGAGAAAAGAGAAAGAAAAGAAGAGAAGAAGAGGAAGAAAGAGCGGTCAGTCTAGGTCCAATTCTTACCGAAATTCTGCAGTACACTCGTGAGCCTAACTAGAAAAAAAGGCAAGCATGTTAGGTGCAGCAATTGCCCCGTGGCACGTAGGCTGGTGGGCCAAGTCACAGTCGAATGCCGTAGGCGCTTGTGTGTGCTGAATGCACTATAAGGCTAGGGTATGCGCATCTCCTGTCACCAATTGGTTTTGGGAGAGATGGTAGCGCCTGAGGTCCTACAAAGTAATCTTTCTATACGCTTTACGCAAATTTTGTTACCTTAGGGACTATGTTCTTACAAAGAGAAAACTTGGATCACACATTAGTAGCTTCGGTTTGTTTATGTTGAATGCTTTACTATATGTAATTGTTGTTGTTGTTGATGGTGTATAGTCATGTTATTTGGGCCAATTTCTGAAAATGGTTATGTTGTGATCGGATTACTTTCTTTAAGTTGGAAAACTTGATGTTTATTATGCTGTACTTGAGGATATGTTAGACTGTTGATCGAACAGCTTTAATTTCCGCTGTATTTTTTGGTTACATTAATGATGGTGAAGTTTTAAATTTTACGACGTTTCAGCTGAATTATCTTACGTCATGAATGATGTACGCTTGATCTGCTTTGACGCTTCGTAGTTCTCATAGTAGACTACGGCGGGTGTACTGGTTCCGATACCAGTATCGGGTCAGGGCGCTACAAAGCTATATTTGGAAAAGGCACAAAGACAACAAGTTGAAGAAAGGTAAGTTTCTCCACCCCCCTTACACGCCATTTTCAACAATATATATATATTTTCATATTTTTTTAAAAGGCACATACACATATATTCCAACATACTACCGACACGTTATATATTTTACGTACGTACGTTAACGTCACACTACTATATTTATGTAGCGCCCCGCACCCCGGCCTAGCCGGATAATGTGCGCCCGCCGTACTTCACTACGGAGAGTACTAGACGTCAATCCATAACATATCATAGTCCAGAATAAAATATGTGGACTTTCATGTTTACACATCAACAAGTAAGCGAAAGCAAGGTAGAATAAAAGAACTTCTAAAAATAAAAGCGTCTAGCAACCATCATACGTTTTACAGACATGTTCGCAAAATGCGGAAATCCGAACATCAATGTTTCCAACATAAATTCATAAAAGTTCATCATTCATATCCATCATGGCAACCATCCTTAATTCATCCTCCTCTTGCTCTTCTATCGATAAGGGACCCTAGGCTCGTCCTCAATCCATTCGACCCTATTGCCTGCGGGTTCTAGGAGGAAAAAAGGGGTGAGTGACAATGTCACCAGCAAGTAAACCATAAATAATTATTACTTAAATAGAAAGTGCATACAAGAACCAAACCCCAAAAGTTTTGATTTAGTAACGTACCTGACCTTCCATCCAATATCCGTAAGTAACAAGCTCATAACTTATTAAAAATCATCACTTAGGAGCTATCAAGTCATAACATCTTAGCCTAAGTGACAGTGTAACAAATAGTCGACAAATCATTAAATGCAACGTGCATGAGTATGCTTATGCGATGCATCATGATAAAAATGATGATAAGTTTTTTTCTTTCTTTCTTTCAAAACATCATCGTCAATAAAAACAAGAGAGTGTTCAGATCTATTCTATCCGGATCTGAGGCGGTCATATTCTTCCCTTCTGATCTATTAATTCCGGATCCAGAAAATGTCACATCATTAATCATAGTCATCAGGCCTATTCTCTCAGGCCTGTACGGTCATAATCATCATAATCAGGTCTATTCTCTCCTGATCAGTGCCAAACCGAGATCACAGCTATGCATAAAAGAAATAAGTTGCTGAGTAAAGCAGAAATATGTTATTAAAAGGATTGCTTGAAATGAGGCAGACGAAGACCATACCGCACCTGCCAGCATAAACTATTATGCTGGCAGCAACTTCAAAATTAGCCAGATCCGTCCGAAACGCCGAAAGTAATTGTTTGGGGAGATAAGCCATGCCATTGTCAGCGTATAATAGTGCTTGAACAAAATTATAAGTGCTCCAGAGCCAGAAGATGCCAACATTGTGTTGGAATAAATCATACATGAAATAAGTAGGAAAATGGTGAGAGGGTCGAAATACATGGACCACTAACCAACCGCGTCCCACTATCCAGCTGTGTAAGAGAATGTAAATCATACCGAGTCTTCCTGGACTCAATCGAGTACAGGTAGAGAGTACGTAGAAACGCGGATCCTGATGGAAAGCTTGGACAGCACTATCGTGTTGGCAGCAACCCAGGAGTGCAGCACAAAGAACCCTCCAAGGGAAGAGTATGTATGAAAAAAAACAGTATAAGTGCTGTGAATTAAGAGATAGTAGCAGCATATCAATGGAATATAAATCATACCGCGCCTGCCCGAAATCATATTGATTCGGGCAGAACAAATCGAGATGCGCCAATCCATGAGGAAGACATGATTGTTAGCCTACACGCAGGTGTGCTGATGTGAGATCAAGAAGTAGTGAGGCGCGTACTAAGGCTGGGAGATTAGGATTACTGAAATATCCTGTCTGCGGGCAAAGCATTGCATGTTGAGCTAAATAGTGTGCTGCCATATTATTCTCGCGATACGTGTGTGTGATCTCCAAACTTTGGGATTGAAATAATGAATGTAAGAGTTGCAGATGATAATTGCCAAAAATTCGCTGCGAGTGACGTAGTCGTGACACCAAATGCTGACAATCGGATTCAACCATAAGTGAGCGGAAGAGAGGAAGAAAATATAATAGTCCGAATAAGGTGGCCTGAATTTCTGCCATGAAGGGCGTGCACGACGGTAGCCGAAAGGAAATGGCACGCACACAAGTACCATGATGATCGCGCAGGATGGCTCCCCCCGCTGCATATCGAGCACCGACTGCAGCATTAATATTCAACTTGAATCTACTTGATGGTGGACATTGCCATCTAATAATCTTGAGGCGCGGTGGTCGTAGCCGTGGGATCCAGGAAAGAGAAAGACTTGGCCATGCGGAGAGTTTGGATCCTTGAATTTTCTGAATCCACATATTAATGTCAAAATGAATAGCATTCCTCAACAGTGATGCTGAAAAAGATGTTGAATCCCCATAAGTGAGCTGAGCATAGTGTTTCCAGATGTTATTAACTGCTATCGCTGGTACAACTATCTTTAAAACTCCAGATATTGATCAGGTTGTTGAACGATACCACCATGACAATAAGTATTGCCGGAGGGTGCACCGTGTCGGTTGCAGAACTTGAAGTTCCGAAGCAAAGAAGGCCCAAATCGGAATGATGCGATCACAGGTAAGAAAGACGTGAGACACAGAGGCTGAATGCTGCTTACAAAAAGGACACTGAGTAGGGCGCACCGCAGAGTATCGACCAATGTAATCCTCAAAAGGTAGAGCCGAATTGAATATACGCCATAAGAAAAGTTTCGTGGATGGAGAGTGATGCTTGCACCAAATAAACGTTGTTGAAAGCAGTGTGGATTTGGAGGGCCGACAAACATCATATGCGGATTTAAGTGTAAATTCGCCGGTAGAGGATGGTGTCCACACAAGGAAAGAAGTCGAACCAGTAGTGTAGGATGTACACTTGGTATGTATGCGATAGATTAACTTCCATGTCGCGGAGTCAGGAAGCCTCGGTCTATAATCACCTCGTTGCCATACTTCATGTGCATGTAGTCGCTCCATAAAGAGTCATTTTTTTGGTATTTCCACCATATTCTGCAATGATATACCTGTTGTAAATGGTTAAGATCTCGGAGGCCCAAACCACCTTCTTCAATGGGGCGTGTGATGTTATACCATGACACCCAATGATGACGATTGTCCCAAAAAAAGAAGCCATTTTCCTATTGATAACTCGGATGACTGACTTTGGTAAGCCGCCTGATGCTAAAATATGTAAGGGAAGCGCGGCAATCACTGAATGTAACAGGACCAAATGGCCAGCGTGTGAAAGGAGTCGGGTATGCCACCCTTGTAATCTGTCTTCTATATGTTGCAATAGGGAGTTGCAATACACTGCTCTATTAATAATTGTAGCGCCCCGGCCCGATACCGTCATCGGAACCAGATGCACCCGCCGTAGTCTACTATGAGAACTACGAAGCGTCAAAGCGGATTAAGCATACATCATCTATGACGTAAGATAAGTCAGCGGAAACATTGATAAATTTAAAACTTCATCGTCATTTAAACCAGAATATGCAGCAGAATTAAAAAGTGTTTGGTCATCTAGCTAACATAAATGTCAGAACAACATAATAACATTGAGTTTCCAATCTCAGAGAAAATAATCCAGCATCTATCTATCCCCATGTCCGTCATCCCATTGAGCCCACTCGCCATCGTCCTCGATAAATATCAACTCATATTCAGTCTCACCTGAAAAGGAATAGAGTAACTGTTCTTAGCGAAATTATCGCCACCAAGTAACCTGTCTATACACCTTACGGAATCACACACGACGAGTCACCAGTATATAAATCATTGCCCAAAAATAAGGTGCTCGGGTTAACAAATAACATCTTAATAAAAATTCCTCAAAACAGATAAAGCACATATACGGTACACGGGTACGAGAACAAACAGGTATTAAAACAACATATCACATAAGCAAGTCATAAACTAGCCACGTTTTTTTTGCATATCAAGTCTTATGCTTCGTGTATCATGATGCATGAACTTCTTTAAAATCACACACAACACCCATGCATATGTCTTCTTTCATAAACATGTCATGCATGTCATTTCACAAAACATTTCATCACATTACATATCATATTCTTCGCGTAGCAGAACTTTATACCCTGTGGGTGATCAGTCCACAGCAAACAGAACTTTATACCCCGTGCTGAAAGGACCACGACCCCATAACATATAACTTTATACCCCGTGCTGAAAGGTACACGGCCCCATTACATATATCATATATCTGTGCTGAAAGGTCCACGGGCCCCATTACATATATCATATATCCGTGCTGAAAGGTCCACGACCCCACAAAATAACTTTATTTTCCGTACTGATAGGTCCACGGCCCCATAAAATAACTTTATTTTCCGTGCTGATAGGTCCACGGCCCCATAAAATACTTTATACCCTGCTGTTGATTCACAGATCACGCTTTTATACCCTGCTTTCGCAGGCGTGACTTTTATACCCTGCGATCAACCAGCAGCCATCTTGTCTTTCGAAAACTTCAAACTTTTCTTGTAAACACATGTTCTTTCGCAAAGCAATTCTCAAATCAAATGCAAGTGCCCATGTCATGATGCAGAATGCTCATGTAACATCATATCAAACGTGTAAACATGCACACACACTTTACATATCAAGTACAAAGTCCTGAACCCCTATCACATTCTGCTCGTATCATTTCATGTCCCTTCGTATTACGAAATCATCTCGAGTCCACACTTAACCTTGCTTGTTCATACTTCCTCAAACACACCCTTTTCGTACCATTTTGTGCTCTTTCATATTGCTAACTCACTTAGGATTCATACCTAACTTTACTCATTCACACTTAACGTTTACTACTCAAATACACCTCATTCATACCACTTCATGCCCTTTCGTATCACGAATCCACTTCGAATTCATACTTAACCCTACTCATTCACACTTAATGTTTACAACTCTAGCACACTTTCAAAACACTTTGTAATTTATGAGCAATGGAAGATAATAAAGGTATCTCACACACACATCTTACATATCAAGTATACGGTCTTGCACCTCAAACACTCCCTGTTTGTATCTTTCCAAGTCCGTTCGTCTCACTAATTCACTTGGGATTCAATCTTATTCTTACTTAGTCAATCTTACCATCTATTCCTCATTTTACCTCAAATACCCTTGCATTTTATGTTGAAAGGAAGTGTATAAAGTTGATACACTTACATAGGCCGCCTAAAGGGTCAAAAAGACTTCCAGTATACTTGGAACGCCACATGAGGCGCCTAAAGTGACATAGAGCGCCTATACTAGGCGTTCGAAGTGTTCGGGGATGTGCCGTAGACATTGAACGCCTACATGAAGCGCCAAATGTGACATTGAACGCTACATTAGGCGCCTAATGTGACATAGAGCGCCTAATGTAGGTGTTCGAAGTGTTCGGAGATGATTCAGGACACATTGAACGCTACATTAGGCGCCTAATGTGACATAGAGCGCCTAATGTAGGTGTTCAAAGTGTTCTGACGGTTCTAAACTGCAGTTTTTCTGTACGGGAAAGCTTGAGGACACACTGAACGCTACATTAGGCGCCTAATGTGACTTGAAGCGCCTAATGTAGGCGTTCGAAGTGTTCTGACGATGCCAAACTGCAGTTTCTCTGCAGTAACTGCCTCCCATCATCTTCCTCCTTCAACCCTTTCATGTTAAACCTCTCAAGATCCATCTTACCATCTAGATTCATCATTCTTACTCACATCTAGTCATGAATTGATGCTTAGTTATGTCTAACAATATCCACTCTTAACCTTCAATCATTCACAACCTTCAAAAGTTATCATCAACACTCCCAACACAACAAGTCTACAACAATGCCATCACTCATCCTTCAATTTCTGCACTTACTCTCAAACGTCTAAGTGTAGACAATCAACATAAGAATAGAACAAGACAATAAGCACATCAAAATATACACTTTCATGGGCATGCTTGACAAACAACAAAGCACCAGACAACTATTTTCAGAAATATGGCCCAAAGAACAAGACTTTACGCAACTAGCAACAAAACTTACATATAATAAAGCATTTAACATAGACAAGACAAGATTACTAATGTGTGATTCAAGTTTTCTCTTTGTAAGAACATAGACCTAAGTATCAAAATTTAGTAAAGCGTATAGAAAGATTACTTGCCTTTGTTCTAGTTAGCTTACGGATTTACTGCAGAATTTCGGTAGAGGTTGCACCTAGATTGACCTTCTTCCTTCCTTTTTCTTTCTTCTCTTCTTCTTCTTCCTCTCTTTCTCTTTTCTCTCTTTTCCCCTCTTCAGCCGTTTTTCCCCTTTCTTTGGTGTTTGGAACCGCCAATTGAAGTGTGTGTGGGGGAGTTATGCTCCCATGTGTAAATCCCCATTCATTTAAGTGGGTTGAGGGGTATTTTAGGTAGTTTACCCTAATTTCTTAATCCTCACCTTTAACCCCTTTATTTCCTTTTCCTATATTTATTTTCACTCAGCTCCTAATCTATACCATTGAGTAAATCGTGTCTAAGGTTGACCTTTAATTATTGAGAGTCGTGCTAAAAAGTCACGGGTATGACATTCCACCCCCTTACAAAAAGTTTCGTCCTCGAAACTTGCGTACCTTAGACAAAAAGTTGAGGGTACTTCTCCGCATGTGTTCTTCGAGTTCCCAAGTGGCTTCACGTTCCGTGTGGTTGCTCCACTGGACTTTCACATAAGGAATCACCGCTTCCTCACTTGATCCTTTCGGTCTACAATTTTCACGGGTATCTCCTCGTATGTAACATCATCCTTAAGTTCCAAAGGTTGAGCTTCAAGTACATGACTTGGATCCGTCACGTACTTCCTTAGTTGTGACACGTGAAAGACATTGTGAACTTGCGCCAACACGGGAGGTAACGCTAACCTATATGCCAAGGCTCCCACTTTCTCCAGTATTTCATAGGGACCAATAAAGCGAGGGCTTAGCTTGCCTTTTACTCCAAACCGCATGACACCCTTTGTAGGCGATACTCTCAAGTAGACCTTTTCACCTACATCAAATTCCAATGGTCGTCGTTTGGAATCTGCCCAACTCTTGTTGCGATCCTGAGCCGCCTTGAGTCTTTCCCATGACTTTCACCTTCTCTAGCGTTTTCTCCAATAGCTCAGGTCCCGTGATGGTCCTCACGCCCACTTCGTCCTAAAACCGGAGACCTACATTTCCTTCCATACAAAGCTTCAAAAGAGCCATCACTTGCATGGTGGTGACTTCTATTATACGAGAACTCCATTAATTTAATCATTCCATCCCAACTTCCTTTGAAGTATAGGACACAAGTCCCTAACATGTCTTCTAGGGTCTGAATAGTCCGCTCAGATTGTCTATTGGTTCGGAGATGATACACTGTACTTAACCTTAATTCCGTCCCCATGGCTCTCTAAAATATTGTCCAGTGCTTGGCAGTAAACCATTGGTCTCGGTTAGGCGTTATGCCCATGGGAACACCATGCAGGCTGACAAATGTTGACCATATCCAAATTTACCAACTTATCGAGAGATGCTTCCCTCGAGACAGGTAGAATATGTGTAGACTTGGTCAACCGATCCACAATCACCAAAATCATGTTATATCCACTTATTGTTCTCGGTAGACCAGTCACAAAGTCCATTGTGACACATTCACATTTCTACTCTGGAATCTCCGACAGCATCGATAATCCACCAGGTCGTTGGTGTTTATCTCCACTTACTGACGCACCAGACATCCCTCAAATCTCCACAATATGCCTCTTCATCTTACACCACCAATAGTATTGTCATAGATCCCTGTACATTTTGGTGCTACTAGAATATATCGATAACCTTGAGCTGTGAGCCCCTTGCAATATTTCTTTCCTTAGCTCATCTAAATCAGGCATACACACATTTTTTTCTAAACATAAGCGCCCATCCTCATTGGTCTGAAATCCATCAACCTGACTATGCCTCAGTTTCCAAGCAATATCACCCACAGTCTTATTCTTCTTTTGAGCTTCTTTCACCTAATTCATCAAACTTGAGATGACGGTCTATAATGCGAAAACCTTAACCATAGAGTCAACCAAATTCAAGCCAAATTCTTCTATTTCTCTCTCAAGTGATGAGTGTCGCGCATGGTTAGATTCTCTGCTTAATACATCTACCACTTTATTAACTTTTCCGGGATGGTAATTAATGGTCATGTCGTAGTCCTTTAGTTGTTCCCACAATCTTCGCTGCCTCATGTTTAGCTATCTCGAAGCATGCGCGATAACTCATTCGTGTTGTACCAAAACACAACCTACAAGTGAAGTATCAAACTAAACTTGATTTGGATGGAAAATCATAACCTATGTTACAGTTTACGTACCTAAGCCCTTTTTTTTGGCGCATCACTATAGGTCACAAACCCTTCAGTTCCAGAGGGTTGAGCCAATACTGGGGATGTGGTTAATCTCTTATTAAACTCCGTGAAGCTTTTCTCACATTCCGCCGTCCACTCAAGCTTGAACTTCTTTTGAGTACGACGACTGAGAGGCATTGCTACTATCGAAAATCCCTCGACAAACCTCATGTAATTACTAGCTAGACCCAAGAAACTCCGCACATCGATGACATCCATGGTCTAGACCAATCGGTGGTAACTTCAACTTTCTTTGATTCAACGGCAACGCCAAACCCCTTCAAAGATTACATCTTCCATCTCATGATTCTTTCCTGACACTTGCTTCAATCGATAGTAAGTGTTGTGTAAAATCATAATTTGTTCTTGGGTGCTTGGACATGGTACTGAGTTTCTAACTATTCCGGTGAACCATAAAGGCGCTTAACGCATCCGTTTGCCATGAAAGAGTGGTTCACTCTATTGCAAAGTACATTGGCCAATATCTTATTCACTAAAATTGTACCTCATACTCGTCGATAGCTTCTTAGTTATCCGCATCAGTCATAACATGGACGCGGTATTCGTTCTCGGCTGCTGAGTCGCCTCTTCCCGAGCATTCTTCCTCATCTCTGGAAATCTCTAATGAGACAACCCACCGGTCTGTGTTGGTAACATACTCTTGCCAACTTCCCACATTCCCATCATGACTCTTATTGCAATGCAGCAACTCCTATGGCCTGTCACCAACTCCACTCTCCTCTTTTGATCTCTAACCTTTGTCAGAGTATCCTGCATCGGCCATCTCCTGCCGCCACTCTGCGGAAATCACTCTCGACGTGAAAGCACGTGTCCATCATGTCCTCTTTGGTTCTCCTCCAACTTACAATTGCGGACTGGATTCTTGAGAACAAATCTCGCTCGAACTTCATCATCTCTAAGCGATTATCTTACATAATCGTAGGAGCGAATTAACCCAACGCATGGAAACAGTCGGCATACTCCGACACTGTCATCCGACCCTATTTCAGCCTGTCGGACGCCCTTATCTTGTCTAAGCTTGCTATCTCGGGCACGTAATACTGCAGAGAGGCATATCGCAGAATTGTGTCCCAGAGATCAATGGGGTCTGAAATTTAAATTATTATAGAAATTTAAATAATATACGCGCTCGCACACACCCAACCCAGATCATACTTAACTCTAGGAAATCATCACTTATACCTAAGGGTCAAACTTAAGGGAAAATCACATCTTAATTTGCTATAAGATCATGAACCTAAGTTTCCGAGATAGATCTGAAGCCTAGGCTCTGATACCACCTGTAGCGCCCCGGCCCGATACGTCATCGGAACCAGTGCACCCGCCGTAGTCTACTATGAGAACTACGAAGCGTCAAAGCGGATCAAGCATACATCATCTATGACGTAAGATAAATCAGCGGAAACGTTGATAAATTTAAAACTTCATCGTCATTAAAACCAGAAAATGCAGCGGAATTAAAAAGTGTTTGGTCATCTAGCTAACATAAATGTCAAACAACATAATAACATTGAGTTTCCAATCTCAGAGAAAATAATCCAGCATCTATCTATTCCCATGTCGTCATCCCATTGAGCCCACTCGCCATCGTCCTCGATAAATATCAACTCATATTCAGGCTCACCTGAAAAGGAATAGAGTAACTGTTCTTAGCGAAATTATCGCCAGCAAGTAACCCGTCTATACACCTTACGGAATCACACACGACGAGTCACCAGTGTATAAATCATTGCCCAAAAATAGGTGCTCGGGTTAACAAATAACTCAATAAAATTCTCAAAACAGATAAAGCACATATAGGTACACGGGTACGAGAACAAACATGTATTAAAACAACATCACATAAGCAAGTCATAAACTAACCACGTTTTTGCATATCAAGTCTTATGCTTCGTGTATCATGATGCATGACTTCTTTAAAATCACACACAACACCCATGCATATGTCTTCTTTCATAAACATGTCATGCATGTCATTTCACAAAACATTTCATCACTTTACATATCATATTCTTCGCGTAGCAGAACTTTATACCCTGTGGGTGATCAGTCCACAGCAAACAGAACTTTATACCCCGTGCTGAAAGGTCCACGGCCCCATAACATATAACTTTATACCCCGTGCTGAAAGGTCCACGGCCCCATTACATATATCATATATCCGTGCTGAAAGGTCCACGGCCCCATTACATATATCATATATCCGTGCTGAAAGGTCCACGGCCCCACAAAATAACTTTATTTTCCGTGCTGATAGGTCCACGGCCCCATAAAATAACTTTATTTTCCTGCTGATAGGTCCACGGCCCCATAAAATACTTTATACCCTGCTGTTGATTCACAGATCACGCTTTTATACCCTGCTTTCGCAGGCGTGACTTTTATACCCTGCGATCAACCAGCAGCCATCTTGTCTTTCGAAAACTTCAAACTTTTCTTGTAAACACATGTTCTTTCGCAAAGCAATTCTCAAATCAAATGCAAGTGCCCATGTCATGATGCAGAATGCTCATGTAACATCATATCAAACGTGTAAACATGCACACACACTTTACATATCAAGTACAAAGTCCTGAACCCCTATCACATTCTGCTCGTATCATTTCATGTCCTTCATATTACGAAATCATCTCGAGTTCACACTTAACCTTGCTCGTTCATACTTCCTCAAACACACCCTTTTCGTACCATTTTGTGCTCTTTCATATTGCTAACTCACTTTGGATTCATACCTAACTTTACTCATTCACACTTAACGTTTACTACTCAAATACACCTCATTCATACCACTTCATGCCCTTTCGTATCACGAATCCACTTCGAATTCATACTTAACCCTACTCATTCACACTTAATGTTTACAACTCTAGCACACTTTCAAAACACTTTGTAATTTATGAGCAATGGAAGATAATAAAGGTATCTCACACACACATCTTACATATCAAGTATACGGTCTTGCACCTCAAACACTCCCTTGTTTGTATCTTTCCAAGTCCGTTCGTCTCACTAATTCACTTGGGATTCAATCTTATTCTTACTTAGTCAATCTTACCATCTATTCCTCATTACACCTCAAATACCCTTGCATTTTATGTTCAAAGGAATGTATAAAGTTGATACACTTACATAGGCCGCCTAAAGGGTCAAAAAGACTTCCAGTATACTTGGAACGCCACATGAGGCGCCTAAAGTGACATAGAGCGCCTATACTAGGCGTTCGAAGTGTTCGGGGATGTGCCGTAGACATTGAACGCCTACATGAAGCGCCAATGTGACATTGAACGCTACATTAGGCGCCAATGTGACATGAGCACCTAATGTAGGTGTTCGAAGTGTTCGGATGATTCAGGACACATTGAACGCTACATTAGGCGCCTAATGTGACATAGAGCGCCTAATGTAGGTGTTCGAAGTGTTCTGACGGTTCTAAACTACAGTTTTTCTGTACGGGAAAGCTTGAGGACACATGAACGCTACATTAGGCGCCTAATGTGACTTGAAGCGCCTAATGTAGGCGTTCGAAGTGTTCTGACGATGCCAAACTGCAGTTTCTCTGCAGTAACTGCCTCCCATCATCTTCCTCCTTCAACCCTTTCATGTTAAACCTCTCAAGATCCATCTTACCATCTAGATTCATCATTCTTACTCACATCTAGTCATGAATTGATGCTTAGTTATGTCTAACAATATCCACTCTTAACCTTCAATCATCTCACAACCTTCAAAGTTATCATCAACTCCCAACACACAAGTCTACAACATGCCATCACTCATCCTTCAATTTTCTGCACTTACTCTCAAACGTCTAAGTGTAGACATCAACATAAGATAGAACAAGACAATAAGCACATCAAAATATACACTTTCATGGGCATGCTTGACAAACAACAAAGCACCAGACAACTATTTTCAGAAATATGGCCCAAAGAACAAGACTTTACGCAACTAGCAACAAAACTTACATATAATAAAGCATTTATCATAGACAAGACAAGATTACTAATGTGTGATTCAAGTTTTCTCTTTGTAAGAACATAGACCTACAGTATCAAAATTTATGTAAAGCATATAGAAAGATTACTTGCCTTTGTTCCTAGTTAGCTTACGGATTTACTGCAGAATTTCGGTAGAGGTTGCACCTAGATTGACCTTCTTCCTTCCTTTTTCTTTCTTCTCTTCTTCTTCTTCCTCTCTTTCTCTTTTCTCTCTTTTCCCCTCTTCAGCCGTTTTTCCCCTTTCTCTTTGGTGTTTGGAACCGCCAATTGAAGTGTGTGGGGGAGTTATGCTCCCATGTGTAACTCCCCATTCATTTAAGTGGGTTGAGGGGTATTTTAGGTAGTTTACCCTAATTTCTTAATCCTCACTTTTAACCCCTTTATTTCCTTTTCCTATATTTTATTTTCATCTCCTAATCTATACCATTGAGTAGATCGTGTCTAAGGTTGACCTTTAATTATTGAGAGTCGTGCTAAAAAGTCACGGGGTATGACAATACCTTTGTGAAGATAGGAGCCCAGATATCGAAAAGGAAGAGAGGCCAGCCTCATACCCAGGATATCCTTAAAGATGCGTCTCTGATGGGAGGCAGTATTGGCGGAAGGGATAATATTACTTTTGTGATAATTAACCTTTTGTCCGGACGTTGCTTCATACTGAGTTAAAAATGCACGAAAATGGTTAAGGTTATGCTGTGTACCTCTGAGAAAGATAAGTAAATCATCCGCATACGCCAAGTGGGTGATAGCAAATGGAATACGCCCCAACCGAAAAGATTGTATATGTCCTGCTGCAGAAAGTGATTTATACCTCAGCTGAATCCTTCAGATGACAATATGAATAACAGCGAAGACAGCGGATCACCCTGCTTTACCCCTCGAAATGGGCGAAATTTTGAGGACGGATGTCCATTGATTAAGACTGACAACCGTGTGGCACTGAGATGATTAATAACCACTCGGATGAAGAAATCCGAAAATCCAAATTTGCGCAGTAACAGCTCTAGATATTCCCAGCTCACCCTATCAAACGCCTTCATCATATCTAATTTCAAGCATAACTGAGATCCCCCTTTATCCAACATGTGGATCATTTCCTGTGCCAATAAGACTTGCGTAGAGATGTCATGTCCTGGTAGGAACCCCGTTTGTTCCAGAGATATTAGTCGTGGTAAGAGCGTCCCTAGACGCGTGGCGAGGATACGAGTACATACTTTACTCAAAAAACGTAAACAAATGGGGCAAAAATCACTAAAGGTTTGTGGAGATTGTATCTTCGGAATCAATGTAATCAAAGCACTGGCCATTATTGCTGGCTGTGGAACACCAAAAAAAAACTCCTGCACTGCCTGAAGGACATCCAAGTGTATAATATTCCAGCAAGAGCGATAAAAATTATCATGAAAGCCGTCTGGTCCTGCGGCACGTTGAGGATCTAAACTCTAGACAGCTGTCTTTACCTCTGATTCCAACAGAAGCTGCATGAGCATGAGATTGTCATTCTCCGTTAAGATACATGGAATATGCGAAAGGATCTCCGAGTGGTTATGTGTTGCCTCCCTTGCAAATAAAGCAGTATAGAATTGGACTGCGGAAGCCATGATATCATCCGGGCTATTTAGTAGATTTCCCTCAGTGTTTTGAATTTGCTGCAAATGAAGCTGGGTGCGTTTACTCTTGACCAGAGAATGAAAATATCGAGTATTAGCATCGCCGTCCGTAAGCCATTTAACTCGTGCTTTCTGCTTCCAGAAATGCATTTCATAATTTGATGCGAGCAAGTAATCTGCCTTGGCCTTATAGTAGGCTTGGCGCGTCTCCTCTGTGGGTGTTTCAACCCTAGATGCCGTACTAATTTTGGGCGGGGTACAACATTCTCCTCCCCTTAAAATAAGTTTCGTCCTTAAAACTGGAGATAGTGGGGCCTACGCTTCCATGTTTTCCCGGTCTTATACAACTTTTAATTGTTTACCATGTCCATTCATCACTGCCTATATAGAATCTTCCCTCAAGGTTCCCTATCACATTCCCTTATGACTAACCTTATTTGGAATAAGTAAGACAAAACGTAGGTACTTTAGTTTGGAGAATCCAATGTACCTGTCAGTAGTTTGGCTGTCCCGAGATCCTTGGATGCATCATCCTTCGATCCAGGCGGGCGCCTCTGATCACTTTTTCCTAAAACCGTAACATGCTGATTTCTGGATTGACCGATTTTACTTCAAATTTTAGTGTGACCACACTGTAAGTCCTTTTTCAGAAATTCCAGCTCTCAAGCTTAGTAAACTCCTAGACCTAGTATCCCGTCAAAAGTTAGCCCAATTTCATATTCCTAATGTCTATTTCCTGATTACTCATTATGCCATATAAAATCTGTCTAGCCCAATAAAATTTCCTTCACTAAAAAAATCCGTAACTCCTTTTAAGAAAATTCCAACCCTTCATATCTAATATACACACAAGGCTAGCATCACACCAAAAATCAACTAAATTGAACGTCCCTAAGGTCTCTTTTTGGGTCTCACAAAACAACCTAAAATCTGCGCTGCTCCAGTAAATTTCATAGCTTGTCTCGTTTCCTTCCTAAATGGCCCTAAATTACATTGTTTGTCATAAACACTTTATCAACTTCAAACTTACCCTTTTGATGGAAAATTTACAGATTCAATCACGCTACAAGCATCATACACAAATCATTACAAAACAGCTTGTATGCTACATACAACACTTCTTGGCCATACACACCATATTCCTACTAAAACAATCCCTAGCTAAGTTTGGGACACACGCACCCCAACCCGTTCATGTACATGCAAGGCCACATAGTATATCCATAATGATCATATTAAGCTTAACATACAAAAGCATAAATCTTGTTCACATCTTAACCCATAACTCATCACTTCATGCAAAACTACCCCTATTTCTTTTAACCCTTTCCACCGTATGCCCTATCGATGGAAAAGAAAGGATCTTTAGCATGTTCATCTTGTATTATCGCTTAATAGTTCTTAAAACCAATAAACAATCCACCTTTAAGTAAAACTTACACATACACGCCACTTAACCCCTAGGCCGAAAGTTTCATGCATCAAAGCTTAGCATTTCACATCTAAAATTGAATCTTAAGGTCATCTAGTCATTCATGCAAGCACTTTCACATTCAAGCCACAAAAAGTATAGTGTACTTGCCTTTTCACTTACTCCTCTTGAGAGATGTATGGAAGGTTGGAATTTTCTCCTCTTTTAGGCATGTACCCCACGGTTTTGGAAAGGAAAAAGGGGTAAATTGTTAGTTACAACCTTAAGTAAAGGATACACTTAGTAAGGGCTAGATGAACTTACCAAAAAGGAGTTTGAGTAGTATCCAAGCTTCTCAAGGCTAGAATCCACAAAAGCTTGAGATTTGTTGAGCCTAGTGACCTTGAAGGTCACGGTTATTAGCAAGAAAATGGCACCATAAGTTTCATCTTACGAAAATGTAGATATCTTCTCAAGAGGGCTAAGAATACTCACCTAATATCCCTTAAAAAGTAACTTTCTAAAGATTATGGATGGTGGTCTTACCTAAACAAGCCTTGAAATTGGAGAGTTCTTGATCCTCCTTTGGCTCACCTTCCCGCCGGCTCCTTTGAGAGAAGGGGAAGAGATATTTCTTATGTTATGGAATAGTCCCTTGGAATGTCCCCTACTTAATTAGATAGAAGTAAAGGTTTCTTGCAACAAAAAGTAAAGTGGGGATTAATTCCTCCTTGGTTAAGCAACCGGCGGCTCCCTTCATGGGGAGAGAGAAAAGCATCCTTTAAATGAAGATTTCTTTACACTCAACTACATCATTCATTGAAGGTTTCTTAATGATTTTGGTTGCAAAGACTTACCTCATAAGGCCTTATGGCCGAAATATGTGTATACCCCATATATATCTATTTTCCTCAATAATGCATATATGTATATGTATGTGTGTATATATATTATCTCATATCACAATCATTTAAGTGTACTTTTCATAAACATAAATTCATTAGGCTGCCCTTTTTATACATATGGTCAACAACAAACTACACTTTGGAGTAAATACATGTATGGCAAATATGGTCACCGCCGGGATTATCCGCCTAGGCTACGTAATTCACCGGTGTGAAAACTCATTTGCAGGATTCATCCTACCTGTACTACACAAATCGATGGTCAGGCGGAGCACCTTACATGGACTCCAACGCTGACGGGGGAGTTCTCTTTGCGTAGTGCATATGATATATGTCGATCTTCCAGTCCAACACTCCTTTCGGCGAAATTTATTTGGTTCAAGCATCATTCGCGCACCAATCAGATATTTCTATGGCGCATATTTCATTCGGCGTTACCTTTTGAAGACTATACTTGTAAGTATTTTACAGCATGCCCAACCCAATGCCCATTTTGTAAGCAGGAGTCGGCTACGGTGGATCATATATTTTTATACTGTTTGGGCATTCGATCGATATGGAGTTATTTTGCCAGCGAGTTACACTGCCCTCTCCCGACATCATTGAGGCTTCGACAATATTTACTCTCTTGGTGGTATCGTTCAACCTTTTCATCTTTTTTTGGTGTTTTACGCATTATCGTCCCAGCAATCATCGCTTATAATGTGGCGTGCTTATGCATCCCTAGTATATGGTGAACCACACAATTTTTCAGTACCATCCTTAAAGTTCACCATACAGTATGATATCACAATGTGGTGTAAGTCAATAGCTGGATCCAAATTGCTGACTGGTCCATGCCAGCCCTTTTCTTGGCTTCCTCTGCTACGGAACCCACGTCCAATTTTGGTGCGCTGGAGGTTACCACCATCTGGTCGGTTTAAATTAAATACAGATGCTGCAGTTTGAAGGCACTATAGTGCAGGTGGTGCTATTTTGAGAGACCATGCTGGTACATGTGTGGGAGCAATTTCTTTTCGATTAGTGCCAAGTTCCCCTATTCATGCGGAGATACAGGCTGCGGTTTTTGGACTATTGTATTTTCTGCCTCTATATCGATCGATTATTCTAGAATCAGATTGTGCTTTGCTCATATCACAGTTGTCACACCCTCAGCTGGTTCACGGAAACTATTACCTTCAGTTGCTACACACGTTAGTGCGTCTACATCATCTGGACTGCCATCACATTTATAGAGAAGAAAACATGGCGGCACACTATCTTGCACAGAATGCTATGTAAACCCATGCACTCAAGTCTACAGTTCTCGCTCTTTTCCGCCATTAGTGCGTAGTTCCGTTTCCTTGGATCTTTCTTCAGTACATTTGCAGGTTCCTTGATATATATAAGTCTTCCATATGGATTGGCGCAAACTGAATTTTCCTGCCTGTGCCCTTCAGGGTTCAGGCAGGTTTGGTATGATTTGTTACCTACTGGTTTTATTTCTTCACCTATGTTGGCCGGTCGCTGATAACGTCGCTGTTTTATGTCTTTATGCATGGTTTGGACATTTTCATGTCATGTTCGAGTGGACTTCGGATGAGACGCTGCCAGTGCATTGCATTCACATGACCAAATTGTATGCATATCCTTCATCGCCAACAGGATGGTTAGCTACATCGGATTTCAACTTGTCGGGGCTACGGATATACCAGTTTCAGGTCTTCCAAATGGATTGGCAACTATTCACTATTTCTGCCTGTTCTTTAGTTGAGACAGGCAGACTTGGTATGATATATTTTCGTTTTGTCACAAGCCTTTCTCTATGTTTTGTATGTATGCTTCACTCAGCGTTTACTATCTCTCCTGCATGGTATGTCTTAAGACTCTTATTTGATGGTCGCGTTGACGATGTCTTGTTTTCTGCCGGGACGAGGGACTCCTCTATGCAAGCACGTGGTTCCCTAATGTTGCATGTCTTCCATATGAATTGGCATTTCTTTACTACATCTGTCGGTACCTTATTGGGTGCCAGCAGACCTGGTATGATCCTCATTCCATTTGCCTTAAAATTTTCAGCATGTCTTCTATATCGCTTTCACTCAGTCACACATTTATTTTGTGCATGGACGGGATCCCGATTCTCATTAGTCTGCTTCATCAACGGTGGCTTTGCTATTTCCGACGGAGCGAGGGCACATCAACAGTGGACCTCTTCATGGCTTACATTCATTTTTCTATTTTTGTATTCTTTTCGGATTGTACATTATTTCATTTTACACGGTAGCGCCTACCAACATTCCATCTATATAAATATGTACGCTTTTTCCTTCGCCAAGGTTTTCCACAAGGGTGGTTTTTCTTGGCAAGGTTTTAATGCGGCATATCATATGCATTTGGATGTTGGTAATCATATACTGCTACTATCGCCATACTTTTCTGATTTGTAATAAGGCTTTCCTCCGCCAGAAGTGAGAGATAATGCTAATAAAATTTTCCTTTCAAATATATATATATATATATATATCCCACATTTATTTTTCATAATTCTTACCCATATGTGTATAGCTATAACTATATTCGTATATATATATATATGCATATACACCTATATGTATTTGTACTCCCTTACAATTTAAATAAGTCATAAACCTTAAAGTACACGTTATGGCCGGACATACTTCCGCAAAAATCATTTTATCGTCATATATACCTAGATCCGTATATCTATATATACATCCATTTATGCGTATTTTATACACATATATTATACACAAATCTATCTATTTCACGAATCTTATTGTTACATATTAGAAAGATCACTTGCATACATAGATTCGTGTATTTTCTATATACGGCTCTTTAAGTAACCTTTCATTGTATTGTAATCTATTAAGCCATTTATTACATGGTAGCTTCCACTTTACTACACATATACACATATATGTACCTATCTATGTATAAGTCCCTGTATGTTCAGTGCTTTATACAAGCGTGTCATGTAACCTATTCTCCGCCAAGTTAATCTACTAGACCTTAAGAATTTCTATAATTAATGGCTAAAGTTCCTTTGGTCTTACTTCAAAATGGTACCCGACATCCATATTAGGGATGGATGAAGGGAGTTCTTCATTTATTAAAGGCTTAATTAGGCCCATCTTTTGGAGTGTGTATAAGGAACTCTATCCCATTGGCTACTCCTTAAAACCCCATAGCCGAAACATATGTGGGTGTATGTGATTCAATTGAATCTCACCCATGCTCCCATTTTCCTTCCTTAATATATTATATATATGTACGTGTTTGTGTATTACTATGGGCTGCCCCTTACGTATATTTTCTATGGACCATAATCCATCAAACCCCTTGTCATATGATATTACATCATGTGGCGTATATGTATATCCAAATATGCCCATACTATATATATGGACGTGTCACATAGTCCGACTTCTCATTTGAAGTTGCCTATCTAAAAAAAAACTTCTTCTAATTGTCCTCAATGCTCAGGGCAAACAATTTAGTACTCTTATGTAACCTTCCAACAGCCCACTTGCTTCATGTTTTACGCTTTGGGGGTATACTAATTCTCTTTAATCTTAAATAATCGTAGGTAAAGCCAAAGATATCCTCCTTCCGAGGTATCATTCTCTTGCCTTGCTTCACCCCAACCCTATATGGCGTACTAATTTTGGGCGGGGTACAACAGTTCTTTTCAAAACCGAATCTTTTCTTTAAAAATGCTTTTTCGTCATTCTTTGTCATAAAATCAGTTTCATAAATCATGTAAGTGACGATGATGCAATGTATGACATGTACCATGCAATCCGTGACATGATGCGTTACATACATACAAGTAGGATCCTATTCTTTAGGCTGGAAAACTTTTCCAGAATTATCGTTCTGTCTGTATGGCCTCAAAACCTCATGTTTTAGGCCCATTATCATGATTTCTTAACATACATATGCATAAGGGTGTCTTTTCTACTTGCCATAAAATTTTCGTAACGTTTCAAGACATGTAAGACCCTTAAACTATTAAATTACCAAACAGGGTACTGCTGAATTCAGCAGTGCAATACCCTTCTTTTTCCTTTCTTTTAAGCCCATTAAGCCTTATTTAACTTGGGCCAACACCTGGAAAATACTGCGGACATACCAAAAATTATTGCTCGTCAGCCCAAACCATACAAATAAGTCTAAGCCCACGAGAATAAAGCCCCACAACCAAATCTGTAATTCTGCCCAATTTTCCAGATTAGTAATACCAACTTAACTTCGGTAGTTACCCCTTAAAATAATAACTCTAAGCTAATTGATTTACATGGACATACTCACCTATGTCCTAAGTAATTACCATAAAAATTTCGAGGCATTATAATAACTTTAAAGGGGTCATTTACTCACTTCTCCAAAAACGGGTACATGCTGATTCTGGGGTGGTCAATTTTACTACGAATTTAATTGTGATTCGAAAATTCCAACTCCTAGACTTAGTAAACACATAGGCCTAGCAACCTACCAAAAATCAGCCCAATTGCATATTTCTAAGGTCCATTTTAGGGTCAATTAATACGTCACTTAGATTCAGTCCAGTCCAGTAATTCCATCTTGACCAGTTTTACTAAAAATTCATAACTTCTTTTACCAAAATTCCAACTCTCATATTTACTATACACATAGGGCTAGTGTCATGCCAAAACTTAGCTTAATTGAATACTTCTAAGTTCCCTTTTCAAGTAATAAAAATATCACATTATTCTACCCTGTTCCAGTAAATTCCATTTTAGTCACTTTTCCTTACTAAAAGTGTTCCAACTTGAGTTATTCTTCATGAATGACTTACTAATCATCAAATTCACCTTTTAGCATAAACTTTGCAGGTTGTAACACATTCTAAATGTCACCTACAAATCACTTAAAAACAGTTTTGAAGGTTACACATAACACACCTTGATCTTGCACATTTTGTTCATAACAAAATCTATTCCTGGCACATCTAGCGTGTATGTACCATTTCCCCAAAACAGCCCGTTTCATACACATGCAAGGGCTTAAATTTCGTTTTCATCATGAATATATTACACCCAAGTCATAAACATACAACTTATATGTCCACTTTACCTCACAAATCACACTCTTTAACAAGAGCAATATTTACCCCTCACATTTCATCCAACCGTTCCCCTTTTATAATAAAAAAGAGAGCTTTGACACGTTCATCTTAGGCATGCATCATATTCATACTCAAAAATCGCAAAGAATCCACCTTTGGAAGAATCTCTTACATGCAAGCCACTTTTCTTAAGGATCCGAAAATTTCATGCTTCAAACTTGACATGTTACATCTAAGATTAAAACTTAGTAACATCTAGACATTCAAGCATATACTTTCACACACAAGCCATGAATATTTATAGTGTACTTGCCTCTTCAAGCTTAACCTTTCCTTAGCTTGGAAAATGAAGTGGAGTCTCCCTCCTCTTCAACATATGAACCCCACGGTTTTGAGGAGGAAAAAAGAACCAATGTTAGTCATTATCTTAAGTGAAAGATAAAACTAAACAGAGGCTAGATTGGTTTACCAAGATGAAGCTTGAGTGGTGTTCAAACCTCTTAAGAAACTAGTACCACTTAAGAGCTTGAAAGCTTGTACCTAATGACCATGGAGGCGACGGTTTTTGGAACAAGAAAGAGTAGCAATATGAGCTTTACTCAATGAAGGATATAAAATTCTCTTAAGGAGTTGAGAGTGTTCTTACCTAGCCCAAGTTTGAACTTGGATGAATCTTACACCTTCTTGGTTCCACTTGGTCGTTTGCCTTGAGGGAAATAGAGAGGAAAAATCTCTTGCTCTTAGTGAACTCTTAAGGGTTGAGAGTAAAAGGATTCTTGAGTTTCTTGGAGAGAAAAATGTTCTTCACTAGCCTAAGTGGTTAGCCGTGGGTGAGCAAGAGGGAAGAAGGGGTTACCTTGGCTTGGTTAGAGTTAATTAACCTAAGTTACTTTAGCTAATCAAGGTTACTTTAATGCTAACTTGGGTTACTTTATCCAACTAGAGTTACTTTAAGACTAACTTAGGTTACTTTAGCCTTGTGGTTAACATAAAGTAACCCTGGTAAGTTTTTGAAAAGCTCCTTGGTTAACCATAGAGGGGGAATACGGTGGGTAGGGCATTAAGTGGCCACTGCCATGCTTAAATCTCTTTTCAAGTGAGTTTAGTGAAAAACTATGTGGTTAGTTGTCCTTTTTACTAATTATTTTCCCTCTTTTTCTTTAAAATGAAATTAGGAAAATGTTGAGTCTTCTTGGACTCATAGGGCCGAAAGTTTGGGGAAAATTGCCCCACCACTTAAACTTGTTTAATTGCTATTTGGGCTTATTTTAGGAAGGCCCTTAAGATTAGCCTTCTTTTAATTTGAAAGAAAACCTTCTAAGGCCCTTTTATGCCTTGTGGCCGAAATTCCCTAGACCCTTAGGTGAATTGGCCATGATCCATAACTCATGCTTGAATGATCATAATATTTTGTTTTATCAAAATATAATAAAAGAAGTCATAATAAAATTTAGTAAAATGTACTTGAAGGATGCAACTTTTATTAATTCACTTATACAAGTCTTCAAGCACAATATGAATTTTCGTTGGGTACAACAATTTAACTCATATTTATGAGTACATTCAGGTCTTATATCATATGATATAAGTCATGGTGATGACAAATTTATTACGACACGTTAAAAGGTTCTAAACCGAAAATTGTCGTATCGGGCGAATACCGAAACTTCGCCAACGTGTCACGTACTTGCCATAAATAGATGGTCAGCCCCTACACTTCAAAAATGGCCACAAATTTCGTGGCTTACATGGTATGTGCAGCCATAAAATCATTCCATGTTGGCACACACAAATCACCCTCAATTAAGGCCAAATTGTGGAGATTCCAATTTCAATTTTGTCACATGGTTAGGCGCCACTTTAGTCAGCCTTATGAGCTGAATATTGAATTTTAATTTATTTATATTATGTATAACATAATATATATAACACGTGCAAAAAGTTGAAATTTAATTAGAGAAAAATCGGGTAATCGATAAACGTCGAAAATTCGGTTTTCTACGTACACGACACATGGAACAGTTTTGGCATGGCATATAACATATATCTAGGCACTTTTTACATATTTCATACATCTCAAAGTGTTCTAGAAAATTCAATTAAGGGCTGATTGGAATATACCATGTGTGTATAATTAAATGTGCACTATTTTGCAAAGTTTGCAAAAATGAAATTCAGCACATGTACTATCCTCAGGGACCAGCTTGATAAGTTTGTGGTGGTCTTTATTGATGATATACTGACCTATTCTCTGGATGAGGGGTCGCACGAGAAGCATCTGAGGGGGGTTCTGGAGATTCTCAGGAAGAAGAAGCTATATGCCAAGTTTATTAAGTGCGAGTTATGGCTGAAGAGCGTTGCTTTCTTGGGACACGTGGTCTCATATGAGGGAATTTCTATTGATCCTAAGAAGTTTAAGGATATCACTGAGTGACGTAGGCCGACCAACGTGACTGAAATGAGAAGTTTCCTGGGTTTGGCCGGCTACTACCGGAAGTTTGCCGAAGGGTTCTCGTCTATTGCGATACCACTGAGCAGATTTGACCCAAAAAAAGTCAAAGTTTGTATAGACCACTGAATGCGAGCAGAGCTCTGCAGAGCTTAAGAGACGACTGACGACGGCCCCTATACTGGCACAGCCCTTCCGGCTCAGACGGGTTTTGTCATATATAGCAATGCATCGAAGAACGGACTAGGTAATGTATAACACTTCAAAGTTGATTTTATATGCATTACAACTATGGCCTAACTGTTTCTTTACAGGATGTGTCCTTATGCAAAATGTAGGGTTCATTGCATATGCCTCAATACATTAAAGCCATACGAGCAAAATTATCGACGCATGACCTGGAGTTAGCTTGCCGTAGTTTTGCACTTAAGGATTTGGATTCATTATCTTTATGGGGTGAAGTGCAAAGTATTCACGGATCATAAGAGTTTGAAGTACTTATTCAACCAAAAGGAGCTAAACATGCGTCAGAGGAGATGGCTTGAGTTATTGAAAGACTTATGACTTGACTATCATCTATCATCGGGGAAGGCAAACCGAGTTGCGGATGCCCTGAGTAGGAAGTCCATCCATGCCAGACAGACGCTGTTAGAAGGGATATGGCAGAGTTAGATCTTGATATCGTGGGACTCCACAGCTAATATTCTAGCCTGCGCCTTATCATCACTCTATCTCTTGATTGAGCAGATCATAGAGGCGCAGAAGGAAGATGCAACACATAGTGATATTCGGGGAGAGGATGATGACTAGTCTGGTTGACGGATTTCAGGCCGTGATGACGGCAGTATGTGGTTTCAGGAGAGATTGTGTGTTCCTGAGGCTGAGGATCTCAGAAGAATAATGTTGCAGGAGTCGCACAAGTTGAAGTTATCCATTCACCCGGGTGCTACGAAAATGTATAACGACTTGAAGAAGCATTATTGGTGGAGCAGAATGAAAACACATATAGTTGAGTTTATTGAGAGATGCCTTGTATGTCAACAAGTGAAGGCGGAACACCAGAGACCAGGGGGTTTGTTGATGCCGCTAGAGATCCCTGAGTGGAAGTGGGAGCACGTGACGATGGATTTTGTGATGGGTCTTCCGAGAACAAGAAATGGCAATGATATGATCTGGGTGATCGTGGATCGTTTGACTAAGTCCACTCATTTTCTACTTGTACCGAATGACATGACTCTGGATAGATTGGTTACGCTCTACATGGATAACATCATCAGTTTTACATGGTGTTTCGGTTAGTAGTGTCTGTCTCCGATCGTGACCCGAGGTTCACTTCTAGGTTTTGGTCAGCATGTCAGAGGAGAATGGGGCCTGAGTTGAGAGAACTATACAGACGCTGGAGGATATGTTGAGAGCTTGCGCCATCGACTTCAAGGGGAACTGGGACGGTATGATCAAGTTGATTGAGTTCTCCTACAACAAAAGTCATCATAGTGGGGCATGGCACCATTTAAGGTGCTCTGTAGGCGTAAGTGCAGATCCCCTATCCATTGGGATGAAGTTGGAGAGCGCGCTATCACTGGTCTAGAGTTGGTTGAGCAGACCAAGGAAAAGATAAGTTGATTTGGAAAAGACTTAAGGTTGCTCAGGATAGAAGTAAAAGTTGGGAAGATTCGAAGAGGCGTCCTTTGGAGTTTACTGTTGGAGAGAAGGTTTTACTTGAAGGTGTCATCGATGAAGGGTTGTAGCACGATTTGGATTGAAGGGTAAGTTGAGGCCTCGATACATTGGCCCTAATAGGTGCCTTGAAAGGGTTGGTTGTGTTAGCTTACCAATTGGCGTTACCTCCGGCGTTAGCTCAAGTGCACGATGTATTCTATGTTTCTCAGTTGAAAGGTACGTTCCGAATCCGAGTCACGTACTGGATGCACCGCCTTTGAGGATCAGACCGGGACACATCATATGAAGAGACTCCTGTTCGCATCATAAATCGCAAAGACCAAGAGCTGGGAAGAAGAATCATTCCGTATGTCAATGTGCAATTGAACAATCATAAGGAGAACAAGGTGACTTGGGAGCTAGAGGATCAGATGCGTGAATGCTATCCCGAACATATTCGGTTAAGGTGCGTCGAGTCTCTTGGTCGCTACAATTAAATTACGTCAAGTTTCAAGGACGAAACTTTTTGTAAGGTGGGGTAGTGTAGAGAAAAAGGGGTTTGAGTGATTTCAAAATATGTGATTTAAATGAGCATGACAAAAAAACGTGTGCATGATATAAACGTGTGCAAGATATATTACTTCCCTTATTTAGGTCATATATAATGTGCGGTACTAACGATCCATGAAGCGTTAAAGCTTACATCATATGGCAAACATTTGTTGTGTTTATACTATTTTCAGGTGCCACCATTAATGAACTAAACTAGTTCATTAAGTGAAGTACTTAGTTAATTAACTAAGTAGTTCATTAAAGGAAGCTACATTTGGACAAGGCACAAAGGCAACAAGACTAAGAAAGGAAAGTCTCCTCCTCCCCATTTACTACATATGGCACGCCTACACATATATATAAATATATATTTTCTGATTTTTTTGAAAAAGGCACATACACATGTATTCTAACATACTACCGACACGTTATACATTTTACGTACATACGTTAACGTCACACCATCATACTTAACTCATATATTTATGAGTATATCAGGTCTTATATCATATGATATAAGTCATGGTGATGACAAATTAAATACGACATGTAAAAGGTTCTAAGCCAAAAATTGTCGTATCAGACGAATACCGAAACTTCGCCAACGTGTCACGTACTTGCCAGAAATAGATGGGCCAGCCCCTACACCTCAAAAATCATTATTAATTTCGTGCATATGATGATAATTCCAGCCATAAAATCATTCCATGTTGGCACACACACAATCACCCCACATTAAGGCCAAATTGTGGAGATTCCAATTTCAATTTTGTCACATGTAATGGCGCCACTTTAGACCAGCTAAGTGCTGAGAATTAAAATTTATATTATATATTATGTGTAACATAATATATATAACATGTGCAAAAAGTTGGAATTTAATTAGAAAAAATCGGGTAATCGATAAATATCGAAAATTCGGTTTTCTACGTACACAAAACATGGAACATTTTTGGCACATCATACGACACGTATCGAGACACTTTTTACATATTTCATACATCTTAAAGTGTTCCAGAAAATTAAATTAAGGGCTGATTGGAATATAACATGTGTGTATTATTAAATGTGCACTTTTTACAAAGTTAGCAAAAATAAAATTCAGCACATGCCTAAACATGTTAATACATGCCTAACACACTTGATGGAGCCTATGTGGAGCCTTGTTGGCGTATTGATTAGTCAAGAATCAAGTTTACAAGATTGGTGACTTGGAGAAAGAAGCTACAAAAGGTAATGTTTTAAACTTTATCTCATTTGTAACACATGCTGAAAATTTCAGCATGTGCACTATATGGTGGCCGATTTTAATCTCTAAATAGACATATTTTATGTCTTGAATTAGGTGGTTAATTGGAAGAAGAAATGGAAGTAATTTGAATAAGATACAAAGCCATAAAGTGTGATATGTTGAATATCACACATGCTGAAATTTTTCAGCATGTGTGGGAATGTATCTTGAACGTTTTTATGGCCTTATTATTGTCCAAATTTCATTTTCAAAATGATGAGAATATTTGCAACTAATTGGTGATTTATTTTAAAAGAAAAATCAATGAAAATTTGGAAGTTATTTGAATTATATCACTATGAAACACATGCTGAAATTTCAGTATGTTAATTACTTCATTATGGCCGATTTTTTTTACCATTGTTTGGAGAAATATTATCTTGCTTGATTTGGATGATAATCTTATGAGTTATGGCAACTAATTTATGTTGATTTGGCTTACATGAAAGGTTTTAAACTTTATCAAATAGACGTAAAAAGTGCATTTTTAACTGGCTTTATACAAGAAGCAGTATACGTGAAGCAACCACCCGGTTTTGAAGATTTGAAATACCCTAATCACGTGTACAAATTAAGAAGGCACTATATGGCTTTAAAGCAAGCACCTAGAGCTTGGTATGATCGTTTTGCTACTTTTCTTCTAGAAAATGGATTTAAAAGAGGCACCATAGATCGCACATTATTCTTGAAACAAGATAAATCGGATTTACTAATCATTCAAATTTATGTTGATGACATCATTTTTGGATCTACATCTCATAAACTTGTTGAAGAATTTAAAATTTGCATGAAATCCGAGTTTGAAATGTCTATGGTTGGTGAATTGAATTACTTTATTGGCTTGCAAATTAAACAAACTAGTAAAGGTATTCACATAAATCAAGTTAAATATGTGAATGACATGATTATGGCTATAGATATTGATCTTTGGTCGATTATAGAAGATGGTCCTTTTGTTCCATCTAAGTTATCCACCGTAGACGGAGTCACACTAGAAGTTGTCAAACCTAGACAAGAATATACAAGTGATGATAAAAGAAACTTAGCATGAATGCTAGGGCTATGCAATTGCTCTTGAATGGATTAAGTAAAAGTGAGTCTAGTTATGTCTCAAACTGTTCGAGTGCATAAGAAATGTGGAGGATACTAGAAATGAAACATGAAGGCACGAGTCAAGTAAAAGAGTCAAAGATAAACACACTTATGTCCACACTTGAGTCGTTTAAACTATTGCCTAATGAATCTGTTGTTGATATGGATATTCGTTTGACTAACATCTATAATTCTCTTGAGTCTCTTGGTAAAGCTTTTACCATGCAGGAAAAAGTACAGAAAGTCTTACGAAGCCTTCCATCAGAGTGGAACCCTAAAGTAACCGCAATAGAAGAAAGCAAGAAACGAACTCAATAAAGATGGAAGAGTTAATTGGATCACTTAAGGTGTACCAAATAAACTCACCATACGGAAATCGGAATCATCTAAACAAGGGTAAAGCTATAGCTTTTAAATCAAATGAATACGTCTCTACTTTTTCCGATCACATAGATGATAGTGATTCTGAATCGGATAACGATGACCTAATTCTATTGGCTAAAGGTTTAAGAAAATTTATGAGAAGGTCATTAGAAACAAAAATAAGGGTACAACAACTAAAAGAAATAAGAACAAGTCAAATGATAAAGATGTTAAATGTTATGAATGTGGCAAAATTGGACATTTATCATATGACTGCCCCAATAAAGAAAAGCAAACATATAAACACCCTGACAAGGAGCGGAACAAGAATAGACTCGTCTCAGAACCCAAGCAAAGGAAACGTGCTCTAAAGGCCTCCACCAGGAGTGATACATCGGATTCTGAGACTAAAACCGGAGAAGAGACTGCACAAGTATGCTTTGTGTCCAAAGCATCTAATGAGGTATCATCTGATTCTGATTCTGACTCTGAGCCTTCTTATGATGATCTTTTTAGTCAGTATTTAGAATTGCATAAATTCACTAAGACTCTCGCTAAGAAAAAGAAGCGATTAATTGAAGATAAGAAACTGTTAGAATCTTCTAACGAGAATCTTATCGCTCAATTAAACAATTCAAAGAAAGAGTCATCATGCATCATCACTGCATTAAAGACAGAGATTTCATCATTAATCACTCAAAATAACGAAATGAAATCATAGATTTCAAATTTGAAGTCAAGGATTATAGACCTAGAGAAAATGATGAAACAGTTTGATACGGGATCCAACATGCTGCATCGTATTATCTTATCACAAAAGCATGACAGTGACAAAACGGGTTTGGGATACGTTGATACTAATGAAGTATCCACCAAACCAACTAAGTTTGTTGTGTCTAAGAAAGTAGACACCCCAAAGCCTCAAATAGCGTCTAAGATGACGCAAAAACCGCCTCTTCCCTCATCACGCCCCACTTCCTCTTCATATCATGCTAAATACAATTTTGTACCATATAGATATGAAAAGAAAAGAGTGATGCATACACGGAATTCGTTTCATCCACACACTACACACACACAAGGACATGTCAAAAACGTCCTTCATACAATGAGTATAAAGGAGTTCTTGGGCAAAGGCCCAAAGTGCACTCACCACATGTCTACTATATCGCACCTTCATCTACATTCTTGCCATTTGCTAGACCGAGAAGGATCACCCAAGTATGGATACCGAAAGGTACTTTTACAAAGAGGTGATTAACTAACTCGCAAGGACCCAAAGTTAAAGGGTACCTAAATCATCTTTGCACATTGCAGGGAGCCCACACATCAAAAGATACAACTATAAAGTGGTTCCTTGACAGTGGCTGCTCGAGGCACATGAAGGGTGACCCGAGCTTGTTCACAAAATTAAAGAAGGTCACAAAAGGCGGATCCGTGACCTTTGGAGACAACACCGAAGGCAAGATCATCGGAAAAGGTACGATAGGAAATCCAAGCACTCTTCAAATCTCCAACGTCTATTTGGTAAGCAACTTATCTTACAATCTTCTTAGCATTTCTCAATTTATTGACAATGGCTTTAATATGTGTTTCACTCACCCTTACTGCAATATAATAAATAAAAATGGAGAAGAAACCGTTTTAAAAGGAAAACGAGAATGGTAACATTTTTACGCTTTCTATAGATGATATGGTAGACGCTAAAGTTAAGTGCTTTATGTCAAATGAACCAAATGTGAATTTATGGCATAGATGTTTAGGAGACATTGGTATTTCCACACTAGAAAAACTCCAACGAAAGAACCTAGTACGAGGACTGCCTACACTTGATTTAGACAACTTTCAGTTGTGTGAATCTTGCATAAAGGCAAACAAACACGTGAGTCACTTAAACCTAAGAATGAAATAAGCACGACTAGAGTCTTAGAACTACTACACATTGATTTGTTTGGTCCTAGTCGCACTACAAGCCTTGGTGGGCGTCACTATGCATGCGTGATTGTTGATGATTTTTCTCGTTATACTTGGACTTTATTTCTTGCACATAAAATGATAGTGCCATTGAAATTGCGAATTAATCAAACAACTTGAAAATCAGTACAGTGTCAATGTGAAAAAGATAAGAAGTGATAGGGGCGGTGAATTTAAAAACAAAGATATGATTTCATTTTGCGAAGAAAAGGGAATCAAGCATGAGTTTTCGACACCTAGAACTCCACAATTAAATGGAGTAGTAGAAAGAAAGAATCGAACACTACAAGAAATTGCTAGGACCATGTTATGCAAAAATAATTGCCTAGATTTCTGTGGGCGAAAGCCGTAAATTGTGCATGCTACACAGTAAATCGCTTATCTATTAGAAAGAAAATAAACAAGACGCCTTATGAAATATTGAATGATCGCATGCCTAAGATTGACTATTTTCGTGTGTTGGATGCAAATGTTTTGTCTTAAATACAAAAGATAATTTAGATAAATTTGAATCTAAATCAATTGAGTGCATTTTTGTTGGATATTCTACAAACTCAAAAGCATATAGATGTTATTATCCTCTCACTAGACAAATCATAGAATCTATTTCATATGAAGTTTAATGAATTTGGTGAGATTGATAAAGATAAAGAATATGATGATGACTTTGAATTGAAACCCGTGTTGAATGAAGATGATGGTACATTTGATATGCATGACATGAATGACACACTAGAAATGCATGATCACTTAGAAATGCATGATAACATAGAAAATAATCAACCAAGATGGCATAAGATCACCCACATGATCTCATCATAGGCGACATCACTCAGGGTGTGCGACCACGTAGAAGAATTACTTTGGATGAAATAAATTAATTTCATGCTATGATTTCTGAAATTGAACCCAAAATGTGCATGATGCTTTGAGTGATTCTTCATGGATTGATGCTATGCATGATGAGCTAAATCAATTCGTTAGAAATGATGTATGGGATTTAGTGCCACGACCACAAGATAAGACCATAATACGCACAAAGTGGGTGTTTAGGAATAAATGAATGACGAAGGAAAGGTCGTTAGAAATAAAGCTAGACTTGTAGCACAGGGCTATAATCAAGAAGAAGGAATTGACTACGATGAAACATTTGCACCCGTAGCACGTTTAGAAGCTTTACGACTCTTACTTGCGATTGCTTGCATGAAAGATTTCAAATTGTCTCAAATGGACGTAAAAAGTGCATTCCTAAATGGATTTATACAAGAAGAGGTATACGTGAAGAAACCACCCAGTTTTGAAGATTTGAAACATCCCGATCACGTGTACAAACTAAAGAAGGCACTTTACGGACTAAAGCAAGCACCGAGAGCATGGTATGATTGTTTTGCTACTTTCCTTTTAGAAAATGATTTTAAACGAGGTACTATAGATAGCACACTATTTTTGAAACAAGATAAATTGGATTTACTTATTATTCAAATCTACGTTGATGACATTATTTTCGGTTCTACCTCACGTAGACTTGTTGAAGATTTTGAAAATTGCATGAAATCCGAATTTGAAATGTCTATGGTTGGTGAACTTAACTATTTTCTTGGCTTGCAGATTAAACAAACGAGTAAAGACATTCACATAAGTCAAGCTAAATATATAAATGACATGATTAAAAAGTTCAATTTTGAAAATTTGAAACCATCCCCCACCCCTATGAGTGTCACCACTAAATTGGATAAGGATGAACATGGTAAAGATTTTTGACAATGCTTTATATCGGTCTATGATTGGTTCTTTGCTATATTTAACTGCTAGTAGGCCTGATATCATATTCAGTGTATGCATGTGTGCACGTTTTTTAGAGTCAACCTAAGGTGTCTCACTATAATGCGGTATAAAAAGAATATTCCGTTATATTAAGCACATGCCCACCTAGGAATTTGGTATGATAAAGATTCCGAATTTAACTTACATGCTTATACTGATGCAGATTACGGTGGCTGTAAAATAGATAGGAAGGGCCACGAGTGGCACTTGCCAATTTATAGGAAACTCACTCATTTCATGGTTTTCCAAAAGCAAGCAAGTGTTGCTTTGTCCACTACTGAGGCTGAGACATGGCACTTAGCCTTTGTTGCACACAGTTGTTGTGGATAAAACAACAACTTTCGGACTTTGGAATTACCGTAAATAGAATTCTTGTATACTGTGATAGTATGAGTGCCATTAATCTGTCTAAGAATCCCGTGTTACACTCTAAGGGTAAGCATATAGAAGTACACTATCACTTTCTTCGTGATCACGTAAACAATGGCAATATCGTCATAGATCATGTACGCACAGAAGCACAAGTAGCGGATATCTTACAAAATCCTTAAATCAAGCCACGTATGAATCTCTTCGTTCTAAATTAGGCATGATTTCAGCTGATGTGATTAGACTTGATTTGATTTGATTCTCTTTCCTTACTTACAGACATATTTTGATTTACTTTCCAAAATAAAGGGGGAGAGAGAAGCATGATTTATGGGGGAGATAGATACTGATTGCATAAATCAAGGGGAGCGGTTTAAAATTTAAAAATTTAAATTTCGAATTTTATGCATGATTGAAGGGGGAGCGATAGGATTTAATCATGTGCATAAGTTATTTTGAAAATCATCAAAAGGGGGAGATTGTAGGAAAAAGGGGTTTGAGTGATTTCAAAATATGTGATTTAAATGAGCATGACAAAAAAAAATGTGTGCATGATATAAACGTGTGCATGATATATTACTTGCCTTATTTAGGTCATATATAATGTTGCCGTACTAACGAGCCATGAAGCGTTAAAGCTTACATCATATGGCAAAAATTTGTTGAGTTTATGCTATTTTCAGGTGCCACCATTAATGAACTAAACTAGTTCATTAAGTGAAGTACTTAGTTAATTAAACTAATTTGTTCATTAAAGGAAGCTACATTTGGACAAGGCACAAAGGCAACAAGACTAAGAAAGGAAAGTCTCCTCCTCCCCATTTACTACATACGGCACGCCTACACATATATATAAATATATATTTTCTGATTTTTTTGAAAAAGGCACATACACATGTATT
>AP025055.1:23016971-23050238 GCA_036186865.1 Eustoma russellianum
GTGCAGTCTGATTTTCAGGCTTGTAAAGGTTGAGACTTTTAGTGTATTTGACTAACTTCCCGAAAGCATTTTTCAAAACTGTTTCAAACCATTTAAATACAACATATAAGGGGTTAGTGGTTAAAATTTTAGAGTAATTGGAGTTAAGAAAAAATAGGAATAAAATTTTCAAAACAGTCTACTGTTTCTGGCAGATTTGTGCAATCTGACCGCCAATAAATTTTGAAGGGGTTAAAGGTTGAATTTAAATCTAACATTTTTAGGAGACACTCATAACATCTGAGGCTAAGTTCTCTCAAAATTTCAGAATTTTTGAAGACCTAAAACCTAGTTTTAAAAACGTTTTAAAACTGGTCCTGAAAACAGAATCTGTTTTAAGAAGTTGAGTTGTTTGGTTTTAAACAAATTTTAAAAACCACACTTTCCGCACCAACTATTCAACCCCCTTCTAGTGGTGCCTTGCAGATCCTACAGGTAGGATGTTATAGCTGAAAAAAAGAAGAAGAGAAAATAAAAAATGAATAAATAATAAGTAATAAGTTAAAAATAAAAGAAAAAAAACAATAAAGTGGTTGTTTGCTGAGTATAGGCCAAAGAATGATGGGATAAGGGAGGGGGTTTGAACTTTTTTCTAAAAATTGGTTAAAAGAAGAATAATAAATAAGTTTAAAATTTCCCTAATTCATGCAACCTCCCCCTGATTTTCGCCTTAACCAAGAAGGATAAATCAATTAGAACCCCTCCCCAGCCAAAATTCTTACGGAAGCAAGAAGTGAAAGAAAAGAAAAGGAAAAAAAAGTAGAGTGCATAGCACAGAGGGTCGACGGCAGAGGAGAAAAGGCAGGAAAGAAAGAGAGAAAGAGAGAAAGAGAGAAAGAGAGGACAAGGAAAAAAGGAAGAAAAGTCGAAGAGGTTTACTCTAGTCGTGCAGTTTTTGTCTGCAACCCAGGTAGGTTCCCTTTTCCCCCTCCTATTGGTAAAATCCAAGCATGTCTTGGTGATATATTATGTGTTTTGTTGTTTTAATTGCTGAAATTTATATCATATTGTTGTATCTGTGAAAGATTGATGTTCTTGGAAACTGTTGATGCGTATAAAAGTTATGCGTGCCTTGAATTTGATTTTAGAGAAAAATTTGATAATCAGAATAGCACACCTTTACTATGTTTAAGGTTTTTAGTTGTTGATTTGGTCTTAGAATAAGTTCCATAGACTGGAAATAGGCAAAAATATAGATTGGAGTCGAAAAACGGCCGCCAGAGACGGCTGAAGCGCCTCACACGCCGCTGGAAGAGCCGCATGTGGCTTACGCGCATGAGCACTCACGCGCCTCCGTGTTGCGGCAGTTAAAGAGTTAAAAAAAAATTAAACCGATATGGGGCCAGCCTGCCAGCGCACAGACTAGGTCAGCCCTTAATGGGTCGCGGTTTGCTGCTGCAGGACCAGCCCAATTACAGCATGAAATAAAAAAAGGGGAAAGGCTGGTGACGGGCCGGGCCAGATGGCCAGCAGACCAGACCAGACCAGACATCAGCCGGCCCAATAATCGATTGAATAAAAAAAGGAGCATGGGTGCAGGCCAGACCCCTGGCGGGCCGGACCAAGGCAGGACGCGGACCAGGACTGGCGAAAGGGGCCAGCCCAATTGCTAAAATAATTGTTTTCTTTTAATTTCTAAAATTCTGAAATTTTAGTCAATGTGATTTAATTAATTTAAAATAGTAATAATTATAGTAAAAATATAAATAAATATGAGAAAATAATAAATAACTTCCAGAAATTCTAAAATGCTGAAATTAAATTATTTTCAGTAAATTTCAGTAATTGTGATGATTTATTTAATTTGGATAATTAGGTAATAAATATAAATAAATAGGGGAAAAATGAGAAAAATTATAGGAAATGTCCGATAAATGTATACAAGCCGTGGAAAAGACGATTTGATACCGTAAAATGTCTAGTGAGCATTGAGCAATAACTAAAACCTAGATTTGAGTGCTGGAGGACGGTGAGGATGGGCCAGGGGCCTCAGGCGATTGTGTTTTTGCATTCACTGCACGTGCATTGCATTTATGGTGGTTGTGACGTACGGGTCACGGACACTCAATATGGTGTACGGTGGTGGGGCTACGCACACTAAGTATGGTGTACGGTGGCAGGACCACGCACACTCAGTTTGGTGACTGTGGGTGGGTACGACCCACAACCACTCAGTAGGACCCGGGTTCATGCATTGTACGGTGGAGATATCGGCATTCTGTGTGGCATGACTTTGTTGCGTGTGACATGCATAGCTGGACATGCATCATGAAGTTGCTTATTATTTATCTGGAGTGAATTACCTTTCCGTATACTTTCATATGCTTATGTGATACCATGTTGTGTGCTATGTGCTATATCATTTTTGTATGCTCGTCTTGTACTAGTTTGAGGCAGGTGTCTACTGGGTGATTCCCGTCACTCACCTTTACCCCCCCCCTCCAGGTGAGCCAGAAGAGACTTATGACTATGTCTTTGTTGAGGACGAGGCTGACATGGTGGAATGGGCAGACTGATGGTCGCACCTAGGATATAAGAAGACCTTGCGACTGTTTGTCTATGTTTTTTTGGGATCTTATCAGACATCACCTTGTTTAGACTTTCAGACTGTAGATGCCAGTATTGTTACGTTGTTGTCATGATTTGGTTCACTATTGTATTGAGGATTTACTTTTATCAAGAAAACTTATGTTATTGTGTTTCATTTCCACGTGAAAAATTTCTATGTCTTTTCGGACATGTTGGAAATTGATTCGACGCCTTGTATTCTCCTTAGCGAGATAGGACGGGTGCACTGTTCTCGATGCTAGGGTTTGGGAGCGGGGTGCTACATACTTCCCAAAGAAATTTTTCAAAACTGTTTCAACCTATTAAAATACATATCTTAAGGGGTTTATCATTAAAATTTTCTGACCATTTGTGAGTTACGGATTAATCAGAATAAAATTTTCAAATCAGACTACTGTTTCTGGCAGATTTGCGCAATCTAACCACAAAAAAGTTTTCAAATGGTTAGAGGTTGAATTTTGATCTGAAATTTTTAGGGGATACTCAGAACATCTGAGAGTAGAATCTCACCAAAGTTCAGAATTTTTGAAGATCTGTAACCTAGTTTTTCAAACGTTTTAAATCAGGATCTGAAAACAGAAACTGTTATCAGAAGTTGGGTTTTTGGGTCAAAATATTTTAAAAACCAAATTTTCTGCACCCACTATTCAACCCCCATTCTAGTGGTGCCTTACAGGTCCTACAAGTGGTATCAGAGTACAGATAGACATACAACAAGTATATCCAATGATCTAAGTGATATGGCAACCACTAGCTTCAAAACCAAACAAGAAGGTATGTCGAGTCAAAGGCCTCCTCTTTTTGATGGTGAGTCCTTTATCCAATGGAAACTTAGAATGAAAATCTTTCTTATGGCTATTGATATTGATCTATGGTCTATTATAGAAGACGATACATTCGTTCCATATAAATTATCTAATGTAGATGGTGTCACACTAGAGGTTGTAAAACCAAAACAAGAATACACTAGTGATGACAAAAAGAGACTAAGTATGAATGCTAGAGCCATGCAATTACTTTTAAACAAGCTTAGCAAAAGTGAATCTAGTTACGTATCTAATTGCTCTAGTGCTCAAGAGATGTGGAGAATTCTTGAGATGAAACATGAAGGGACTAGCCAAGTAAAGGAGTCCAAGGTTAATATGCTTATGTCCACACTTGAGTCTTTCAAATTATTGCCTAATGAGTCTATTGTTGATATGGATTTACGATTGACTAACATTTATAACTCTCTTAAGTCTCTTGGCAAAGCTTTCTCTACACAGGAGAACGTCCAAAAGGTATTAAGATGCCTTCCATCCGTATGGGACCCTAAAGTCACAGCAATAGAGGAGAGTAAAGAAATGAAATCAATAAAAATGGAGGAACTAATCGGATTGCTAAAGGTATACGAAAACAAACTTACATTAAGGAAATCTGAATCAACGTCAAAACAAGGTAAGACTATTTCTTTTAAATCAAATGAATACGTCTCTATTTCTTCCAATCACGTAGATGATAGTGATTTTGAATCAGATAATGATGATCTAATACTATTGGCTAAAGGTTTGAGAAAATTTACGAGAAAGTCATATAAAAACAAACCTAAGGCTACTTCGACTAAAAGAAATAAAAACAAAACTAATGACAAGGACGTAAAGTGCTATGAATGCGAGAAACTTAGACACTTGTCATATGACTGTCCTAACAAGGACAAACAAACAAACAAACACCTTGACAAGGATCGGACAAAAACTAGACTCGTCTCAGAACCTGAACAAAGGAGAAGAGCTCTCAAGGCCTCCACTTGGAGTGACACATCCGACTCTGAGACTGATACCAAAGAAGAGACGGCCCAAGTATGCTTTGTATCCAAAGCATCAAACGAGGTATCTTCCGATTATTACTCTGATTCTGAACCTTCATATAATGATCTTTTTAGTCAATATTTAGAATTTCATAAATTCACCAATACTCTCGTAAATGACAAGAAATGATTAATTGAAGACAAGAAGTTAGAATCTTCTAAGACGAATCTTGCTTCTCAGTTAAACGATTCAAAAGAAGAGTCGTCTTGCATTATAAATGTATTGAATTAGAGATCTCATCATTAACAACACAAAATATTGAAATGAAATCCAAGATTTCAAATTTGAGATCAAGGATTACGGATTTAGAGAAAATAGTGAGACAATTTGACACGGGAACTAACATGCTAGATCATATCATTTCATCACAAAAACATGATAGTGATAAAACCGGATTAGGATACATTGAGAAAAACGAGACATCAAATAAACCAACCAAATTCATTTTGTCTAAGAAAATAGAAACACCCAAGACATATATGGCGCCTAAGAAGACGCCTAGGCTCCCTCTCCCTTCATCTCATCTTGTTCTTCTTCATATCATACAAGATATAATTATGTGCCGTACAGATATGAGAAGAAACCATTAATGCATACACGACATGCATCATGCACTATGCAGACAAAAACAAGAACATATCAAAAATGACAACCATACACATAAGGGAATACTTGGCCATATACCAAATATATTCTCATCTCATGTCTATTATGTTGCTCCTTCATCTACATTCTCGCAATTTGCTAGACCAAGAAAGATCACCCAAGTATGGGTACCGAAAGGTACTTTTACAAAGAGGTGAATAACTAACTCGTAAGGACCCAAAATAAAAGGGTGCCTAACTCGTTGTTGTACATTGCAGGGAACTCATACATCTAAAGGGACATCAATCAAGTGGTTCCTTGACAGTGGTTGCTCGAGGCACATGACGGGTGACCCAAGCTTGTTCTCAAAGTTGAAGAAGGTTACATTAGGTGGATCGGTGACCTTTGAAGACAAAAATAAAGGAAGAATCATTGGAAAAGGTACGATTGGAAGCCCAAGTACACTTCAAATCTCCAACGTCTTCTTGGTAAGTAATCTATGATATAATCTACTTAGCATTTCACAGTTTATTGACAACGGTTTTGATGTGTGTTTCACGCATCCATATTGCAACATAATAAATAAAAATGGAGAAATAGTATTAAAAGGAAAAAGGGAAGGAAATATTTTTACGCTTTCTATGGATGACATGTTAGACACTAAGGTTAAGTGTTTTATGTCAAATGAACCTAACGTTAATTTGTGGCATAGGCGATTAGAACACAATGGCATCTCAACACTTGAAAAACTTCAACGAAAGAACCTAATACGAGGATTGCCTAAAATTGATTTAGACAACTTTCAGTTCTGTGAATCTTGTATTAAAGGCAAACAAACACGCGACTCACTTAAACCCAAAGATGAAATTTGCACATCTAGAATTTTAGAATTACTACACATTGATTTGTTTGGTCCTAGTCGTACTAAGAGTTTTGGTGGACGCCATTATGCATGATGTTATCGTTGATGATTTTTCTAGCTATCCTTGGACTTTATTTCTTGCACATAAAGATGATAGTGCCATTGAAATTGAGAAACTAATAAAACAACTTGAAAATGAATATGGTTTGAATGTAAAAAAGATTAGAAGCGATAGAGGCGGTGAATTTAAAAACAAAGACATGATTGCATTTTGCGAAGAAAAAGGAATTAAACACGAGTTTTCGCCACCTAGAACACCACAATTAAATTGAATAGTAGAAAAAAAGAATAGGACACTACAAGAAATCGCTAGAACCATGTTGTGTGAAAATAAGTTGCCTAGATTTTTGTGGGCGGAAGCCGTAAATTGTACATGCTATATAGTTAATCGTTTGTCAATTAGAAAGAAAATAAATAAAACTCCTTATGAGATAGTAAATGATCGCATGCCTAAAATTGATTACTTTTGTGTGTTTGGTTGCAAATGCTTTGTTTTGAATACAAAAGATAATTTAGATAAATTTGAATCTAAATCAATTGAATGCATTTTTGTTAGATATTCTGTGAATTCTAAAGCATGTAGATGTTATGATCCCATCACTAGACAAATTTTAGAATCTATTCATGTGAAGTTTAATGAATTTGGCGTGGTAGAAAAAGATAAAGACTATGACAATGATTTTGAACTAAAGCCCATGTTAGATGATATGGAAAAAAGCGACGTGCATGATGAATCCAACACATTAGAAATGCATGATGACTTAGAAATGCGTGAAAACTTAGAGAATAATCAACCAAGATGGCATAGGAATCACCCACATGACCTTATCATAGGCGATATAACTCAAGGTGTCCGACCACGTAAAAGAATAACTTCGGATGAAATAAACCAATTTCATGCTATGATATCCGAAATTGAACCTAAGAACGTTTTTGATGCTTTGAGTGATTCTTCTTGGATTGATGCTATTCATGATTAATTAAATCAATTTAAAAAAAAATGATGTATGAGATTTAGTGCCACGACCACAAAATAAGACAATAATAGGCACAAAGTGGGTGTTTAGAAATAAAATGAATGAAGAAGGTAAAGTTGTTAGAGACAAGGCGAGACTCATAGCACAAGGATATAATCAAGAAGAAAGAATAGACTACGACGAAACATTTGCACCTGTAGCACGTTTAGAAGCCATATGACTATTACATGCTATTTTTGAGAACTTGAAACCTTCCCCCACCCCTATGAGTGTCACCACTAAACTAGATAAAGATGAAAATGAAAAAGACTTTGATAATGCTTTATATAGGTCTGTGATTGGTTCTTTGCTTTCCTGATATCATGTTTAGTGTATGTATGTGTGCACATTTTCAAAGCCAACCTAAAGTGTCTCACTATAATGCTGTGAAAAGAATATTTTGATACATTAAGCACACCCCCACTTTATGAATATGGTATGATAAAAATTGTGAATTTGACTTGCATGCTTATACCGATGCGGATTATGGTGGATGTAAAATAGATATAAAAAGCACAAGTGGCACTTGTCAATTTATAGAAAATTCATTAATTTCTTGGTTTTCGAAAAAGCAAGCAAGTGTGGCATTATCTACTACGGAAGCTAAATACATGGGACTTAGTCTCTGCTGCACACAACTCTTATGGTTAAAACAACAACTTTCTGATTTTGGTATCATGGTAAATCGTATTCCAATTTATTGCGATAGTATGAGTGCTATAAACTTGTCTAAGAACCCCGTATTGCACTCTAAAGCAAAGCACATAGAAGTACGATATCACTTTCTTTGTGTATCACGTGAATAATGGTGATATTGTTACAGATCATGTACGCACTGAAGCACAAGTAGCCGACATATTCACTAAGGCACTAAATCAAGTTATGTGAGAAAATCTACGCTTGGAGGGGGAGCGATTAAATTCGAAATTTGAAATTCAAAATTTGAATTTCTGCACGATTGGAGGGGGAGCGATTAAATTTAAATCATGAACTAAGGTTAATTTGTAAATCATCAAAAGGGGGAGATTGTTGAGAAAAAGAGTTTGACTGATTCACAAAATGCAAGATCTAAATAACGTGTGGTAAAGAAATGCATGACACAATTTATTACTTGACACATTTTTGCGACAAACTTGCCTTATATACTTTATATATAATGTTTTTGTACTAACAAGCCATGAAGCTTTAAAGCTTACATCAAATGGCAAACATTTGTTGTGTTTAAAAGATTTTCAGGTGCCACCAATTAATGAACTAAACTAGTTCATTAAGTGAAGTACTTAGTTAAATGAACTAAGTAGTTCATTAAATGGAGATATATTTGGAGAAGGCATGATGGCAAAAAACGTGGAAATGGAAAGTCTCATCTCCTTATTATTCACACGTTTTATATATATATATATATATATATATATATATATTATTGCTTGCTACGTTTCGGCGTTTCATATACGTCTTCACACTCTTGTTTCCTTTAATTTGGGATAGTCTCCCTCCATAGCTTAGCATGAACCTTGTAACCACGGTATTCCTCTGCCACAACTGAGGGTTACACCCCTTGAAAGTACCTTCTTGGTCAGATTGCGCGAATCTGCCAGAAATCGTACTCCGATTTGAAAAATTTATTCCAATTCATTGGTGACTCCAAATAGTGTGAAACTTTAATGAAACGACCATCACAATATGTATTTCAATGGGTTGAAACAATTTTAGAAAATTCCTTTGGGAAGTAAGTCAACTACGTTGATGTTCTTAACCTTTACAAATCTGAAAATCAGATTACACTAGTCTTAGAACTATTCACATTTGGCTGACTTATACTTATCCAAATGAGTTGAAATTTGTGCCAAATGAAGGATAGGATTGTGGCTATGTTTCTAGAAAATTTTGTGATTTTTGCAAATCGTTTTCTATTTTTTCGTTGCAATGAAAATGATCCAAAAACTGGAAACTAAAAGTAAAGTGCTGAAAAGTATGAACACCAAGAATTTTATACTGGTTTGGTTAACACAACCTACTCAAGTCTTCAAGGACCCTTTCCTCGGTTATCACTAAACACGAAAAACTCCTTACCACAAGGGTGACTGGAGTTACACACTAACTCCACCCTTTTACAAACAATACAATCAAGCAAACGGATCACGGACACCACCACCGAACGAATGAAGGTCTGATCAACCTTTTTACAACAATTGAAACGTGTATGGTGGTATATTCAGAGCCTATATAATATCAAGAATATATGAACAATAGGATTGAGAGAAGAAGAAGAAGAAAAAAAGGTAGAAGAAAAGAGTAGAAGATCCTTCTGCACTTGAGAGAAATGTGAGAGTTGTCTTAGCCTTGTTTGCACTACTTCTCTTCTTTTTATTCAATCTTGCCGCCCCCTTAGGGTGTTCTTCCTTCTTGAGAATTCACTTGAATGCCCTCGGAAGATTTCCTTGTGTAGATATGACACCATCTTGCTTACTTGGCACACTATGATTGGAAGGATGACTCAACCTTGCTTACTTATCACTTGATGATTCGTCCAACTTGGCATCATTTTAATGAGCTGTAAAATATGAAAATAACTTACAAAACATGCGCCAAAAAGAATTCAAAATATTATCAAACAATCATCATTCAATCCCTTCAATTTTGGGATGCAAATTAAACACCATTAACTCAAGAAAATCGGCCACCCTATAGTAGCACATGCTGAAATTTTCAGCATGTGTTTAATTTTAAATCCTTTGAATTGTTACCTTGTGTAGTTGCCTCTTTTATGTCACTAACCTTATATGGCATATTCTCCACCAATTAAGATGTCAATTAAGCTTCACCTAGGATCCAATGTGGCTGAAAATGGCGTGTAGAATGGCTAAGAATGTGCTGAAATTTTATTTTAGTATGCTTTGTCAAATAATGCACAATAATTACACATATATGGTAAATTCCAATCAGCCCTAATTTGAATTTTCTATAATACTTTAACATGTCTTGAATGTGCAAAAAGTGTCTAGATACATGTTACAACTCATGCCAAAAAAAGTTCCATGTATTGTGTTTGTAGAAAACCGAATTTTTGACTTTCGTCGATTACATGATTTTTCTCCGATTAAATTCAAACTTTTTGCATATGTCATATATATTATATCACACATAATGTACACAAAATAAAGTAGATATTCAGCTCTAATGGCTGATTGAGAGGCGCCACATGTACTTTAAAAAATTGGAATTTTAAATCTCCACAATTTGGCCTAATTTGTGTGTGATTTGTGTGTGCCAATATGAAATAATTTAGTGGCTGAATTTAACATGTGAGCCAGGAAAGTTTTGGCTATTTTTTAAGTATATGGGCTGGCCATCTTTATATGGCAAGTACGTGACACGTCGATGAAGTTTCGGTGTCACCTGATACGACAATTTTTGGTTTATGACCTTGTATGGTGTCGTTATAATTTTTTCATCACCATGACTTATATCATATGATATAAGACCTGAATATAATAATGAATATGAGGTGTATATAGTGGTGTGATGTTCACGTACGTTTGTAACATACGTAACGTGTCGGTAGTACATCGGAATATATGTGTTATGTGCCTTTTTAATAAAAATATGAATATATATATATGGTATATGAATGGAGTGTATATTGAGTAAGTGAGGAGACTTTCCATTTTCAATTTGTTGCCATCAAGCTTTGTCCAAATATGTCTCCATTTAATGAACTAGTTAGTTCATTAACTTAAGTGCTTTACTTAGTGAACTAGTTTAGTTCATTAATTGTGACACCTGAAAATAGTTCAAAGACAACAAATGTTTTCCATATGATGTAAGCTTTAATGCTTCATAGCTTGTTAGTATGGCAACAATATATATAAAGCATATGAGGCATGTATATCACAAAAACGTGTCAAGTAATAATTTTGTTCATGCATTTCGTAAACTTGTACTATTTTAAATCATGCATTTGTAAATCATTCAAACAATTTCTCAACAATCTCCCCTTTTTGATGATTTACAAAATAACATTTGTTCATGATTTAAATATAATTGTTCCCCCTCCATATATGCTCAAATTCGAATTTTGAATTCTATATTATCGTTGTCTCCCCATTAAATTATGCAATAATGCTCTCTCTCCCCCTTAAATCATGCATCTCTCTCCCCCTTTATTTTGTAAATAATATCAAAAGTACATGTAAGAAAGAAACAGCAGTTTATATTATATCAACAAAAATCATGCATTTCAGGTGCGTTCTTAAGGGTTATTTATTCAACCCTTTGCAAATGTACCTTTTGGTACCCAAACTTGGGTGACCTTCCTAGGTCTTCTAAAAGGTAAGAAAAGAGATGAAGAAGCAATGTAATAGATGTTCAGTGCAAATCTGTTTGGCCTTTAGCCGAGAATGCCATCATGCACATAGTATGATTTTCGTTTTTGATATGCCTGTGTATTAGTGTGCATGGTGCGTGATCTAGATGCATTTGTGATATATGAATGTCGTGTATCCATCAATGGTTTCTTTTCATATTTATACGGCACATAATTATATCTTGTATGATATGAAGAAGAAGGACAATGAGATGAAGTAGGGGGTTATCTAGGTGTCGTTTTAGGTTCTACATTTGCATGTGTTTTCTTAGATGAAGATAGAATGAATTTAGTTGATTTATTTTGTGTTTCATTTTTCTCAACGTATCCTAATCCGGTTTTGTCGCTTTCATGCTTTTGTGAGGAGATGATGCAATCTAGCATATTTGTGCCCATATCAAACTGTTTCACCATTTTTTTTGAAATCTGTATTTCTTGATTTCATTCCATTATTCTTCGTGTCAAAGATAAAATTTCAGACTTTAATGAATTTATCATGCAAGACGACTCTTCTTTTGAATTGTTTAATTTAGATACAAGATTTGTGTTTGAGGATTCTAACAATTTCTTGTCTTCAATTAAGCGTCTCTTTTCTTTTGCAAGAGTCTTAGTAAACTTATGTAATTCAAGATATTCAACATACTAATCATTATAAGATAGTTCAGAATCTGAATCAGAATTAGAATTTACCTCATTATCAAAAGGTGGAGGCCTTTGGCTTGACATACCTTCTTGTTCGGTTTTCTTGCTAGTGGATTCTATCTCACAAAGATTGTTATATCTTCTAGTCGTGAGTGTGCCAGCGCTCTGATACAACTTGTAGGACCTGTATAGAACCACTAAAAGGGGGGGTTGAATAGTGGGTGCGGAAAATTTGGTTTTTCTAAAAACTTTTGAACCAAAAACCTCACTTCTGAAAATAGTTTCTGTTTTCAGATCCTAAATTGAAATAATAAAATGACCTAGTTACAGACCTTCAAAAATTATGAAATTCAATGTGAATGAACTCTCAGATGTTCTGAGTGTGTCATAAAAAATTCAAATTAAAATTCTACTCCTAACCTATTGAAAATACGTTCTTGGTCAGATTGCATGAATCTACCAGAAACCGTACTCCGACTTGAAAATTTTATTCCGACTAATTGGTGACTCCACATGGTCTGAAAATTTAATGAAACAACCCTCACAATATGTATTTCAATATGTTGAAACAGTTTTTGAAAATTCCTTTGGAAAGTAAGTCAACCACGTTGATGTTCTCAACCTTTGCAAATCTAAAAATCAGATTGCACTATTCTCAGAACTATTCACATTTGATTGACTTATACATATCCAAATGAATTGAAACTTGCGCCAAATGAAAGATAAGATGTGTGGCTATGTTTCTAGAATGTTTGTGATTTTTTAAAATTCTTTGCTATTTTTTTGTTGCAATGCAAATTATGCAAAAACTGGAAACTGAAAGCAAAGTGTTGAAAAGTAAGAACACCAAGAATTTTATACTAGTTCGGTTAACCCAACCTACTCTAGTCTTCGAGGACACCCTCTTCGGTTATCTTTAAACACCAAAAATACCTTACCACAAGGGTGACTGGAGTTACACACTAACTCCATCATTTTACAAACAATACAATCAAACAAACAGATCACGGACACCACCACCGAACGAATGAAGGTTTGATCACACCTTGATCAACCTTTTACAACAATTGAAACGTGTATGTTGGTATATTCAAAGCCTATATAATATCAAGATCATATGAACAATGGGCCTGAGAGAAGAAGAAGAAGAAGAAAGAAAGGTAGAAGAAAAGAGTAGAAGATCCTTCTGCACTTGATAGAAATGTGAGAGTTGTCTTAGCCTTGTTTGCACTACTTCTCTTCTTTTTATTCAATCTTGGCCGCCCCCTTAAGGTTTTCTTCCTTCTTGAGAATTCTCTTTAATGCCCTCAGAAGATTGCCTTGTGTAGATATGACACCATCTTGCTTACTTGGCACATTATGATTGGAAGGATGACTCAACCTTGCTTACTTGTCACTTGATGTTTGGTCCAACTTGGCATCATTTTAATGAGCAGTAAAATCTGAAACTAACTTATAAAACATGCGCCAAAAAGAATTCAAAATATTACCAAACAATCACCATTCAATCCCTTCAATTTTGGGATGCAAATTAAACACCATTAACTCAAGAAAATCGGCCACCCTATAGTAGCACATGCTGAAATTTTCAGCATGTGCCTAATTTGAAATCTTTTGAATTGTTACCTAGTATAGTTTTCTCTTTTATGTCACTAACCTTATGTGGCATATTCTCCACCAATTGAGATGTCAACTAAGCTCCACCTAGGCTCCAATGTGGCTACAAATGGAGTGTAGAATGGCTAGGCATGTGCTGAAATTTTACTTTAGTAAGCTTTATCAAATAATGTACAATAATTACACATATATGGTAAATTCCAATCAGCCCTAATTTGAATTTTCTATAACACTTTAACATGTCTTGAATGTGTAAATAGTGTCTAGATACATGTTACAACTCATGCCAAAAAACATGTGTGTTGTGTTTGTAGAAAATCGAATTTTCGACTTTCATCGATTACGCGATTTTTCTCCGATTAAATTCAAACTTGTTGAACATGTCATGTATATTATATCACACATAATGTACACAAAATAAAGTAGATATTCAGCTCTAATGGCTGATTGAGAGGTGCCCCATGTGCTTTAAAAAAATTGAATTTGAAATCTCCACAATTTAGCCTAAATTTTGGGTGATTTGTGTGTGCCAACATGGAATGATTTAGTCGCTGAATCTAACATGTGAGCCACCAAATTTTGGCTATTCTTTAAGTATATGGGCTGTCCGTATTTATGTGGAAAGAACGTGACAAGTCGATGAAGTTTCGGTAATCACCCGATACGACAATTTTTGGTTTATGACCTTGTAATGTGTCGTTATAATTTTGTCATCACCATGACTTATATCATATGATATAAGAGCTGAATATAATCATAAATATGAGGTGTATATAGTGGTGTGACGCTGACGTACGTTTGTAATATATGTAACTTGTCGGTAGTACGTCGGAATATATGTGTTATGTGCCTTTTTAATAAATATATGAAAATATATATGGTATATGAATGGCGTGTATATTGAGTAAGTGAAGAGACTTTCCATTTTCAATTTGTTGCGATCAAGCGTTGTCCAAATATGTTTGCATTTAATGAACAAGTTAGCTCATTAACTTAAGTACTTTTCTTAATGAACTAGTTTAGTTCATTAATTGTGGCACCTGAAAATAGTTCAAAGACAACAAACGTTTGCCATATGATGTAAAATTTAACGCTTCATGACTTGTTAGTATGGCAACAATATATATAAAGCATATGAGGCATGTATATCACAAAAACGTGTCAAGTAATAATTTTGTTCATGCATTTCGTAAACTCGTACTATTTTAAATCATGCATTTGTAAATCATTCAAAGAATTTTTCACCAGCTATTAGAGCTTTTCTTATGTTGATAAGAAGTAGAAGAAGATTGTTTTCCATTTCTATTTGGTCGTTTGAAAAACTTTCTAAGTTTTCTAGGTATTAATATTAGATCATCGTCTAATTCATTATTACTATTACTGTGGAGCCCCGCACCCCGGCCCCAGCCGAAGTCGGTGCACCCGCCGTACTTCACTAAGGAGAGTACTAGGCGTCGTTCCATACGTGTCATGATCCATGATATAATGCATGGATTTTCGCGCTTACACGTAAATAAGTAAGCGAAACCATGGCAGAATTTAAAACTTCAAATTAAAAACATCCATATGACCATTCATAGTTTACATCCCAGATCAAAAGTATCGAAAGTCACAAAAGTAAATGTTTTCCATCCCAAATACATCATCAGTCATCAGTCATAGCTGGCCAGTCATGTCTCCTAAATTCGTCCACTCCTCACTGCGCTCATGGGTAGGGAACCCTAGGTTCATCCTCAATCCACTCTACTTTATTTCCTGCAGCCTCTGGGAGGAAAAATAGGGGGTGATTGACAAAGTCACCAGCAAGTATACTATAATAATTGGGGATTAAATGGAAAGTGCGTACAAGAACCGAATCCCAAAAATTTCGGTTTAGAAACATACCTGTCCTCCATCCAATACTCGATAGAGATCAACACTTAATGCATCAAGATCATAACTTAGATAAAGTCGTTACTTAATACAAAACATAACAATAAAAAGTCTATAACTCGCATCAATTCATATCATAACAAGAATCATTACTTAATGAAGTCATGCTTAGGATCTACAAGGTCATATCAACTTAGTCTCAGTATCATGTGTCACTACACAATGACTCCATAAACGTGATATGCATGCATATGAACGTGTGATGCATCATGATAAAAATGAGAATATGACTTTTCATGCTTTTCTTTCAAATCATCATCGTCAGAAAACAACAGAGTGTTCAGAACTATCTTTCCGGATCTGAGGCGGTAACGTCTCCCCTTCGAATCTATTATTCTCGGATTCAGAATGGCAGCGTCATCTCTTATCGAGTCTATTTTTCTCCGGGACCGAACAGTCACTATCAGGTCTATTCTTCTCCGGGCCTGAACGGTCATATCATCAGATCAATTAACCCGGATCTGGGTGGGTTCTTACTGGCCAGGCTCATACACACACACGGTACCGGTGGGGAAGCGTCCTTTTAAAAACAGGATCATCTTTTTAAAACCCTTTTCATCTTTCTTTCGCATAAAACCAATGCCATAAATCATGTAGGTGACGATGATGCAATGCATGACATGTAGTATGCAAACCATGGCATAACGCGTTACATATACATATATGTACGTCTCGTTGCTATGCTGGAAAATTTCAACCTTAGTGGCGCCAATTTCGCCTTAGTGATTTCCTTTTAAAATAATCATTTTAAACTAAGTGGTTCACATGTACTCCTTCATATATGTCTTAAGTGATTGCCATGAACGTTTTACCGAATTACGATATCGATAGGGGGATCATTTATTCTTTTTCATAAAGCGGGTACAAACTGAATTCTGGAATGACCAATTTCATTATAAAATTTATTGTGACCAATCCTTAAGTCCTTTTTTGGTAATTCCAACTCTCCATCTTAATAAACACATTGTACTAGCATCTTACCAAAATTTAGCCCAATTGCATTTTTCTAAGGTCCAATTCCAGATCATGCAACACGCCATACTAATTCTGCCAGTCCAGCGAATTTCAGCCTGACCCATTTTACTAGAAAATTCATTAAAAATAAACCGTAACCCATTTTGTTGAAATTCCAACTCTCACCTTTACTTCATTCATAGGGTTAGTGTCATACCAAAAATTAGGTGCATTTCTAGGCTACTCAATGAGTTACTTAAATTCTGTCCAGTACAGTATTCTCAGAAGGACCAACTTTGCTAGGAAATTTATTAAAAATAAACCGTAGCTCCTTTTAATGAAATTCCAAATCTCACATCTAATATACACATAAAACTAGTGTCATACCGAAAATCAACTAAAATGAAAGTTCCTAAGATCTCTTTTCAGGTCTCACAAAACAACCCAAATCTCTGTCCTGTTCCAGTAAATTTCCTAGTTTGTCACATTTCCTTCCTAAATGACCTTAACTTGCACTTTTGTCATAAACACTTGATTAAGCATCAAACTTACTCTTTTTATAGGAATTCTACAGGCTCAACATGCTACAAACATCACATGAAATTCACTTACCAAACAGTTTGTACACCCCAATACATTATCCTTTGGCCAACATACAACATTCCTACTAAAATAACACTAACAATGATTTTGAGTGTACACGCACCCTTCTCACCAACAGCCCCTTTTTTGGTGCATGCAAGAAAAAATGATGTATCCAAGTACATGTTAAGCTTTACGCACAACAAGAGCATAACCTTTTGTCCACTCTACCACTCAAGTTATCATTTTCATGCAAATCACCCTTACTTCCTTAACCCTCTCCACTGTGTGCCCTTTCCATGGAAAAGAGAAGATCTTTAACATGTTCAACTTGGATTAACACATAATGGTGCATAAAGACCACAAAGATTTCATCTTTAAACAAAAACACACACCTACACACTATTTGGCCCCTAGGCCGAAAGTTAGGCATCAAAACTTAACACATCACAACTAAGATTAAATCTTGAGTTCATCTAGCCATTCATACAAACACTCTCACATTCAAGCCACAAAGAGTATAGTGTACTTGCCTTTGTAGTCTTTGGGTCTTGCTTGAGCTTGTTGACACAAGACGCACTTCCTCCTTTCTTTTCCTATCACACACGGTTTAGGGCATTTGTTAGCCATCCTTTAGGTTATATAATACAACTTAGAGGGGGAAATGGAGGGTCTTACCATTTGCACCTTGGGTGGATGGAGAACAATCCACTCTTGCTAAGGCACTACCTTGGTTTGGTGTCTTGAACCCTTGCCTAAACCATGCGGTTTACGCTTTTGTCACAATAGTGATATCATGTAAAACTCGTTCCTTGGAATGTAACTTCTTAAGGATTGTGGAGGATTGTCTTACCTAGATAATCTTTGAGTTTGTAGTGGTTCTTGAACCCTCCCTTGCTCACTACCTTGCCCGGTTGCCTTTGAAAGGAAGGACGGAATATTTTTGAAATTTGGGTGCTAGACTAATGAGGCTTCTTGTTAAGAGAGGAGAGATTAACTCTCCTTGGGGATGTAACCGCCGGCTTCCTCATGGGGAGGGGGAAAAACACTTCTTTAAATGACACCCTCATACATCCCAACTATATTGCTCATTTAAGGTTCCCTAATAATCTTGAATGTGATGACTTATCTCCCTAAGGCCTTATGGCCGAAACACACACATGTAATCCATATATACATTTTCCTCAATAATGCGTATATGTATATGTATGTGTACATATATATATATATATATATATATATATATATATATATATATATATATCTTATATCACCATCATTTAAATGTACTTTTTATTAAACATAATTTCATTGGGCTGCACTTTTGTACACATGGTCGTTATACATTGTCCATACGTCTACCCCACATTTATTTTTTGTAATTCTTTCTACATGTGCATAGCTAGACATATATATATATATGCGCATACACATGTACATATATATTTGTACTTCCTTTGAAATAAGTCACAACCTTAAAGGAAGTACGCTTTATAGCCGAAAATACCAAGTGGATGTGTGTGTATTTATGTACATATATATTTTAACTGCAGAAGGTACATATATATATATGTATGTATGTATAACATACTTTTTCCGAAGACCATTTTAATATATACATATGTGTAGATGTTTATACATGCCTAGATCCGAATATATATATATATGTGCACCAGTATGTATACCCGCATACATATTTTAATCAAATAAAGGTTTTATTAAAAAAAATGTATACCCACATATTTTATTCATAATCTATCCGTTTCCTCGATCTTGTTATTACACCTTAGAACATAAATATGAGTGATCCACTTTGATATAACGTATGCTTAGGTCTCTGAAGTTCATGAAGTATTAAGGAGATACATAGGGCCGTGTATCTCTCTATACGATTCTATCAGTGGACTTTTCATCGTGTTATAATCCTTTGGGTCGTTTGTTACATGGTAGCTTTCATTTTATACTATACACGTACACATATTCATACCTATCTCTCTCTCTCTATATATATATATATCCAATGCTTACGCAAGCGTGTAGTGCCACCTATTCTCCACCAAGTTAAATCTGCTAGACCTTAAGAATTTATATAATTGATGGCCAAAGTTCTTTTGGTTTTATCTCAACATGGTACCCAACGGCCATATTGGGGATGGGTGAAGAGAGTTCTCAATTTATTAAGGGCTTAATTAGGACCATCTTCTGAAGTTTGTAAAAGGAACCTTATTCTTAGAGCCCCTTAGCCGAAAATATTGGTGGGTATGTAATTTGATTGAATCTTACTCATGCCCCCATTTCCTTTTCTTTGTATACTATATAGATGTACTTGTTTGCATATTAATATAGGTTTTTCCCTCACGCACATTTCCTACGGACCATACTCCATTAAACCCCTTATCATATGATAGTCCATCCTATGGTATATATGTGTATCCAGATGTATGCCCGTACCCTATGTATAAGGGCGTGTCACATAGTCCAACTTCTCATTTAAGTTGCCTAAAAATACTTCTTCTATTAGTTCTCAATTCTTAGGTCAACAACGTAACACTCTTATGTAAATTTCTATCAGCCTTCTTGCTTCATGTTTTGCGCTTTGGGGGGTATGCTAATTCCCTTAAATCTTAAATAATCATAGATAAAGCCGACGATATCTTCCTTTCGACGTCTCATTCTCTTGCTTTGCTTCACCCCAACCCTAGATGCCGTATTAATTTTTGGGCGGGGTGCAACAATTACTATCATCATTATTTGTATGTGACTCAGTTGATTTGAAAGCAATAGACTTATCGGATGATTTAGATGATTCGGACTTTCGTTGGTTCAGTTTTACCTCGTATACTCTAAGTGAACCGATCAATTCATCCATTTTAGTGATTGATTTCGTTTCTTCAATTGCTGTGACTTTAGGATCCGATTCAGCAGGAAGGCTTCGCAGCACCTTTTGAACCTCTCGTTGTTGGTAAATGATTTTTCTAAAGCTTCAAGGGCCATAAATGTTATGGATTCGTTCGGCAACATTTTGAAAGATTCAAGCTCAGACATAAGCATGTTTATTTTGGACTCTTTTACACCGCTAATACCTTCATGCTTTGATTCTAAAGATTTTCACATGTCGTGTGCACTTGTGCAGTTCGAAACATATCCTGCTTCAGAAGTCGTTAGTCCGTTTAACAATAATTGCATAGCTTTAGTATTCATGGACATTTTCTTTTTATCTTCAGATGACCATTCACTTTTAGATTTTTCTACTTCTTGTGTGACTACAGTAACTTGTACAATTTTCATTGGAATGTACAGCCCATCTTCAACTATAGACCATAAATCAATGTCTACAGCCATTAAGAATAGCCTCATTATAAGTTTCCACTGAACAAAATTATTTCCATCAAAAAGTGGAGGACATTGTGTAGAAATACCTTCCAACTCACCTTCGTGAGAAACTATGGCCATTGTATGTACCTTTAAGTCGAGATGTGCAGGCTACAAACAATTGTTGTTTCTTGGCCTTATCTTGTTAGTATGGTGTTGAATCTTGCTTCTTTGAGTGGTGTTGGCCTTGCTCTGATACCAATTGTTGGACCATGCACCCACAATAAATACCACTAGAGAGAGGGGTGAATAGTGGTTAGCGGAAATTACACTATTACCCTTGATTAAAATTCCCTTTGAAAACAGAATCTGAGACCACCTCAGATTCAGATACTATTTTTGAAAAATTCAAAATTCAGTGTACACAACTCCAAAAACTATGAAAATTTTCAAAACTTAACATCAATGTCTTGAAAAGACTCTGTCCAAAAATCAGATAAAAAAAGTTGGTTGGCCCTTCAAATAAATAAAAAGATTCAGATGGTCAATCAGGACAGAATTTTACAGAATGTTGCTGATTTTTGAAAACGTGTTTCTCTTTGAATACTTAACCAAAAAGGTTGATATTTATTTCGAAACACTTCTTAAGATGTCTAGTTTGTGTTTCCAAAAGGCCCTGACCTTAAAAAAATTCTTGATTAAAACAGAATTCAAGTGTTCTCAAAACTGGTCAGATTGCAGTCGAATTGAAGCAGTTATGTTGCAATGACTGAAAGACTAACTTTTCCTTGCTCAAATCAAGTGATTTATGTTGCAAATGAAAGCTAACAGTCTTAAGTATAACTCCACTAAAAACCATGAATTTTGAAATTGTTTAGCTATTTTCAAAATGTAAGAAGTTGTGTGAAATCTGCATTGAAAAACGGATAGAAAACAGAAAAATGTAAAGAAGACAAGAAAACCAAAGATTTATCATGGTTTGGTCAATGTGAACTACTCCAGTCCCAAGGAACACCTTTCCTTGGATTTCACTATGGTATGAACTAAATTACAACAAGAACTAAGCTTGATCCTTGGGTTAAACACCAACCCTAATCAAGACTTGGATGAACACCTCTATGCAACTCTTGGTTGCAACACTCCTATCACCTATTGGTGTAGCCTTATCAATTTGACTAACCAATCTTACAAATATAACCCAAGAAGGCGTGTGTATGTAGCTCAATAACAAAAAGAAATGAAACACCTTAGCTACAAAAAGAAAGAATCAAGAAGAAGAGAATAGCAAGAATGATCTTCAAGTTTGCTTGAAAGTTGTGTGTTCTTCTTCTTCACCTTTGCCCTCTATTTATAGGGTGAAATGAGCCTTGTAGATAAGAACTCCAATGTGTCACTATCTTCATCATCAATGCTTAAGTGTCTTCAAATCATTGGTTGGCCACATAAACACCTTGTACACTTGGCAAAATGAAACAACATAATTGGTCCACCTTGGTACACATATTGGCCGAAATTTTGGTCTTGAAAAGTGACTTGGAATTTGCTTGAAATGAAGATAATACAAAAGGATAATACCACCAACAAAACATCAACTCCTTGGCAAGATAATAGGCATGTGATGGCTGAAAATTTTGAACAATTTAGCCCTTTCTATCATATAGCCGTTGGCTACTATTTAAAATGTTTCCAAGTTGGCAATTTTGCCAACCAACTTCTTTTCGGTTGGTCCACTTGTCACCAAGTCATAAAATGAGTACACCATCATTTCCAGATGTATATACACGTTTTTTATGCTGTATATCTGCATATCAACTCAGATTTTTGAAGAAGAAATCAACAAATAATAGTTGACAAGATTATGACAACATATAATATCGAAATTCCCACAATTTCTCCTTATATGTTGTGATGAATTTCTCATCAAGAACACCTTCAAATTATCTGAAAAATGATGATTAAGACTTTCAAATAACATATATAAGAAGGTCTTCAAGAAAAAATATAATGTGACATCACTACTCATCACATATCCCGCTACTGTTGATAATATCATCAATTGAGAGAAATAATAGAATACCACCAAATAATCTTCAAGATAATTATAAATCAGCTCCATGATGAAGATAAGAATATGCTTAAGAGATTCCTTGAGTAAAAATACCAAAACTGCCCTCAGGGATAAAAATGACCAAAATGCCCCTGGTGAGAGAAAACTCCAGAAATGACCTGGATTGTCAAAAATAGATATAATAACATCTTTGTCATGATAAACAAGATGAGAATAAGTCCTTGAAATATTTTCACTATTTCATGTTCCTACAAAACTCAAAATACCAATTTTGCCGTTTTTGGTAAGTTGTAGAAACTTCCAAGGCACATTAGTTACAAGACATTTATAATCATCAAAAGCACATCATATCAACATAATGAACATATATAAATCCTGTATAAATGAAAACAACCATTTTATCACATTCTAGAAAAATATTTCTAAAAACCCTAGACATCAATCGATCAAAGTGCCTCAGCTTCAGAGATCGATGTCTCACAGTGAGTTGCAAAGTTTGTCTTCGACTTACATCGGTCGATCGAAGTGAGGGTTCGATGTACATCGATAAATCGATGTGTCTCAGGTTTAGAGATCGATGTCTCACAGTAAGGTTTTGGTTTTTCTCTCCCTTACATGGATTGATCGATGTGAGGGATCGAAGTACATCGATCGATCGAGGTGCAACAACCTAAGAGATCGATGTCATTTTTCTTAACTTTTTCAACTCTTGATCATTTATAACAATATGTGTGACATTTTTAAGTATCCAACATTTAAAATCATGGCCTTGAAAATTATCCAAACATATTTCTCAACATTATTGATTCAACCCTTTGCAAGCGTACCTTTTGGTACCCAAACTTGGGCGACCTATCTTGGTCTTATAAAAGGTGAGAAGAAAGATGAAGAAGCAATATAATACATGTTAGGAGCATTCCTATTTGGACTATGGCCGAAATCATCAATGTGAGCATAATGTGATTTTCGGTTTTGATATGCATTTCGGCTTGTATGCATAGTTCGTGATCTAGATGCATTAGTGTCATATGAGTGTTGCATATGCATCAATGGCTTTCTTTTATATCTATATGATACATGATTATACTTTACACATGATGAAAAAGAAGGAGTCCGATGAGCTATAACCGGTGGCATGCTAGTTGTCTTCTGACTGTACAACCGTCATAAGTGCATACGGTTGTTTCGATGAAGATAGAATAAAGTTTGTGGACTTGTTTTGTACCTTATTATCTTCAACATACCGTAATCCAGTTTTATCATTTTCATGCTTTTGAGAAGAAATAAGACGATCTAACATGCAAGTACCCGTATTGAATTGTTTTACTGTCTTTTCTAAGTCTGCATTTCTTGATTTTAAATTTGAAATATTAGCTTTCATCTCATTATTCTCGGATGTCAATGACGAAATCTCAGACTTTAATGCATTAATCATGCAAGATGACTCTTCTTTTGAATCGTTTAATTGAGATACAAGATTCGTGTTAGAATATTCTAACATTTTCTTGTCTTTAATTTACCATTTCTTTTATTTTGCAATAGTCTTTGTGAATTTATGCAACTCAAGATATTGACTAAATAAATCATCATAAGAGGGTTCGGAATCAGAATTGGAGTCAGAACATACCTCATTTGATGCCTTGGATGCAAAGCATACTTGTGCCGTTTCTTCTTTGGTTTCTTCAGTCTCAGAGTCGGATGAGTCACTCCATGTTGAGGCCTTAAGAGCTCTTCTTGCATTCCTTTGCTTAGATTCTGAGACGAGTCTAGGTTTGTTCCACTCCTTGTCACGGTTTTTGTTTATTGGTTTGTCCTTGTTCGGGCAGACATATGATAAGTGTCCAAGTCTTCCACATTCATAGCATTTTATATCTTTATCGTTATTCTTATTTTTATTTCTCTTAGTTGAAGTAGCCTTAGTTTTATTCTTTAATGACTTTCTGTTAAAATTTCTTAACCCTTTAGCCAATGTGATTAGATCTTTCATTGTCGGAATCCGTGTCGCTATCATCTACGCGATCAGAAGAGGTAGAGACCTATTCATTTGATTTAAAAGCTATGGTCTTACCTTGTTAAGAAATTGATTTAGATTTCCTTAAAGTGAGTTTGTTTTCTTATATCTTTAGTGATCTGATCAATTCTTCCATTTTTATCAATTTGGTTTCCTTACTTTCTTTGATTGCGGCGACTTTGGGATCCCATTCGGATGGCAGACTTCTTAATGCCCTTTGCACCTTCTCCTGTGAAGAAAATACCTTTCCAAGAGACTCAACAGAATTGTAGATGTTAGTCAATCTGAAATTCATAGCGACAATGGATTCATTCGGTAATAATTTGAATGATTCAAGAGTAGACATAAGCATGTTTATCTTGGACTCTTTAACTTGTCTAGTACCTTCATGTTGCATTTTAAGACTTCTCCACATTTCTTGGGCACTAGAACAATTTGATACATAACTTGATTCACTTTTACTTAAACCATTTAGGAGAAGTTGCATGGCTTTAGCATTCATACTTAATCCTCCCTTCTAGTGGTGCTATACAGGTGCTACAAGTGGTACCAAAGCCCGTCACACTCACTACGAGAAGATTCAACAATCTTTGTGAGATAGCTTCCACTAGTCATAAAACCGAGCAAGAAGGAATGTCAAGTGTAAGGTCTCCCTTTTTCGACGGTGAGTCTTTTATTCAATGGAAACTTCATATAAAACTTTTTCTTATGTCTATAAATATAGACTTATGGTCCATCATAGTAGATGGTCTGTTTTTTCCATCTAAGATAACTACGATTAAGGGCGTTATCTTAGAAGTTATGAAACCTAAGCAAGAATATACTAGTGAGGACAAAAAGATTCTTTTTTCAGACTCGATTTTTGATTAACTGACTGATCAAGTTCTAGACCTCCAAACATTGTAAACTTCGGTGACAATGTGCTATTAGATGTTATGAATGTGTTACAAAAATTTCAGATTAAAATTGTAAGTGTAACATCCTAAAAACCGTTTTTGCTTAGATTGTGTCAATCTGCAAGAAAACTATACCTCAAAATAAAAAATTTATTCCTATTAATTGACAAATCTAAATGATCTAAAACATTATGGTATGACCCTTAGGATGTGTACTTTAATGGGTTGAAATAGTTTTTCAAAATTCCTTTGGCAAGTATGTCAGCCACGTTGATGTTCTCAACCTTTACAAATGTGAAAATCAGATTGCAATAGTCTCAGAATTATGAACGTTTGAATGACTTATACTTATCCAAATTTGATGCAACTTGTCCCAAATGAAAGCTAAGACGTGTGGCTATGTTCCTGAAAAGTTTTGTGGTTTTTGAGAACCTTTTGCTACCGAGACTATGAAAACGATGCAGAAAACTGAAACTGAAAGTAAAAGTGCTGAAAAGAAAGAACACTGAGATTTTTATACTGATTCGGTTAAATCAACCTACTCCAGTCTTTGAGGACACCTTCCTCGGTATTCATTAAACACAAACAACACCTTGACACAATGGTGACTGGATTTATACACCAACTCCGCCCTTTTTACAACGAACAAACAAAAACAACAACACATGTAACCACCACTGAACGAATGAAGGTATGATCACACCTTGATCAACCTTGTACAAGAAATGGATGTATGTGGGTGGTGTAATCAAAGCCTATACAGTATATGGAAGATAAAATTAATAGGCTTGAGGCTAAGAGTAAGAGAAAAGAATAAGAGAAGAAGAGAATAGTCTTGCTTGATCTTGATAGAGTATGAACTTTTGCTTGGCTTTGTCTTGAATCATCTTGCCCTTTAATATAGGTGTGTGTGGCACGACTAGGCTGAGAGCTCCCCTTGAAAAATTTATCTTGAATGCCTTGGAAGATTTCCTTGTATAATATGGTGACACACCCTTGCTTACTTGGCAAAATATGATTGAACGAACGACGTGTCTTCTCCTAGTTGTCACTTCATAATAGGCCATCATTTTCCACCTTGGCCTTCATAAAATGGTCTGGAATTTCATCAATAAAATCTAAAACACGTGCTCAAATTCACACATCTTAATTATCAATCAATCAAGATGTGATTTCCCCTCAATTTTGGAAGAAATTTGGAGCAAACTTAAGACAAAAAATCGGCCAAGAATAAACGTGTTCTGAAACTTCAGCACTTGTTTGATTTTGAAATATTTCCATGTGTGTCCTTCCTCAATGTCCCTAATGTCACCAATCACATCTGCCATCTCAACTGCACCATGTGCTGAAATTGCTTTTGTAAACTTTGTCAAATAATGATGTATAATCTTCACACATATGGTAAATTTTAATCAACCCTTAATTTGTATTTCTAGAATACTCTAATATGTCTTGGATATGTAAAAAGTGTCTAGATACATGCTACATACACACCAAAACCGTCTCATGTATGTAGAGGTGTAGAAAACCAAACTTTTGAATTTCGTCGATTACGCGATTTTTCTCTAATTAATCTCAAAATTCTTAGACATGTAATATATTTTATGTCACACATAATATATGTAGAACAAACTTTATTTTCAGCTATAATAGATGAGGTAACAAATGGCTCATGTGATGGAATTGGTTGAGCTTGAATTTTCAACAAATCAAGGCAAATTGTAGGTGATTGATGTCTATAATCATTGTATGACTTAGGAGCTGATTTTGACATGTGGTGCACGAAATTTATAAGTGTTTGGAGTGTATATAGGATGGCCATCTTTATATGGTAAGTATGTGACATGTCGGTGATGGTTCGGTAGTCACCCGATGCGGCAATTTTCGGTTTATAGACTTGTGACATGTCGACATAATTTTGGTCACATGATGACTTGTAATGTGTGATATGAAACCTTTATATACTCACATATATTATGTGTATATGGTGGTGTAATCTCGACGTACGTTTATGATGTTTATCATATGTCGGTGAAACGTCGGGATAGAAGTATATAGTTCGTCGTTATAAAAAATATGAATATATATGTAATATGTGTGTGCCGTGTGTGTAAATGTTGAGAGAAGACTTTACATTTCAAGTTTGTTGTCAAGTAGTTGTTTCCAAATATGTCTCCTTAAGCTCTTCATTTAATGAACTAGTTAGTTCATCTCCTTAAGCACTTCATTAAATGAACTAGTTTAGTTCATTTATCGTGGCACTTGAAAGTAGTATAAACAACAAATGTTTGTCATTTGATGTAAGCCTTAACGCTTCATGGCACGTTAGTACGACAACAATATATAAACATGTAAGGCATATTTATCACATACGCATGTCAAGTATCACTTAAGTCATGCATTTTGTAAACACGTAACATTTAAATCATGCATTTTTACTTGCTTCCATTCGCCTTCATTTCCTCTCATCTTCAACCAAGTAAATTTTTCCTCTCCACCCAAGTCTCTCTCTCTCTTCGAACATAAGACTCTTCTACCTCTCTTCAAGCCCAAAACCCGTGGGCATAAAAGAAGGAAGAAGGAAATTTCTTCAAGTTTAGGAGAAGAAATGGACATGCTAGGCTAGGAAACTTTCAACTCATCCTAAGGTGAGATTTTCTTAAGACTGACGATAAACTATTATAAGTATTCTTCCCTTTAAAATGACCAAGTTTTTCCTCCCATATTGGCCTTTAGGCCGCGTGCTACCAAGGTAAGGGGGAAAAAGAAATGTTATTCCATTTAAGGTCTAAGTTCAAGAAAAGGAAAGTACTCTTCTTGGTTACTTCATACATGTTGAAAAATCTATCATCTACGTTCATTTATAAACTTGGATCAAGCATTCATATGTTGAAATGATTTTCTGTCATTGATATGTAAAAAATTTGTTTGCATGTCATCTATGTGATGTCCATTATGTGATTCTTGATTATTTGTACACTTGTGACTATGATGATATACAAAAGTGCCTTGCATGTCAAATATAAAATAGGGATAAGTCTCATATGTATTTGCACGTCACATTTAGTGAAAGAATAGGCATGCATGTTCCATATCATTAAAAGTGTAAGATGCATGTCATATTTTCTTGAAAAAAGTATATAAAAACCATACTTTGCATCATTTTCTATTGTGTTTTCATGATGATCATCACATATGTGTTTCTCCATGATTTTTAGTATCCATGCATGTTGATGGTCTTGATTTAGCATGATTGAGGCATCATAATTTATGCTATTTTGCTTGGCCATAAAAGATTTTTTCTTTCATGATCAACATGCCATTTTGTGCATAACATCCATGGTTGGTGGCTTTTTTGGGCCGCCACCTTCACCATGATTCATCGCCATCATTTTGATGTGTATTCTTGATGATCATGACTTAAGGATGTATGTTTTCATAGTTTCCATCATACTATGTATTTGCATGTAATTTTCAACATGATCATCATCATAATCATAGCTATTATGTTTATGTTTATTATGGAAACTAACATGCAAGATTTTTAAATATGTTGAAATAAAAAGTGTAGTATATGATCATGAAGAAATGTGTCTAAGTTATTTATGTTACATGTTGTATGTCACCATGTTAAGTTGCATGTCCATGATTGGAATATGTTAAGTACTAAATGAGCACTATTGTCACACTTGTATGTAAAGAGTTAAAACAAAAAATCATGGTGTGTACAGACTTGGTCACTCAAGGCCAAGTGGTGCAATTAGGTGCCAAGGAAGTTGTTTTAAAAGTTTACTTGATTATATATATCTAAGAATATGTGTATGAGATAATATATAAATTGCTAAATCAATGGCATGTTAAATATGAAATTGGGGAAATGATGATACATAACAAGGTCAAAAGTGGGCTGATTTTAAGAAGCCATGGAATAACATGAAAATTTGGAAAAATTAAGATGATCATATTAGTGGATTGAGCCAACAAAGGGGCTGTTTTGATGATCCAAAACTGAGAGCCCTTAGAAAGGGCGTAAATGGGATTTTAGTGAAGTTTAAGACATGGAACATGAACTAAGTTTGGAATAAACAATTGCTGAAATTTTAGATAAGTAAAACGAGCCAAAACCGAGCCTTCATGCATGCATATTTTGATCAAAGTTTTAAAACAAGATGTTTTATCATATGATACATGTTTACGAAATGTTTTGAAAATATTAGATCATGTGATATGTTTTAAAATGATTTTAAACGAACCATACCACGAGACGACTGATTCCGATGACACAGTTATGTTATAAGATGATAGATTCACAGTATATGTGATATGATGATATGTTATGATTGGAGGCCAGCCTGACATCAGGTGTAGGAGAGAGGATGTCAGGGGAAAACATATGTACAGTTACCCTATGCGCCACATGACATTGGAACCTAGGAGAGGTTGGTGTCATGGGGCATATGTATGTTCCCTACGCTATTGGCCAAGTGTAACACCTTGTCCGAGACAAAGGATCTCCGTCTCACAGATGATACCTATGTTTTTTGTTTTGGCCGAATGTAACACCGCGTCCGGGACCCAAGATCTCCGTCATAACGCATCACTATTAGATCAATGTGCATATGATATAGCACTGTGGTTGGACCACTAGGATTCATATTTTGTACACAAGACTATATGGGGAATCATTAGCCTGTCGTGTGTCATCGTTCGTACATGGAAAGTGTTATAGCCATATTTTGAGACCGTCTTGAAACGAATGTTACGAAAATGTTACGTTTTGAATGTTTATGAAAAAGAATTATGTCAGAACTTCATCGAGCATATGCATATCCTCCGAGTCGCCTTATGGGATGCATACTTAGAGTATCAGTGGACTTAATAGAAACTTATAGAGAGTAATTCGTGACATGAACATAACCAAATGTGATTTAGCCATAGACACGGATTAGAAGCATAGTAAATAAGTAATCAATGAGATAATATGAATGTTATGTAAGTTCTTTCGTGACTTTATTTTTCTGCATATCATACAATTAAAACAGTTTATGTTGCTTAGTTGATCTGGTCACTTTATTTGTAAACGGAGACGTGATATATTCTTTTCTTGTACTATATTTATTTTATCACCCCCGTCTCCCATGCATGATCCACATCACAAACACGGGCGGACATACTTGTTGGGCTATTCATTATCTCTCACTCATTATTTTTACCCTTATACAGAGCCCCAAGATCAGGATTTGGACTTCGTAGACGGCGAGCCGAGTGTTGGGGCATGAGTAGTCTACTGGACCCAGTTGATCTAGATTTTGTGTTTTTGTTGTTTCGAACATGTATTCATTTCATTTTATGTATTGATGACACTCATGATGTACTCAGAGATAGTTTATGATGTATGATGAATGTCGATTTCACTTTGTCTATTTTATGATGCTTCTGCTATTTTGGTACATGATTATATCGACTTGCATATTGATGTTATCGACAACCTGGTACTTCCTATAGCAGAGTACGGCGGGTGTACCGTGCTGAGACCTTAGTCCCAGGCAGGGCGCTACAGGATAAACCTTGAGTTAGTGTTATCAAAGATTACCAATCAACCAAATAAACTACATTTCATATACAACAAAAAATCTCAACCAACACAACTTCAACCATTTTGGTATTGATCCATTTTCCTTCTTCAACATTCTAAACTCTTTAGGAGTTGAATAACATATATAAGCATAAAGGACTAAGCCCACATATTTCTCTATAATCTCACGTCTACATTAAAAAAACTTCATAGAATTCATTTTATGACATGAATACCATCAAGCTTGCAACTTTAATTAGCCAGCAAGCAACAAACACCTAGCCATGGTATCATTCAACTACAAGGCTTTCGACAATGAACAAAAACTTAACTCTCTACATCGTTTCAGAGTGAACACAACTTTCTTTTATAACATGATTCATAAGAAAATAGCATTGATTTTTCAAAACCTCTAAAGACTCTAAAAAATCACAATTCATCATATTCTTACATTTAGTCTAGTATTCTATTTACATATGACATGAAATGAAAGTCTTACAAGCTTATTCAAATTTAAACATTAAAAACCTAGGAATTCACCTCAAATGCTTTAAGTATTCGACAAACTTCTTGTCACTTTAACATAAATATATCGAATACCTAAAGACTAGAGTTTTTGATGGACATATATGTACCATTATCGTGACTACAAAAATAACCTGGTCTTAGTTGTTTAAATTTCTGCTTGAAAACTCTATTCTCATTTTTTAAAGCAAACTATCAAATCTCTAATGATTAGAATTTTCAATTACCATACAAAACTTTCAACTATATGCACAACTAACATGCTTCACATTTGAAATTCTTGGCAAATTTCTCCTTAGCATGAAATCCAAAGTCAAATAACAAAGGTGTGAGAGTGTTGTGTTTGAAAAATTTTCAAAAGCACGATTTTAAGTGTTAAATGCTTAAGAAATATCACTTTATATTCTAAAAGTATCAAAAAGTTGATAACAAAGTTGAAACAAGTGAAAAAGTGACGTCGATCTCTTAGGCAGAGACACGTGGATCTATCGATGTGCATCATCCCCTAATATTGATCGATTGATTTGGACAAAATAGAACCAAAACTTACTATGAGACAACGATCTCTCACGTAGATCGATCGATGTACGTCAGCCCCTCACGTGGATCGATCAACGTACGCCAGCCCCGCACATGGATCGATCCACATCACATAGAATCAAAAACAAACCTCACTGTGAGACATGGACCCTCTCAACTGCAGGGGCATCGATCGATCGATGTATACATCAGTCTCTAAAATTGAGACATAGATCGATCGATGTCAGCGGATTTCTGAAAAATTTCTCCAACATATGACAAACTAATACTTATTTTTTATATACACATGATCTTCTTTGCATGTAATGAGTTTTTAAACATTCCATATATGTTTATCATATTTCATTACTTGGATTTATGTGTTTATGAGTTCATATATGCATGTGTTATATCACTAACTTGCCAATGAAGTTATTACAACTTACGACAGGGCAAAGGAGTATGTTTTGAACTTTTTCAGGGTCTTATCACATGGAAAATGTCCATATCCATGAAAATAAAAAGTTTGAGTTTCTATACACCCTTTTTGACATATTTGGGGCTCAAGGGTATTTTGGTCATATGGTACTCAAGGGCATTTTGGTCATTTTAGACAGATTTATTTTCTGTGTAATGCTAAAATGGTTTCCCTATATCATATTCATGATCTTCATATTATTCCTGGTGATTCATGGGCTTCATATCTATATTAACCATATATGTTATGGTTTTCGGTTTTCTCAGACTTTTTATGTTGTGACATTTATTTTGTCGCATTATATTGTCATCATGGTGTTATCATACACATATTTTGAGACTTATTCTTTATTATTTTTGGATGGATATTGGTCAAAAAGTTGAAAAACAATCAGCCACACTTGAAGGAGAGAAAAGGATAAGTAGTTTGATCCCTTGGTGATATTTACTATGCAGCTAATTTTCATTATTATCCAACCATTATTAATCTGATTACTACTCATTTTTGAACATTAAAAAACGTTCATATATGTATATGTGAGGTGGATAAATCAAATTTTCATATATGTGCAAAACTACACCACATGGACCAACCAAAACACTCCTAGATGACATGTTGGCAAGGAGTTGCATTCTTGGAACCCAATGTGGCATTAATTTTGGTTTCGACAGATGAATAACTACATATTTGGTCAGCCATTATCCTTCCAAAGTTGTTGAAGAGTTTGAGCAAAAGGTGGAGGAAGAAGTGGTCATCCAAACCACTCAAACTTTCTGAAAATTCCTGCAGAATTTTAGTATTCAAAATTGTTCA
>AP025055.1:23053855-23168044 GCA_036186865.1 Eustoma russellianum
CTTCACTTGCACTTTCTTCCAATCTCTCACTTCACCATCATTTTATTTCTTACACCTTTTTTCTTTCCCTTCTCCACAAACCACTACAAGACAAGTTTAGTTTTCTCCACTTTCCTAGCCTTGGTCACCGTAGAAAGGGAGGGCAAGAAAGCAAAGATTTTACTTCTTTAACACACTACCTCTTACATCTCTCCTTCAACACCCCTCCTAACTCTTTCCAACCAAAACTACATGACAAAGTTATTTTTCCTTCTTTTTTTAACTCGCCCAACTAGGAGGAAGGAAGAAAACATTTTCCATCCCTTCTCCCTCACATCATTTCATTATTACATGCTCGATTTTTCAGCCAATTACACTTTATGCACACACCACTACTCCTAAAATTTTCTCCTTTATCTCCTTCCAACCAAGACAATGGAAAACCATTTTTATTTCCCAACCCCAAATCTCGGCTGACGGGAAAGAAAGAAAAAACCTTCTTTAAACTATTCAATTTCCATTTTGTTTTCTACCAAAGAAATTTCCTCTCTCTCACTTCCAACATTTTCCTCTCTCACTCTCTCTCTCTTTCATCAAATCTCACCTCTTCTTCTTCTTCCATTGCCAACCGTGGGTGTTCTATCCAAAAAGGAAAAGAATCCTTCCCATTTCCAAATAGGAATCAAGCATCCAATTCAAGAATCCTTAAAGGTAAGAATCATAGCATCACTATTACACATCTTTCTTTTCCCTATCTTCTTTAAGGATTCAAATTTCTTCCTCCCTTAGGCCTATAAACCGTAAGATCCATCAAGGGAAGAAAAGAAGCTCTCTAAGTTGAACAAGTTAAAATCTTCAAGCCATCCAAAGGTAAATCCTCTTAAGAATTGATTTTAGAACCTTTATAATATCTTCTTCCATAAAAATGACTAACCTTCCTCTCCTCCAAAGCTATATTGACCATAGGTATCAAGAAAAGGGGAAAAAGAAATCTTTTTCCATTTTAAGGTTAAAATTCAAAAGAAAGAAAAGTATTCTTCCTAGCTTCTTCATGCATGTTAAAAATGTAATCTTTGATGCATAAATTATAAGATGGACCATGCATGCATAGGATTGAAAAATGTCTTCACTATGAACTTAAAGAAAATGTAATTGCATGCTCATTATGTGATGCTCTTGGAGTAGTTTCATTATGTGCACACCTATGAAGATGATGATATGTGAAATGGCTTTGCATGTTTATTTAGCTACTTCTATTAATGTATATGATTATGTTTAGTTGATGAGTTAAAGGAAATAATCAATTCCCCTACCCACGGTTTAGGTGCATAATAGTGTGGTGGTGAAGATTTGAATTGATTATAAAGATGTATGTGAAAGAGATGTATGTGGTGAAGTCACTTTGCATGGCAACACAAGTTAACAAAAGACAAAACTTATGGGTGGGTGTGTGCATTTGATGTTTTGGCCAAGTGGCCTTTTCCATGTGTAAATTGCATAATTATTAGATACATATGCGTCATGCATGAAATCAACAAGTTGTAAGGGTGTATGTGTGTGTGTTGTGATTTTTGGCGAAGTGGCCTTTTGATGACCATGGATGATGATTTTTTATTATTAATGTGCATATGAATGAATCTATTTAAAGATTTGAATAAGGTACAAGATACTCATGGTAAAATTGGCAATGTACAAACTAATAATTCAAAACGAGTTCACGAATTGAAAAGCAAGTTGTTTTGACTAATTAAATAAAAGTAATTGACGAGAACAAAATAGTAATTTCAAAACTTTATCGAAGTTAAGGAAATAAGGCTATTTTTATACAAACTACAAATTAAAATATAAAGAGGACCATTTAGGATAAGATGGTAATCATTAAACTTTAAGGAGAGCTTATGTTTAAGGAGTGAGGCCGAAACCCCACAAAAAGGGCAAAACGATAAATTTTATCTAGGAAAATGATTTCATACAAGAGCCAATCCTCAGTTTTAAGTTGCAGAATATTTAGAGGTATGAAATCAGCCTATACTAAGTCTACTCTCATGCATACGACAAAGTTATTTTGGAACGCGACATGTTTTACCATAGATGCATATTTATGAAATCACTATCACGAAAATGTTTTTAAAATGAGTTTTACATGACATGTTTATGATGTGAAAGGTTTTAAAACAATTTTAACGAACCGTATCTTGCGACGACTGACTCCATATGAGACACGATGTGTTGTTTTGACAGCTTACATGCATGTTTGTAGGCCGCCTGACATTGGATGTAGTAGTGAAGATGTCAGGGGCAATATCTGTTCTGATACACCCATAGTTTGGTGTTTTTCTATCTGTCGCCTTATGACGCTGGAACCTAGGTGAGAGGTTGGTATCATGTGGCGAGTTTATGTTTACGTTTTGACAAAGTGTAATACCGTGTCTAGGACCCGAGATCTTTGCCAACATGTTTTCGTTAGTCTTATTGTATGATGTAACACGAGGTTGGACCTCAGGATTCATATACAGTAGACGACTACTCAGAGAGTCACCATTAGTCTATGTACGTATGATGTAACGCCATGGTTGGACCATCGGGATTCATAGCCGGCACACGACTACTTGAGGAGTTCATTCGGTGGGTCTTGTGTACGTTTGTATAAGTTAAGACATGTTCTGAACACCATTATGAACGGATTTGATACAAGGATTTCTGACACGTTTATGACTTGCATGATTCTCTGAAAAAGATGCATGACATTTTATTTCATATGCATATGCATGTATATCTGTGTCACCCTACCATATACAGGTTTAGACCCTTAGTGGATCAGGAATGATGTTATAGTGTGGGGATTTGTATAGATGTAGAAAAAGAAATTGTCTCTGAAGTATATATAAAAGACTGTACCATTACGTAATAATAAGGAAATATGAACGGCTAATGAATACTCAATCTTTAATATTCTTTCTACAGTTTGCCTGTTTTACGCATCGTTGTGACTTTAGTTCATCTGTTAGTACATGTTATGTTACTGTTCACGTTGCATGCTCTGTTCACCATGCATGGTTCACATGACGAACCTAAGTGGAAATACTTGCTGAGTAATTTGTTATCGCTCACCCCATCATTTACCATATCGCAGGGCCAGAATTCAGTTCAGACACAGGGAGAGATGAGTCACAGAGAGAGCATCAGTGATGGACTTATGGATTGGATTATGTATTTCCTTATGTTATTTCAAATTTTTATTTTCATAGTATACTGGTGATACTTCAGTTGTACTCAGATCTAGTTATTCTATTTTATGCATGTTAGTTATGCTTTGTACCTTTTATATTGCTTCCGTGATTACGATACACATTATGTAAACATGCACATGAATGTTATCGATGCCTTGTACTTCTCATAGCAGAGTATGGTGGGTGCACCGTGCCGAGACCCTAGTCCCGGGAGGAGCGCTACATGTGGTATAAGATTCGAGGCTCTAGATCCACAGTGGGCAACATAAAAGAAGCAATGACATATATTAGGCTATGATCGTAGAACCTAGGTTATGATCGTAGAATTTAAGCAGAGACTGTAAAGTCCAAGTGTATGATTTTAGACTAAGTGCAACACCCTTAGTATAAATCACTTAGACTGTTTTAAGGGAATAACCTGACCTTACTCAGTACCAGATGGAATCAACATGGAGACTTAACATTTAGCCTGCTTTCCTCAGAACACCAATAAAACACTCGAATTAAATTTTACTAGAGTAATCTGTGAACTAATTATGTCAAATAAAATTGTTTATGGTACGATGACGTCACAACCCATGGGACATACCTGGCTACCTTCCCCATAGCAGATACCCGCACTCTCAGGGTATGTTCCACCACAGTTACATGCTTTAGGAGATGTCACTCAGGCATTTATTGGTATGCTCAGGCATCTTGGTCAGACTGTTGAGATTGTGCAGACTGCACCATCACAAACTCAGATGAGTATAGGATTTTATTATGGAGAACTTTAGAGGGCACAGGTTCCAAAATTTGACGGAGGACCTAGTTTGGATAAGGCTGAGAAATGGATGGAAGACATTGAGAACGGATTTGAACTAGTGCAAGTATCAGAAGAGATGAAAACATAGATGGCCCAATCATTTCGGGCTGGAGAAGCCAAACAGTGGTGGGAAGCACGTATTCCAACCCTACCTTGACCTGTTGCATGGACTCATTTCCTAAATAAATTCTATCAGAATTTCATACAATCCTCAGTGGCCATTCAGAGGATAGAAGAGTACAAGACATTGAGACAATGACCAGGAGATACAGTTTTCGAATATGTCAGCCGGTTTACTGTCTTGGGTCGATACATACCTGCAACAATGATGGATGAAAGACTTAAGATATGCAAGTTTAAAAGTGGTTTACATCCTCGGATTCAAGCTTGGGTTGGAAAGATAAACCCCAAAAACTATGAAGAGCTATTGCTTGCTTGTTATCAAGTAGAACGCCTTACACAGCCACGAGACTAGACAGTCATGAACAAGAGGTTTCGAGAAGTCATGAATGATCAGCCCAAGCAACGGAACAAGTTTCTGCAGATGACAATCAGATGACCCAGCTTCAGCAATCTCTATTACCCCAATGTGCAATTCCGTTATGTCAGGACTGCTTGTGACAGCACACGGGTGAGTGCCAGAAGAAGACTGGCGCATGTTTCAGATGTAGCAAGCTCGGACATCTGGCCATGGACTGTTAAGAGGAAAAGAATGGGTTGCCAGGGGGAACAACAACAAGAAGGGCAATCACCGACTGAGAATCCAGATCAGAATGTACCAGGTTCAGAAATCTCTGAGGCCCTGAATACTGAAATAGGTACGCATAATTTTTCCAATCAATTGTGACTAGACTGCCAGTGTTACAATTCTGTCTATTGACTATGTGTCAAGTGTAACGGTGAAGAGATGAACTTGTTTAGTAAGATAAGGATCTTTCGGAAGGATTTCACAAAGTCAATAGCATATTCGATAAGGAAGGATGACGTGATAAAGTAAAGTAGCAGAAGCGCAAAAGCTAGAACACTTTATGCGAATAATTTCAAAGGTTCATAACATTGGATAAGTACCCGTTAGTTGGATAACCAAAAAGTTTAACTCGGAGCCGTAAGTATGATTCAAGGAAAGAAGGTTCGAACGCCAAGTCAATACATCGGAAAATGTTCGAAACATGTGATAAGAGGGGAATCAGTAGAATAATCTTAAGCAGCTGATTATGATAAAATTTGCAAGTTTCGAAGACAAAACTTGTTATAAAGGGGAGGAATGTTACGACCCGCACCTCCGGGCTAGTGGAAAAAGGAATTATGATGAAATTAGAGTGCAATCGTGGTACTGCACTTAGCATAAAAAGTATGTGATTGTACCTTAAATAAAAATTTAAGAACTCTTAAAGCCCTATAAGGGACATAAGAATAATTAAATTAAACATATAAAGAATTACACAACTTTTATTAAGACTTAAAAACCGCCCCTCACCCATAAGGAAGACAACTTGTCTTCATTTCTCTTATCCATCACTTCACTCTTATTCACTCTATATTCACCACTCATTTTCATGCCACCTCATCATCCTTTCCTTCACTACAAGCCAAAACCCTTCTCCATCCTCCATGCTAAATCTAGGTCACCAAGGAAAAAAAAGACTCTCATTTGCACTTTCTTCCAATCTCTCACTTCACCATCGTTACATTTCTTACACCTTTTTTCTTTTCCCTTCTCCCTAAACCACTACAAGACAAGTTTAGTTTTCTCCACTTCCCTAGCCTTGGTCACCGTAGAAAGGGTATTGTACCCAACAGAAATCATTATGTACTTAAGACTCGTATGAAGTGGTTTAATAAAATGTTAGTTCTTCCAAGTGTATTTTATTAAGTTTTATTACTTATTCTTTAATTATATTACCTTAAAGTAAATACTATAAGAAATAGTATAATACTCCAAGTATCTCTTATGAAGCATGTGAAATGAAAGTTTTGCCCTCTCAAGATTCTTTAGAAATCTCGGCCATAAGGGTCTTAGGGGACTCTAGAATACTCTTTCCTCTTACAAGACAACAAGCTTTTAATAACCTTCTTAAAGTAAGCCTAAAAGCCTACACATGGAATTAAGTATTCTACTAAATGTGTTTCAAGAGTTTAAGGAAAAGTTTCCCTCCTTTTCCTTTAAGGCTGCCGGATGCACCTCATGGAGGCATCCATAAGATCACTTTTAACTTAATGCTTCAGCTAATCACTTTATTGTCTCGTAAGGAAATTTTAAAAAGGTCTTAAACATGTTTTAAATTATGATGTTGTTCCAAGATTGAAGAATTTTTACCCTTTTCCTTAGAATCGCCGGATGCAAACAAGGGGAAAATCCATGAGACCACTTTTCTCTTAATATCCCAACTAACTACTTTTATCAACTTTTTCATTAACTGCCTTCAAAAGAAAATAAGGAAATAAAGAAGCCTAAGAAACCCCCCCTTGCCGCTGGATTACATACCATGGTTAAGCCATGAGAACCTTCAACAAACTACTTTAGTTACTTTATCTTAATCCTTCATCAAAACTAACCCTAGAAGTAATTGATGCAAGACACTAATTGAACCTCATGATGGTGTTCCATGCAAATGAAAGGTCTCTTCCCTCATCCTTTATGTAAACCAACGGCTACATCCTCTTGGTATTACAAGAAACCATTTTCAAGTGGTCCTAGAAGTTTCCTTCCATCCCCAACTCTCAACACTCCCAAGAGTTTACACAAAGCAAACCACTAAAGACTCATTGCACACTTAGGCTACTCCCCAATACTCTCCTACGGCAAGCTTGGCTAGGGGAGTCTCAAGATCATCTTCATCTTCAAGCTCTAAGTTCCATCTAGGTGAGTTACATCCTAGCTTCTAAAGTGGATTTCACTTTCTTTAAATTGTATGGCTCACATCTTACTTATTTTTCCGTTACAAACTGTGACCTATAAATGGTCACTAGATGAAGATTCTTCAAGTTACTAGGTGGTGCTAGCATCTTGGTGGGTTGGATCTCTTTTAATCCCCATTTGAATCTTATTTTGGTAAGACAATCTAGCCTCAAACGGGCTCTCTTATACATTTAAAATGGTAGCTAATATCTACTTTTATTTCCTCTCAAAAATCATGTGCTATATGGAGAAGTTGGAGGAAACTTCACTCCATTTCAACCAAGGCTCAAGTTAGGGAAGTTCTAAGCTCAAACAGACAAGTGTACTCTAGACAATCTTGACTTATTTGTGAAGTGTATTCTTGAATGACTAGCCATTTCTAAGATATGAATCTTAGTTGAAGATTCTAAGTACAAAACATGAGAACTAAGTTGTTATAAAGAAAAGTGTTGGCATGATTAAATGATTTACTATATGGATTTGTTTGTGCTCTAACTTAAATATGACATGAGATCTACTCTGCACAAAATACGGGCTGTTGTGGTGATTATTTGATAAATGAATTGGTTTTGTTGAGAATAGACTTTATGAGGTGTAAAATGTATGAAAAATGGTGTGTGCCATGTGTAAAATTGCAAGGCTGTTTTGGCGTGGTTCATGTGTAGCCTAAAGAATATTATAAGACTTGGAATGATTATGTTAAAGTGTGCATTCAGTGGTTAGCAAGTTATTTTAGGGAAATAAAGTTAGTTGGGAAATGTTGAATAAGAAAAGGTGATGAAAGGAAGATTTTCTGGAACTGGACAGTTTTGAGTATCGAATTGTTTGACCTTAAAATGAACATTAGGAGTGTGCAAATGAGCTAAATTTTGGTGTACTGGTAGCCTTATATGTATAGTACCTTTGTGAGGTGGAATGTCTGAAAAAGGACTTGTGGTTTGACCTTGATGAAATTTTTAGTAAGAATAGGTAACCGCAGTTTCTGCAGGTACTTGAACTGACAAAGATAATCAAATGACCCTCTTAAACATATTGGATTGCCTTGAAATTTATATGGTATTTACCTAAGACATAGATGAACACGTCAACGTAAGGAATTGGCTTGAAATTACTATTTTTATGGGGTAACAATCAAGGTGAATGTCACGGTGCAAAACCGGAAAACAAGGCAGCATGGTGTTGTGCATGATGAGGCCATAATCTTGTTTAATTGGACTTGTATGTGATGTTTGGGCCTCTGAATATTACTCCTTAGTATATTGGCTAAGTTTCCATGTAATATTCCTCATTGAATAAGGTTTTATGGCCCATGGAACTAAGGCAAGGGCGGGTACTGCATTGCCGGGTTCAGCAGTACCCCTTTTCAGTAATTTAATGACTTGAGGGTTTTAATCACCTCGTAGTGTTACAAAATTTTTATGGTATGTACCCTTATGCATATGTGTGGCATAATTTTCTGAAAATCGGCCCTAAGTCGATGATTTTGAGGCTGCATGAACAAAGCATTAATGCTGGATTATTTTTTTGCTTAAGGGACAAGTCCGTATATGAGTTCTATGATGTATTTAGTCACGAATTGCATGTTTCGTGCCATGCATCGCATTGTCCATGTTCATAAAATTTATGAGACTGATTTTATGCCAAAGAAATTTGAGAAAAGCTCTTTTGAAGAAAAGATTTCAGTTTAGAAAGAAAGACTCCTATTGGTACCATTAATTCCTGGCTAGCACAACCCGCTCCAGATCTGGGGTTAATTGATCTGATGGTGAGGATGACCATCTAGGCTCGGAGATAATAGACCTGAGGATGATGATTTATGACCATCCAGGCCTGGAGATAATAGACCTGAGGATAATAATGTATGACCGTCCAGGCCCAGGGATAATAGACCTGATGATGATGAATAATTGTATGACCGTTTTCAAATCCGAAAATAATAGATTTGAAGGGAATAGTATGACCGTCTCAGATCTGGAGATAATAGATCTGAACACTCACTATTATTGTTTTACGACGATTATGTTTTGAAAGAAAGAATGATCAAATTAGTTCTCATCTTACCATGTTGCATCACATTTGCATATTCATACACATTGCATCTAATTGCTAGTCAAATGCTAGATGTACTGTTACTTAGGTTATGATCGTATTATTTTCTGTCACCTAAGTTATGATCTTATTATCTTTCGGCACATAAGTTATGATCTTATTTCTTTTGCGGCTAATGGATTGAAGGTCCGGTATGTTGGGAATCCAAATTCTTGGGATTTGGTTCTTGTGTATACTTTTCATTTAATTCTTGATTGTTTATGGTGTACTTGCTGGTGACTTTGTCACTCACCCTCCTATTTTTCTCCCCAGAGCCTGCAGGAAATAGGGTAGAGTGGATTAACGATGAGCCTAGAGTCCAATATCCGTAGACGTGCGAGTGGATGACAGCTTAAGGATTTTACTATGATAGGTTTATGTTTTGATGGACTTATGATGGGACATTAATTCCGGATTTTACTTTATTTTGCAGACATGGTTGTAAACTTTAATATCAGATATTCGGAATGTTTTGTTTAAAAAGTTTTTATTCTGCCTAAGTTTTTGCTTACCCGTTAAGATGAAGGCATGAAAGTCCATAAATTTTGTTATGGATTGTGACATGTTATGCATTGACGCCTGATACTCTCCGTAGCGAAGTATGGCGGGCGCACCGTACGCGAGCAGGCCGGGTACGGCGGCGCTACAGGTGGTATCAGAGACCATGCTCTAGATTCGGGTAGAATATAGAATTAAGTTATGATTTTAGAAGTCTAAGTTTGATCTTAGACCTAAATCATGATCTTAGAAGAGTGTCAATATCAGACTAGGATGACTTAGACTAGAATTAGGGCCTTAACCTAATGATTAAATCATAGTCGATGAGATTTTAAATGCCTTAGAATTTAATCCGAATCTTAACTTATCGCATATTTGTTTAAGTTTCCGTTGAATTATGAATTGATTTCTGTCACTTATCCTGATATTTCAACTTTGAATAAACTTCCGACACTCCATAGTGAAGATGGCTCGACCTCATGGCAGACCCGCTAGAGCCTGACCCGCTGCACAGGAGCTGGTCCCTCCACAGCCTCAAGAGCCCGTTCCTCCTCCACCCGCTCAGGTCCCTCTGTCACCACCACCGCAGAATCAGAACCCACCTCCTGCTCAGACTAATCCTCCACCCCAGGGGCCTTTACCTCAGATGATCCCTGATATCTACGTCTTTCAGGGTTTCTGCTAGACAGTGACGCAGATTGGCCAGGTTATGATGCAGCAAAATGCCCCTTCTCAGCCTCATGAGCCAGTTAGGGATGCACAGTATTATTTTGAGAAATTGAAAAGAGCCAATGTATCACCATTTGAAGGAAAATCAGACCCAGACATTGCTGAAAAATGTCTAGATGAAGTAGAGAATTGCTTTGAGTTAATCCGTGCACCAGAAGAAATGAAAACACAAGCTATTAGACCATTTTTGCTTGGAGAAGCTAATTAATGGTGGAAAGCAAATTTGCAATCTTTACCGTGACCAATACCATGGGAGAGATTTTTACAAGAGTTCAATAAGTTCTACATACCTCCTTCAGTCATGCTGCAGAAGAGACATGAGTTCGAGCCATCGTTGTTTTAGAACCTTTATAATACCTTCTTAAGAATTGGTTTTAGAACCTTTATAATATATTTTTCCCTAAAAATGACTAACCTTCCTCTCCTCCAAAGCCATATTGGCCGCAGGTACCAAGAAAAGGAGAAAAGAAGAAATCTTTTTCCTTTTTAAGCTTAAGATTCAAAGGAAAGGAAAGTATTCTTCCTAGATTCTTCATGCATGTTAAAAATGTAATCTTTGATGTATAAATTATAAGATGGACCATGCATGCATAGGATTGAATAATGTCTTTACTATGAACTTAAAGAAAATGTAATTGCATGCTCATTATGTGATGATCTTAGAGTAGTTTCATTATGTGCACACCTATGAAGATGATGATATATGAAATGGCTTTGCACGTCAAATATAAGAAGGATGAAGGCCGCATACTTGTTTGCATGTACCATTCTCATGACTACTATCTCTATCATAGTCTTCATCTATATTTCTATGTTATTTACCAACACGCATGACTTGATAATTGATGAAATAAAACGTGTATAGGAATATACGTCTGTACTCACTTTGCATGTTCTTAAAAGAAAGGAGTGATTATGTATGCATGTAGCTTAAATTTTGGCCTAAAGAAAATGAAGTGCATAGCAGCATAAAGTTTATTTAGCTACTTCCATTAATTTATGTGATTATGTTTAGTTGATGAGTTAGAGGGAATAATCAATTTCCCCCACCCATGGTTTAGGTGCATAATAGTGTGGTGGTGAAGATTTGAATTAATTAGAAAGATGTATGTGAAAGAGATGTATGTGGTGAAGTCACTTTGCATGGCAACACAAGTTAACAAAAGACAAAAATTATGGGCGGGTGTGTGCATGTGAGGTTTTGGCCAAGTGGCCTTTTGTTACGACCCAATGTCGTAACGTACGCTAGATTTAACATGTCATTTTTATTTGAACATAATGTATGGAGGTGATTAAAGTAAATAAGAAATTATTAATAAACAACAAGCCTTGGATTATAACCATTTACACCATTACAATTAGTATAGGATTAAAAAAAATATATAACCATTATGCCCTACAAGCCACCCCAACCGTACGCCCCTCTAGTAAGGCAAAAGTTGTCTTACTTTGTACTATAGCCCAAACAAGAAAGCAAATAGGAGTGTACTACAAATTAACTTTCTTACACTAAATAAGAAAAAGCTTCCCAAAAGCCTTACATAAAGTAACCCCTTGACATGCATTCCCTTAAATCCCTCAAAAAGCTTCTATTCCCACTTCTCCATACAACTAGCCATCACTTCCCTCCTTCCCTCTTCTTGTTTCGTACACAAGGCCAAGAAAAGGGGCTAAATACATTCCACAACTTTCAACCCATTTCTATCTCCTCTTAAATTCTCCAAGACAAAAAGAAAAAAAAATTTCTCTTCCCTTCAACAAGCACAACCGGGAGCCATTTGGTGCTTGGGAAGAAATTTCAGCATTCAAATCTAACACTCATCTTTCAATACACAAGGGTGGCCAAGGAGGGAGAACTCTTCAAGTTTAAGCTCAAAGCAAGACATTAAACTAACATTCAAGGTATGAACTTACTTAGAACATTTCCTAAAACAAGAAACTATTCCTTCTCTTTTCCCTACTAATGGCCGTGTACCTTAGGTGGGGGTGGTGGTGATTTGATTCACCAACCAAGCTCAACACTTCATCATCTAGGAGGCGTCAACCATATATCTCTATTCTAGTCTCAAGAAGGCAAGTAAATTGTTTGGATCAACTATGTTAGTATTATATTGCTATCAAAATGGGTCAAATGAGCTTAGTGTCAACATATTTCAAAAAGTATATAAATATGTTATCTTTGAATATGTAGATGTTCTTGATTGTGTAGGATAAATGCAAAATATGTGTTGTGATGTCTAGGGGGTACCGTGGAGCATACATGCAAAATATATGTTGTGATGTCTTGGGGGGGTACCGTGGGGCATGAACATGGAATTTGAAAAGTTAAAATAAGTTTCTTAAGAGCAAGATAGAATCTTTGACATTGTATATCTTAAAATAATTCTTCCATTATGTTTTATGTGAACATTATATGACCATCTCTCCATTTGTTAGATTATTTTTATGGTGTTCATATGTTTTATGTTCTTGAAAATGTTAATGTGAGGCATCACAACTTGACATTTCTCTAGAACTTGCTTTGCTATGATTTGTCTAAGATGGTCATCTTTGATATTTTTGTGTGTATAACCGGTTTAGGGGCTGTTTTTATCTCATATTTGATATTAAAAGATTAATGTCTCTAAGAGAACAAATATGATAATTGAAGTTACAAAGTATATATGTTAGTGCCATACTCATTCCTTGGATGTGTTTATGATTCTATGAATTCATAAGTCTTGTTTTGGATGATATTTGGCACTATTACGGGTTGACTAATCATGTGTGACACATTTACATATCACCTAGGTAAAGTAGGAAGATAAAGGTAAGTTGAAAGAATAAAGACCAAAAGTGAATTTATGAAGCTAGTTATGTAATTTTGGGGTTCAAAATTTCGGTTGAATGGGGATGTATACCCCACGGTTTGAACATAATGGGATGAAGAATCTTAGTTTCACTTATATTAAGTGTTTGATGTAAACAAAATATGATGTGAATACTACATTTTTCGTATGTATACGTTACATAATTTTTGTAATACTTGTTTATTCTTGCTCTACTACTTTACATGTTGTATAAGATTGGTAGAAGATGATTGTTGACACCCCGGCGTCCGAAGGGGGACTGCTTATGTGGAGTTATAGAAATTAAGTTCGTTTCGGGGTTGTTATATGATATTAACGGAAACCGGGCTGTTTTGAGGAAATAGAAAACCGGCCCTTATAAGGGCATTTACGGAGTATTACTTGTGTCTATAGCATGTACAATCTAAGTATGAGAAATAGTTCTAAGATGATGATAGTAGAACCCAAACGAGAACTTCAGGCGAACTATGAACCAAAATTTTGAAACATTATGAAAACAGAATTTTTCTCTGGCAAATGTGGAATTATGAGCGTTGGACATTTTCTACCTCTTTGCGAAAAGAAAAGCATGATTTATGGTAAAATAGATTTTTTCAAAAGATTTGCAATTTAAAGAACGCCAACGTTTCACAATATGTTTATGATATGATTTACGACATTATTTTATGACATGTATGAAGAGTATGGAAATGTAGAGAATTGTATCTACGAGACGGAAGTTTCTTAATGCGACAAATGTAAGGTTCTTGTGAATACCATGTGAAGAACATGGCTCTTGAACCTTACATTTCATGTGGGGTATCGGGTTGTGAAGAGCTTGGCTGTCGAACCCTTCTGTGTACGATGAGTCGGGTGAATACCATGTGAAGAACATGGCTACCGAATTGTTTTGTGTTGAGTCTTGAACACCTTGTGAAGAGCTTGGGTTCATGGCCGGCGCGTCAACGTAAAGTTACATATTCGAGTGATGTACGGATTACTGTATACGTAACTTTACGGAAGAATCATTCCGGATGTCGCTAGATATTGTTCTTACATTTCAATGGTCATCACGTAAGTACTAAATTATGACACAAAAAGCTTTGACAAGGAATTTTCAAGATGATTTTGTTTCATGGAAAATTTTTAAGTTACGAACATGAATTTATTTTTCTTGCACAGTCACTTACCTTCTGCTCAATCCTCAGAGTTACCCTAAGTCTAACGATTAGATTCTAAGTTGATGACATGTAGTACGAGTTAGTTGTAGACTGCACCTTGGTAACCCAGGTAAACTAGAGATCTTTTATTTATGCTATTATGTTCATTTTGTTGAGTATATGATTTGCTAATTCTGTGTTGTTAAGACCAGTTGCAAAGAGACAGGTATTACTTTCTACTATAATCTTTACTTCCGCTGCCTGTTCACAACTTATTTGATCCGCATAGGGGATCTAAGTGGTTTACTTGCCAGGCGAATTTATTTCGTCTGACCGTTGTTATTATATTATTTTTTAGAGGACCAAACCTTTGACGTGGAGTACATTTCCGGGGAAAACGAGGCCTGATTAGTGCAGGAGACCTATTAAACTGTAGCATGTACCGTTCATTTCAGTATTACGTATCATGTGTGTCGAACTAAATCTTTTGGGGTCTTATGAATTAGTTTACCGTGTGTATTCTACTACCATGGTGTATGTGCGACGGTTATGTTTGAATCCACTGTTTTGTTGATCTATCCATGTGTATGTGATTATCCATGTATGTATGATGATGATAACGCTTGGTACTCTTAGACGAGTACGGTGGGCTAACCAAGCCAGAACGATGAAACCGGGCGGGGTGCTACAGGTGGTATCAGAGCCTAAGGCTCTAGATCACTGGCAGAACAATGGATTTGAACATTTTTTTTAGAAACTTAAGATATGATTTTAGACTAAGTTGAATTATACCCTGAAACTAAAATTAGGTGTTACAAACCGGCATAGGAAATTTAAGTTATATGTTCAACTAAACTTACCTAGTGGTGTGCATGTTTTATAGGATGTCTGATAGACCTCGTGGAAACCGTGGGAGATCGCGCAGAGCCATTCAGCTTCCGGTGCAAGAGCAGACTCCACATTCTCCTCCCGAGCCAGAGCCACTTCAGCAACGGGCCCCTCCTTCCCATTCGCGTATGTCGCCTCCACAGGCACAGATGCCGCCACCTCCTCCTTCATATGGACCTTATCATGCGCAACCTCAGCAGACACAGCAGCCATCGGGGCAGTATCCTCCACCAGGGCAGTACCCTCCTCCGCCACCTGGATACTCGTATTTTCCGGCAAAGACGACACCAGATTTTAGCGCCTTTCAGGCATTCATGCAGACTATGGCTCAAATGAGTCAGAATATGTTCCATGCACAGGCTGCGCCTCCTTCCTCTCCACGTAATCAGCCGCGTGATGCTCACTACTACTTTGAGGCCATGAAGAGAGCTCGGGTTCCATCTTTCGAGGGCGGTTCTAATCCGGATGAAGCTGAAAAATGGCTGGATGAAGCGGAGAATTGCTTTGAACTGATACAGGTCTCTACAGAATTTAAGGCGTAGGTGATACGTCCATTCCTGATCGGCGAGGCCAATCAGTGGTGGAAAACTAATATGCAACCTTTGCCTCGACCGATACCATGGGATAAGTTTTTGGAGGACTTTAAAAAGTATTATTTCCCTCCCTCAGTGACTGAGAGAAAGGTTAGCGCTTTAAGAAGCGGGCATGTCTGTTGCTGACTATGCGAGTCGATTCACGGCGTTGGGGCGATTTGTTCCCACTATCATGTCAGATGAAAAAATGAAGATGTCTAAATTTTTGCATGGGTTGAGTACTCGAATCAGGACACGGATAGTTTGTTCCAAGCCCAAGACGTTTGCAGAGATGCTTGATGATAGCTATCGGATTGAGGAGGAGATTCAGAGAAGAGACGAGGAGATGCGAGGTAAGAGATCACAAGAACTCAGCAGTTCGGGGCAGGGCCGTGGGGCAAAAGCTATGAGAGGGGGAGATTCTAGTAAGGGAAGTGCGCAACAGCAGATCCAGCGTACCACCCAGCCGCAGCGTCAGCAGCCTTCTGGACAGCAGTATTAGAGTCGGACCACTTCGCAGGGTATTCCTCGCTACCCTTCCTGTGAAAAGATGCATTGGGGTGAGTGCAAAAAGGGTACTGGTGCATGTTATCGTTGTGGCAAGGAAGGTCATTTCGCTAGGGGATGCGCCGAGAAAGTGCAGACGGAGAACGCTCAGCGGCAGCAGCGAGGCCGACCACAAACTAATGCTAGAGTGCACATTATGACTGATGCAGAGGTGGAGGACACACCCGACGTGGTTACATGTACCATTTAAGTTACGACACCTTAGCTTATGTTCTGATCATAATACCCTAGTATGAAATCCCATGCTTGTTTTGTTGCCGTCTCAGGTGCTATTTTAGTTAATAGTATACCCGCAAATGTGTTATTTGATAGTGGTGCGAGCCACTCTTTTGTATCTAAGAAGTTCGCTAAGAACCTAAGTGGGAGTCCCAAGTGGTTAGAGACGCCTTATCGTGTTCAAACCGCAGGCGATCAAGTGATCGTATCTCATAATCTTTATAAGAATTGCAAACTAGAATTTGAAAGGCGAAAATTTGCTGCTGATCTGATTCCGATTCAAATGAAGGACTTCGACATTATTTTGGGGATGGATTGGCTATTCGACAATCATGCCCAGATCGATTGTCGAGGTAAGCAAGTCATTATTCAGACACCGGCACAAGATGAAGTTATATATCAGGGAAGTTCAAAGATAAAGAAGGTTCCGCAGAAGACCTATCTGACGGTAGCTCAAGCTTGGCGGGCCTTGAGAAAAGGAGATACGGGATTTCTTGTCTATGCTATAAGCGCTGACCAGGAGACTGAATTACCATCTCTTGACAGCGTTCCGGTAGTAAAAGAATTTTCAGATGTTTTCCTAGATGACCTTCCCGGATTGCCTCCGGAGCGTGAAGTAGAATTCGAGATTAATGTCGTGCCAGGTGCCGAGCCTATCTCTAAAACGCCTTATCGGATGGCCCCAGCCGAACTGAAGGAGTTAAAGGTGCAGTTACAAGAGTTACTTGACAAGAAATTCATCCGTCCCAGTGCTTCTCCTTGGGGCGCTCCGGTACTCTTTGTCAAGAAGAAGGATGGTACCATGCGTCTCTGTATTGATTACCGCGAATTGAATAAAATTACTATCAAGAATAAATACCCGTTGCCAAGAATTGATGACTTATTCGACCAATTAAAGGTAAGGATTCCACCTACCTCTTTAGTACTTTGCTATTTAATATGGTCAACATTACTAAGTGATGTTTAACAGGGTGCCAAAGTGTTTAGCAATATCGACCTTCGCTCCGGATACCATCAATTGCGGATTAAAACTGAGGATGTGGCGAAAACTGCATTTCGTACCCGGTATGGCCATTATGAATTCTTAGTAATGCCGTTCGGATTGACTAACGCCCCGGCTACTTTTATGGATTTGATGAACTCGGTGTTTCGAGAGCAGCTGGACAAGTTTGTGGTGGTATTTATCGACGACATTCTGATTTACTCTCCAGATGAAGACTCTCATGCAGAGCATCTAAGGATAGTTCTGAGCATACTCCGAGAAAAGAAGTTTTATGCAAAATTCAGTAAATGCGAATTTTGGCTCCGCAGTGTGGTGTTTTTAGGACATATCATATCTGAAGCGGGCATTTCTGTAGATCCTAAAAAGGTGAAAGCTATCACAGAATGGCCACGACCCACGAATGTAACGGAGGTACGGAGTTTCCTCGGGTTAGCCGGATATTATCGGAAGTTTGTAGAGGGATTTTCCCACATAGCTGTTCCTTTGACGCGATTGACTCAGAAGAAGATCAAGTTTGAATGGACAGCAGAATGTGAGTAGAGTTTTAACGAGCTGAAAAAGAGGTTGACCACGGCACCAGTACTGGCTCAACCAGTATCGGGAGAAGGATTTGTGGTTTATAGCGATGCCTCCAAGAATGGTTTGGGCTGTGTTTTAATGCAGAATGATTGGATGATTGCTTTCGCTTCCCGACAGTTAAAACCATATGAGCAAAACTACCCAGTACACGACTTGGAACTTGCTGCGATGGTGTTCGCATTAAAAATTTGGAGACATTATCTGTACGGCGAAGGATGTGAGATCTACACGGACCATAAGAGTTTGAAATATCTTTTCACTCAGAAGGAACTAAATATGAGACAGCGCAGATGGTTGGAACTAATTAAAGATTATGACTTAGAAATCCACTATCACCCGGGCAAAGCAAATCGAGTAGCCGATGCGTTGAGTCGGAAATCCAGTCATGCCCGACAGACTCCATTAGAAAGGGATATGGCAGAATTCGAATTGGACATAGTCGAGTCTACGGCTAATGTGTTGGCGACTCTTATGATCACACCTTCTCTGATTGATCGCATTAAGGAGGCACAGAAAAACGATGAAGTATTGATTAAGATCTCTGATAAGCTAAAGGACAAAACACATAAGGACTTTCAGATTCACAAGGATGGCAGTATTTGGTTCCGGGACCGTCTATGCGTGCCAAACAGTGAGGATTTAAGGAAGGAAGTGATGAAGGAGGCTCATAACTCAAGACTGTCCATTCATCCAGGAGCTACCAAAATGTATCAGGATTTGAAACGAAATTATTGGTGGAACGGAATGAAACGTCAGATCGCAAGTTTTGTCGAGCGGTGTTTAGTGTGTCAACAGGTCAAGGCTGAACATCAACGACCTGCAGGATTACTTCAACCATTGGAAATTCCCGAGTGGAAATGGGACCATATCACCATGGACTTCATCATGGGCCTTCCTAAGACGCGAAATGGTAACGACACAATTTGGGTAATTGTAGATCGTCTCACTAAATCAGCACATTTTCTACCGATGCCGATTAAAGCCCCAGTGGAGAAGTTGGCCCAGATGTATATAGATAGTATTGTGTGCTTACATGGCATTCCGGCTATCATTGTCAGCGATCGCGATTCTTGATTCACCGCAAGATTCTGGCAGGCTTTTCAAAGCAATGGGAACGGAAGTCAGGATGAGCACGGCCTTCCATCCTCAGACCGATGGTCAATCGGAACATACCATACAGACTTTGGAAGATATGCTTCGCGCTTGTACCATGGACTTCCAAGGTAGTTGGGATAAGACCGTTAAGTTGATGGAATTTTCGTATAACAACAGCTATCATAGCTCGATCGGCATGGCACCGTTTGAGGCACTTTACGGGTGGAAATGTCGATCTCCATTGTACTGGGATGAAGTGGGTGAGAAGACCCTTATTGGACCAGAAATAGTAGAGCAAACCATCGAAAAGGTAAAATTGATCCGGAGTCGATTGAGGACAGCACAGGATCGCATCAAATCGTGGGCGGATACCAAAACCGTCCTCTCGAGTTTGAGGTTGGTGAAAAAGCTTATCTAAGAGTTTCGCCATTTAAAGGAGTCATGAGATTTGGCGTTAAAGGGAAACTAAGTCCTCGGTATATCGGGCCGTTTGAGATTTTGGACAAAGTAGGAACAGTTGCATATCGACTGGCATTACCTCCTGCATTATCTCAGATGCATGATGTATTTCATATATACCAGCTGCGGCGATACCTCGCCGACCCGAGTCACATATTAGAACCACAGACAGTTGAGATTCAGCGCGATGCTTCATACGAAGAGATTCCGGTAAAAATTGTTGACCGAAAGGAGCAAGTGTTAAGAAGGCGTACGATTCCGTTCGTGAAAGTCCAATGGAACCATCACTCCGAACGGGAAGCAACATGGGAGCCGGAACAATCAATGCGCGAGCAATTTCCTCAACTGTTCACTTGAGGTACGTAAGTTTCGAGGGCAAAACTTTTTATTAGGAGGGGGAAATGTTACGACCCAATGTCGTAACGTACGCTAGATTTAACATGTCATTTTTATTTGAACATAATGTATGGAGGTGATTAAAGTAAATAAGAAATTATTATTAAACAACAAGCCTTGGATTATAACCATTTACACCATTACAATTAGTATAGGATTAAAAAAAATATAACCATTATGCCCTATAAGCCACCCCAACCGTACACCCCTCTAGTAAGGCAAAAGTTGTCTTACTTTGTACTATAGCCCAAACAAGAAAGGAAATAGGAGTGTACTACAAATTAACTTTCTTACACTAAATAAGAAAAAGCTTCCCAAAAGCCTTACATAAAGTAACCCCTTGACATGCATTCTCTTAAATCCCTCAAAAAGCTTCCATTCCCACTTCTCCATACAACTAGCCATCATTTCCCTCCTTCCCTCTTCTTGTTTCGTACACAAGGCCAAGAAAAGGGGCTAAATACATTCCACAACTTTCAACCCATTTCTATCTCCTCTTAAATTCTCCAAGACAAAAAGAAAAAAAAATTCTCTTCCCTTCAACAAGCACAACCGGGAGCCATTTGGTGCTTGGGAAGAAATTTCAACATTCAAATCTAACACTCATCTTTCAATACACAAGGGTGGCCAAGGAGGGAGAACTCTTCAAGTTTAAGCTCAAAGCAAGACGTTAAACTAACATTCAAGGTATGAAATTACTTAGAACATTTCCTAAAACAAGAAACTATTCCTTCTCTTTTCCCTACTAATGGCCGTGTACCTTAGGTGGGGGTGGTGGTGATTTGATTCACCAACTGTAGCGCCCCATCCCGAACCCTAGGGTCAGAACCGGTACGCCCGCCGTATTCCACTAAAGGATATACAAGGCGTCTGTACGAATCCCTGCATTTATCAAAACGACAGAGTATTCGATTTACGGAAGCAAAATAAATCAAATCGAAACCCTAAATCGAAAGTAAAATCCCCAAAATCATATATGGCCAAAGTCAAGTCATAATCCCTTAAAGGACATCGTAAAGTAACTAAATAAGAAATCACTAAGCTATGTCCTCAAATGGAATAATAAATAACATAAAATTTCCTCCATTCTTGATGCTCAATCTCCAAACAGTCTCTACGAGTCCCACTGAGCCCACTCCGAATCTTTTCCAACCCATATGTAATCATACCCTGAATCGTCTGCAAGAAAACATAACAAACAGTGTGAGCGACAAAAATGTCACTCAGTAGGTACCCTGCTTGCATCGGCCCTGTGAGATCATACATGCTAGGACAGTAGTGAAATACATAAACGTACTGTAATACGAAAATAGACTGTCCACATTTTCACAAATACGTGTGACGGTCATAACTTCTTAAAACAATCAAAACACATAAACATGCGAAATGAGCGTGAAATGCAATGTCACATACATGATGCATGATAAGCCTACATTCTCGGAAACATACATACTATCGTGCAATGCATGACCCCGGGACCTAACAGAACGGAACGGAACATATATGCGACTTAGGTCTCGCATATCTTAACAGAACAGAATAGATATGCGACTTAGGTCTCGCATACCTTAACAGAACAAATATGCGACTTAGGTCTCACATACCCTAACGGAACATAACAGATATGCGACTTAGGTCTCGCATACCCGAACGGAACATTACAGATATGCGACTTAGGTCTTGCATACCTTAGCAGAACAGATATGCGACTTAGGTCTCGCATACCCTAGCGGAACAAAACAGATATGCGACTTAGGTCTCGCATATCCTAATGCAATGTCGTGATGCATGAATGCACATAAATAACTTACGAAATTCTTCCTTTTCTTTTTTTTTCCTTTTTTTTTCTTTTTTCTTTTTTCTTTTCTTTTACTCTTTCGTGACTTCCCCTCAGATTCCCTTTTCCTCATTCACTTTTCTTTTTCCTTTTTCTTAATCTTTTCCTTTATTCTTTTTACTTTTTCTTTTCCGTTATTCTTTTCATTTTTTTTCTTTTTCTTTATTCTTTTTCCTTTACTGTGCCCTGCGGTTCCCTCTTTGCAACTTCGAACTTCCGCCATTAGCCCCCATCAACCGCCAGCCCCCTCCCCACTCCCTCAAGCCAGTCGCACCCCCCAACCACCCAGCCGATCCCCCTCCCTCAGCCCCCCCTCTCAGTCACCCCTTCTCCTCAACCACCACTAGCTCGGCAGCACGTGGCCATAGCCCACCACCACCGGCCACGCGCCGCCATGCTCACGCCTCCAAACCGATTCCGTTATTCATATACAAATCAAAAAATGAAACCTTTTTCATGCTATTCATACGAAAATAATACCATACATATATACGAATATACAATTCATCAAATACACATATAGTCAAATAAACAGTCATCTATACAATCACAACTACTGATGCACGATCTTGGTTTCGTAAAGAAATTAAGGATTGTACCGTTTTCATACAAAGGATGTTAAGGGGGCACCTACTTGGTATTTGATATGCATTTGAAAGACTTGAATCGACTGGTGGCGCTCCTCCCGAACTGGCGGCTTGACGTTTGAAGCGAAAGTCGCGTCTTTTTTTCACTGGGAAGAGGGCGGCGGTTTGTTATGTGGAGAGGGAGGAGTCTCAAGCGTTGTTTAAATAGAAATTTGATTAGGGTTTAAGGAAAATTTACCTAATCAACTTAGGTGTACTAATTAATTAGCTCAAATGACCTTTTTGTCCCTTTAAAAAAATGGGATATAACATTCTCCCCTGCAAAAAGTTTCATCCTCGAAACTTGTGTATTACGCAATCAATATCTTAGTGTAGTTCTACTTGATTCAATTACCTAGGTCATGACTATTGAATATCCATTGCGTATTCCGATATGTCAACCATTACACTAGTAAATTCATTTCTTTCTGCTTATTATAATCATAACCTAACCTTTTATAACTACACAATCAGTCTTTAGGGTATTGTCACCCTACTGGGGTTCCATGCCCCAGTTGACAATCTCTAATGCACTTATGTGCATTAGAGAAGGTTGATGGGGGCTAATGGCGGAAGTTTGAAGTTGCAAAGAGGGAACCGCAGGGCACAGTAAAGGAAAAAGAATAAAGAAAAAGAAAAAAAGGAAAAGAATAACGGAAAAGAAAAAGTAAAAAGAATAAAGGAAAAGATTAAGAAAAAGGAAAAAGAAAAGTGAATGAGGAAAAGGGAATCTGAGGGGAAGTCACGAAAGAGTAAAAGAAAAGGAAAAAGAAAAAAGAAAAAAAAAGGAAAAAAAAGAAAAGGAAGAATTTCGTATGTGATTTATGTGTATTCATGCATCACGACATTGCATTAGGATATGCGAGACCTAAGTTGCATATCTGTTTTGTTCCTTAGGGTATGCGAGACCTAAGTCGCATATCTGTTATGTTCCGTTAGGGTATGTGAGAACTAAGTCGCATATCTGTTCTGTTAAGGTATGCGAGACCTAAGTCGCATATCTATTCTGTTCTGTTAAGATATGCGAGACCTAAGTCGCATATATGTTCCGTTCCGTTCTGTTAGGTCCCGGGGTCATGCATTGCACGATAGTATGTATGTTTCCAAGAATGTAGGCTTATCATGCATCATGTATGTGACATTGCATTTCACGCTCATTTCGCATGTTTATGTGTTTTGGTTGTTTTAAGAAGTTATGACCGTTATACGTATTTGTGAAAACGTGGACAGTCTATTTTCGTATTACAGTACGTATATGTATTTCACTACTGTCCTAGCATGTATGATCTCACAGGGCCGATGCAGGCAGGGTACCTACTGAGTGACGTTTTTGTCGCTCACACTGTTTGTTATGTTTTCTTGCAGACGATTCAGGGTATGATTATATATGGGTTGGAAAAGATTCGGAGTGGGCTCAGTGGGACTCGTAGAGACTGTTTGGAGATTGAGGATCAAGAATGGAGGAAGTTTTATGTTATTTATTATTCCATTTGAGGACATAGCTTAGTGATTTCTTATTTAGTTACTTTACGATGTCGTTTAAGGGATTATGACTTGACTTTGGCCATATATGATTTTGGGGATTTTACTTTCGATGTAGGGTTTTGAATTGATTTAATTCGCTTCCGCAATCGAATACTCTGTCGTTTTGATAGGTGCAGGGATTCGTACAGATGCCTTGTATATCCCTTAGTGGAATACGGCGGGCGTACCGGTTCTAACCCTAAGATTCGGGACGGGGCACTACACCAACCAAGCTCAACACTTCATCATCTAGGAGGCTTCAACCATATATCTCTATTCTAGTCTCAAGAAGGCAAGTAAATTGTTTGGATCAACTATGTTTATTTGTCAAAGTCTTAGTATTATATTGCTATCAAAATGGGTCAAATGAGCTTAGTTTCAACATATTTCAAAAAGTATATAAATATGTTATCTTTGAATATGTAGATGTTCTTGATTGTGTAGGATAAATGCAAAATATGTGTTGTGATGTCTAGGGGGGTACCGTGGGGCATGAACATGGAATTTGAAAAGTTAAAATAAGTTTCTTAAGAGCAAGATAGAATCTTTGACATTGTATATCTTAAAATAATTCTTCCATTATGTTTTATGTGAACATTATATGACCATCTCTCCATTTGTTAGATTATTTTTATGGTGTTCATATGTTTTATGTTTTTGAAAATGTTAATGTGAGGCATCACAACTTGACATTTCTCTAGAACTTGTTTTGCTATGATTTGTCTAAGATGGTCATCTTTGATATTTTTGTGTGTATAACCGGTTTAGGGGCTGTTTTTATCTCATATTTGAGATTAAATGATTAATGCCTCTAAGAGAACAAATATGATAATTGAAGTTACAAAGTATATATGTTAGTGCCATACTCATTCCTTGGATGTGTTTATGATTCTATGAATTCATAAGTCTTGTTTTGGATGATATTTGGCACTATTACGGGTTGACTAATCATGTGTGACACATTTACATATCACCTAGGTAAAGTAGGAAGATAAAGGTAAGTTGAAAGAATAAAGACCAAAAGTGAATTTATGAAGCTAGTTATGTAATTTTGGGTTCAAAATTTCGGTTGAATAGGGATGTATACCCCACGGTTTGAACATAATGGGATGAAGAATCTTAGTTTCACTTATATTAAGTGTTTGATGTAAACAAAATATGATGTGAATACTACATTTTTCGTATGTATACGTTACATAATTTTTGTAATACTTGTTTATTCTTGCTCTACTACTTTACATGTTGTATAAGATTGGTAGGAGATGATTGTTGACACCCTGGCGTCCGAAGGGGGACTGCTTATGTGGAGTTATAGAAATTAAGTTTGTTTCGGGGTTGTTATATGATATTAACGGAAACCGGGCTGTTTTGAGGAAATACGAAAACCGGCCCTTATAAGGGCATTTACGGAGTATTACTTGTGTCTATAGCATGTACAATCTAAGTATGAGACATAGTTCTAAGATGATGATAGTAGAACGCCAAACGAGAACTCCAGGCGAACTATGAACCGAAATTTTGAAACATTATGAAAACAGAATTTTTCTCCGGCAAATGTGGAATTAAGACCGTTGGACATTTTCTACCTCTTTGCGAAAAGAAAAGCATGATTTATGGTAAAATAGATTTTTTCAAAAGATTTGCAATTTAAAGAACGCCAACGTTTCACAATATGTTTATGATATGATTTTCGACATTATTTTATGACATGTATGAAGAGTATGGAAATGTAGAGAATTGTATCTATGAGACGGAAGTTTCTTAATGCAACAAATGTAAGGTTGTTGTGAATACCATGTGAAGAACATGGCTCTTGAACCTTACATTTCATGTGGGGTATCGGGTTGTACCTTGTGAAGAGCTTGGCTGTCGAACCCTTCTCTGTACGATGAGTCGGGTGAATACCATGTGAAGAACATGGCTACCGAATTGTTTTGTGTTGAGTCTTAAACACCTTGTGAAGAGCTTGGGTTCATGGCCGGCGCGTCAACGTAAAGTTACCTATTCGAGTGATGTACGGATTACTGTATACGTAACTTTACGGAAGAATCATTCCGGATGTCGCTAGATATTGTTCTTACATTTCAATGGCCATCACGTAAGTACTAAATTATGACACAAAAAGCTTTGACAAGGAATTTTCAAGATGATTTTGTTTCATGGAAAATTTTAAGTTACGAACATGAATTTATTTTTCTTGCACCGTCACTTACCTTCTGCTCAATCCTCAGAGTTACCCTAAGTCTAAAGATTAGATTCTAAGTTGATGACATGTAGTACGAGTTAGTTGTAGACTGCACCTTGGTAACCCAGGTAGACTAGAGATCTTTTATTTATGCTATTATGTTCATTTTGTTGAGTATATGATTTGCTAATTCTGTGTTGTTAAGACCAGTTGCGAAAAGACAGGTATTACTTTCTACTATAATCTTTACTTTCGCTGCCTGTTCACAACTTATTTGATCCGCATAGGGGATCTAAGTGGTTTACTTGCCAAGCGAATTTATTTCGTCTGACCGTTGTTATTATATTATTTTTCAAAGGACCAAACCTTTGAGGGGGAGTACATTGCCGGGGAAAACAAGGCCTGATTAGTGCAGGAGACCTATTAAACTGTAGCATGTACTGTTCATTTCAGTATTACGTATCATGTGTGTCGAACTAAATCTTTTGGGGCCTTATGAATTAGTTTATCGTGTTTATTCTACTACCATGGTGTATGTGCGACGGTTATGTTTGAATCCACTGTTTTGTTGATCTATCCATGTGTATGTGATTATCCATGTATGTATGGTGATGATAAAGCTTGGTACTCTTAGACGAGTACGGCGGGCTAACCGAGCCAGAACGATGAAACCGGGAGGGGCGCTACACCTTTTCCATGTGTAAATTGCATAATTATGAGATATATATGTGTCCTGCATGAAATCAACAAGTTGTAAAGGTGTATGTGTGTGTGTTGAGATTTTCGACCAAGTGGCCTTTTGATGACCATGGATGATGATTTTTTTATTATTAATGTGCATATGAATGAATCTATTTAAAGAGTTGAATTAGGTACAAGATACTCATGGCAAAATTGGCAGCGTACAAACTAATAATTCAAAATGAGTTGCCGAATTGAAAAGCAAGCTGTTTTGACTATTTAAATAAAAGTAATTGACGATAACAAAACAATAATTTCAACACTTTATCGAAGTTAGGGAAATAAGGCTGTTTTCATACAAACTATAAAGTGAAATATGAAGAGGAACATTTAGGATAAGATGCTCATCATTAAAGTTTAAGGAGAGCTTATGTTTAAGGAGTGAGGCTGAAACCACACAAAAGGGGCAAAACGGTAAATTTTATCTAGGAAAATGATTTCATACAAGAGCCAATCCTCAGTTTTAAGTTTCAGAATATTTAGAGATATAAAATTAGCCTATACTAAGTCTACTCTCATGCATACGACAAAGTTATTTTGGAACGCGACATGTTTTACCATACGATGCATATTTATGAAAATGACTATCATGCAAACGTTTGTAAAATGAGTTTTACACCATATTTTCAGTAATGACTTTAGGACGTGAAAGGTTTTAAAACAATTTTAACGAACCGTATCTTGCGACGACTGACTCCATATGAGACACGATATGCTATTTTGACAGTTTACATGCATGTTTGGAGGCCGCCTGGCATCGGATGTAGTAGTGATGATGTCAAGGACAATATATGTTCTGATACACCCTTAGTTGGGTGTTTTTTTGTCTGTCGCCTTATGACGCTGGAACCTAGGTGGGAGTTTGGCTTCATGTGGTTGAGTTTATGTTTACGTTCTGACAGAGTGTAACACCGTGTCTAGGACCCACGACCTTTGCCAATGTGTTTCTGTTAGTCTTATACATATGATGTAACACCGAGGCTGGACCTCAGGATTCATAGACGGTAGACAACTACTCAGAGAGTCACCATTAGTCTATGTATGTATGATGTAACACCATGGTTGGACCATCGAGATTTATAGACGGTACACGACTACTTGGGGACTTCAGTCAGTGGGCCTTGTGTACGTTCATATAAGTTAAGACATGTCCTGAACACCATTATGAACGGATCTGATACAAGGATTTCTGACACGTTTATGACTTTCATGATTTCACTGAAAAAGATGCATGACATTTTTTCCATATGCATACACATATATACCTTTGTCACCCTACCATATATAAAAGACTATACCATTGCTTAATAGTAAGGAATTATGAACGGCTAATGAATACTTCAATCATTAATAGTCTTTCTATAGTTTGCCTGTTTTATGCATCGTTGTTACTTTAATTCATCTGCTAGTACATGTTATGTTACTGTTCACATTGCATGTTCTGTTCTCCATGCATAGTCCACATGATGAACCTATGCGGAAATACTTGTTGAGTGATTTGCTATTGCTCACCCCATCATTTGCCACATCGCAGGGCTAGAAGTCAGTTCAGATACAGGGAGAGATGGGTCAGAGAGAGCATCAGTGATGGACTTATGGATTGGATTATGTATTTCCTTATGTTATTTCATATTTGTATTTTGATAGTGTACTGGTGATACTTGAGTTGTACTTGGATCTAGTTATTATGTTTTATGCATGTCTGTAATGCTTTGCAACTTTTATATTGCTTCTGCGATTACGATACACATTATGTCAACATGCACATGAATGTTATCGACGCTTGTACTTCTCGTAGCAGAGTACGAGGGGTGCACCATGGCGAGACCCTAGTCTCAGGCGGGTCGCTACACATTCAACCCCTTATGATAAATCTAAATTTAGGCATCCTACATATCCCCCTTATGAATCTTATGGAAATGCATATATAACTCATGATTATGCAGACAATGTTCCAATTAAGAGTCAAATTCATATGCCTTACTTTACTTAACAAAATCGGCCATGTCATAATGAATTTAGACCAATGTATAACAAGTATATGCATACACCATCATTTAGGTGGTATGGCCAAGTATACGTTAATCCTCATTATTTTTCATCTCACAATTATGCAAAAAAGGTGCCAAAAAGGTACATCCGGAGTTTGGATACTCAAAGGGTATATAAACAAGGATGGTGCCTATAACATTCAAGGATCCAAGTAAAGGGTGCCTAAACTTTATCTTCTTTGTAGCATAATTGTAAGAAAGAAGACAAAAAGAAGATAAAGCCAAAGGATCTTAAAACCAAATGGTTTTTAGATAGTGGATGTTCAAGGCACATGACTTGGAATCCCAAGCTATTCACAAAATTGGAAGAATTAAAGAATGAAGGAAAGGTGACATTTGGTGACAATAACTAGGATAGAGTTGTTGGAAAAGGAACGGTTGGGGACGCAGAGACATTTCAAATCAGCAATGTCCTTCTAGTAAGAAATTTATCTTACAATTTACTAAGTATTTCGCAACTAATTGATTGTGGTTATAATGTTTATTTTCTTCCTACTTCATGTGATATAACCAATACTGAAGGGGAAATTGTGTTAAAAGGAAGTATAGATGGAAATATATACACTTCATCCTTAAACAACATACTAGATGCTAAAATTAAATGCTTAGTATCACATGATTTAGATGTAAACTTATGGCATAGACGATTAGGCCATATAGGCATTTCTACAATAGAAAATTGCTTAAAAAGAACCTTATAGGAGGTTTACCTAAACTTGGATTGAATAATTTTCAACTATGTGAAACTTGTATTAAGGGTAAACATAGTAAATAAACAATAAAGTCAAATCATGAAGTGAGTACTAATCACATATTAGAACTACTACAAATAGATTTATCTGGTCCAAGTAGGACAAAAAGTCTTGGTGGACGCTATTATGTATGGGTTGTAGTAGATGATTACTCACGATATGCATGGACATTATTTTTAACACATAAATATGACATTTCATTAGAAATTGAAAAACTTGTTAAACAACTTGAAAATCTTTATAAAGAAAGTGTTAAAAGAACTAGAAGTGATAGAGGTGGAGAATTTACGAATAAGAATGTGATTAGATTTTGTGAACTAAATGGAATAAAACATGAATTTTCACCATCTAGAACACCACAACTAAATGGAGTTGTAGAACGTAAAAATAGAACTATACAAGAAATAGCAAGAACTATGCTTTGTGAAAATCATGTTCCCAAATTCTTATAGGCTGAAGCAGTAAATTGCGCAGGCTACATTATAAATAGATTATCTGTAAGAAAAAAGTTGAATAAAACACCTTATGAGCTTTTAAATAATAGATTACCAAAAATCGACTATTTACATGTTTTTGGTTGTAAATGTTTTGTGCTAAACACCAAGGATAATCTAGATAAATTTGAATAAAAAACAATTGAATGTATTTTTTTTGGATATTCAACCAACTCAAAAGCATGTATATGTTGTAATCCTACATCTTGAAACAAATGATAAAATTAAAAAGAAGTATGACTCCAATCATGAATATTTTCACAATGATGATGATTTTTCTTTAGAACTCACAACCGATCTTTTAGATCCAACTCCCCCTTAACATGAACCTTTAGAGGATATTGAACAGGAAAAATCTTCAAATAGAAGAGTCAAATCTGAAAGATGTCCCAATAGAATATGAAAAAATACACGCAAATAATATATTTGAAGAAGAAGTGAATAAACCGAGTCAACCTAGAAATTGGTGGAATATTTAAGATAAACATAAGCATACTAACGAATTAATAATAGGAGATTTAAATCAATGGATAAGAACTTGGAGAAATATCAAGAGAGTTGATTTTGCCGAGTGGCATGAATTAGTTTCTCACTTAGAACCCAAAAACGTTGAAGAAGCTTTGGGTGATACTTTTTGGATGAATGCTATGCATGAAGATTTGAACCAATTTACTAGGGTTGATGTATGTGATTTAGTACCAAAACCTGAGAATAAATCCATAATAGGTTCTAAATGGGCTTTTAGAAATAAGATGAATGAACAAGGTGATATAGTAAGAAATAAAGCTAGGCTAGTCGCACAAGGATATAATCAACAAGAGGGAATAGATTATGAGGAGACATTTGCACCCGTTACACACCTAGAAGCCATTAGATTACTATTAGTCGTTGCTAGCTTGAGTATATCAAACTATTTCAAACGGATGTTAAAAGCGCCTTTTTAAACGGGTTTATACAAGAAGAGGTTTTTGTAAAACAACCCTCGGTTTTGAAGACTTAAGACATCCTAACCATGTATACAAGCTAAAGAAAGCTTTATATGATTTAAAACAAGCTTCAAGAGCTTGATATGATAGATTTGCAAATTTTCTCCTCGCAAATAATTATAGGAGAGGAATCATAGGTAATACCTTATTTTTGAAAATAAAAGGGAGTGATCTGCTAATAGTCCAAATCTATGTAGATGATATAATATTTGGTTCAACCAATCCTACCTTAGTAAAAGACTTTGAAGATTGTACGAAATCTGAATTTGAAATGTCTGTGGTAGAAGAACTTAACTATTTCTTAGGATTACAAATGAAACAAACCCCTCGTGGAATCCATATAAGCCAAATTAAGTATATCAATGACATAACTAAGAAATTTTGATTTGAAGAGTTGAAACCCACAACTACCCCTATGAGTGTAAGTACCAAGTTAGAAAAAAATGAAAATAGAAAAACCTTCTGATGACAAACTATATAGGCCAATGATCGGATCACTATTGTACTTAACCACATCTAAACCAGATGTAATGTTTAGTGTGTGCATGTATGCTAGGTTTCAATCTTTTCCTAAGGTGTTACACCCCATTTAGGACTTTAGAACAATAGAAACTCTAAGTTAAAGTTACATGCATATAGTGATGCTGATTACGGTGGTTGTAAGATAGAAAGAAAATCCACTAACAGAACTTGTCAATTCATAGGAACCAACGTAATTTCTTGGTTTTCTAAGAAACAAGCTAGTGTAGCCCTTTCTACCACTGAAGCAGAATATATAGCCTTAAGCCTTTGTACCACACAAATACTTTGGTTAAAACAACAACTTAATGACTTTGGTATTATAATGAGTCAAATTCCAATTTTCTGCGATAGCACAAGTGCAATCAATCTTTCAAAGAATTCGGTACTTCATTCTAAAGCCAAGCACATAGAAGTTAGATATCATCTCTTATGAGACCATGTTCAAAATGGAAATATAACCATAGACCATGTAAGAACCGATAACCAAGTTGCTGACATCTTTACCAAACCCATAAGTCAAGCCACTTTTGAAGCCTTACGAGACAAATTAGGAACGTTGTCCTATGATACCATAGCATGATTTGCTCTTTTGCGTGATTTGCAAAATAAAAGGGGAGAGAGAAATCAAGATTTTATAAGGTTAAAGTTGTAAAACTGGTTCGGAGCATAAGTTAAGGGAGAGAGCATATGTTGAGAGTGAAAACATGTCTAAAAAAGATTAGTGCACTTGGTTAGCAAACAATTAGTAAAATATTTAAAATCATGTAATGTTACTTTGAAAATCATCCAAAAAGAGGAGAATGTTGAGAATATTGTGTTTGAATAATTTTCAAAAACATGATTTTAAGTGTTAAATGCTTAAGAAATATAACTTTACATTATAAAAGTATCAAAAAGTTAAAACAATTGAAAAAGTGACGTTGATATCTCAGACACGATATTAGACAGAATATAAAAAAAACTTACTGTGAGACGTCGATCTCTCACGTGGATCGATCAACATACGTCAGCCCCTTACATGGATCGATCGTGTACGTCTGCCCCTCACATGGATCGATCCACATCACACAAAATCAAAAACAAACCACACTGTAAGACATGGATATCTGAACTGCAACAACATCGATCGCTCGATGTATACATCAGTCTCTAAAATTGAGACATAGATCGTTCGATGTCAACGGATTTTTGAAAAAATTCTCCAACATATGACAAACTAATACTCATTTTTGATATAAACATAATCTTCTTTGCATGTAATGAGTTCTTAAACATTCCATATATGTTTATAATATTTCATTACTTGGATTTTATGTGTTTATGAGTTCATATAAGCATGTGTGATATCATTAACTTGCCAAGGAAGTTATTACAACTTACCACAAGGGCAAAGGAGTATGCTTTGAGCTTTTTCAGGGTCTTATCACATGGAGAATGTCCATATCCATGAAAATACAGATTTGGAGTATCTATACACCCTTTTTGACATATTTGGCGCTCAAGAGTATTTTGGTCATATTTGGTGCTCAAGGGCATTTTGGTCATTTACACAGATTTATTTTCTGTGTAATGCTAATATGGTTTCCGTATATCATATTCATGATCTTCATATTATTCTTGGTGATTCATGGACTTCATATCTATATTAACAAAATATGTTATGGTTTTCGGTTTTCTCGGACTTCTTATGTTGTGACATTTATTTTGTCACACTATTGTCATCATGGTGTTACCATACACATATTTTGAGACTTATTCTTTATTATTTTTGGATGGATATTGGTCAAAAAGATGAGAAACAATCAGCCACATTTGAAGGAGAGAAAAGGGAAAGTAGTTTTGATCCGTGGTTATATTTACTATGCAGCTCATTCTCATTATTATCCAGCCATTATTACCTGATTTTATACTCATTTTCGAACATTAAAAACGTTCATATATGTACATGTGAGGTGGACAAATCAAATTTTCACATATGTGCAAAACTACACCATATGGACCAACCAAAACACTCCTAGATGATATGTTGGCAAGGAGTTGCATTCCTGGAACCCAAGGTGGCATTAATTTCGGTTTTGACAGCTGAATACCTACTTTTTTGGTCAGCCAATATCCTTCCAAATTTGTTAAAGACGTAGCAAAAAGTGGAGGAAGAAGTGGACATCCAAACCACTTAAACTTTTCTGAAAATTCCTGTAGAAATTTCAGCATTCAAAATGGTCCAATCACATGTCTTGAAGTTGCAAACTAATCAAGATGATGAGGTGGTCTTCCAATCAAATGAAGACAAGTGAGATTAATGATATGGAAGGTGACATGTGGGGATCCTAATCCATAAGGGGCTGCTTGTTATATGCCATTTTTTTAATAAGGGTAAAAAGGGTGTTTAGGCTAATTAATTAGAAAACCTAATTTGATTAGGAAAATTTTCCCTAAACCCTAATCAAATTTCTATTTAAACAACGGTTAGACTTCTCCTCCTCCCCCATGCTAAACGTGTGCCGCAGAAAAGAAAAAATAACGGTTCGTCTCTTTTGCTCCATCAAGGCCGTCCACTTTAGGAAGGTAGGAAGAGCACCACCGCATCGATCAAGCCTTGCAAACGCGTATCAAATACCAGGTAGGTGCCCCCTTAACATCCGTTAAACGCAAAAACGATAATATTTAATTTCCCTATGAAAACGAGATCATGCATTAGTATTGATGATTGTATAGATGCTTGATTATTAGATTATATGTATATGTGATGAAGTGTATGTCCGTATATATGATTGTATACGTATATATATGTATGATGCTATTTTCGTATGAAAACTCGAAAAAGATTTGATTTTTGATGTGCGTGTGAATATCGGAATCGTACGAAGAAGTGGTGGTGCCGGCGGCGCGTGGCCGGTGGTGGTGGGCTATGACCACGTGCTGCCGGATGGAGGAACAAGGGAGTTGAAAAGGGGGCTGAGGGAGGGGCAGCGCGTGGCCGGTGGTGGTGGGCTATGACCACGTGCTGCCGGGTGGAGGAACAAGGGAGTTGAAGAGGGGCTGAGGGAGGGGCGGCGCTGGCCAAGGGGGGCGGCTGATAGGTGGGGGCTGAGGGAAGGGGTGCGCTGGTTAGGGAGGGGTGCAGCTGAGGGGGTTGATGGGGTGGGTGGTGCGAATTAGAGGGGGATAGGATTGGGGTTGAGAGGGGCGGACTGGGGGCTGAGGGGCTGAGGGAGTAACGGGGGCTAAGAGGAGAACCGCACGAAAGAAATTGAAAAGAGGGTGGGAGAATGAAAGGCGCAGGAAAGGAAAGGAAAAGAATAAAGAAAAGAATAATAAAAGAAAAGGTAAAAGAAAAAAGAAATTGAAAAAGGGGGGAAGCTGAGAACGCAGGAGGAAAAAGGAAAAGAAAAGGAAAAAGAAAAGGGAAAAGAAAGAGAAAGTAAAGGAAAGATTCCGTACGTGAATTCTATGCATTCATGCATCACGACATTGCATATATGATATGTTCTGTTCCGTTCCGTTCTGTTCTGTTATGATATGCGAGACGTAAGTCGCATATCTGATCTGTTCCGTTCCGTTCTGTTCCGTTCTGCTAGGACCCGGGGTCATGCATTGCACGATTAGATGAATGTTCTGAGAAGGTAGGTTTATCATGCATCACGTATGTGACATTGCATTTCACGCTCATTCTGCATGATTATATGCTTGATTGTTTTAAGAAGTTATGACCGTTATACGTTGTTTTAAGAAGTTATGACTGTTATACGTTGTTTTAAGAAGTTCTGACCGTGATACGTATTTGTGAAAACGTGGACAGTCTATTTTCGTATTACAGTACGTATATGTATTTCACTACTGTCCTAGCATGTATGATCTCACTGGGTCGATGCAGGCAGGGTACCTACTGAGTGACGTTTGTGTCGCTCAGACCGTTCGTTTTGTTTTCTTGCAGACGATTCAGAGTATGATTACATATGGGTTGGAGAAGATTCAGAGTGGGCTCAGTGGGACTCGTATAGACTGTTTAGAGATTGAGGATCAAGAAATAGAGAAGTTTATTTTATTTATTATTTCATTTGAGGACTTAGCTTAGGGATTTTATTTTACGAACTTTACGATATCGTTTAGGGAATTTTGACTTGATGTTGACTATATATGATTTGGGGATTTTACTTTTGATTTAGGGTTTTGAATTGATTTATTTCGCTTCCGCAATTGAATACTCTGCCGTTTTGATAAGTGCAGAGATTCGTACAGATGCCTTGTATATCCCTTAGTGGAATACGGCAGGCATATCGGGTCTGACCCTAGGGTTCCAGACGGGGCGCTACAGGTGGTATCAGAGCCGAGGCTCTAGATCTATTGCAGAAAACGTAGAATTAAGAAATGATCTTAGATGTAAGAGATGACTATAGACTTAAGTTTCGATCATGGACGTAAGTTTGATCTTAGACTAAGTTTGATTCTAGACATAAACTGTGATCTGAGACTAAGTTTGATTCTAGATGTAAGCTATGATCTGAGACTAAGTTTGACCTTAGAATAAGTTTGATTTAGACTAAGTGATGATTGGGGGAGGGGCATAGTTGATTTCCATCTCCGTTTTACTTTTTCCATATTTGATTCTCTCCCCTTTTTCTTCAGTTTTGTAAATTCCTGAAATGCTCTTGACAAAAGAAAAACTGAAATTTTCCTTCCCGCAGCAAACATGCTGTCGAGAAGAGAACGGTAAGAACGACAATGGGAACCACTCTGAGAATGGGGCTCCACCGCAGGTCGTGCTTTCCCAGGCTTTGATCGATGCACTACAGGTCATGGTCCAGCTGTGGCGCAATAACATCAGCAGCCACAGGCTCCACCACCACCGCGCTCATACTTGAGATTCTTCTACAAGTGGATGCGGAGGAGTGGTGGCGCAGGACAATTGACACCGTAGATCATTTGGATCTAATTTCAGAATGAATTCAAGAGGTATTATGTGACGACAATACAACCTTCAGAGCATAACTCCAGATGCACAGCGGAAATGTAGAATTAGGCCATGATATTAGAAAATAAGTTACGATTTTGCCTCTAAGTCACAATCTTAGACATAAGTGATGATTTGAACATAAGCGATGACCATGAACAAAGATACTGATCTCAATTATAAGCAATGATCCTGAACATAAGTCACGATCTTAGACATAAGTAAGATCTCGATTAAGAGTTGACTTTAGACATAAGTACTGATTTAGTAATAAGTGTTGATTATGTACTAATTATGATTTGGAAATAAGACGTGATATTAGACTTAAGGAATGATGATGCTAAGAACGGTCCTAGAAATAAGTTATGATCCTAAACTTAAGAAGTCGATCAGTTTGAAACACGTATACCTAGGATATCCCATACAATTCTCCCTTATCTGAGGTTGGTCGTAACTTTCTAAGCCGTGATCTTAGTAACCCTAGTTGAATACTATATAATTGATTTGGATGAATTACAATGTTAACCAGAATACCCTACTACAAACGTTAGTTGATATATTAATGGGTCAGGCAGTAACTCGGGCTGCCTTACCATAACTGCAACATGGTACTCGGTATCATTAGGGCAAAGTAAAGCGGGTCCATATCCCTATTTGGACGGTAACATCAGAGCAGGCTTAGGTCTAAGTTGGGACCATAGCAGCTAAGGAATGAATTATAATAGTATGATAAATACTGAGAGATGATTTATAGTAGAATGATAGAAACTAAATAACGATTAGCGTTATAAGTAGTAGATTTTGGTTAAGGATACTGTACAAAGGAATTTATAGTCTAGAGTTAAGATGTTGAATGTATGGTAATCAAAATAGGTCGACAATATTAGTCTTATTAGAGATATTGAACAATAACGACATGCGAGAATCGACTACAGTATGTGCCTTAGAATACTATGTCATTACAAATTGTGGGTTAAGTGTTGACATCGGAATATTTGGTTTGAATCTAGTAGGCTTGAATTGAAATAGGGTGAGCATGAACCAGTAGTGGTTGCTTGTTCAGGTGAGATTTAACTAGGATAATTAGCAGTTCAAGTAACCAAGTAAAGATATACAGTGGATCAGTATGGCTCGCGGAAGCATGGTGAATTAGAACACCTTAAGTCGATAAATATTTAGTGTGCTATGCTAGGATTGGAAAATTTAAGATAGGGATTTTATCATAGTAGGTGAAGGTTAGACTTATAAGAAACGATACATAGACGGATTGTTCTTTTGAAAATAAGGATGAATTATAGGAATTATACGAAATATTAGACTATTATTTCTTTAGCAGATAAATATTTTATATAAGCACGTACACCGAGTTATACCTATATTTTACAGGGACTTCAAAAAACATTTTATTTTCGAATACCTCATTGAGTCTCATTTCTTTATATAGTCTACTAAACTTTCGAGGCTATTTTTTTCGTACTTGTAAATCAGCATAATAGAAATTTCAATTCTTTTGACAACCTTGAAAAGGAAAAAAAACTTTTATAATATTAATGTTATTGCAAAAAAAACGATGTGTTGATATATATATATATCTTAAAGAATATTTCAAATTCCATTTTTATTACGTCTATTTTTTTAGTCAAAATTTAATTTGACAACCATCGATATCACAAGCAGTTTGACCGTTAAAATGTTTTCGAACTTATTTATCCGCTTGCGATGAACTCACTTAACTTTTGTGAAGCCAAAAAAAAGGGTAGCTTTCAAAATATATACCTGTTTTTGAAAAACTGAAGGTACAGTATTCAAGTCGTTTCTTAAAACCTTATATTATTAAGTTTTCAACTGTTTGGACGCAATTTTACCAAAATGTCTTGCGAAAAAGAAGTTATATCATCGTTTTTAAAATGGTCGTTTGAGATATCGCGCTGCAAAAACAAATCTATGATACTTTGAGTTTTGTATTTAAAAAAATTAGAAGCTTCATTATTTTAAGTAGTTAAAGCTATATTCAAAATTATAACTACGTAAGCTATTTTTCTTTTAACTTGAAGAAAGATATATCCATACACATATTTCGTATACTAGGCTGCTGACTATATCTCTGAGAAATTAAGAGCATGATCATAGAGCTAGTTCATAAGTATATAAGAACTGATTTTGAAGACTTGGTTGTGTTAAGGAAGGGTAACGGTTACCACATGGGTATACTCAAAGGATGTTAGTATGGTTAATTATTTAGGGGATGAATCATATGTGATAAGTTTAAGAATCCGGTATTGTAGATTGCAATAAATTGAATGATACACGTCAAGTAGTATAAGTGGAAGTTTGTAAGCACTAACTATAGAGAATTAAGTAAGGATGGAACCTTATAAGGACTAGATCATCTTGTGAGATGCTAGTGATGACTAAATTAAGTCGTACTAGAGTACAACGTATTCCGAAGGATACATAAAGCTTCAGGGATGAGTTTTGTGAACAAGGTGTTAAGTTAAAGATTGTACCACACATAGGAACTGATTTTAGAGGGTTGCTCATGATAGCAAATATAGGTACGATATGGATCGACGATTAAGTTATGAAGCCAGTATGATGACGATACCCTTAGGGTTGATTCGAGAACTATAGAAAGAATAAGTTACGATCTATCAGACGGAGGACAGTGGATTTAAAGATTACATTGTATATATACACACTGAATGATTTGAGGACTTGGTCATGTATCGAGGAAGTGCAACGGGTAGTGTATCAGAACACGCAAGGGATACTAAGTTCGGTCATGATCTAGGTAAATGAATTAGGTAAGACTATACTAAGTTACTGATTACGTAACACACAAGTTTCGAGGATGAAACTTTTTGTAAAGGGGAGAGAATGTTATATGCCATTTTTTTAATAAGGGTAAAAAGGGTGTTTAGGCTAATTAATTAGAAAACCTAATTTGATTAGGAAAATTTTCCCTAAACCCTAATCAAATTTCTATTTAAACAACGGTTAGACTTCTCCTCCTCCCTCACACTAAACGTGTGCCGCAGAAAAGAAAAAATAACGATTCGTCTCTTTTGCTCCATCAAGGCCGTCCACTTTAGGAAGGTAGGATGAGCACCACCGCATCGATCAAGCCTTGCAAACGCATATCAAATACCAGGTAGGTGGCCCCTTAACATCTGTTAAACACAAAAACGATAATATTTAATTTCCCTATGAAAACGAGATCGTGCATTAGTATTGGTGATTGTATAGATGCTTGATTATTAGATTATATGTATATGTGATGAAGTGTATGTCCGTATATATGATTGTATATGTATATATATGTATGATGCTATTTTCGTATGAAAACTCGAAAAAGATTTGATTTTTGATGTGCGTGTGAATATCGGAATCGTAATAAGAAGTGGTGGTGCCGGCGGCGCGTGGCCGGTGGTGGTGGGCTATGACCACGTGCTGCCGAATGGAGGAACAAGGGAGTTGAAGGGGGGTTGAGGGAGGGGCGGCGCATGGCCGGTGGTGGTGGGCTATGACCACGTGCTGCTGGGTGAAGGAACAAGAGAGTTGAAGGGGGGGCTGAGGGAGGGGCGGCGCTGGCCAAGGGGGGGCGACTGATAGGTGGGGGCTGAGGGAGGGGGTGCACTGGTTAAGGAGGGGTGCAGCTGAGGGGGTTGATGGGGTGGGTGGTGCGAACTGGAGGGGGGTAGGATTGGGGTTGGGAGTGGTGGACTGGGGGGTGAGGGGCTGAGGGAGTAACGGGGGGCTGAAAGGGGAACCGCACGTAAGAAATTGAAAAGGGGGTGGGGAAAAGAAAAGGAAAAAAGAAAAGAGAAAAGAAAGAGAAAGTAAAGGAAAGATTCCGTACGTGAATTCTGTGCATTCATGCATCACGACATTGCATATATGATATATTCTATTCCGTTCCGTTCTGTTCTGTTAGGATATGCGAGACGTAAGTCGCATATCTGATCTGTTCCGTTCCGTTCTGTTAGGACCCGGGGTCATGTATTGCACGATTAGATGAATGTTCTGAGAAGGTAGGTTTATCATGCATCACGTATGTGACATTGCATTTCACGCTCATTCTGCATGATTATGTGCTTGATTGTTTTAAGAAGTTATGACCGTTATACGTTGTTTTAAGAAGTTATGACCGTTATACGTTGTTTTAAGAAGTTCCGACCGTTATACGTATTTGTGAAAACATGGACAGTCTATTTTCGTATTACAGTACGTATATGTATTTCACTACTGTCCTAGCATGTATGATCTCACTGGGCCGATGCAGGCAGGGTACCTACTGAGTGACGTTTTTGTCGCTCACACCGTTCGTTTTGTTTTCTTGCAGACGATTCAGAGTATGATTACATATGGGTTGGAGATGATTCAGAGTGGGCTCAGTGGGACTCGTATAGACTGTTTGGAGATTGAGGATCAAGAAATAGAGAAGTTTATTTTATTTATTATTTCATTTGAGGACTTAGCTTAGGGATTTTATTTTACGAACTTTACGATATCGTTTAGGAAATTTTGACTTGATGTTGACTATATATGATTTGGGGATTTTACTTTTGATTTAGGGTTTTGAATTGATTTATTTCGCTTCCGCAATCGAATACTCTGTCGTTTTGATAAGTGCAGAGATTCGTACAGACGCCTTGTATATCCCTTAGTGGAATACGGCGGGCGTACCGGTTCTGACCCTAGGGTTCGGGACGGGGCGCTATACTGCTCACACCTATAAATAGAAGATGAGTTGAAGAAGGAAGATACACCACTTGACGTTATCTTCTTCTCTTAATCTTCTTCTTTTCCGTTCTCTATTCTTGTTCTTGCAGCTGATGTTATAGGTGATTTTGATTGTTATTGTGTTGTATACACACCTCTTGTACTCGTAAAAGTTGTAATTGATTAGCCATGCAATAAGGCTACATCAATAGGTGGAGAGATGATTACATTCTTAAGCTTGTAAGGTGTTGTGATCAAGTCTTGATTAGTGTTGGTGTATAACACAAGAATCAAGTACTTGGTAAGTTGTAAGGTATTATTCCCATAGTTAAAATCGAAAGGAAGGTGTTTTTTGGGACTGGAGTAGGTCATATAGACCGAACCAGGATAATTCTTGGTGTCTTTGTCTTCTTTACTTTTCTGCCTTATTTTTCCAGTTTCTGCAGTGAACTTCTAAAATCTCAGAAAAATAAAAAAACGTTTTTAAAGATTCTGATTTTTAGTGTCAACCAAGTTCAGACTGTTAGCTTTCATTTTCAATAAGAATCACTTGATGTGAGCAAAGAAACATTAGTCACACAGACGTTGCAAGTTAGTTGCCGCAAATCTATCAGCAAAACTGACATGTCTTCAAAGTTTTATAATTCTGTATTATTTGGCTAGATAATTGGTCAGTGCTTTTTGAAACCAAACTAGACTCCGTAGGCTTTGTTTTAACATAAAGATCACACCTTTTGAATAAGTATACAAGGAGTTCTAGCTTTTCAAAGTTGAACAACTTTTATGTCCTGTTCTGAAAATTCTATAAGATTAAAAGTTTTATCATTTTGAAGGATCAAACGACTTTGGATTTCTCTCATATTTTTACAGGAGTTGTAAAACATCTTGAAGTTTTTTCTGAAAGTTTCAAAGGTTTTGAAACAAAGAGAAACGATTTTATAAAGGGAGACTCTGATTTTGAAACTTATAGAATCATTTTTTAGGGGAGTATTGAAAGAGTTTTTAATAGTGTAATTTCTGCTAGCCACTATTCACCCTCCTCTAGTGGTGTTTATTCCATGTGTCACGGTCCAACACAAAGAAAACTGCAAATCTCATAATCTTTGTTTAAACACAACATCTCTATCCAGACACCAATCTAAATCATGTTATATATTTAAACATATTTAAAACATGCATATATTTATTTTCACAAATCATAAGCAAAAAACATATGTTACATTCATTTACTCATCTAACAATGATTATATTCTCCTTCTTTATTTTCTTAATAATGTTAGCATTTTCATTACCGTGACTTTCAAACACAAGATAAACACACCAATCATGTAAGCATAGATGTAAAACATATTAAGAGACAATGATCACATACGTAGTACAACTCGATAGTCCAGTTCTTATTTGGCAATGATTCAGAAATTAATTCCTATTTATAGTAGGAACACAACACATTGCCAACTTTAGTCTTTTAGACAAAGTTAACTTTAAGGGCACCTTCAACTTTCCTACTACTTGGAATATCTTCTGCCCTCTTAAAGAAAACTAGTCTACCACTTTCAATCTCTTGAATTTCAAAAAAATAAATATCTTCTGGTTGCAATCAACCTGATAGAAATGACAGTTAGTGTATATATTCTAGGCCATGATTTGGATGTTTATGTTATACATTAATTATTAATAAAGAGGTTTTATTATCATTATTGTTGGTTAGTATGTTACACAATTATGATATATGTCTCTGGTTCATCATTGTTATAGAGATAAAATAATTTATAACTAGTATGAGTATTGATTTGATATCATGAGATGATTATGTGTATGGTGATACAAATCAATCTCTTAGATACTTGTTAGACAACAATGTATTGGATAGACCCATCATGAGATTACTACATGGATTAACGTCATAAGTAAATCTCATGATAGTCATGTTTTAATCCTTAGACTTAAGATTGTCATAGTTTCCAACATAAGGACTATTATATTTTGACATAATCAAACGTTATCCGTAATTGGAAATAATAAAGGTCATGATTGAGTATGATGGAAATTATGTAGAGAATATTGAACAGTCGAGATAGAATTTGTCCATCTCTTTTGAGAGAGATATCTTTTGGGCCCTTCGATGAGTGAAATTATGAAATGCATGGCCGTGCTCAGATGAATTGATATCGTGATCAATATCATTTTTTTATCATTCTACTTAGAGATCGAGTAATCATATGTTTGAACAATATAAGTATAACGCTGACCATGACTTATCTTCAAACTAGATATCGTGTGACAAAGGGATTAATGCATGTGCTATTATTAGGCTAGTTGACTGTGCTCGTATTAATTGGGTAGTTGTAATGCCTTGATAGAGGCCAATTACAACTTGTTGGTTTAATAGAGATTTAACCGATTGCCAATTAATATGGACCTATCGGGCCGCACACAAGAATGCGTATAGACTCAGATTAATATTAGTAATATTAATAATATTAGTATTGGATATTAATTATATTATTATTGTTGTTGTTTTTTAAATATATTTAGATGTATATGTTATTGGATAATACTAACAAAATCCATATCTGATAATGATTTTGATTGGTCTTATCCAATCCTGACAGAATCCATATCTGATATGGATTTTGATTGGCCTCATCTATTATGATTTTGAATCGGATTAACTCTACATATATAGATATACAGAGAGCTCTGTCTTACACAATAGAGCGAAATAAAAAAACAGATAAGCTCTAGTTCATTTTTGAGAAAAACGAATTTCTCTGCTGTGCCGTTTCAAGAGCTAGCTCTTCGGACGGCAGCATTCGCGTGGATACCTTTAGAGGGTCTTCGTGTCATCACACCTCTTTCGTCTGCGGATTTCAAATCTACAGAGGTAAGGTTTTTGAATCTCTTTCATCGAATTGAACGAACAACATGGATCCTTAGTAGGAAATCGGAGATCAAGTTTTGATTTTCAGCTGCGCGTTTTTGGCAGTGATCTTATCGATTTCCTAACAATGACATACACCTTCTACTCTGTTACACTACCAACAAGGTTACCTCAAAAACGTTGACGACCATAATGATCTCCTTGTCTTCCTCCAACTTAGTATTATCATTGATTTCTTCCCTCTATTCATGGTCAGGGATTATGTTGATGTTGCCTTTGTTGTATGTTTATTTCCTCCTTTTGGTGCTTCCTCAGAATGATGACATAATCATTTTCATAGATTAACTTGTTTTTTCTGGGTCCAATGTTGATAAAATTGGCTACCTCCGAGATGAGCATTCAATAATCAACATTACAAAATCCATTCACGTGCAAGTGATATTTGTTGCCCTGAGATCTATGCTCTGCCAGCTGTTGAAGAACGTCCCCTCTATGTGTGACATTTTCATACAGCATTTTTTTGAGTGATTATGTTGCTCAAGCTAGTGTCTAACATCTTGATGAAACTTTTCCCTTATAGGCCTCAAGAACGGAAAGTGATATCACATTTATTTTTTTTTTTTTTGAAAATAGCCTTTCTCTATGATGTTATAATGATTCAACCCTTAGAGTTTATCAAAATAAAGATTGAAGAATGTCTAAAGGAAAGATAATATAAACTCTTTCACAGAACTTGACTAGTTAATAGCGTCATCCATCCCCAACGTTTTCCATCTACTTTGAGCATTAATTTCACATTCACCTAATACCATAATTGAGTGATTCCACATCCTAACATTAACTACTCGTTACGTAGATAATTAAGGATTCATTAGTTTTCGATTATCATTATCGGAAACTCATTAAGCTCAAAGTACGTTGCTCAACCAAGTTTTGTAACATCGTTAACGGGCCAAAGCCCAAATCTTCCAAACTCCAACGATGGGCCAAAGCCCAAACCATAAATTCTCCAACAATCCCCCACATGAATGGAAATTAATGCAAATGCATATGCAGACTCTGAGGAGAAGTCAGACAAGAAAATATTGCATCAGAAGAGGTAGCTTCTGGCTTTGAACCTTTCATAGTGATGTACTATCGGATTCACTCGGCTAAATAGTGACTTGATGTCTTGAACTAGTCAGCCTTTGTTGTGAACCAAGACAACGATACTCACACAATATTTCCTTTAACACCCTTTTGGTTCTCATGGTTGTGTTCGTTTTGGCCATGAACAACTTGGTTTCAGAAAGTGTTTTACAGAAATCTTGCCTCCTAGACTTTCTCATAGAAGCGGCCCCACTTCACACTTACATAGGTGATTCCTATCAAGAGTATTCTGCCAAACTTCACTTGACGTATCAAGATATAGGACATCATTAAAAGTCTTAGCTTACCATAAATTCTCTGCAGACAGCACTTTTATCAGACGGAATGAGTAAGTGCTAACTGAATCTTCATAACTTAGTTGTCCCATTGAACCAAGATTCTGGGATCTCCAGTCAACAAGGTTGGGTTACCATTATAAAGATTCATGCATTATGGGCTTCAGTCCCATTCCGTTTGTCAGTCTTGACATCTGATCTCTAGGCAAGCCTTTTGTAAGCGGATCCGCAAGATTCTCCATTGATTTTATATAATCAATGGAAATCACGCCATTAGAGATCAACTGTTTAATGGTGTTATGTCTTCGACGTATGTGTCGTGACTTACCATTATAGATGCTGCTTTGAGCACGTCCTATAGCTGACTGACTATCACAGTGTATGCTTATAGGAGCGATCGGCTTAGGCCAGCACGGAATATCTTCCAGGAAATTCCGAAGCCACTCAGCCTCTTCCCCAGCTTTGTCCAAAGCTATGAACTCAGCTTCCATAGTGGACCGAGCTATACAGGTTTGTTTCATGGACTTCCACGGCACAGCAGCACCACCAACCGTGAACAAGTATCCACTGGTGGACTTCGAGTCCTTACTATCTGATATCCAATTTGCATCGCAGTATCCTTCTAATACTGCTGGATATCTCGTATAATGTAATCCAAGATACATTGTGTATTTCAGATACCTCATCACTCTGTTAAGAGCTTTCCAATGATCATTGTTAGGAAATCATACGAGATCACTGCAAAAACATGCAGCGGAAAAACAAAACTTGATCTCCGATTTCCTACCAAGAATCCATGTTGTTCGTTTAATTCGACAAAAGAAATCAAAAATTACCTCCGTAGATTCGAAATCTGCAGATAGAAGAGGTGCGAAATCACGAACACCCTCTGTCAGTATCCACACGAACGCTTCCGCCCGGAGTGCTAGCTCTTCAAACGGCGCGGCTGAAGAACTCGTTTTTTACAAAAACGGCTCTAGGGTTTTCTTATGACTTTGTGTATTTTTCGTATGTCTTGTGTATACGACATACACAAGTATATATGCACATACATAGACATTAGAATCCGAGTCCTAATCGGATTAGTGGATGCCAATCAAAATCCATATCAGATACGGATTCTATCAGGATATTCAAAATCCATATCAGATATGGATTCTCTTGTTATTATCCGATAATACACATGTATATATAATCACCAAAAAACCAAAAATAATAATAATAATAATAATTAATATCCAATATTAATATTATTAATATTAAAACGATAATAATAATAATAATAATTAATATCCAATATTAATATTATTAATATTATTAATATCAGCCTTACGCATTCTTGTGTGTGACCCGATAGGCCCATATTAATTGGCAGTTGATTAAATCTCTATTAAACCAACAAGTCGTAATTGGCCTCTAGCAAGGCATTACAACTACCCAATTAATACGAGTAAAGTCCAACTAGCCTAATAATAGTACATGCACTAATCCCTTTGTCACACGATATCTAGTTTGAACATAAGTCATGGTCAGCGTCATACTTATATAGTTCAAACATATGATTACTCGATCTCTAAGTAGACTGATAAAACAAATGATATTGATCACACTATCAATTCATTTGAGCACGGCCATGCATTTCACAGTCTCACTAATCGAGGGGCCCAAAGATATCTCTCTCAAAAGAGAGGGACAAATTCTATCTTGATTGTTCAATATCCTCTACATAATTTCTATCACATTCAATCATGACCTTTATTATTATCCAGTTACGGATAACGTTTGATCATGTCAAAATATAATAGTCCTTATATTGGAAACTATGACAATCTCAAGTCAAAGGATTAAAACATGACTATCATGAGATTTACTTATGACGCTAATCCATGTAGCAATCTCATGATGGGTCTATCCAATACACTGTTCTCTAACAAGTATCTATGAGATTGATTCGTATCACCATACACATAATCATCTCATGATTATCAAATCAATACTCATACTGATTATAAATTATTTTATCTCCATAACAATAATGAATCAGGGACATATATCAAAATTGTGTAACATACTAACCAACAATAACGATAATAAAACCTCTTTTATTAATAATAAATGCATAACATAAATATCCAAATCATGGCCTAGGGCACATACACTAACAATCTCCCACTTGCACTAGGCCTACAAATATCTGAGACCCATAGAGCTAGTATGTTGATCATGCTTGACCCGTGAGAGAGGCTTAGTCAATGGATCCGCTATGTTATCATTTGTGTCAACTTTGTATATTTGACATCTCCTCTATCGATGATGTCTCGAATGAGATGGTAGCGTCTGAGTATATGTTTAGATCTCTGATGAGACCTAGGCTCTTTTGCTTGTGCTATGGCACCATTGTTGTCACAATAAATGTCCACAGGATTTGCAATGTTAGGTATAACTCCTAGCTCAGTAATGAACTTCTTCAACCAAACTGCTTCTTTAGCTGCATCTGATGCTGCTATATACTCAGCCTCTGTTGTAGAATCAGCCACAGTGCTTTGTTTTGAACTCTTCCAACTAACAGCTCCACCATTTAATGTGAATACAAAACCGGACTGCGATCTGAAATCATCTATGTTGGTTTGGAAGCTAGCATCTGTGTAACCATTTACAACTAACTCGTCATCCAAACCTCCATAAACCAAAAATACTTCTTTAGTCCTTCTGAGATACTTAAGAATATTCTTGACAGCTGTCCAGTGACCTTCACCAGGGTCAGCTTGATATCTACTTGTTGTGCTCAATGGATATGAGACATCTGGTCTAGTACATAACATGGCATACATGATCGATCCTATAGCAGAAGCATAAGGAATTTTATTCATTCGATCTCGCTCATCAGATGTCTGAGGACATTGATTCTTGCTGAGATGAATGCCATGAGACATAGGCAGGAATCCTTTCTTGGACTCTTGCATGTTGAACCTTTTCAACATTTTATCTATGTATGTACTCTGACTCAAGCCTATTATCCTTTTAGATCTATCTCTATAGATCTTGATACCAAGGATATAGGTAGCCTCGCCCAAGTCCTTCATTGAAAATGAATTCCCTAACCAAGCCTTAACCTTTTGCAAGGTAGGGATATCATTCCCAATAAGCAATATGTCATCCACATATAAGACCAGAAACACTACTGTACTCCCACTAACCATCTTATAAACACAAGGTTCATCTTCATTCTTGATGAAACCAAAGTTCTTAACTGTTTCATCAAAACGAAGATTCCAGCTTCGAGATGCTTGCTTCAATCCATAGATGGACCTTTGAAGCTTGCAAACCTTCTTTGAATTCTCAGGATTTACAAAACCCTCAGGTTGTGTCATGTACACATCCTCGAGTAAATTTCCATTAAGGAAAGCAGTTTTGACATCCATTTGCCATATCTCATAATCATAGAATGCTGCAATGGCAAGGAGAATTCGAATAGACTTAAGCATAGCTACTGGTGAAAAGGTTTCATCATAGTCTATACCATGAGTTTGCTTGAAACCTTTAGCCACAAGCCTTGCTTTATAGGTTTGCACATTTCCATCCATGTCAGTTTTCTTCTTGAAAACCCATTTGCAACCAATAGTCTTAATACCCTCTGGAGGATCAATTAAAGACCAAACTTGGTTATCAAACATGGATTGCATCTCAGAATTCATGGCTCCAGCCATTTATCTGAATCTGGACCTGACACAGCTTCCTGATAGGTAGTAGGCTCATCTTGATCTATGAGCATAACTTGACTATCATAAGTCACAAGAAATCCGTATCTCTCTGGCTGACGATGTATCCTATCAGATCTGCGTTGGACTTGTGTTACATTTTCAGGCTCCACAACTGTTTGTGGTTCTGAAATCGTCTCTAAAGACGGTTCAACGATATCTTGTGGAACTTGAGTTTCCTCAAGTTGTACTATACTCCCACTTGTTCTCTTGGAGAGAAACTCCTTTTCCAAAAAGACTCCATTTCGAGCAACAAACACTTTGTTCTCTGAGGGAATATAGAAATAGTACCCTTTAGTTTCTTTAGGATACCCCACAAAAATACATTTGATAGATTTTGGAGCTAGCTTATCTGACATTAATCTTTTCACATAAGCTTCACAACCCCAAATCTTAAGAAAAGACAAACTGGGTCTCTTACCAGTCCACATCTCATATGGTGTCTTTTCAACCGCTTTAGATGGTACACGGTTCAAAATGAATGCAGCTGTCTCCAAGGCATAACCCCAAAAGGATAAAGGAAGATCTACTTGACCCATCATAGATCGAACCATATCCAATAAAGTCCGATTTCTCCTTTCAGAAACACCATTCCATTGTGGAGTTCCTGGAGGAGTCAACTGTGAAACGATTCCACAATTTCTTAGATGTTGGTCAAATTCTTGGCTCAAATATTCACCACCTCGATCTGATCGAAGGGTTTTAATTGTCTTACCAAGTTGATTTTGTATTTCATTTTGAAAAGTTCTAAACATTTCAAAAGACTCATGCTTATGTTTCATTAGGTAGACATAGTCATACCTACTGAAATCATCAGTAAAAGTAATGAAATACTGAAATCCTCCCCTGGCACTAATGCTGATTGGGCCGCATACATCTGTATGTACCAAGCCCAATAAGTCATTAGCCCTTTCACTATGTCCAGTAAAAGGAGTCTTTGTCATCTTTCCAAGCAAACAAGACTCGCAATTTTCAAATGATTCAAAATCAAATGAATCTAATAATCCATCTTGATGGAGTTTAGATACGCGCTTCTCATTTATATGGCTAAGGCGACAATGCCATAAATATGCAGGGTTTAGTTCATTTGGCTTGGTTCTCTTTGAAGATATGTTATAAATATTACCGTCATTGGAATCATCAAGGTTAAGGACATAAATGCCATTATAACTACTTGCAATACAATAAAGCAAGTCATTTTTATCAAAAATAGAACACTACTTATTTTTAATTAAAAATGAATAACCTTCATCATCCAAAACAGACACTGAAATAAGATTCCTACTCATAGTAGGAACATAAAAGCAATTGTTTAAAACTAACAAAAACCCATTGGGCAAGACAAGCTCATAGGTCCCTACAGCTATAGCAGCAACTCTTGCTCTATTTCCAACACGTAGGTCCACCTCGCCCTTCTTCAGCATCCTACTTGTTTTGAGCCCCTGCATATTTGTACAAATATGGGATCCACATCCAGTATCTAATACCCAGGAAGAAGAAGTAGATAAATTAATTTCTATAACATAAATACCTGAAGATGTAGTCGTACTACCCTTCAGCTTCTTCAACTCCTCCAAATAAACATCACAATTTCTTTTCCAATGCCCAGGCTTGTTGCAATGGAAACAAGTTCCTTCCTTAGGAACCTTTGCCTTGGTACCAGGTTTCGGTTTAGCTTGACCCTTTGCCCCTTTTGCACCCTTTGCACTTTTAGCCTTACCCTTGCCTTTAGCTTTCCTTTTCATTAGCTTGGTATTGACACTCAATACATGGGTAGGCTTCTTGATATTCCCCTCAGCAGTTTTGAGCATACCATGTAGCTCAGGAATGGACTTTTCCATATTATTCATATTGTAGTTCATGACGAATTGAGAAAAACTGCCAGGCAAAGAGTGTAGGATCAAATCCGTGGCGAGTTCCAAACTCAGGGGATATCCAAGTCTTGCAAGGTGATCTATATAGCCTTTCATCTTTAAAACATGAGCGCTAACAGATTCACCTTCAGACATCTTACAGTCAAAAAGTGCGACAGCGGTGTCGAACCTATCCTGCCTAGCCTGTTGTTGGAAAGCTTGTTTGAGATGCACACTCATCTCATAAGCTTCTAAGTGTTCCAGGTCTTTCTGAAGTCCTGAACACATAGTTGCCAACATTAGACATCCTATGTCATCGGAATCTTCCACATGCTTCTTATATTTGTTCTTAACGGCAACAGAAGCATCAGCAGGAGGGGGTTCAGGGACAGGGTCATCGAGCACGTAGGACTTCTTTTCTTGCTTGAGAACGATTCTCAAGTTTCGAAACCAATCGACAAAATTAGTCCCACATTCTTTTAATTTTTCCTTCTCAAGGATTGATCGCAGCGATAAGGTGGAATTGTTATTAGCAGCCATTTATGATCTACAAAACATGCAAAGTAACACTTTATTAATAATGAGGTTAAAATTTATAAAACTCTCACTAAAACATAACCCTCAAAAAGAAATATTTTAGTGAGCTAAGATCCACATTTGACTTAATTCTAAACTCAGCTTTGGCATGACGCTTAAAATTAAGTTATTTAGGTAGGTAACTTCTTTACCAATTACATCTCATGTAACTCTTAGAATTTATGGAATAATGACATCATATATCATTGTATGTTAGATTCCATCTAATGCCTTGGGCCCAAAACCGTTTTGATAGCCCAATTAAGTCTAACCAATTTTAAACATACGAGTAGCACTCTTACTCATCCTACGTAGCTAGGAATGTTTAAAGCACATTGCTTTGGCAATACCTACTTTAATACAATCCCAGTTTTAATAGGTGTTTAAGACATGGATGGCATAAAGACTTAAATTATTGATGAGGGTTCAACTTAGTTTATGTCTTGCATTGTATATCATTATATCGTAGCATCCTATATGCATATATAATCTATCATCCACGCATCTCATACAAAATGATAAATATGTAAACGTGACATAGCATGGCCAAACTAAATATGATCTTCATGAGACCAAATGAAGATCATAAAGGAAACCCTATGTGAAAGACTTCCTATTACAACAGAATCAATCTGCCATTCGAAATCTGAAAACAGAATCATCAATCGAATTGATAATCTGTCTGTTTTGAATATGCATAACTCTTATAGAATCATTATCGGTTGCTCATATCGATATAAACATAATCATTTTTGATCATCAAATGAAAAACGAAAACTTTATATCACATATAACAATCTCGAATCATAACGTCTCATGAAAACGAATTGAAAACATCAATCCGCTCTCACCATATGAGATTCGAATAGGGTTCTACACATAGCGTATGTTTATATCTAATATAAACAGAATCTGTTTTGATCATCACATGACAAACGAAAACCGCCGTATACAAATCATCTCATGAAAACGATTTGAAAAACACCATTCTTCTCTCATCATATGAAATCCGAGTTGGGGTTTTTGTACATATCATGCCATACGAAAATCAGTAAACATCTAATCACATAAGCATGATATAATAGATTTAAATGAAATCAACAAGTGTCTCTGATACCACTGTTAGGAAATCATACGAGATCACTGCAAAAACGCGCAGCGGAAAAACAAAACTTGATCTCCGATTTCCTACCAAGGATCCATGTTGTTCGTTTAATTCGACAAAAGAAATCAAAAATTACCTCCGTAGATTCGAAATCTGCAGATAGAAGAGGTGCGAAATCACGAACACCCTCTGTCGGTATCCACACGAACGCTTCCGCCCGGAGTGCTAGCTCTTCAAACGGCGCGGCTGAAGAACTCGTTTTTCACAAAAACGGCTCTAGGGTTTTCTTATGACTTTGTGTATTTTTCGTGTGTCTTGTGTATACGAGATACACAAGTATATATGCACATACGTAGACATCAGAATCCGAGTCCTAATCGGATTAGTGGATGCCAATCAAAATCCATATCAGATACGGATTCTATCAGGATATTCAAAATCCATATCAGATATGGATTCTCTTGTTATTATCCGATAATACACATGTATATATAATCACCAAAAAACCAAAAATAATAATAATAATAATTAATATCCAATATTAATATTATTAATATTAAAACGATAATAATAATAATAATAATATCCAATATTAATATTATTAATATTATTAATATCAGCCTTACGCATTCTTGTGTGTGACCCGATAGGCCCATATTAATTGGCAGTTGATTGAATCTCTATTAAACCAATAAGTCGTAATTGGCCTCTAGCAAGGCATTACAACTACCCAATTAATACGAGTAAAGTCCAACTAGCCTAATAATAGTACATGCACTAATCCCTTTGTCACACGATATCTAGTTTGAACATAAGTCATGGTCAGCGTCATACTTATATAGTTCAAACATATGATTACTCGATCTCTAAGTAGACTGATAAAACAAATGATATTGATCACACTATCAATTCATTTGAGCACGGCCATGCATTTCACAGTCTCACTAATCGAGGGGCCCAGAGATATCTCTCTCAAAAGAGAGGGACAAATTCTATCTTGATTGTTCAATATCCTCTACATAATTTCTATCACATTCAATCATGACCTTTATTATTATCCAGTTACGGATAACGTTTGATCATGTCAAAATATAATAGTCCTTATGTCGGAAACTATGACAATCTCAAGTCAAAGGATTAAAACATGACTATCATGAGATTTACTTATGACGCTAATCCATGTAGCAATCTCATGATGGGTCTATCCAATACACTGTTCTCTAACAAGTATCTATGAGATTGATTCGTATCACCATACACATAATCATCTCATTATTATCAAATCAATACTCATACTGATTATAAATTATTTTATCTCCATAACAATAATGAATCAGGGACATATATCAAAATTGTGTAACATACTAACCAATAATAATGATAATAAAACCTCTTTTATTAATAATAAATGCATAACATAAATATCCAAATCATGGCCTAGGGCACATACACTAACAATCATCACTTGGGTTACTCGTAAACCTGCTCAACTTGTTTACTGAACAAGCTAAGTCTGGTCTTGTACAATTCGTTATGTACATCAGACTCCCGATCACCTGAGAGTATTTTAGTTGAGCTAAAGGTTCGCCTCGATTTTTCCTTAAGTGCACACTTAAGTCGAGCGGGGTCTTTACCGGTTTCACATCATCCATATTGAACCGTTTCAGACTGATTCGATATAGTGAGTTTGTGACAGTATGAGTCCCTCAGTTACCCTAGAAATCTTAATTCCTAGAATAACATTGGCAACTCCCATGTCCTTCATATCAAAGTTTCGTGTTAACATCTTCTTTGTACTCAAGATGATGTCACGAGTACTGCCCATGATAAGCATATCGTCTACATAGAGACATACTATCACAAATGCATTTTGTGTGCTCTTAATGTACACACACTTGTCGCATTCACTGATCCTGAAGTCATTTGACATCATTACCTGATCAAACTTTAAATGCCATTGCTTGGGTGTTTGTTTAAGTCCGTACAAAGACTTAACAAGTCTACATACTTTCCTTTATTGTCCTGGAACGACAAACCCCTCGGGTTGTTCCATATAAATCTCTTCCTCTAACTCACCATTAAGAAAGACAGTCTTTACATCCATTTGATGGATTTCCAAATCATAGACTGCAGCAATGGCTACTAGCATCCTTATAGAAGTGATCCTAGTCACTGGTGAGTAGGTATCAAAGAAGTCAAAGCCTTCTTTCTGTCTATAGCCCTTGGCTACTAACCTGGCTTTATACTTCCCAATAGACCCATCCTCTTTCAGTTTCTTCTTGAAAACCCACTTACAACCAAGTGGTTTACTTCCAGGTGGAAGGTCAACCAACTCCCAATTGTGGTTTTGAAGAATCGAGTCTATTTCACTGTCAACTGCCTCTTTCCAGAATGGAGCTTCTGGAGTTGACATAGCCTCGGAAAAGTTCCTTGGCTCATTTTCTACCATATAGGTTAGAAAATCTGGTCCAAAAGACGTCGGTATTTTGGCTCGTTTGCTTTGACGAGGTTCCTCAGTTTCTTGAGGAGTCGTCTCACGCACTCGCTTACTTATGCTAGCTTCTTCACTGTCTTTGTCTTTCTTCGGAAAGACATTTTCAAAGAACACTGTATTCCTTGATTCCATGACAACATTTTCATGTATCTCAAGAATGTCCGATTTGTGCACTAAGAAACGATCACGTACGAATTTGATTATCTTCCACTGTTCATCCTCTATAATCAAAGGAGCATACCGTCCTAATATAGTAAACTGATGGACATATCCCGATACCAGGGTGTCTGGTTCTTGTCTTAGTGTATCGAATTCTTCAATTCTCTCAACCACCAACTCCAGTGAGAGGTAAGCTACACAAAATTCTTCCAGGAATCTTGCCTAGGTTATAGGTCGAGATAGTGACTGGACACTCTTTCTCCACCATTGACTTGCTTTACCAATCAGGAATGGCCGAACGATTAGTGCTCTCATCTCATCTGGTACCCGAACTCTAACGAGGTGGTCCTCAACCTCGTCCAACCATTTTTCAGCTTCTTCTGGTTCGGACTCCCCGCCAAATCTTGGAATTTGTGCTTTAGCCAATTGCCGGTAATAAAATCCAATACTTCCCGGAGGTGACAGTGACGATGTCTAGGTACCGGTCAGTGAGGTCATCTGCACCATATATCGTTGGTTTTTTATTCGCAGTCATACCCGAATAAGTGACAGTATCTAATTTGTAACTTAATGAAAGTTCTCAGTGACACGTAAATAGATATGATATGGTTCAAGTTTTAATGAAAGATCGTAACCAAGGGTTTTTGTCATTAACTGAAACCCTAATTTTTCTAGCCCAAGTCATCCTAGTCTAAGGTCGACTCTCATCTAGGATCAGAACTTAGATCTAAGATCAAGCTTAATGGTCTACAATCATGACCTAGTTCTATATTTTGCCCGGATCTGGAGCCTCGGCTCTGATACCACCTGTGGCGCCCCGCACCCCGGCCCAGTCGGAGTCGGTGCACCCGCCGTATTTCACTAAGGAGAGTACCAGGCGTCGATCCATAACATGTCATGGTCCATGATATAATGCATGGACTTTCGCACTTACACGTCAATAAGTAAGCGAAACCGTGGCAGAATTAAAACCTCAAGTTTAAACATCTACGAAATCATTTATAGTTTTACAACCCAAGTCAAATGTACCGAAATTCTCAAAATAGATGTTTCCCATCACAACCGGCAAGTCATGTCTCCTAATCCGTACATCCTTCGCCGCGCTCACGGGTAGGGGACCCTAGGTTCATCCTCAATCCATTCTACCTTGTTCCCTGCAGTCTCTGGGAGGAAAAATAGGGGGTGAGTGACAAAGTCACCAGCAAGTATACTATAATAATCGAGGATTAAATGGAAAGTACATACAAGAATGGAACCCCAAAATTTCGGTTTAGAAACATACCTGTCCTCCATCCAATACCCGATAGTGATCAACACATAATGCGTCAAGATCATAACTTAAGCAAGATCGTTACTTAATAAAGAACATAACAATAAAAGATCGCAACTTGCATAAATTCGTAACATATCAAGGATCTTCACTGAATGAGGTCATACTTAGGAGCTACCAAGTTATACAACTTAGTCTAAATATCATATGTCGCTACGCGATGACTAATTAAATGTGACATGCCTACATATGAACGTGTGATGCATCATGATAAAATGAGGATATGATATTTCATGCTTTTCTTTCAAAACATCATCGTCAAGAAAACAATAGAGTGTTCAGATCTATCTTCCCGGATTTGAGGCGGTCACATCTCCCCTTCGAATCTATTATTCCCGGATTCGGAACGGTAACGTCATCACTTACCGGGTCTATTCTCTCCGGGCCCGAACTATCCGTATCAGGTCTATTCTCTCTGGGCCTGAACGGTCCATATCATCAGATCAATTAACCCCGGATCTGGGCGGGTCCTTACTGGCTAGGAACATACACACACGGTAACGGTGGGAAGCTTTCTTTTTAAAACAGAATCTTTTCTTAAAAAAAACACTTTTCATCTTTCTTTCGCATAAAATCAATGCCATAAATCATGTATATGACGATGATGCAATGCATGACATGTATTATGCAAACCATGACATAATGCGTTACATATACACGTTCGTACAACTCATTCTTTATGCTGAACAATTTCAGCCCTATCAATCCATATACACAGCCTTAATCCCTTATGGTTAGGCTCCCTAACAAGAATTCTTGTCATGCGTATGCATAAAAATGCCCTATTTGTTTATAATAAAATTCTTGTGACGATAAAGAATGCGTAAGACACTTAGTTTAATTAATCACGAAACAAGGCTGCTGAATTTCGGCAATTCAGCGGCCCTTTCTTTGGTCTTTCATGTAAGCCCATTAAAACTCTTTTAATTTGGGCCAGCTTTGGAAACTTATTATAAACATTCCATTAATTGGTGATTGTAAGCCCAAGTCGTATAACTAGCCTAAGTCCATTCAAATAAAGCCTTATAATAAGTTCCTCAATTCTGCCCAAAATCACAGATTAGTGACGCCCACTTATTTATGGTGTTTACCCTTCAATTAGTCATTCTAAAATAAGTGGCTTCCATATAAGGGTTCACCTATGTCTTAAATAATTGGTAAATAAATTTCGCGGCTTCATAATATCGTTAGAGGTATCATTTGTTCTCTTTCCTAAAACCGTTACATGCTGATTTCTGGATTGACCTATTTTACTACAAATTTTAGTGTGACCACATCGTAAATCCTTTTTCCAAAATTCCAGCTCTCAAGATTAGTAAACACCTAGGGCTAGCATCCTACCAAAAATTAGCCCAATTTCATATTCCTAAGGTCCATTTTCGGGTTACTCATTATGTCATATAAAATCTGTCTAGCCCAGTAAAATTTCCAGCATGACCAGTTTTAGTAAACAAATTTCACTAAAAATAATCCGTAACTCCTTTTAACGAAATTCCAACTCTGATATCTAATATATACATAAAGATAGTGTCACACCAAAAATTAACAAAATTGAAGGTCCCTATGGTCTCTTTTCGGGTCTCACAAGACAGCCTAAAATCTGCACTGCTCCAGTAAATTTCATAGCTTGCCACGTTTCCTTCCTAAATGGCCCTAAATTTCATTGTTTGTCATAAACGCTTTATTAAACTTCAAACTTACCCTTTTCATGGGAAATTTACAGATTCAATCACGCTACAAGCATCATACACAAATCATTACAAAACAGCTTGTGTGCCACATATGTCACTTCTTGGCCATACTCACCATATTCCCACTTAAACAACCCTTAGCCAAGTTTGGTGCACACGCACCCCAGCCCATTTATGTACATGCAAGGCCAAATAACATATCCATAATGATCATATTAAGCTTAACATACAAAAGCATAAATCTTGTTCACATCTTAACCCATATCTCATCACTCCATGCAAAAACTACCCCAATTTCTTTTAACCCCTTCCACCGTATGCCCTATCCATGGAAAAGAAGGGATCTTTAGCATGTTCATCTTGGATTATCACATAATAGTGCTTAAAACCAATAAAGAATCCACCTTTAAGAAAAAACCTACACATACACGCCACTTAACCCCTAGGCCGAAAGTTTCATGCATCAAGGCTTAGCATTTCACATCTAAGATTGAATCTTAAAGTTTTCTAGACATTCATGCAAGCACTTTCACATTCAAGCCACAAAAAGTATAGTGTACTTGCCTTCATAGTCCTTGGATCTTGCTTGAACTTGTTGGTACGAGAAGCATTCCCACCCATCTTTTCCTATTACATACGGTGTATGGTATTTGTTAGCCACTCCTTTAGTTTCATAATACAACTAGGTTGAGGGTTAGATGATCTTACCATTTGCATCTTGAACGGGTTGAGAAAAATCCACTCTTGCTAAGGCACTACCCTTGTTTGAAGTCTGGAAAATCTTTGCCTAGAACTGTGAAGTTCACAGTTTTGTCAAAGAGAGTGATTCCATATGAGCTTCATCCCTTAAAATGTAACTTACTAAAGATTAGGGAGGGGTGTCTTACCTAGACAAACCTTGAGGTTGGAGTGGTTCTTGGACTCTCTTGCTCAATGCCCTGCCCGGTTGTTTTTGAGAGAAAGGAGGGAACACTTTTGAAGTTATTCCTTGAATAAAGACTACTCAAAAGGGTTAGATAGGCTTCTTGTTAAAAGAGAAGAAATTAACTTCTCCTTGGGTAGGCAACCGGCGGCTCCCTTCATGGGGAGAGGGAAAGGCATCCTTTAAATGAAAAACTCTTTACACTCAACTACCTTATTCATTTAAGGTTTCTTAATGATCTTGGTTGCTATGACTTATCTCATAAGGCCTTATGGCCGAAATATGCATATATACTCCATGTATATATTTTCCTCAATAATGCATATATATATGTATGTATATATATATTTATCTCATATCACAATCATTTAAGTGTTCTTTTCATAAACCTAAATTCATTAGGCTGCACTTTTATACATATGGCCGGAATATATATGTATATATATATATATATGTATATATATTCCGCATATATTTTTCATAATTCTTACCCACATGTGCATAGCTATATATATCCGTATATACATGCATATACACATATATATTTGTATTTTCTTTAAAATAGGTCATAAACCTTAAAATACACATTGTGGCCGAACAAACTTTCCCAAAATCATTTATTGTCATATATATACCTGGATCTATATATATATATATTATATATATATGTCAATATATATGTGTGTTGTATATATATATTATACACAAATCTATCTATTTCACGAATCTCATTGTTACATCTTAGACCATAAACATGGACGATCCACTTTGATATAAGTATACACTTAGATCTTTGAAATTCATGAAGTATCAAGAAGATTTCTTGCATACATAGATTCATGTGTTTTCTATATACGGTTCTTTAAGTAAACTATTCATTTGTATTGTAATCCATTAAGACGTTTATTACATGGGAGCTTTCACTTTAGACTATACATGTACGCATATTCGTACATATCTATATATATATATATATATATATATATATGTCCATGTATGTCCAGTGCTTATACAAGCGTGTCATGTAACCTATTCTCCGCCAAGTTAAATCTGTTAGACCTTGAGAATTTCTATAATTAAAGGTTAAAGTTCCTTTGGTCTTACTTCAAAATGGTACCCGGCGGCCATATTGGGGATGGATGAAGAGAGTACTTCATTTATTAAAGACTTAATTAGGCCCATCTTTTGGAGTGTGTATAAGGAACCTTATCCCATTAGTTAATCCTTAAAACCCCATGGCCGAAAACATATGTCGGTGTATGTAATTCAATTGAATCTCACCTATGCTCCCATTTCCTCTCTTAATATATTATATGTATGCACGTGTTTGTATATTACTATGGGCTGCCCCGTATATTTTCTATGGACCATAACCCATCAAACCCCTTATCACATGATAGTCCATCAACCTGCGTATATGTATATCCAAATGTATGCCCATACCAGGTGTGTAACATAGTCTGACTTCTTATTGAATTTGAAGTTGCCTATCTAAAAAAACTTCTTCTAATTGTTCTCAATTCTCAGGCAAACAATTTAATACTCTTACGTAAAATTCCAACAGTTCACTTGCTTCATGTTTTACACTTTGGGGGGTATGCTAATTCCCTTTTATCTTAAATAATCGTAGGTAAAGCCGAAGATATCCTCCTTTCAAGGTATCATTCTCTTGCCTTGCCTCACCCCAACCTTAGAGGTCGTACTAATTTAGGTGGGGTACAACAAATCAGCCCGCACATTTCTTAGCACAATCCTCCATGATCACGACGGGCTTACATATCTATCCCATATTCTCTTCCCTCATATTCGCTGCCATGTACATATGGATATCACTGCTGCATCTCTTCGACACCCAAACTCGGATGCCTATAATGGGGCCCTCCCACCTTAAGCGTCCCACCATGTCTATACAACTCAACTATTCCATGTGTTGCCTGTATCGTTGGATGCAGGCACTTGCAGTATGTTTTTCATTCACTAGCTAGATATGCTACGATTTCTTTACTTTACATATGAATATAAGTTGTGTTCTCATTCACTGCTTTTATGTCGGCTACTGCACTACTGTTGGATCCTGCTACCTTCTTTGCTGTCAGAACTCATGCAACTCCCGGTCAAGCACTACCACATCGGCATTCATGCGACTCACATCACCAACTTTTTCTTTTCTGAGTTCCTTGTTTAGCATATATTTCTTTCCTTTATTTGCAGGGTTGATGTAATTGTTTCATTAATTTTTGGGAGAGTCTCCTGTAGTGACATGACGTATATGTAATCACAGTATTCCTCCGCCACAAGTGAAGGTATAATTAATAAAAAACTGGATGTGACGCCCCTCTTTCATCAAATATATATATATATATATATATATATATATTATGGAAAAGATTTTATTAAAAGAAACCTCACTTGTGGCGGAGGAAAACCATATTACATAATAAAGTCATCGTATGAAAATAGCGAATGCAATGAACGAATAATAGTCAACCTCCAATCATACATGATATACCGCATTAAAACCTTGCCAAGTAAAACCACCATTGTGGATAAAATATTGGCGAAGGAAAAAGCGTACATATTTGTACAATTGGAGTCTTGATACATAACAATGCTCAGTAAACAATATAGCCGCCAACATTCAAAGCCGAGAGTAGCTATAAATCTTCAATGTGTGAGCTGCAACAGTAGATATCACCAAGGCCGAAACCCTTGCAACCGTAGAAGTGAATCCAACGCCCATCCATTCTTGCAACAAAGATGTCCTCACGGGGTGTCAGTAGAAAACGTGCATGCCAAAAAAGAGATTTAGTGGCTCGCATATGAAGAAGATGTATAATAAATAATGTGCATGTAAGGAACATACCAACGTTGCATGTATTCACCAGGAACAAAAGCAACCACCAGAATGATACGCCTAAGAGAATCTGCGAACATGTGACGAGCCAGCATTGAAAAATGTATAGTGTGCTGCGTATGATCGCCCACCAATATGCAAACATGCTCAGGAAAGAGACCAAGCCTGACATCAGAAAGAGGAGTGTGCACAATATATATATTCCTTTTTCTTCTTTTTCGAAGTTATGTACTATGTCCTACTTTCTTTTCCTTTTATTTAAGTGGTTCTAATTTCTTGTGTCATGTATTTTATTTTGGTTTAATATGTCCTAATATTTAAGTTGTTACCTATTTATATTGTTTTAATTCCTATGACGAATTCATAACGTTTGTTACCAAATTTCGTCGCATATATCGATATATTGGTTATCTTATCATTCGGTTATTATTCCGAGCGTTTCTAATCCCGACATACTATCGGTGTTCTAATAAACCCTAACTCAAAATTTTAATTCTATCAAAATTTTATCGACATCGCACTTTCGTTTTATTTTCTATTTCCTTATTTCTTTTTCTACCGACCTAGAAATGCGGGTCGTCAAGATAGTTGTTCCCATTCAGCATGTGGTTTGTAATGGTAATAGGAGTGGAATCAACCATATTATGATTTGAACTTACTCCAGTGGAGTTAGTATGAATAACAGCAGGACTAGGATTTGATAGAACTTCAATTCATGTTGATTCCATTACTCAATTTCTAATCGCAGATAATGCAGAGCAAAGAAAGAAAGAAAGAGATAAAAAGTAGTAAGACTTTTTGAGTTTTGAGCTCTTGGATCACTCTAGCTTTGATATCATATAGAGAAATTAGAGCTCACACTTACAATACACACTTAAAATGAGCAAGAAGAACACTTCTATATTGATTACAACGGCCATAAAGCTTTACATATACATGGGAAGATCCAATGTCTAGTTCACTGAAAATGACATCCTAACGGCTACTTTACCTGGATAAAAACAATCAGGTAAACTCATCCAAAATCATCAAGTTGATGATGTTCGATAGTCTATGATCATTCTATGATTATGTACACTAACTTCCTGGAATTAAGCAAAAATACATAGAAATTTATATATAGGAACAAGTGTTTGGCACTTAGATAAAATTGCTCGACTTAATGTCTCAATGAAGTTGGCACACCCTTGGCATGCCTGGTCTGGACCTTGGCACGCCAGGCTGGTGTTTTGGCATGACAGGTTTACCCTGTTTGTCCTGGTCGGTTGATTCTCCTTGTGAGGCCAGTATTCCAACATATCATGGAGTTAGTTTTACAAACAAATATTAACCAAATAAAATTAAATTTATTTCATATATATCAAGAAAGCCTATCAAACTCATAAACCCAAAGAAACCTTCAACCAATTAGAACAATAAGCTAATAACTATTTTGGCATTGATTTAATTTTCCACATCAACCTTCTAAGTTTCATTAGAATTTTATACAACATATACAAGCTATTTACATGTCACACCTGACATTCTAAAAATATTGTTACTTTCAACAAATATAGAGAACAAAACACAACATTTCTTCATAATTTTATGTCAACATGAACCATAAAACAATGCTACTTGAACTGGATTACAATATTCGTTTCAGTAAATGAATATTAGAGACTATACGATTTTAAGTTAGACATCATGTAATGAGCAACAAGTTATGGTATTATTCAACTCAAAATGCTTTCAACAATGAATATAAATTTAACTCTCTATGTTATTTTAGAGTGAATTTGAACAACTTTCTTATGATCAAAGATTCATAAGAAAACAACATTTTGATGTTTCGATTGTACCATAAACTCAACAAAAATCACATTCCATCATCAATCTTACATTTAGTTTAGTTTCTATCTATAGACAAATAAGTTTCATTACTTGCAATGTGTGTTTGAGAACATAAGCACAAAACTCAATTAGTTAGTTATGCGCTACATTAAATGCAAGTCTACAACCCTTAAACCATATATATTGTTATGATGAAATACATATCAACAAACTTCATAAAAAAACTGTTGACTTATACTTTTTATGATTTTATAAAAGCGTATAAGCATGCAATACATCATATACAATTTTCATACTTTCTTGGATTACACTTGTATCTCATTAACACAATTTCCATTCAGGAAATATTCTAGACATCATAATATCGTCTATATTCCTTTTTTTACACCCTTATTCATGTTCATGATTCAAAATCATAGCTTATTAATCAAATGAGAAAGGTCAATTATTAATTCAACTATTGATTCTAAAATCATAAATAAATAGGTCATGTGTCGTCTAATATAAAATGGATTTCTCATTCTTGAAATATATTCTATAAATAACAACTTGGTTAAATAAGTCCCACTTACAACGCTTATATAAGGTTAATTTAAATGACATCATCCTAACTTAGGAATCCATCTTAAATGATTATAAGTTTTGCACAAAACTCTTTTTAGCATACCCACAAAGACATCCAATACCTAAGACTAGAAATCTTCATGTACACATATGTACCATCATAAAGTTACAAAAATAACTAACATTAGTTATTTCATTTTAAAATAAAACTCTCTTCACAAAAACTGGAAGCAAACTATTAAATATGTGTCTCTTAGATTTTTTCATTTGACCAAAAATGCTTTTAGAAGTTTACACACTACCATGCTTCACATTTGAACATATAAGTAAATTCCTGTTTAACATGAAGTCTGAAGTCAAATGACAAAGACAGTACAAAACTAATAACATGATTTGAATATAAAATCTTTAATAAGATATCAAGTCAAATCATATATAAGCGCGTGGCTCCTTAAGTGGGACTTCATGGGACATCAATTGCTCCCTAAACAACATCAGCGAAAGACTTCAACTTTGTGCGGGGATAATCTGGTAGATCGGGGGGGTGGCCATGAAAAGAGCCATACGCCGTAGCAGCAATTGCTGAGAAAGTCGGAGTTAGGTGTTGAAGCATCACTTGGGACGAAGACAAGTGAAGAAGCACAATCCAAGATTGAGTAGCATTGCAATAACAAGAACCCTTGGATTGAGTGGAGAATTAAGGCCTAGGATGATAGGATTAGTGAGCTGGCAGTTTTATGGGGAGCTAACTGCCAAGAGCACGTGGGTTGCGAAGGAGGCAAGGTGCGAGGCAACCTCAGGTGCAGAGGAGAGTTGGAGAAGAAGGACTCTCACCGCGGGAGTTTTCAAATGCACAGAAATGACTGTATTGCCCTTGTAAATTGGCAGTTATAGTGGTAGAAGTAAGGGTAAAATAGTCATTTTATTCTTTTTGATTTTTCCCTCCACTCGAATTGTATAAGACGGGTTTGGGGTCATCTTCTTAACCCGGTTGATTTGTAACTGAAAATCCAAGTTGGTTACAGTTTTTCTCTCTCAATAATGTTGCAGTTCTTCGATTCTTCTCTTGTGCTCCTTGATTTCTGCAGTTAGTTTTGTTATTGTAATCAAATTTAACATGGTATCAGAGCGTTTTCTTCGCTGCTGATATGCATACTGTGTTTGGACTTTGATTCATATCAATTAGATTTCTGAAATTTGCTGAATTCCATTGAATATTTCGATTATGGCTTCAACTTCTAGAAGTTAGAGAACTGGTATTTCACAACCAGTTGAAAACGCCACCAGTAATCCGTATTATCTCCATCCTAGTGATAGTCCGGCGATTATACTTGCTCAGCCCCCGTTGAATCCACATAATTTTCATTCGTGGAGTAGAATGTTTCAGATGGCACTTCTTGTCAAAAACAAGATAGGTTTTATTGATGGTACTATTGAGCAACCAGGTGTGACTGATCCGCAGTATAGTGCGTGGAGGAAGGTGAATTCGATGGTGCATTCCTGGATCATGAACAGTGTGATGCCTTCAATTGCTCAAAGCATTGTTGTGGTATGATAGCGCGCAGGAAGTCTGGAATGATTTGAAACGCAGGTATGGTACATATGATGCTTTTAGATTGTCAAATCTTCTTGAAAATTTCTATTCTGTTAAGCAAGAAAATGATTCAGTGAACGATTATTTCACCAAAGTGAAAGTTCTGTGGGAAGAGATGATGGTGTTGAAACCTCTTCCCATGTGTACTTGTCGTGGTTGTAGATGTAATGTTGGAGTCAAGCTACGTGAATTTGTTGAGACAGATTATGTCATTAAATTTCTGAAAGGCTTAAATGAAGAGTTTGAACCTGTTAAGTCTCAAGTGTTTGTAATGTCACCATTGCCAAAGATTGATGAAGTGTTTGCAATGGCCTTGAAGTATGAAAGGAAGTTAACTGGAATGAATGTGCAGAATTCTCTTAGTAGTAATCCAACTGCACTTATGGTTGAAGAGACTGATGGAAACAATATGGTAGCAGCAGTGAATTCATATGCAGGTAGAGGAGGTAGTACTGGTTACAGGAGAGGAAATGGAAGATTCTTTCCAGATGGCGGAAAAAGGCCTCAGTGCACACATTATGGCATGGTTGGACATGTTGAGCAGAGGTGTTATCGCAAGCATGGTTTCCCTCCTGGATTCAAGACAAGGAATCAAGTAAACATGTCTGAGGTGGTGAGTAATAATGGTCAGACATCACAGATGGAGCAGGGAAATAGGATGTACCAAGCTCTGTTGCTCACACCAGAGCAGACTCAAAAGTTGTTGGCGTTGCTAGCTGTTAATGATGAAAGCAAGAATGCTCCTGTTCATGGTCAGATTGCTGGAAGCCAAGGGGCAGTGATGTCTGCCCTCTCAGGTAATGATCAAGATGAGAGTCACTCTAATAATTTGAACATTTGGATTATAGATTCAGGTGCTATTGATCATATAGCTTGCAGCCTTAAACTCTTCCAATCTTATCTTTTTATTGAACATGTTTCCATCAGATTGCCCAATAACCTCTCAGTATCAGCCACACACATGGGAACAGTGGTTATCAATCCTTATTTGGTTGTTCATAATGTTCTCTTTGCTCTTACCTTTGCTTATAATCTTCTCTCTCTCACTAAATTGCTATCTGTTCCTTCTGTTCTTATTCAGTTCCTGGGTAAATATTGTAACATTCAGGAACGTGCATCCCTGAGGATGATTGGTCCAGCTGAGCAGCATAATGGCCCATTTTATCTCCATTGCACTCACATACAGTCCAGTCAAGTCTCTTCATCATTCAGTTGTTTGTCATCCACAGCTCAAATCATTGATCCTTCCATGCTGTGGCATTATAGATTAGGACATCCTTCTCATTTTAGAATAAAGGAGATTCGCAAGTTAGATGACTCAGTTTATGATTACAATGATACTCATAATTGCACAGTATATCCTTTAGCAAAGTTGAAGAGAAATAGTTTTCCTGTTTCTGAGTCTATTTCTAAATGCCCCTTTGATCTTGTACATGTTAACATATGGGGTCCATACAAACATCCCACTGTATATAACCATCGCTATTTCTTAACCATCGTTGATGATCACACAAGATACACTTGGGTGTATCTACTGAAACAGAAGTCAGAAGTTAGACGTGTCATTGAGAGCTTTTGGCACTATGTCAACACACAGTTCTCCGAAAACATCAAATGCATGAGAACAGATAATGGACTTGAATTTAAGATGGACCAATTCTTTATGGCTAAAGGCATAATTCATCATACATCTTGTGTATACACTCCACAACAAAATGGAGTTGTAGAGAGAAAGCACCAACATATACTCAATGTAGCCCGGGTGCTTAGATTTCAAGCCAACATACCTATACCTTATTGGGGATTCTACATTTAGCATGCTGTCTATCTCATAAACATCATTCTCACTCCACTTCTTAAACAACAAACACCTTATCAGTGCCTATATGAAACTTCCCCATCTTATCAGAACCTGAAAATCTTTGGTTGCTTAGCCTTTGCTAGCAATGTTTCTCCTCATAAGACCAAATTTGATCCAAGAAGCGTACCATGCGTATACCTGGGCGTACCTTATCATACAAAAGGCTTTCTCCTTCTTAATTTGACAACTAAAGATATCTTTATTTCAAGGGATGTCCAATTCCATGAGCATGTCTTTCCTGTTGAATCATCACCTTCCTCTTCACTCAGTACACCTTTGCCTTCAGCAGTTCAACCTTAGTTTCCTTCTTTCTTTTCTGAGCCATCACATCCTGATTGCATCCCAGTACCCACAACATCTCCTTCTAATCTCATGTCCAGCCATAATAATTCTGATACTGCACCTTCTTCAGAATCTTCCTCTTTCACACCTGTTACGGATGTGTCTCTTGTGAATCATCAGCCCTGCACTGGTCTTGAGGTCCATTTGCCTCCTATCCTTCCTGATGCTTCAGAACCATCCATGTCAAAACGGACAAGAAATCCACCTAAATACTTGCAAGAGTACTATTGTAATCTACTTACTTGTGCTTCGCCATCTTCTGGTACCTCACATAGATATTCTACTCCTTATCCCATTGAAGCCTACATGTCTTATGACTCATTAGCACCTAACTATAAATCATATGCTCTCAATATTAGTGTGCAACAGGAACCAAGATCATATCGAGAGGCAGCCAAAGCTGCTCATTCGCATAAGGCAATGCAGCTGGAGTTAGCTGCTCTTGAGGCTAATCATACCTAGTCACTGGTTCCCTTGCCTGCTGGAAAGACACCAATTGGGTGTAGATAGGTTTATAAGGTTAAGTATAGGCTAGATGGCAGTGTTGAGCGATATAAATCAAGACTTGTGGCAAAGGATTACACCCAGCAGTTGAGAATTGATTATACGGATACATTCTCACCTGTAGCCAAACTTACCACTATGAGATTGCTCTTGGCTGTAGCTTCCATACAAAATTGGTATGTGCATCAGATGGATGTTAACAATGCGTTTTTGTATGGTGACCTTATCCAAGAAATATATATGGCTTTGCCTGATGGAGTTCCTGCACCTGCACCAAACACAGTATGCAAACTGCACAAATTCCTTTATGGCTTGAAGCAAGCCAGTCAGGAGTAGAACATCAAACTCACCCAGTTTCTGTTTAGCCAAGGTCGTGTCCAATCCAAACATGATTACACCATGTTTACTCAAAGGACATCAGATGCCTTCTTGGTTCTCCTAGTCTACGTTGATGACATTATAGTGGCTAGCAATTCCATCTTCCTGATCACTCAGTTAAAATAGGCTTTACATCGAACCTTCCAGATAAAAGATTTAGGTCCCTTGAAATATTTCCTAGGCATTGAGGTGGCAAGGTCACAGAGGGGGCTTATGATCTGTCAGAGAAAATATGCATTAGAACTAGTGGAACAAGCGGGGTTATTGGGTGCCAAACCAACTAAGAGTCCAATGGAGCAAAATGTGAAGCTGGCACATAATAACTCCATGCTTATATCAGATGTGTCAGGTTATAGGAGGTTGATAGGCAAGTTATTGTATCTCACAATAACCAGACCTGATATTTTGTTTACAGTACAACAGTTGAGTCAGTACCTTGATGCACCAACTGGATTGCACTTGAAAGCAACACATATGTTGCTTAGATACCTTAAGGGTATAGCAGGGCAGGGGCTTTTCTATCCTAGCAAAGGGAAACTGGAACTAAAAGGTAATGTTGATTCTGATTGGGCAGGTTGTGTGGAATCTAGGAGATCAGTCACATAGTACTGTATGTTTCTTGGTAATTCTTTAGTGTCGTGAAAGGCAAAAAAGCAGAGCATAGTGTCCAGGTCTTCTTCTGAAGCGGAGTATAGAGCGTTGGCATTGGCAACATGTGAAGTTCAGTGGCTTCTGTATTTACTGAGTGATTTGGGCATAATTCACACTAGACCTGTTGAATTATTTTGTGATAACAAAAGTGCGATCTATATAGTTGATAATCCAGTATTTCATGAGAGGACAAAGCATATAGAAATAGATTGCCATGTTGTGAGGGACAAATATCAACAAGGTGTGATCATTCCTATGCAAATCAAGACGGAGCATCAGTTGGCAGATGTGTTTACGAAAGCACTTGATTCAATAACACTTCAGAACCTGACTTCTAGTATGGGTGTGTGCAACTTGTTTAAGGCGTCAGGTCTGAGGGGGGGTGTTGAAGCATCACTTGGGACGAAGACAAGTGAAGAAGCACAATCCAAGATTGAGTAGCATTGCAATAACAAGAACCCTTGGATTGAGTGGAGAATCAAGGGCTAGGATGATGGGATTAGTGAGCTGGCAGTTTTATGGGGAGCTAACTGCCAAGAGCACGTGGGTTGCGAAGGAGGCAAGGTGTGAGGCAACCTCAGGTGCAGAGGAGAGTTGGAGAAGAAGGACTCTCACTGCGGGTGTTTTCAAATGCACAGAAATGACCGTATTGCCCTTGTAAATTGGCGGTTATAGTGGTAGAAGTAAGGGTAAAATAGTCATTTTCTTCTTTTTGATTTTTTCCTCCACTCGAATTGTATAAGACGGGTTTGGGGTCATCTTCTTAACCCGGTTGATTTGTAACTGAAATTCCAAGTTGGTTACAGTTTTTCTCTCTTAATAATATTGCAGTTCTTCGATTCTTCTCTTGTGCTCTTTGATTTCTGCAATTAGTTTTGTTATTGTGATCAAATTTAACATTAGGGTTCGGGCGCAGTTAGAGCAAAGCGTTCAACTGTTTGCTATTTTGTGTTCATCGAAAGCATATAGTTCAGATGTACTAGTTGCCAAATGTCCCAGCCAAAAGTGCTAGTCCTTTTGTTTTTAAAATTTTTTGTCTTTTTGTTCTTTGTCGTTTTTTAGTCAAAAATGCTAGTAGAAGTACTAGTTGCCAAATGTCTCAGCCAAAAGTGCTAGTCTTTTTTGTTTTTTAAATTTTTTTTGTTCTTTGTGTTTTTTTAACCAAGAGTGCTAGTAGCCAAAACTAATAAATTGTCTTTTTTTTTAGTTTTTCTTCCTTTTGATTCCAAACCAATTGATTCATCAATGACTTAGCCTGTGTTCTTTTCTATATTTTCTTTTTTAATTTTGATTATTTATATTTTTCAATACATGGTTTTTACTTTTACATTTTTCGCAGCACAAAAATATAATTTTTGCACAAAACAATGACACCATTGGGAAAAAGTAATCACCTCAAATTAAAAAGCATGATACAATGATAAAAATAAGTACCACAATAAGTATTTTACATCATATGCATTGATAAACTATTTTAGATCATCAAATAAAAACTCATAAAAGAAACAAGCAAAAGAATCTCTTTGTCCACATACTATTTGGTGGACCGTTTCCAGTAACTTTATACATTAGTCTGGACTTGATGAATCGTTATTAACCATTTAACAAGTTCGAAAAGAGAAGGTAAGGAAACAACACATAAGAAGAATCGATATTGTCTTTCTTCGGTTGCCAAAGAAATATATATATAGACACCCACAACAGCCATAAGTCTCACAGAATTGGTAACTTCGCCTGTATCTTTCATCACAGCAAACTTTAAGCAGTCCGCCGAAAATGATGAAGTTCAAGTTGCTGATATTTGTTTTTTCAGTGCTTGCCTTTTGGATTCAGATGGGAAACTGGGATATCATAAGTGCTCAAGGTTAGCAAGCTTTTGATGTACATACGACTTGGGTGATTAGATGTATCATGTAGGTTGTAGTCACTGGTAGGAACTTTTCTTAAACTCCTTGCTGATTATGTATGATTTTCTGTTGTCTTTATGGGTCGCAGTAAAATATCAACACTCGCTTCAGCCAATGGAAACAAGTGCTCTGCGAAGTACCCGCACAGAATTCTCCCAACAGACAATGTTCAGGAAGCTTCAGAATGAATTTTGTACAGTTCCAACTTGCTCTTCTGACGCAGACTGCGGAGTTTCTGGTCAATATTGCCTCTGTGATTTGGATGATGGGACATGCTATGAAGAACCTCCCTGCGAAGGTGTTCACTGCGAGGACGATAGTGACTGTGAATTGCCTTGGAAAACTTGCAAATGTGATGAGGAAGAACAGCAGTGCTACGAGGCCATACAATAATCAGCTCCTCTAGTTCTTTATTAGAGCGCTATACAATCCAACTTATGATAATTGATGAGTAACTATTCGATATTTGAATAGTTGATTATTAACTATTAAAATATGAAAACGTAAAAGAAATTGACGTGCCCGTAAACCGGGATGTCCTTAAATTAATAAGGTCGGCAAATATAGCTGCATAATCTATTGGAAAATGTTTAACTACCGGTTACTTATTGACCATATATATTAAAAAGATACTGGTTATATTGTGGGATTAGTCTAGTATCTTTTCTTCATTTATGAATATCTCTTCAACCTCCCTTTTATAATTAGCTCCGTTTACCAAAATATACAAATCAGAGAGTACCGCAAATCTTAATTGTCTTAAACATGTTATCAAAAACATGTTATGGTTTTCATAAAATTTGATAGACACTACAAATCGCCTTAAACATATCGTTGTCAAGCATAAATGAACAATAAGTATAATAACTTAAATCATGAAAGCAAACCCAATCTTCTATTTATTAGGCCAGTTGAAACTTAAACACCTCTGATCATTAAGAAATGCGAAGTTTGGACCTTAGAACACTAGCATTTCTAAGTGCAGCTATAACGACAAATACTACGCTATTCCAAAGCAGTATGAGCTCAAAGATTAGCGGCAGGAACAATTAAAGCGATACCACCCTAATCCCATCTAACTTATATATATAAACCAATTAACACAAATTACACCCACCATCTTCATAAGAGAAAACGGCAGCCAACCTCCCCTCTCAACACATTCGGCCGCCAGCCATAAAGAGCAAGAGAAGCGAAATTCCGTCCGTTTCAATCCGGTTCTTGTACGATAGAGTATAATCGAGGCTAAAGGCAAGTACCCTTGCAATATTTGCTACGTGTGTGTAATCTTATGACGTTATTTTTGTATCAAAAACAGATCATGCATGCTGTATTTGTGTTTGCATAGATTGTTGATCATATGTATGTACTTGTTGTAATTATGTATTGGATATATGTGTGTATGTATAAATATGGAATAATCTCAGTTGTTTCTCCATGTTGGGCCGTCGGGTATGGGGGCGCCACCTAGGGCAGCAACCATGTTGTATAAATATATATATATATATATATATATATATAGAAAAAAGATGGCTCTCGCGATCACGGAAGCATCGCGGCATTAGCCGCCGCCGCTGACTTCTACAGCCCAATTCCGATTACAGTCTCTCCGATCGCATACTACATTTTCCTCCGATTGCAGTTTTTTCCATTCGTTACTGTTTTCACCTGTCAGTTTCGATCCGAAACATCAAATTGATATCCATACCGATGGCGGCTGAGCCACCGCCTTCGTTCGCAGCAGTAGTTTTCGGTGAGGCTTCAACGCCGAAAAAATATCCATTGCCCCAAAGACCGTTTCATGAGATAAAGGCATTCCCATGATATCATTCCTGGATTCTGAAATTGATGCCCTTGCTGCGCCATTCAGATATTCATTGGTAGGTACATTCTGGTCTGGCCGTCCCCCTTTAAAAGTTATTCGCGAAGTATTTGAAAAAATTGGTTTCCATCATGATTTGCGTATTACACTTATCGATCAAACGCATATTCTGTTGAATTTCTGCAATGAGGCGGATTACATGCGATGCTTTTATCGCCGATCATGGCATATATCTGGTTGTCACATGCATATTACGAAGTGGACTGTAGATTTTGATCCTACTGCTGATGTTCCCATAGTCCCCATATGGATCGCGATACCTGGGCTTCCTATCCACCTTCATCGCAGGGAAGCATTATTTGAAATTGTCAGTACGATAGGGTCTCCTATCAAGTTGGACGTCGCAACCTCAGATGGTCTGCGGCCATCTGTTGCACGTGTTTGCGTAGAAGTGGATGTCTCCCAAGACTTATCTCAGAAGATATACCTGCAGGCAAAGAATAGATTTATTCTGCAGAAAGTGGTCTATGAAGATCTTCCGTTATTTTGTACCACATGTCGACGGTTAGGCCATGCAACTGGCTCATGCCCTCCAACAGAAAAAGCAGTGGTGCCTGTTCCACCACCGCCACCACTGCCTCGCCCCCCTCTACAGAGATGGACACCAGTTAAGAAGAAAACGGTAGCAGCGCCTCCTACTGAACCTACATTTATGGGCCCTTCTAATGCAACATCAGTTCCGCCACCTTATGACACTTCACGCGATGCTAATGCCGACCATGGTGATATCCCACAGTCAGACAATTTTGTTAATCTACCTCCTCAAGACCATTTCAATACCTTGAATGAATATGTTGATGCAGGGGCGGTGGATCCTCCATTTCAAGAAAATTTGGATAATTGTGATTTTGGCCACTCCTCTGATACTGACTTACCGGTTGCTGATCTTACATCAGAATTACCAATAGTGCCAGACAACGTGGCTCGGCGTATGCAGTTACTTCCTCCATCCCCAGAGGAGGATATTTTGATATCCTGTTTGCAAGAATCTACCGATGATGCGGAATTTGTTCCAGTGGTTCCTCGTCGAAAACGTCGTGCAAGGAAATATTTGCCTCCATTGCCTCCTTCCACAATCCTTACTCGTAGTGCTTCTCACGCCATTCAGGAAAGTGACTCTACCCTTACTCAATGAATATGTTAATATGGAATATTAGAGGCATGCGAGCCTCTATGCCTAGACTGCATCATTTGATCCGCGTTCATCATTTATATTTACTTGCTCTGATAGAACCTAAACATTCCCCTCTAATATCACACGTTTTGCTTTAGACCTTGGATTTCCACAACATTACTCCTCTCAGTTAGAACATATTTGGTTTTTCTGGGGTGACTCACATTTTCATCTGGTTTCAGCACAGGATCAAGAACAAGTGGTACATTTCACTCTTCTTTTTCGGCCTATGCATATTACATTTGTCTTATCGGTGGTCTATGTCAAACATACAGTGCCTTTACACCGCAATTTATGGCATTCCTTATGTACGTTTTTGGACCATTCCGATTTACCTTGGATTGTTGGTGGGGATTTCAATTCTTTTCGCTCGCTTGATGATCATGATGGGCGCTCCCAACCCTCTCTCACAGCGTTACAGGATTTCAATGAATGCATTGAATCTTTCTCTCTTATGGCGCCGTAATTTATTGGTCCTCGGTTTACTTGGGTTGACGGCAGAAGACTTGGACGTGTACGCAGACGACTAGATTGGCTTTTTGTTAATCCTTCTTTTAATGATGTGTTTGATGATTTGAAACTTATACATCTTATGCGAGCTTCCTCGGATCACTCGCCCTTATTATTCATATGTAGGCAACAGTTGTTCCAGGGTTGTCGCCCATTTTTCTTTTTGGATTCTTGGTTATTACATCCAGACTTCCATTCTTATATGAAGCAAGCTTGGACATCTTATCCTATAACAGGCAGTATGTATGGCTTCTATACTAAATTATCTCGTCTAAAGAAGGATATTCAGCGTTGGAATAAAGAAATATTCGGAAATATATTTATCAATCTCATGCAAGCAGAAGCTAATCTTACTCGTGCTGAGAGCATTTGGGATTCTCAGCCTTCGGAAGAGCATCGTACGGCTTTCCAAAAAGCAAAAGCTGAGTATCAACAGGCATCTATATATGAGCTTCACCTTTGGAAACAAAAAGCGCGTGTTCGATGGCTGAAAGAGGGTGATGCAAACATGCGCTTCTATCACTCTATTGTCAAAGGCAGGAGGATGCAACAACGTATCCAGAAAATTCACACACTTGCTGGGGAACAATGTAACACACCCGATTCATCATGGCTGAGGCGGTATCATTTTATACTGCACTATTCACACGCGAGTCAACACAAAATCATGAAACGATTTTACGCCATATCCCCTGGTTAGTGACTGACGATGATAATTCTATTCTTATACAATTGCTAACGGCAGAGGAAGTGAAACAGGCAGTTTGACATTTGGATTCTCATAGCGCAGCAGGGCCAGATGGGTTTAATGGTAATTTCTTTCGCTCCTGCTGGTCGATCATACATGCGGATGTTCTTAAAGCAGCGTAGGAATTCTTTCTTGGCATTCCGCAGCCAGCAGTAATGGCTAGTGCTCTTATCACCTTGATTCCAAAGAAACAGTCTCCCGTAACATTCAGTGACTTCCGGCCAATATGCCTAACGAATTTCAAAGTAAAGTCTGTACAAGAATAATTGCATCTCGATTAAATACTCTACTACGAGACTGATATCGTCTGAGCAGACGGATTCTTGCCAGGTTCGGATATCTCCACCCAGGTGTTAATGGCACGTGAAATGATACATATGCTCGATAAGGGCGGTTCATAGCTATGTTTGAAGCTTGATATGATGATACGATCTTGGACCGTATGGAATTAACGATCGCTTCTTTCAACTCCAAAAGACACCTTTGATCAACCCTTGCGTGGGACAATGGCGCAAACACCACCTTCTTGGACAAGAGAAGTCAACAACGTCTACGTCGAGCAATTCAAATCTCCCAATCCAACATGTCGTTCCGTATCCTTGGATTGTGATTCACCAACTAGGTTTGCTCAAACCTTGATTGGATCTAGTCTTGATTTTACTTGGTGAAAACCAAAGGAAAAACACAAACAAAGGCAACACCCGATTGCAACAAAAACTGAAATTTTATCCTGAAAATTCTGAACTATCCTACCGTTTCTTTTGGACCCTAATATAATGCTATATTTTGATATTCCTAAAATTTAACTAATCAATCAAAGTCCTTATATTACTACCAATCAATCTAAAATTTACATAAAAGATAAGTCAAAGCTAATCAAGAAAAAATTACATAACTCAAATCCCTAAAATTTCGTACTGGAATTATACCCTGTCGGTTACTGGCTTATAGCTGCTTCTAGACGCTTAATTAGGGTTTTCACTCTTCAGCAAAGTTGTAGCTCATGAAATTCCTTGAATTTGAGCTTTTGAATCACCTCATTTGGACTCTTCTTGATAGAGATACGGGCCTCCAAAGATTAGGTATTCATCCAGTGAACTTCAATACTTTCCATTCTGGACTCCCAACCTGATTTCGGTCCATCTTGTAGCCTGAATTAGCAAAAGTGTAAAACATAAAAATCGGCACAAATTGAGCTATCTGAGACCTCCAAGTGGTTTGAACCCATTTGGATCAGTACTCCGACCTAGACGTCCAAAATACCGACTGGTGTCCGGCTGCCTTCCTGAAAAATAGGGACTCTTCAATCCACTTTCCATATCTAGCCTTGTCACCTTAGAAAACACTCAAAAACAGTAATTAGCACTATAAACACATATCACAAGACTCTATAAAATATCCTAGACCAAAAACAAAGACAACGCAAACAACTAGACTCGATATTACAACGACAACGCATAAAATGACCATCCTGCCCTTCCACCAACCCTTACATCTTATAATATGCATTAAACTCAAGGATAATCAAATCATGGCCTCAATGAACATAGAAAAATCATGCATCTACATTCTTCGGCTTATCCTGTACATGTTTGAACAAGAAGCTCTTTAGTTTACATATTCTATTCGTGCAAAAGCTTCTTGTTTGTGGAGTTAGTTTGTTCAAGGCCCTTGTTTGTGAAGTTTGTACGTTTAGGGCTCCAGTTTGACAATTGTGAAGTTTGATGAAGACTGAAAACCTTAATTCGGCGTCTAGAAGCGGCTATAATCCAGTAACCGACAGGGTGTAATTCCAGTACGAAATTTTAGGGATTTGAGTTATGTAATTTTTCCTTGATTAGCTTTGACTTATCTTTTATGTAAATTTGATTTAGATTGATAGGTAGTAATCTAAGGACTTTGATTGATTAGTTAAATTTTAGGAATATCAAAATATAGCATTATATTAGGGTCCAAAAAAACGGCAGGATAGTTCAGAATTTTCAGGATAAAATTTCAGTTTTTGTTGCAACCGGGTGTTGCCTTTGTTTGTGTTTTTCCTTTTGTTTTCACCAAGTAAACTCAAGGCTAGATCCAATCAAGGTTTGAGCAAACCTAGTTGGTGAATCATAATCCAAGGATACGGAACGACGTGTTGGATTGGGAGATTCGAATTGCTCGACGTAGACGTTGTTGACTTCTCTTGTCCAAGAAGGTGGTGTTTGCGCCATTGTCCCACGCAAGGGTTGATCAAAGGTGTCTTTTGGAGTTGAAAGAAACGATCGTCAATTCCATAGGGTCTAAGATCGTATCATATGATGAAGGCATTTGATAGGGTCAGCTGGGAATATCTGTAACTTCTCTTGCACAGGTTCGGTTTCTCAGGTTTCTTCAGTAAGATTATTTTAAATCATTTGCGAGCCACAACATTGTCTGTCTTAATTAATGGCCAGCCATCCGCCACATTCCGCCCATATAGAGGGGTCAAGCAGGGTGACCCTTTATCCCCCCTGCTATTCATTCTATCTTCAGGAGGACTTAGCAGAGGTTTGAAATCAATGGTTGCATCGGGAACAATTCAGCCCTTTCGTCTCGGCAAAGTCCCTTTCACTATCACACATTTGGCTTATGCAGATGATCTCTTAGTATTTTTAAAGGGGGCACAGAGAAATTTACAGCGCTTTCATGCCTTCTTAACACAATATGAAGAAGCCTCTGGACAAAAAGTGAATTATCAAAAGAGCAACTTAATTCCATCTTCTGCGGTACCACTTCATCAGCGCCGCAGATTTGCCAATCTTCTTAACATGGAATGCTCAAGTTTACCATTTCGATATCTTGGATCCTATTTGCATAAAGGTATCAACAGAGCGCGGTTTTGCACCTCATTATTACAACATGTCGACTCACGACTCCTGGGCTGGCACTCTCGTTTGCTCTCTTCTACCGGTCGTCTAGTTCTGCTACGTTCAGTCCTCTCGCCAATACCTTTACATATTATGGCGGCAGGAGCCCTTCCAAGGTAAGTGATCAAAATTATAAATAGGAAGATGGCAGCATTTTATTGGGGAGGTCGACATCATTGGGTTGTGTGGGATAACATTACAAGACCGCGTGAAGAGGGCGGACTAGGTCTTCGAGATCTCAATGCACTTCAGCAAGCCTATCACTGCAGAATATGGTGGTCCTATCAGCAGCATTCCACCCTCTGGAGCAAGTACATGCATGTCAAATATGGATGCCGAGACGATTATACCCATCGTTTATATGACTCCCCCATATGGAAGATCATTTGTCGTATTCATCCGACATGCATTGCCCATACTGAGGGACAAGCGAATCATCTCAGCTGGCTTCCAACGGCATCTGGCGAATTCTCCTTACGATAGGCTTATGATATATGCCGCCTCTACTCACGACGAAATTTATTTGGTTCAAGCATCACTCTCCTGTCATACAAATTTTTCTATGGCGTATTTTCCATTCGGCTTTACCTTTTGAGGACTTCATAGGCCGATATATTACCTCTAGGCCTTCGCAGTGCCCTTTCTGTAAGTCCGCATCAGCCACGGTAGATCACATCTTTATCTACTACTCACGCGTTTGCTCCATTTGGCACTATTTCGTAGGTGAATTGCTTTGTCCTCCACCGTCAACGCTGCCTCTCCGTCAATACCTATTATCCTGGTGGTATCGGTCATCTTTCTCTTCACTCTCTGGTGTTTTAAAAGTTGTTGTTCCATCAATTATTGTTTACAATCTATGGCGTATGTATTCGTTCTTAACATATGGGGACGCACAAAATTTCTCAACTCCATCACTTCGGGCATCTGTTAATTATGACATTGCAATGTGGAGTAAAGCCATTGCAAGATCTAAGCTAGCGTCTGTACCACTACCGCAATTTGTTTGGTTTCCTTCGCCTCGACCGCCGCGTCCTATATTGGTGCATTGGAGTACTCCACCTTCGGGTCTCTTCAAATTAAATATAGATGCGGCTGTAGGCAGACAGTATAGTGCAGGAGGTGCTATTTTGCGTGATCACACCGGCTCAAGTGTAGGGGCAATCTCCTTCCGCCTCCCCCCAGTACACCTCTAAGTGCTGAGATCCAATCTTCCATTTTCGGCTTATTGTATTTCCTTCCACTGCATCGCTCACTTATTCTAGAAACGGATTGTTCGCAGTTAATAGCTCGTCTCTCCCGGACAACATCGGTTAATGGCAATTATCATCTTCGCTTGCTTCATACATTGACACACCTTCATCGGCTGTATTTTCTGCATATTTATAGGGAGGCTAATATGGCTGCCCATTATCTTGCACAACATGCTATGTTGCATCCTTGCACGCAATTTTATACACATCACACGCTTCCTTCGTTAGTGAGTGGCGCCATTACTTTGGATCTCTCTACAGCTCACTTGCGTGTTCTTTAATCACGTCTTCCATATGCATTGGCAAGATTATCATAACTCTGCCTGTATCCTGCTGGATACAGGCAGGCTTGGTATGCTTTGTATCTCACTGATGTTTCGTTTGTTGTTGTGTTCCATCGCAACTTTTAATGCTGCTTCCCTCCTAACATGTGCATGGTTTGGATTCTTCCTCTGGATGCGCTACATGTACGCGGTGGATGAGACACACTGGCCCCCATACTATTCACCATTATTTTCGACGATAACATATTCACCCTGGTTGTTGTCTGTGTTTTTCAACACAGGCAACGTTGGTGCGTTTTCTTCATCTCCTCATCAAGCAACCCTTCGATATTTTCATTTGACTCATTTAGACTCACATCTGTGTTTCATTTCTTATGGTTGAATTCACTGCGACTATCCTTCACGAGGACGACACTGTTTCTCTTCAAGCAGACACTGGCCGATATCTTGGCAATACCTTACACCATCTGCGGTCCTTCTTCAGCGGCAAGATTTCTCCAACGTAGACGAGACAACACTGTTATTTACTATACATCAATCATTTCCTTGTATTTATGTTTCTATCGCATGATAGTCATACAAATATGTACGCTTTTTCCTTCGCCAAGGTTTTATCCACAAGGGTGGTTTTTCTTGGCAAGGTTTTAATGCGGCATATCATATACGACTGGAGATATACTCTTCTTAGCTCTTTGATTCATTTATTCACATAGGATGATTTTTGTAATATGGTTTTCCTCCACCATAAGAAAGGTTTTTAATAAAAGCTCCTTCCTATTAAAATATATATATATATATGTTTATGATGCATGATTCAAAATGTATATTCCTGATAAATTATGTGATGACATACGTGTATTTGGAAATCGTTTACGATGAATTTTGTGTGTTGGCCGAATTGAATATGGGGCTGGATAGAGGTGATGTTTACGAGTTGTGTGATGTTGGATAATCGTGAATTGAATCGTACGTTTATCAGTATTATCAAATTAGGGTTTTTGTCATCAAAAGTGGGGAAAACTAATTTTGAAAAATGGTATTTTCGTGATTCGAAGGTGGAATATAGTAGAAAATGAATAGAGAAGAACTCCGGTGGTCAAAAGTCTAGAAGACAGACAGCGCGTGGGGCTCACGCGTCAGCCAAAAACGATGCATGGCCAACCTTCTAGCAGCACGTGAGGGCACGTCTAGGGGAGTTAGGTCACGACTTGCACAGCAGTGTGTTAAGCGTGGACCGTACTAGGTGTCTATAAGGTTAGACGTTAGAAAAAATGAGTGGTGTGAAATTTAGGGTTTATGTCGAGTGATTAGTGTACGAGGGAGAGAAATTAGGATTTTGTGGGGGAATCGGAGGCTAGACCGGGGGAGCTGAGTGGGAGGGGTGCTTGGCTGAGGGGCAGTAGGGGGCTGTGAGGTTAGGGGGTTAGGGGTGAGGTGAGTGGGGTAGGAGATAGGGGAAAATGGATCGAGGGTGATACGCGTAAGTATATGCGCGTATATGCACATGCATAGGCGTGGATATATACGTGGATATACTTTTATGTGGGAGATAATTTAATAAAGTGTTGAAAAGGTGAATCGAAGTCAAAACAAAAATTAAAGTGATGATCAGAAATCGTATCGATAATCGAAAATTGTTTTGAAATTACATATTTTGAAAGTTAACCTTACGAATTAAATATATTACGGAGCTGGATTGATTCCGAGCAAATAGGTCGTCCGAGCGCATATAACTATGAGTGAGATAGGCCGCTCAGACACATATGACTGCCAATTGGGCCATCCAGGCACATATAACTATGAAGAGATAGGCCGCCTGGACACACATGACCATTGGGGAACCAAGTCCGTAAATCTTGCAATATAAGTCACTTGTAAGGTAAGAGCCATGATCATTGCATTACATCTATGAGAATCTATATATTGGATATGGATATCGGATATGGACAAAATCAAAGTTGTTATCGTATCATTGCCTTCATGGTTTTAAAAGTTGCATCACGGATTTTTGATTGTACTTACACTTGTCTGCGATGATTAAATTGTGTGTGCTTTAGTTGCTTGGTTGATTAGAAGGGTAAAGAGGTAAACTTTATTTGCAAAGAGAAGCATGCTATTTTATGTTTCGTCAATTATTTATTTAATTTACACTTGCTTCTCCGTGTATGATCCTATAGTAAATATAGTTAGGTTACTTGTTCGGCAACATGTCGCTCATACTACATTATCACATATTCTTGCAGATCCTCAAGATTACGAGTTAGTGTATATTGAGGACAATTAGGAATGGAGATGTTGAGGCTTTGGACTTGAGGATTCTTTCGAGTATATTTAGTAAAGATTTTTATTTAGACTTAGTAGTTCGTTCTTTTTCTGTTGATCTTGTAATACCTAGATCTTCGAGACATTGACTTTTCGTTAATGATATTTATTTCGAGGTTTTTATTCTATGACTTTCATTGACATCAATTTACGTTATTATGCTGACGTGTAATTGATTGTATCGACGTCTTGTATTTTTCTTAGTGAAATACAGCGAGAGAGTAGATTCAAGTACTAGGGCTCGTCAATACAGGTGGTCTGAGAGCATGGCTCTAGATCCACAGCGGAAACGTAGATTTAGGCCATGATTTTAAACAAAATTACTATTTTTCCCTTAGGCTATGATCTTAGACATAAGTGATAATCGGGTGGGGGACATGAGCGATAGGATACACTAAGCAGTCTTTTCTACTATTATACTTAAACTACTTCCGCTTTTGCCTACGTCCATACACCCACCCGCATTTATTAATCTTGCCTTATAAATTATAATCATGAAAATTTTAACGTTACAGCACGATGCCGCCAAGAAGAGACAATAGTAACAATAACGACAACGGTGAGAGTAGCGACCAGGGTGCCTTACCACAGGCGTTGGTGGATGCCTTGGTTCGCATTGGTGATGCAATTAGTAGGGCAATTCCTCAGCCGCAACAAAAAGGGACCCGTTACTACTACAGTGAGATGAAGCAAGTGCATGCCCCTACATTCGATGGAGATGTTGGGCCCGATGGTGTAGAAAAGTGGTTGCACGAAGTTGAGAATAATTTTGCATTGTTGCAGGTACCTGAGGGGATGCAGACTCATGTAATCCGTCTCTTCTTGATCGGAGAGGCGGATAAGTGGTGGACTACGGGGTCTATGGACCTGCCACATCCGGTTACGTGGGTGCAGTCCCATGAGGAGTTCCACAGGTTTTATAATTCACCGGCAATCACATTGTAGAAGATTGTTACGTTCGAGTCTCTGCGTTAGAGACCAGGGATGTTTGTTGCTGAGTACGTGAACCGGTTTAATGCCCTGGGTAGGTTTGTGCGAGAGATAATAGGTGACATACAGCTCCGCATGGTGAAGTTCGAGAAGAGTTTAAACAGCCGTATCCGTTAGGTCAATGCTCGAGACTTTGCCGAGTTGCTCAATGCATGCTATCGTGTGGAGAGCCACATCGACAAGCGTGATGAGGAGTTAGGGGCAAGTGGCCCCGCACAGAGACTGTAGGTGGACCTGGCCACTGGGTTAAGATGGCACGCAGAGAGACAATACCACAGCCGAGGCCCCTGCAGCAGCGTCCACCGGCTCCACTGCAGCTGTAGCTTCAAAGTGCACATCCGACGATCACTCCACCATGCCTGATTTGTGGCCGTCTGCATACGGGTGAGTGTTGTAGAAAGGTCGGCACCTACTTCAACTGTGGAAAGGTCAAGAACATGCAGTGAGACTGCCCAGAGCCCAAGAGACTAACCGCCGCACCCACTCCACAATAGCAGTCGCGTCAGAGAGCCCGACCTCGACCAAATGCTCGAGTCCACACCAGGACGGACACCGATGTCCAAGGCTCCAATGAAGTTGTTACAGGTATATTTACGTTGCATTTTTGAGTTCATAATATTTGTATTCGCATAACGTTTATTTAAACCCCTATACCTTTAGGTGCAATAATGATCAACAAGGTCCCAATGAATGTGTTATGCGATAGTGGTGCCAGCCACTCGTTTGTAGCGAAGAGGTTTTCCAAGAACCTTGAGAGTTACCCTGAATGGTTAGACACTCCTTACCGTGTGCTAGCAGCTAGAGACTAAGCGATTGTCTCTCAAAATCTATACAAGCACTGCAGATTAGAGTTCGAGGATTGTGTTCGATGTTTCTCTAATACCAATCCATAAGAGTGATTTTGATGTCATCTTGGTGATGGATTGGCTAGCTCGCTACCATGCTCACATCAACTGTCGAAAGAAACAAGTGGTATTCAAAGATCTTACACAAGCAGAATACACGTTTCAGTGGAACACCAAATTAAAGAAGCTACCTTGAAATATCTATCTCACTGGAGCACGAGCCCATAAAGCACTGAGTAAACGAGGCAAAGGATTCTTGGTGTATGCCTTAAATGTTGTGTCAGAGATGCCATCCCTTGACGATATTCCAGTGGTAAAGGAATATAAAGATGTCTTCCATGATAAATTGTCCGGATTGCCACCAAATAAGGAAGTAGAATTTGAGAATAACTTGATACATGGAGCTGAGACGATCTCGAAAGCGCCATGCAGGATGGCACCAGCCGAATTAGAGGAGCTCAAAGAACATTTACAAGAGCTATTGGACAGAAAGTTCATAAGGCCCATTGTCTCACCTTGGGAAGCACTGGCCTTATTTGTGAAGAAGAAAGACGGTAGCATGAGACTATACATAGAATATCGTGAGCTTAACAAAATCACAATAAAGAATAAATATCTGACACCGAGAATCGACGATCTATTTGACCAACTAAAGATAACACTATTCAGTTCAACAAATTGTTCATACTTTAACTATCGACATTGGTGCAACGCGATTGTGTGCAGGGTGCTAAAGTGTTTACAAAGATTGATCTTTGGTCAGGGTTCCCCCAACTGAGGATCAAGGCTGATGATATTGCAAAGAAGGCGTTTTGCACGAGATATAGGCACTATGAGTTTCTCGTGATGCCTTTCAGATTGACGAATGCACCTGACGCATTCATGAATTTGATGAACACCGTATTCAGAGATTAGTTGGCTCGGTACATAGTGGTATTCATCGATGATATTCTGGTATACTCGCCCGATGAAATGACTCATACTGAACATCTACGAGAAGTATTGGAGATTCTGAGAAAGAAAAAGCTATACACCAAATTCAGCAAGTGCGTGTTTTGGCTCAAGAGTGTGACCTTCTTGGGTCATGTGATATCGGAGGAGGGCATTACAATAGACCCCAAGAAGATTGAGGCTATCACCGAATAGCCGAGACCGACCAACGTCATGGAGGTGAAAATTTTTCTGTGCCTAGCCGGATATTATCAGAAATTCATGGAAGGATTTCCAAGGATCGCAGTTCCACTAAGTCGCCTAACGCAAAAGAAGACCAAGTTCAAGTGGACCACTGAATATGAAAAAAGCTTCGCCAAGTTAAAAAGGAGACTGACTAGTGCACCGGTATTAGCACAACTCTCCGGTACTGAAAGGTTTGTTATATACAGCGATGCCTCAAAGAATGGCCTAGGATGCGTCTTAATGCAAGGAGAAAAAGTTATTGCCTACGCATCAAGTCAATTAAAGCCCTACGAGAAAAATTATCCCACTCATGACTTGGAACTTGCTGCAGTGGTATTCGCACTGAAGATTTGGAGACATTATTTATATGGAGAGAAATGTGAAGTCTTCACCTATCACAAAAGCCTCAAGTACTTGTTCACGCAGAAAGAATTAAACATGAGGCAGAGACAATGATTAAAGCTCATCAAAGACTACGACTTGACCATCAGCTATCATCCAAGAAAAGGGAATAGGGTGGCGGATGCACTGAGTCGGAAGTCGAGCCACTCGAGATAAACTCCTCTAGAGAGAGAAATGGAAGAGTTTGACTTTGATTGTATATTCAACAGCGAATGTTTTGGCAGCATTGATGATCACGCCGACTTTGATGGATCGATTGAAAGAGGCTCAGAAAGATGATGAAAATTTGTGCACTATCCGAGATAGATTTCAAAGCAAGCCAGTTGAGGGGTTTCAAGTATCCGATGATGGCAGTTTATAGTTTCAGGGGCGACTGTGTGTACCGAATAATGAAGCGTTAAAGAAAGATTTGCTGAACAAGGCACATAACACACGCCTCTCTGTACATTGGTGGTAAGGAATGAAGCGTGAAATTGCAGAGTATGTTGCCTGGTGTTTGGTTTGTCAGCATATTAAAGTCGAGCATCAACGCCCTGGAGGATACTTACATTCGTTAGAGATTCCAGAGTGAAAATGGGAGCACATTACGATGGATTTTGTTGCAGGGCTCACTAAGACAAGAAATAGGAATGATGTGATCTGGGTGATCGTAGATCGTTTGACGAAGCCCGCAGACTTCATCCTGGTATCAAGCAAAGCGACGATGGAGAATTTAGTGAACTTATATGTTGTTAACATCGTCAGTATACATGGAGTACCAGTAAGTATTGTGTCGGACAGAGATCCCAGATCTACATCTCGATTTTGGACAGCAAATCAGAGAGTCATAGGGACCGAGTTACGATTGAGCATCCCTTTTCATCCTTAAACAGATTGATAATCTGAAAGGACTATTCAGACTCTCAAGGACATGCTAAGGGCTTGCACACTAGACTTCAAAGGGAATTTAGACAGTATGGTGGAGTTTATGGAGTTCTCGTACAATAATAGCCATCATACTGCGATTGGTATGGCACCCTTTGAAGCTTTGTATAATAGAAAATGCCAATCACCATTATATTTGGACGAAGTTGGGGAGAAGGCTATTAATGGACCTGAGTTAGTGGAGCAAACGCTTGACAAGGTAAAGATTATTCGAGATAGACTCAAGATAGCCCAAGATCGCAGCAAGAATTAGGCATATTCCAAAAGAAGACCATTGGAGTTTGCTGTGGGTAAAAAGGTGTATTTGAGAGTTTTCCCAACAAAAGGTGTGATGAGGTTTGGTAAAAAAGGTAAGCTGAGTCCGAGGTACATTAGACCGTATGAGGTACTCGAGAGTGTTGGAATATTGGCCTATCGACTAGCGCTGCCTCCAGTGTTGTCGTAAGGGCAGCATGTTTTCCACGTATCACAGCTACGGTGCGACGTGCTTGACTAAAGTCATATATTGGAGGCTCGACCGCTAAGAGTAAGAAGCGACGCGACTTACGAGGAGATGCCGGTTCGTATTGTTGATGTAAACATCAAGTTCTGAGGATGCAAGTGATTCCGTATGTCAAAGTTCAATCATCGAATCACATTGTACGCAAAGCATCTTGGGTTCTTGAGGAGGAGATTCGAAGGAAGTACCGGCACTTGTTCAACTAAGGTACGCAAGTTTCGAGGACGAAACTTTTTGCAAGAGGGGAGGAATGTTATGCCCTCGTTTATATATATATATATATATATATATGTATATATATATATGTATATATATGCATGTATGTATGTATGTATGTCTGTAACTTTCATCCGATATATAAAAAGAAAATGCATAGAGGCGATAAGGCGATTGAACGGCGGCGCTAACCGCTGTTCCCACGTACGATCGATCTTGACATTGTTTTGTCATTTCTTGCAGAGTCTTGATGAGTGTTAATTGCTGATTAATTTTTCTCAATCATACTGTTTTACGGAAGTCCCTTCATGGAGTCGACGCGATAATATACAGCCGTCGTAAAACCTACTACAGCGACATTGCCTCCTGGGGAGATCACGTGTTATAAGGGCATCCCATCGATCAAGTTTACACGTGAGGAGGTAACTGCATTGTCTGAATCATTCAAATACTGTTTAGTTGGAACCTTTTGGTATGGCCGTCCTAGGCTTGATGCAATACGCAAGTGCTTTGATAGAATCGGATTTGCAGCAGCAGTAAAAATAACGTTGCTTGATTCATTGCATATTTTAATTCATTTTGATGCGGAGGCTGATTATTATCACTGTTTCTCACGGCGCACGTGGACAGTGTTGGGATATCATATGCGCGTCACTAAATACACCTATGATTTTGATCCTGGCGTTGACATGCCCATTGTGCCTGTCTGGGTTTCTTTTCCTGGATTGCCAGTTTATCTTCATAAGCAAAAGGCTCTTTTTGAAATTGCACGTATGATAGGAACTCCGCTGAAGGTGGATTCAGCAACGGCGCAACTGATGCGCCCCTCAGTAGCTCGTATATGCATTGAATTAGATGTCTCAAAGGAGTTGCCGCAGAGAGTCTGTATGAGAACATGCCAGCCTATTGTGCCTCTTGCCGAGTATTAGGACACTCAATTTCTTCGTGCCATAAGGATTTTTTCAAAGAAAAAGGGCCTGGGCCACAACCAACTACTGAGACTATGCCTCATATACCTGCAGCCCATGCACAGCGATGGATGCCAAAGAAAATAGGTGCTGCTGCAGACCCACCAGTAGCAATTGTGGAACCGAATATTGCTCCCTCAATAGATCTAGGGACACAAGATCAGGATCCTGCAACACCATGTAATGAAACGCAGATACAGGTTGATTTCTCATGCACAGGATTTATCACGTCTAAACTGTTCTTCCGCTTCAATGTTGCTGCCGAATACTGAAGCTCCAGATCCAACTTTGCAGCCCACTTCGGATTCAGAGTTACATGAGAATGTGCCTGTTGATTCAACAGAATTGTGCTCTGCAATCCTTGAGGTTGCTAGGGTTCTTTCGGTTACACTACCATCTGAGGACGGAGGCCCAAATGTTACACATCCAGATGTTTTGGATGCAGTAGATAATTTATTGAAAGTACGTATGTGGTTCCCAAGGCGGAAGAAAGGAGAGATGCCCACAGTCCCCTCTTCTTCTATCCTAACACGTGGAGCAAGTCAGCATTCAGCAGCTACTACCCTCGACCCATCTCAATGAGGGTACTTCTTTGGAATGTCAGAGGTATTAATACCTCTATCACATGCCTTCATTCACTACTTCGACAATATACTTTACACTTGTTAGTTCTTATTGAGCCAAAACTGCGAACTATTCGCATAGAGCAATTTCGTTTGCAGTTAGGCTTTTCTCACGCTTACTCCTCTCCCGATTCTAATATTTGATTTTTCTGTCGAGATGCATTTTTGGATTCCATGGAGATTTGTGTGGGAGAACAGAATGCATACATTAACTTCTGTTGGAAGCCCTGCCGAAAATCTTTTTGGTTCATGGCAGTTTATGCTAGACATACGGTGGCAGCCAGAAAGCCTTTGTGGCAGGATTTAATGAGCTTACATTCAACTACGACTCAGCCTTGGTTGTTAGGGGGAGATTTTAATACTTTTCTTTCGTTTGATGAGCACAAGGGGGTCTCAACGCCATCTCTGCGTACGCTTGCTGATTTTAAGACTTTTGTTGAATGTTGTGGATTGTCGGATCTGCCATACCAAGGCAGTAAATTTACATGGTCCGATGGCAGAGGTTTGGGTAAGGTGTGGCGTCGACTAGATCGTTTCTTGTTCACCAATGATTATACACAACTTTTTGACATTAGCAGGGTTCAGCATCTGCATCGAGCTACCTCAAACCATTCTCCTTTATTACTGACTGTGAGTTGACTCAATCTACGGGACCAACATCTTTCAGGTATCTGGATGCATGGGTCACCCATTCTGATTTCTCTGATTATGTCCATTCGCATTGGCGTTCATATCCGACGGTGGGAGGTATGTATGGTTTTTATGACAAAATACGACGATTAAAGGCAGACATACGATGCTGGAATCGAAATGTTTTTGGGAATATCTTCTCGGATTTAATGGCGGCGGAAGAAGCGACATTACGGGCCGAGTTCGTGTATGATTAAGCACCTTCGGAAGATACTAGACAATCATATCATCGGGCCAAGGCCAATTTATTACAGTATCAGACGAAAGCGCATATATATTGGAAACAGAAAGCACGTGTCAAATGGCTATCGGAAGGTGATGCAAATACTTCCTATTTTCATCAAACAGTAAAAATAAGGAGGCAAAAACAATTTATCTCTTCTATCCATCGATCGGATGGGATTGTTTGTGAAAATATTTTGGACATTCAGTTTTAGGCAGTCCGCTTCTACCAAACTCTGTTCCAAGTTGAGGACACGGCTGATTATGACACGATATTGCAGCATATTCTACAGATTTTGCTGCAATCTGACAGTGACCAACTGTTGGCCACACCGCAATTGAACGAGGTGAAGGCCGCTGTGTGGCTTCTAAGCCCATCCAGTGCACTGGGTCCTGATGGCTTTCCCGATTCTTTTTATTGACACTTTTGGGAAGATATTGACATAGATGTGTTGCATGCTGTACAGGAGGTTTTCTTGGGGATCTCAATGCCAAGTGTAATGGCTGCCTCACTAATTTGTCTAATTCCTAAGATTCCAAATCCATCGACATTTGCTGATTTTAGGCCGATCTGTTTCACGAATTTTTTGTCTAAGGTAGTGACTCGAATCATTTCTACTCGACTTCTAGTCTTGTTGCCTCGGCTGATTTCTCCAGAGCAAACAGGATTCATGCCAGGTCATAGAATTTCGTAACAAATGTTGTTGGCAAAGGAGATGGTTCACATCTTGGATCATAAGTGTCGTGGAGGTCATGTAATGCTTAAGCTTGACATGGCTTAAGCATTTGATCGTGTTTCTTGGGCATATTTAGAAAGATTATTGCTGAAATTTGGATTTGCGGCACGTTTTGTCCGTATACTTATGAATAATCTCACAGCTACGCGATGTTCTGTCTTAATTAATGGTAAACCAAGTGGATATTTTCGTCCCTCTAGAGGGGTTAAGTGTTGAGATCCATTGTCACCACTACTATTTATTCTTGCCTCTGAGGGGTTTTCACGTGGTCTTAAGGCTCACTTCGTGCTGGGGAATATTCGGGGCTTTAGCGGAGGCAAGACATCTTCGATCTCACATCTTGCATTTACTGATGATTTACTGATATTTCTGAGTGGGGCTTCTGGAAATTTGCGACATTTTAAAATGTTTATTGAGCAATATCAGAGAGCATTGAGTCAATTGGTCAATTATCATAAGAGCCAGATAGTGATCAGTGAAGGGGCATCAGTTCATCGGATCTCTGCTACTATGCCCATACATGTTACGCCCTTGCTTATTAAATATTTAGGCTCTTATCTCTTCAAAGGTTCGAATCGAGCCCATTATTGTATCACGCTGCTTGCGCGTTTTGATGCGCGATTAACATGATGGTCTCACCGCTTGCTGAGTCTGCCAGGTAGAGTGACTCTCATTCAGTCAGTGTTATCCTAAATACCTTTGCATGTCATGTCTTCTGCAAGGCTTCCCAAAAGTGTAGTCATTGAGTTAAATAGGAAGATGACAAATTTTGTGTGGAAGAATCGTCACCATTGGCGTGCATGGTCGTCCATATGTTATCCTAAGGAGGAGAGAGGATTAGGTATTCGTAATCTGGAGATACTACAACGCACATAGAGTGCAAACTTTGGTGGCAATATCATACGTCGTCCTCATTATGGTCTGAGTTCATGTGGCACAAATATGTTAATCGTGGAGGTATGTATGCTCATATATATGATTAACTGATTGGAAGAGATTGTGTCGTGTTGATGCATTCTGCCGATTGCATACAACTCAAACGGCGGATGGTTGGGTATGGAATGAGGGAGAGAATGGGCAATTCACTTTGCGCCTTGCATATGAAGCGTGTCGCCTGAAGGCTGTTCCTCAACCTCTTTAGCGATATATTTGGGGGTCAGGAGCATTGCCGGCAGCCAAGATCTTCACTTGGCGACTGTGGAATAATGCTTTATCCTTGCCAAAGAACATTCGGCTTTGGACTACTGTTTTTCCAACTTGTTGTCCCTTTTGCCGTGGGGCAATGATCTCCCAGGAACACATATTATATCATTGTCCGTTAATTACTGCAGTTTGGACACATTAATCCTTCGTTTTTGCCGGACCTTTGCCAGGAGTGTGTGCCCCGACGTTGCGTCGATATCTTTGAGGTTGATGGTGTAACGCTCACACAAATACTATGTTGGGCCAACTTTCGTTGGTTGTTCCACTAGTCACTCAATGGGGACTCTGGAAGGATATACTGGAATACAGTTTGGGGATCAATCTTTCTCTTTAGATCGACTTCATGAACGGATACGTCAGGATATTTACATTTGGTGTCTTTCGGTAGACGATCGGAAGTTTGCAGTTGCAGTCCCATCATTACTTGCTGGTTTTTATTCTCCTCCTATCCGCGTCAAACGCATACGTGTTATACGTTGGTAGCTGCCACCCTCAGGTAAATTAAAGTTGAATGTTGATGCGGTTGCGGGCCGCAGTGGCGCCGCTGGTGATGTAGTGTTGCGTCAAGCAGATGGGTCGATGGTACAGGCGATTTGTTTCTTCTTGCCAAAGCTTCCGCCTTTGCATGCTGAACTGCAGGCTCTTCTTTTTTCTTAATTTTCTTTGCCATGGCTGGACATGGGTCGCTTGAAGTTGACGTTGACTGTTTGCAATTGCTGAATCTTACTAACAATCACAGAATTATGACTGCAAAGTTTGGGAGTGACTGTGCTGTTTTGCAAACAATCCTGGCTGCGATGCAAACTACAGTATCTTATGTACCACGGGAATGTAATTATCCGGCGCATTATCTAGCTCAGCATGGTCTTATGACACGTACCACCTATGTTTTTACCCTAGCTACGGAGCTACCTCCAGCTGTTCGAAGCAGTTTACATCATGATTTGCACACTGCTGTTGTCCGCTTATAAGAGCTCTTTACCAATTGCCTGCCTACATCCTCTTTATGTAGGTGGTTGGGTATGTTTTCTTTGGTTTACTTTACGTGCTATGGGTTTGCTTGGATTTTTGTCTCATGCTATTTTGTTTCATCTTGATGAGAATGACGCAATCACTACTTGGAGGTCTTTGCATATCTGTTGCTGCTTGGATTATCAAATGTTGTCCAATGTCGGTGGCAATGAAGCTGCTCGCACTACCTTTTCTTGGTTCCGCCTGTATGTTCATGCAGGCGGCTAAGTATGTTTCTCATTCACTGTTCTCCACCATTATTCACAAATTTGATAACTTGCTAATCACATCATCTTGTGGCTGAGGATCACTCAGTGGCTCGTGCCTGCTGCTGTCGTCCACAAACTTGTTTTGGCTGGAACACTGCGTCCACAACTACAATGCAAAGCTTGTTAGTGTATGTGCCCTAGGCCATGATTTGGATATTTATGTTATGCATTTATTATTAATAAAAGAGGTTTTATTATCATTATTGTTGGTTAGTATGTTACACAATTTTGATATATGTCCCTGATTCATTATTGTTATGGAGATAAAATAATTTATAATCAGTATGAGTATTGATTTGATAATCATGAGATGATTATGTGTATGGTGATACGAATCAATCTCATAGATACTTGTTAGAGAACAGTGTATTGGATAGACCCATCATGAGATTGCTACATGGATTAACGTCATAAGTAAATCTCATGATAGTCATGTTTTAATCCTTTGACTTGAGATTGTCATAGTTTCCAACATAAGGACTATTATATTTTGACATGATCAAACGTTATCTGTAACTGGATAATAATAAAGGTCATGATTGAATGTGATAGAAATTATGTAGAGGATATTGAAAAATCAAGATAGAATTTGTCCCTCTCTTTTGAGAGAGATATCTTTGGGCCCCTCGATTAGTGAGACTGTGAAATGCATGGCCGTGCTCAAATGAATTGATAGTGTGATCAATATCATTTGTTTTATCAGTCTACTTAGAGATCGAGTAATCATATGTTTGAACTATATAAGTATGACGCTGACCATGACTTATGTTCAAACTAGATATCGTGTGACAAAGGGATTAATGCATGTACTATTATTAGGCTAGTTGGACTTTACTCTTATTAATTGGGTAGTTGTAATGCCTTGCTAGAGGCCAATTACGACTTGTTGATTTAATAGAGATTTAATCAACTGCCAATTAATATGGGCCTATCGGGTCACACACAAGAATGCGTATGGCTGAAATAATATTAATAATATTAATATTGGATATTAATTATTATTATTATTATCGTTTTTAATATTAATAATATTAATATTGGATATTAATTCATCATCATCATCATCATCCATACCCAGTATATCCCAACGACAACAAAAGCTATCATCAGGGTCTGGGGAGGGTAAGTGGTAGGCAGACAATACCTCTATCCCAAGGGATAGAGAGTCTGCTTCCAGTGAGACCCCCGGCTCTACCTGCATAAATGACATGATAATAGAGATATGTTGTGCTAGTGTGTTAGTGAGTAAATTCAAGAAATACAAATAAAGGTCTTTCGATATTAAAATACACATCACGTATATATGTACATGTAATGTAAAAGAACAGTAAAATATATGCCACCAAGTAGGAAGTTAACCTAAAGCGTAGATCGTGTCTACGCCTATCTATGTCCCTGCATATACTCTAAAGTGTTCCTATATATGACTTATACCTCGTTAACCTTAATCTTATGTCTCCATAAACTCCTATCCTGGACCATGTCCTCAGAGAGGTGCAAATCTAGTAAGTCGTGTCTTATCTGCTCATCCCAAGTCAGTTTGGGTCTGCCTTTACTCCTGTTTCCCTCTACAATTAGGCTTTCAATTGCTCTGACCGACGCCATTGTCTGTCTCCGCTTGACATGCCCAAACCATCTTAATCTTCCCTCTCTTATCTTATCGGCTATACTAGCCACTCCTAACCTTTCCCGAAACACCTCGTTTCTGATCCGGTCTAGCCTTGTATGCCCACACATCCATCTTAACATTTTCATTTCTGCCACTTCCATCTTCTGTAGTTGTGACTTCTTGATGGCCCAGCAGTCTGTCCCATATAGCATTGCCGGTCGTACTGCCATCCTATAAAATTTTCCCTTTAATTTAGTTGGAAAATTTTTATCGCACAGCACCCCTGAGGCCGCCCTCCATCTACACCAGCCTGCTTGCACTCGATGTGCTACATCATTATCTATGTCGCCATTCTGCTGCAAAAATGATCCTAGGTACTTAAACTTGCTTACATGCGGTACCATTTGACCATCGATGGTGAGTTGGCTATCCTCACTGTCTGCTACGCCGCTGAAGTCGCAGTGCAAATACTCGGTCTTAGAACGGCTAATCTTTAAGCCTTTTCTCTCTAAAACATCTCTCCACTGCTCCACTCTTGTACTCAGGGTATGTCTACTTTCTGCTACTAATGCAATATCGTCAGCAAAAAGCATACACCACGGAACTGCCTCCTGTATCGGCTTTGACAACTCATCAAGGACAACGGCGAAAAGAAATGGACTCAACGCAGATCCTTATTGGATAATAACAGAGAATCCATATTTGATATGGATTTTGATTGGTGTTATCTAATCCAAACAGAATCCGTATTTGATGCGGATTATGATAGGTATTAACCAATCCGATCAGGAATCGGATTTGATATCTATATATATGTACGGAGCATGGTGTATCTCGTACACCACACAACCAGTAGAAAACGAAAGGGCAAGAATCGTTTTTGTGAAAACCGAGTTCTTCAGCCGCGCCGTTTGAAGAGCTAGCACTCCGGGCAGAAGCGTTCGTGTGGATACCAAAAGAGGGTGATCGTATTTTCGCAGCTCTTCCATTTGCAGATTTCGAATCTACGGAGGTAATTTTTGATTTCTTTTGTCGAATTAAACGAACAACATGGATCCTTGGTAGGAAATCAGAGATCAAGTTTTGTTTTCCGCTGCGCGTTTTTGCAGTGATCTTGTTCGATTTCCTAACAGTGGTATCAGAGCCACTTGTTGATTTCGTTTAAATCGATTATATCATGCTTATGTGTTTGTATGTTTACTGTTTTTGTATGGCATGATATGTACAAAAACCCCAACTCGGATTTCATATGATGAGAGAAGAATGGTGTTTTTCAAATCGTTTTCATGAGATGATTTATATACGGCGGTTTTCGTTTGTCATGTGATGATCAAAACCGATTCTGTTTATATTAGATATAAACATACGCTATGTGTAAACCCCTATTCGAATCTCATCTGGTGAGAGCGGATTGATGTTTTCAATTCGTTTTCATGAGACGTTATGATTCGAGATTGTTATATGTGATATAAAGTTTTCGTTTTTCATGTGATGATCAAAAACGATTATGTTTATATCGATATGAACAACCGATAATGATTCTGTAAGAGAAAGGGTCTGACTGCTTGAGTCTTCATTTCCTCTGGTGCTCTGATTAGTTCGAAGCAGGTTTCTACCTCATCAAGCCATTTTTCAGCCATATCAGAATCTGACTTTCCTTCGAACGGCGGAACATTGGCTCTTTTCAAATTTTCTAAGTAATACTGAGCATCTCTAATCGGCTCGTGGGGTTGAGGGTTATTCTGCTGGAGCATCACTTGTCCAATTTGTGTAACCGTTTGGCAAAAGTTTTGAAAAGTATTCATGTCTGGCATCATAGGTGGAAAAGGTCCTTGTGGCGGAGGGACATTCTGCACTGGCGGAGGTTCTTGGCCTTGAGGTGGTGGAGGTGGAGGGGCCTGAGCGGGTGGAGGTGGGACAGGCTCTTGCACCTCGGGCCTAGCTCTGGTCGGTCTCCCTCTGGGTCGCACCATCTGCAGCACGCAGTGTCGACTTTATTCAGTACAGAAACGTCACAACTAGTAATAAAATGTAACTGAACATATCGGGAGAACATATGCATACATACATTACTTTTAGGATAGGTCATTAGGTGGGACCTACCACTGGGCCGTGCCCTAATTCGTAGGTCAAAGTCGTTCTGTTCTAAGGTCAACTCTCATCTAAGATCAATTCTTAGGTCTAAGATCAAACTTAGTCTACTATAATCATAACTTAGTTCTATATTCTGCCCGGATCTGGAGCCTTAGCTCTGATACCACCTGTGGCGCCCCGCACACCGGCCCCGCCGAAGTCGGTGCACCCACCGTACTTCACTAAGGAGAGTACTAGGGGTCGTCCATACGCGTCGTGATCCATGATACTGATGCATGGATCTTTGTGCTTTCGCGCAATAAACATGCGAAACCGTGGCAGAATTTAAAACTTCAAATTAAAGCGTCATCACACGCAGTTAAAGTTCACAACCCACATAAATTGTAGCAGAAAATGACAAAAGCAAATTGTTTTCCCATCACAATTACATAACATCATCATCCCTTAACGCTGGTACGCTCGGTCTACTAACCCTGGTCATCCTCCAATGTACTCACGGGTAGGGAACCCTAGGCTCATCATCGATCCATTCAACTTTGTCTCCTGCCACCTCTGGAGAGAAAAATAGGGTGAGTGACAATGTCACCAGCAAGTATACTATAATAATCATGAGTTAAATGGAAAGTACGAGCAAGAACCGAGCCCCAAATAATATTTGGTTTAGAAACATACCTGTCCTCCGATCAACATTCGATAAGGATCATCACTTAATGTAATAAGGTCATAACTTAAGAAAATCACTAGTAAGAGCGGAATATAACATAAGGAGACTGTAACATGCATCGACGAGTAACACAATAATCATCATCACTTAGGTTCTACAAGATCATGACAACTTAGTCTAAATACCATGGGTCGCTACACAATGACTCCATACATGACATGCATGCATATGCACATATAATGCGTCATGATAAAATGAGAAAATGACTTTTCATGCTCTTCTTTCAAATCATCATCGTCATGAAACAATAAAGTGTCAGATCTATCTTCCCGGATCTAAGGCGGTAACTTCTCCCCTTCGAATCTATTATTTCCGGATTCGGAACAGTAACGTCATCATTCTTTCAGATCTATCTTCCCGGATCTGAGGTGGTAACTTCTCCCCTTCGAATCTATTATTCCCGGATTCAGAACGGTAACGTCATCATTCTTTCAGATCGCTTGACCCGGATCTGCTCAGGTTGATACTGGCCAGTTCATACTCACACACGGTACCGGTGGGGAAGCGTTCTTTAAAAAAAGCTTAAAATCATCTTTCTGAAAATTTTTTCATCTTTCTTTCACGTAAAATCCATGCCATAAACCATGCAAGTGACGATGATGCAATGTATGACATGCAATGTACAAATGACGACATAATGCATGACATAACGAATGGGCATGTTTCATTAGCATGCTAGAATTTTCCAGCTTCGTGGTGTCTACTTCTTCTTAGGAATTCCCTGCTAACATGCACGTTTTAGACCCATTTAACCACATGTACTCCTCCGTGACTGTCATAAGAGAATGCCATGCATGCGTTGCGAACTTACGATATCAATATGAGACTCATTTACTCCTTTTCATAAAACAATGCAATCTGAATTCTGAAACGACCATATTTTACTATAAAATTTATTGTGACAAATCCTTTAATCTTTTTCTATAAATTCTAACTCCCTAACTTAATAAACTCATCGAGCTAGAACCCTGCCAATTTTTAGCCCAAAACCAATTTTCTAAGGCCTCTTTCCAGATCATGCAAAGTGTGACATAAATTCTGCCTATCCAGCATAATTCAGTTTGACCCGTTTTACTAGGAAATTAATTAAAAATAAACCACAACTTATTTTGATAAAATTCCAACTGCCATCTCTCCTCTATTCATGAGGCTAGTACCATGCCGAAAATTAATGGATTTGCATACCCCTAAGGTCCATTTTTAGGCTACTAAACACATTAATTGAATTCTGTCTAGTACAACTTTTCCAGTAAGACCAATCCTAGTAGAAAATTCATTAAAAATAAAATGTGGCTAATTTTAAGGTGATTCCAACTCTCACATTTAACAAACACATAAAACTATTAGCATACCAAAAACCAGTGGAATTGAAGGTTCCTAAGGTCCCTTTTCTGGCTTCACAAAACAGCTAAAATTTCGGTCCAGCTCCAGAATTTTTTCAGTGATCATATCTTCCTCCTAAATGTCCTTGGCTCACATTTTTGTCACTATTACTTAGCAACAATTTCAGATGAACACACACACCCTTTACGTCAGCCTCATTGAGAATGACAAACTCAAGAGTATTTTAAGCCTAACACACAACAAGATTAAACCTTGTCCCCATTTCCTTGCCATAATGACATTTTCCATTTAAAACTCACCCAACCTCCCTTATCCCTTCCACCGTGGCCCCTTTCACCATAAAAAAGAGATCTTTAATACATTCAAGCCTAGATTAGAACATAAACATGCATATAACCATCAAAGAACACATCTTTGGAGCAAAGTTCTACTCCTTCACATTTAAAAGCCTAGGGCCGAAAGTTTTGGACTGAAAACTCACCATTTCACAACTAAGATCAAGTCTTAGATTTTTCTAGTCATTCATGCACACACTTTCACATCTAAACCATAAAAAGTATAGTGTACTTGCCTTGTTTGCTTACTCTTCTTGGATAGGTGAAAAGTTGAAGTCTTTCCCTTCTCTAGACAAACATTCCCACGGTTGTGAGGGAGAAAGAGAGAAACATAGTTAGTCTATGTTTTTAACTCAACATTCATTCAAAAGAAAGCTATATGGCTTACCAAAAAGAAGTGTGAGTGGTGTCCAAGCTTCTCTAAGCTAGAGCTCTTGAAAGCTTGAGATCCTTGAGCCTAGAGACCATTAAGGTCACGGTTTTGGAGCAAAGAGAGGCACACCATGAGTTTAATCTTCATGCAAGTAGAAATGTCTTCTTAGGAGGTTAAGAATACTTACCTAGTGTCACTTAGCCTTGGAGGAATCCAATTCTTCTTGGTGGTCCTCTTGGTCGTGGGTTGGAAGAGGAAAGAGGAAGAGAAGAAGTTCTTTTGCTCTTGAGATGTTCAAGTGTATGTTGGGGGGAAAAATTCCTCTTCTCTTGGCTAGTTTAGCCGTTGGGTATAAGGGGTGGGGTTAGGGTTTGCCTTAGTCCTCTTAACCTTGGTTACCTTTGGTTAACCAAGGTTACTTTTCTACTTACTATGGTTACTTTAGGCCAACCATAGTTTCTTTTTGCTAACTATGGTTTCTTTTAAGGTTGGTTAGGTTAGCTCTCATTAACTTAGCCACCTTTCTCCTTAATTAGCCTCCCTCCCCCTCTCCCCCTTAATGTGGCCGGCGGTTGGGGTCTTTAATGACCCCAACTAGCCTTTGTAATTTATTCTTGCTATTCTTTTTTTATTCCTAAAAAAAATAATACACATCTTATGCCATTAGTCTATTTTTAAATAAGGTTTCTTAGAAATAGTCCTTCTTGGCTATGGGCCGAAATTCACAAAGCCATGGAGCAATTGGATCTTGTCTTGTAATACATATAGTGCTCTCATGATATACTTACAACGATCATTGACTTAATCAACTTCATACACAAGCGTATAGTGTCACATGTTCACTAGTTCAACTCTAGGTACAAGAAGGATTCTATAATTGGGTTACAACACTTTCATGGAGATATTGAATGTTAGGAAGGGTGTTCAAAACGTGTCTTTGTATATCCGCTGGCTGTCGACTCACAAGGAATTCTGGATTACCTTGGTCTATGGCTGTCACACTGTGGCGGCACATAAACCTTTATGGCAGGATTTGATTGCGTTTCGAGACGGATCACCATAGACATGGTTAATAGGTGGGGATTTTAACACTTTTTTGTCATTGGATGATCATAAGGGTCTCTCAACGCCTACACTACGTACATTAAAAGGTTTCAAACAATTCGTTGAATCTTGTGCTTTACGGGATTTACCCTTTTAAGGATCAAGATTTTCATGGTCTGATGAAAGAGGCTTGGGTAGAGTGTGGCACAGATTAGATCGCTTTATGAGTAATGCAAATTTCTTGAATATCTTTCAGACTACCCAGGTTCTGCATCTCCATCGTGCAACTTCGGATCATGCGCCTTTGTTTCTCACTTATAACGCGGCTAGTTCTACAGGTCCAACAGCATTTCGCTATTTAGACGTATGGTTGACCCATGCAGATTTTGATTGCTATGTTAGAACACATTGGCGATCATATCCAACGGTAGGTGGGATGTACGGATTTTATGATAAGTTAGGTTAAAGAATGATCTGTGACATTGGAATTGACATGTGTTTGGAAATATCTTCTCTGATTTGCTCGTAGCAGAGGAAGAAACCGTGCAAGCAGAAAGGACATATGATTCCACACCAGAGAAACTTATCATCAAGCTAAAGCGAGGCTTTTAATGTTATAGTGACGTGCCACTCTTTTTTGGAAATAGAATGCTAATATTAAGTGGCTTAAGGAGGGAGATTCTAATTCTGCTTATTTTCATCAGTTGGTTAAGATTAAGAGACACTGTCAAACTATCACTGGTATTGGTCGCCCAGATGGAACAATATGTGAGGATGATCAGGCCATTCAATAGGAAGCGGTTCGATTTTATCAGAATCTTTTTGCTGAGGAGTTCACTGGAGATCATGAGTCTCTCTTGCAGTATATACCAAATGAATTGATGGAGGATGATAATGATGCATTGTTTGAGATGCCGCATATGGATGAGGTGCGGGCAGCTGTATGGAATCTTAGTCCATCTAGTGCAGCGGGTCCTGATGGATTTCCAGGTTCTTTTTACAAACATTTCTGGGACGTGATAAGATTAGATGTGTTATTAGCGGTAGAGGAGTTCTTCTTGGGCATTCACATGCATAAAGCCATGGCAGCTTCTCTCATTTGTTTGCTACCAAAGACTGCAAATCCTACTACGTTTGCTGGCTATCGTCCAATTTGCTTGACAAATTTCTTGTCCAAGGTGGTTACCCGTATTATATCCACTCAGATAAAGGTTTTGTTTCCACGATTGATTTCATTGGAGCAGGCAAGATTTATGTCGGGGCGTGGAATTTCAGAACAGATCTTGATGGTGAAAGAAATGGTGCATATCTTAAACCGCAAGTGCCGTGGAGGACAAGTCATGATAAAAATAGACATGGCTAAGGTGTTCAATCGTGTTTCTTGGCAGTATTTGGAGAAACTTTTTTTTGGTGTTTGGATTTCATCAACGGTTTGTGAGAATTATTATGAATAACTTGTCTGCCACCCATCGTTCTGTATTGGTCAACGGCCAGCCATATGGTTTCTTCAGGCCAATAAGGGGAGTTAAGCAGGGCGATCCTCTGTTGTCGTTGTTATTCATTCTAGCATTTGAGGGGTTTTCGAGAGGCATAAACTCTTTGTTTTAATCTGGTCATTTGCGTGGGTTTCATGGTGGTCGAACCCAGGTGGTTTCTCATCTTGGATTCGCGGATAATTTGTTAATATTCTTGAATGGTTATTGCCAACCTGAACAGGTTTAAAGAATTTCTAGAACAATATCAGCGTGCATCTGGACAACTAGTCAATTATCACAAAAGTCAAATGGTGGCTGGGGCAGGTGTAGCTTTGCAACAAGTAATAGCGGTTCTGAATATGTGAGTCACGGACTTTCCTATTAAGTACTTGGGATCATTTCTCTTTAAAGGTGTCAACCGCTCGCAATATTGTGCAGCTCTAGTGGATCATTTTGTTGTGCGATTAGAAGGATGGTCATAAAACCTCCTAAGTATGGTAGGCAGATTAGCGCTTGTTCAGTCGGTACTTACTACTATGCCATTATATGTCATGGCTGTAGCAAAATTGCCCAAGAGTGTCATAGCGGAATTAAATCGTAAGATTTCTAATTTCCTGTGGGGAAATCGGCATCATTGGAGAGCTTGGGATGCCGTGTGTTGCCCAAAGGAAGAGGGTGGTCTAGGGATTCGTAACATTACTGCGTTGCAACAGGCATATGAATGTAAATTGTTGTGGCTCTATCATACTTCATCCTCCTTGTGGTCGAGATTCTTGCGGAACAAATATGGCGGAAGACAAGGAATGCAGGCGCAGATTTATGATTCCGCAGATTGGCGAAGACTATGTCGCATTAACTCTTTTTGTTCTTTACATGCAATAGAATCCTCTGATGGGCTCATGTGGGAAAATAGAAAATGTTTCACACTGCGTCTTGCTTATGACACTTGTCGCATCAGGGCCACTCAGTTCACATGTGCTCGCTATATTTGGTGGCCAGGTACATCCTCTGCGGGCCAAGTTTTTCTTTGGTGACTTTGGTTCAATGCTCTCCCGCTTCAAGAAAATCTCAACAGATGGCTTGTGTCTTCACCTACATGTTGTGTTTTTTGCCGGAATGCCGCCATTGATTGCAATCATATATTTTACACATGTCCGGTTGTCAAAATGATTTGAATACACTTAGTGACAGTCTTTCAAGGACCACTGCCAAATGAATCTACATTTAAACAATATTTACATCATTGGTGGTATCGATCTAGTCGTACAACTATGCATGGACAACTAGCTACGGTTGTTCCGTTAACTACGACATGGGCTATATGGAAGGCCTATATGTCAATAGAATTTGGAGATGAGACTTCTTCTATGGCAGGAATGCGACAGCGAATCCGTCAAGAGATCTTTACATGGTGCTTATCAGTGTCTGGAAGCAAGTTTGAAATGTCTATTCCGACTTTGATTAATCAGCATTAGTCTCCACCTTTGCGATCTCGACGCATACAGATAATTCGTTAGCAGTTCCCCCTTCGGGAAAATTAAAATTGAATGTGGAAGCTGCAGCAGGAAGACGTGGAGCGGCGGGTGGAGCAATTCTACGAGATCATACAGGAACCTTAGTCCGAGCTATTTGTTTCATGTTGCCAACATTACCACCACTGCATGCTGAACTTCAAGCACTGCTTTTCTCTCTTATTTATATCCTTTCAGCTGGATACATGAATCTTGAGGTGGAAGTTGACTGTTTAACTCTTTTGAATATTCTACATAATCACACTCCGGGTTCCTTACGCTTCGGTAAGGATTGTGATCGTCTAAGGTTATTTGTCACGTTGACGAGTGTATCTTTATCGTATGTCCCGTGTGAGGTCAACTCTGCGGCACATTACCTTGCGCAACATGGACTCATGCATAGGCAAACGCACGTCTTTGCCCTATCATCGGATCTCCCTCCGTTTGTCCGTGGCAGCATTCAAACGGACATTCATATAGCTTATGTTCGACATTAGCATGCAAATGGCAATTTCTAATTTTCCCGCTTGCATCTTTCTGATGTGGGCGGTTGGGTATAATCTCTCACATATTCTTTTCATTCTCTTTTGCAATTTGTTGGTTGTTTATTGCTTGCTGTGTATCCTGTGCTGAGGTGCAAGGTCTATCAAGGAAGCAGCTTCATTGGCTTGAAGGTGACGCCATGGAGAATCCACCGTGCTATAGCTTGGCGATCCTCTATCTTGTTGGCGGAAAGTCAAGGCTCGCAAATACTCCCTGGTTCCGCCTGTATGCACATACAGGTGGCTGGGTACGTTATTCTCCCACTGTTATCCTGTTACATTTACAGGTATGTTAGCTTGCTAATGCTTGCCTGTCTTTTGCTGAGGATAATCACTGCAATCGGTATACACAAAATTGTTGCTGCGGCATCAAGGCTTCGACGAGGAACACACACAATTCGACTTCTAACATATTGGTAGCATGGGTTTCTGGAATTTTGTATCTATTTTTGGCTGTATTTTTTTGGGGTCTATTGTTTTCAGTCTTCGCTCTAATGATATAAATATGTACGCTTTTTCCTTCGCCAAGGTTTTATCCATAAGGGTGGTTTTACTTGACAAGGTGTTAATGCGGCATATCATATATGATTGGAGGATGACTATCATAGATGCCTTATATTTCCTTCTTGCATTTGCTATACATTTATGTAATATGGTTTCCCTCCACCATAAGTGAGGCTTTGTTTTAATAAAGCACCTTTGATCTAAAAAAATGTATATATATACTATACAGTTAGTCCGGGCGAAAAAGGAAAAAAAATAAAGATAAAAATAAAATAAAAAGCCTAAGTTACTATCCTAAGTAGACTCGGAGAAGAAAGGAAATAAGACAGTTTTTGAGTAAAAAGGAAGTATCCTAACATAACTAGGAAATACCATCCTAATCCCATCTAACTTATATCTATATATAAACCACGTAACACAAATTACGCCCACCATCTTCATAAGAAAAAAGGGCAGCCACCATCCCCTCTAACCCATTCGGCCGCCAGCCATAAAGAGCAAGAGAAGCCAAATTCTGTCTGTTTCAACCCCGGTTCTTGTACGGTAGAGTATAATCGAGGCTAAAGACAAGTACCCTTGCTATATTTTTGCAATCTTATGGCGTTATTTTTGTATCCAAACCAGATCATGCATGTCAATTTGTGTTTGCATAGATTGTTGATCATATGTACGTACTTGTTGTAATTATGTATTGAATATATGTGTATATGTATAAATATGGAATAATCTTGGTTGTTTCTCCATGTTGGGTCGTCAGGCATGGAGGCGTCACTGTCCTAGGTCAGCATCAATGTTGTAAATGGATATATATATTTGTGATGCATGATTCCGAAATGTATATGCATGATAAATTATGTGATGACATACGTGTATTTGGAAATTGTTTACGATGAATTTTTGTGTGTTGGTCGAATTGAATATGGGGATGGACAGAGGTGATGTTTACGAGTTGTATGATGTTGGATAATCATGAATTGAATCGTACGTTTATCGGTATTATCGAATTAGGGTTTTTGTCGCTGAAAGTGGGGAAAACTAATTTTGAAAAATGGTATTTTGGTGATTCGAGGGTGGAATATAGTAGGAAATGAGGAGAGAATAATTCTAGTGGTCGGAAGTCTGGGAGGCAGGTGACACTTTTCCCGGCGCATGGCCAACCTTCTATCAGCGCGTGAGGGTGCGTTCGGGGGAGTTAGGCCGCGATTTTTGCTTCAGTGTGTTAAGCGTGAACCATACTAAGTGTCTATGGGGTTAGATGTGAGAAAAAGTGAGTGGTGCGAAATTTAGGGTTTATGACGAGTGATTTTTGTGTGGGGGAGAGAAAATAGGGCTTTGTGAGGAAATTAGGGGCTGGGCCGAGGGAGATGAGTGGGCAGGGGTGCTGGGCTGAGGGGCAGTAGGGGGCTATGAGGTTAGGGGTGAGGCGAATGGGGTAGGGGGTAGGGGGAAAAGTGGGTTGATGTTGATACGCGTAAGTATATGCGCGTATATGCACATGTATAGGCATGGGTATATACGTGGGTATACTTATACGGGGCAGATCATTTAGTAAAGTGTTGAAAAGTAAATCGCGATAAAAATGGAAATTAAAGTGACAATCAGAAATCCTATCGATAATCAAAAATTGTTTTGAATTTGCATATTTTGAAAGTCACCCTTACAAAGAAAATATATTGCGGAGTTGGATTGGTTACGAGCAAACGGGTCATCCGAGCGCATATGACTATGAGTGAGATAGGCTGCTCGGACACATATGACCGCCAATTAGGCCGTCCAGGCACATATGACTATGAGGAGATAGGCCTCTTGGACACACATAACCAATGGGGAACCAAGTCCCTAAATCTTGCAATATAAGTTACTTGTGAGGTAAAAGCCAGGGCCATTGCATTGTATCGATAAGAATCTAGATATCGGAAATGGATATCGGGTATGGACATTGGAAATAGAAATCAAAATCGTTATTGTATCTTTGCATTCATGGTTCTAAAAGTTGCATCATGGATTTTTTATTGTACTAACACTTGTGTGCGATGACTGAGTTGCGTGTGCTTTAGTTGCTTGGTTGATCATAAGGGCAAAGAGGTAAACTTTATTTGCAAAGAGAAGCATGTTATTTTATATTTTGTCACTTATTTATTTTATTTACACTTGCTTCTCCGTGTATAATCCTATGGTAAATATAGTCAGGTTACTTGCTGGGAGACGTGTCTCTCATACTACGTTATCATTGATTTTTATAGATCCCCAGGGTTACGGGTTAGTATACGTTGAGGACGACCGGGAGTGGAGATATTGAGGCTTTGGACTTGAGGATTCTTTCAAGGATATTTAGTAGAGATTTTCATTTTGACTTAGTAGTTTGTTTCTTTTCCGTTTATCTTGTAATACCTAGACTTTTGAGGCATTGGCTTCTCATTAATGATATTTATTTTGAGATTTTTATTTTATGAATTCTATTGACATCGATATACGTTATCATGCTAACGTATAATTGATTGTATGGAGGCCTTGTATTTTTCTTAGCGAAATAGGCGGATGAGTCATTTCGAGTACTAGAGCTCGGGATGGGTCGCTATATTGATGTTAATGTAGAAAAGAAGAAGAGAAAGAATTTTTCGAAGATTTCAAAAGTATTTCAAGTATATCTTTCAAAACATAGGATCTCTATATTTATAAATATTTGTTTCGCAAACAAGATGTTAATTTAACATCTCTCTGTAGAATTTAACTTACAAAGTTATTTTTTCACCTTTTTGAGATTGAAAGGAGATGTCCTAAGATGTGAAAGTTACAACAACTCATGAAAAAACATTACTGCAGTGGTCAAGAAATGCTGTCACCTAAGGTCTGGTGAGTTTTACAGAACATCTGATAAAGCATTTGTTAAGCCTTAGATTCTACTACCGAACCTTCAAAACACACCACCAAACATTTGTTGTCACCAAGCATTCAGCTACTTCAGCTTTAAAAGTTTGGTCAATTCTTTCCAATTGATGTATTACTCAATTCTCCAATCAATTTTCTTGCATGTATTTATATGAATTTGGAGCACATTATAAAGTAATTTTAGTACTTTTTCCAACAATCTCCCTTATACTCCAACATTTATATAGGAACATTGATCAACAATTATAAGCCAACCTTTGATACTAAACAAAGACAATGACGCATAAGTGAAGATGAATTGCGTATTGATCGCCATTTAGTATAAATAGAAATAAGATGACATTGACGTCTTGAATCTTACCTCTCTAGTGTTTATATGAGCAACCAAAAGACAAAACATTGTCTACTTCATCATGTTTATGGTATGGTACGAAATAGGCCATGCACCCAGTATCAAGTTTTCATAAGAGCTCTAGTGAGTTATTCAAAATTCTCATACAAAGCAGCATCACCTCCACATATATGGATGAAATTTATCAAGTGTGTGCTGCTCTTACTACTATACAACATGGTTATGAATTTCATCAAAAGATTCTTAAAATCTCATCCTCAAATTGCAGCAAGCACTATCTTAAACAACTCCATAGAGAGAAAGATGAGTAGACTCTTCTATAACTTTTTTTTACCACATTGAACCCTATTTGAAGGATCTCTAATAATAGTGGGTTTGGTTGCCATCATAAAGTGCTCACATCAAATGGAATAAGTCACATCCCTCTCGATTTTGCAAGAACTCACTTACACCTGGTTCTTACTAGGTCACACTTTCATAAACCTCACACTGACTATGATGTATCTCAAAAAAAATTACTGGGCCATGTAATAGAACTCTCATTGTCTATGATTATCCCAAAGAAACATATGAATATTTACAATGTTCTTTCATTCATTATGTGCAAGCGCTTCCTGAAGTCGTTTCCTTTAATGATTCCTATCAGTAAATCGCTGTACAAGACATCTTGTTAGTCCATAAAGACCAATCAAAGAACATAACAAGTATGATAACTTTGAATTTTGTTTTTATCAGTCAAACCTTCAAACTCGAACACAACATAAATTTTTCATGTACCAACTCCTTCAACAAAACATTCAACATTCATCATCAACAACTATATTCCAGAGTTAGTGTTATCAAAGATTACCAATCAAGCAAAATAAACCTCATTTCATACACAACAAAAAAGCTCAAACAACAAAACTTCAATCATTTTAGTATTGATCTATTTTCCTTCTTCAGCCTTCTAAACATATTTGGAATTTAAATAACATATACAAGCATAAAGGACTAAACACACATATTTCTCCATAATCTCATGTCTACATCAATCGCAAACTTCATCCTTTGTATTTAATTCAGGGTTCATTTTACTACATGAATACCATCAAGCTTTCAACTTTAATTAGTCATCAAGTAACAAATAACTAGCTGTTGAGAAATATGTTTGAATAATTTTCAAAGTCATGATTTTAAGTGATGAATGCATGAAAATGTCACACATGGTTGAATATGTGATTAAAAGTTGAAAAAGTTGAGAAAAATGACATCAATCTCTCAGGTTGTAGCACTTCAATCGATCGATATACTTCGATCCCTCACATCGATCGCAGAGAAAGTTCAAGACCTTACTGTGAGACATCGATCTCTAAACCTGAGACATATCGACCGATCAATGTATACATCGAACCCTCACTTCGATCAATCGATGTAGGTCAGAGACAAATTCTGAAACTCACTGTGAGACATCGATCTCTGAAGCTGAGGCACTTCGATCGATCGATGTCTAGGGCTTTTAGAAATGTTTTTCTAACATGTGATAAAGTGGTTTTTTTCATTTGTACATGATTTATTTATGTTCATTATGTTGATATTATGTGTTTTTGATGATTATAAATGGCTTGAGACTAATGTGCCTTGGAAGTTTCTACAACATACCAAAAAGGGCAAAATTGGTATTTTGAGTTTTGTAGGAACATGATATGGTGGAAATATTTCAAGGACTTGTTCTCATGTTATTTATCATGACAAAGATATTATTATATTTATTTCTGACCATTCGGATCATTTCTGGAGTTTTCTCTTACCAGGGGCATTTTGGTCATTTTATCCTTGAGGGTATTTTTGGTATTTTAACTCAAGGAATCTCTTGAGTATATTATTATCTTCATTTTGAAGCTTGTGTATGATCATTTTGAAGATTATTTGGTCGTTCTTTATCTTATTTCTCTATTTGATGATATTATCGATAGTAGCGGGATATGTGACGAGTTGTGATGTCACATTCTGTTTCTTCCTTGAAGACCCTCTTATATATATTATTGGAGAATATTAATCATCATATTTCAGAGAATTTAAAGGTATTAAAGGTGTGGAAATTATCACTAAATACAAGAAGAAATAGTGGGAATTTTGGTGTTATATGTTGACATAATCTTGTCAACCATTATTTGTTGATTTCTTCTTCAAAAATCTGAGTTGATATACATATATATATATGTGTGTGTGTGTGTGTTGAAAAACATGTATATTCAGTTGGAGATGATGTGTTATTCATTTTATGGCTTGGTGACAAGTGGACAAATCAAAAAGAAGCTAGTTAGCAAAAGTTGCCAGCTTGAAAAAATTGAATTGGTAGCCAACGGTCATGGCTGAATTTTCAGCAGATTTGTGAGTCAAAATGCAGCTCCCACATGCCTATTCTTTTGCAAGGAGTTGAGCGTATCTTGGTAGCTTTATCCCTTAGTATTATCTTCATTTTTCAAGCAAATTCCACATCATTTTTGGTGATAAAAATTCGGCCATGCTGAAAGTATAAGGTGGACCAATCGTTCTTTTCTATGTTGCCAAGTGTAAAAAATGATTATGTAGCCAACCAATGATGTGAAGACAACTAGGACTTGATGATGAAGATGTTGACACATTGGAGTTCTTATCTTCAAGAGCCATTTCACACTATAAATAGAAGGCAAAGGTGAAGAAGAAGAACGCACTTGATTTGTCTAGCTATCTTATTCTTCTACTCATTCTTGTTTCATTCTTTGTAGCCAAGGTGTTCTTGTGATATTTTTTGTGGAGCTACAAGCTTCTTGTGTTTCATTTGTAAGATTGGTTAACCAAATCTATAAGGCTATACCAATAGGTTGTAGAGGTGTTGCAACCAAGAGTTGCATAGAGGTGTGTAGAAATAAGAGGGTTTGAGTGATTTTAAAATAAGAAATTTGAATGCATATATACATATATATAAACGTGCATAAATGTGTACATGTATGCATGATAACTTGCCATTACTTGCCTTATTTAGCTTATATATTATGTTGCCATACTAACTAGCCATGAAGCATTAAAGCTTACATCATATGGCAAATATTTGTTGTGTTTATGCTATTTTCAGGTGCCACCATTAATAAACTAAATTAGTTCATTAAGTGAAGTACTTAGTTTGATAAACTAAGTAGTTCATTAAAGGAAGATTCATTTGGAAAAGGCACAAAGGCAACAAGGCTAAGGAAGGAAAGTTTTCTCCTCCTCTCCTCATTAATATATACACACGCCTATACATATATAAATATATATATTTCAGATTTTTTGAAAAAGGCACATACACATGTATTCCAACGTACTACTGACACGTTATATATCTTACGTACGTACGTTAACGTCACACCACTATACTTAACTCATATTTATGAGTATATTCAGGTCTTATATCATATGATATAAGATATGGTGATGACAAATTAAATACGACACGATAAAAGGTTCTAAACCGAAATTTGTCGTATAGGGCGAACACCGAAACTTTGCCAACATGTCACGTACTTGCCATAAATAAATGGTCAGCCCATATACATCAAAATATGATGTAAATTTCGTGCTACACATGACATATTCAGCCAAAAATACTTTCCATGTTGGCACACACAAATTACTCCACATTAAGGCCAAAATGTGAAGATTCCAAGTTTAATTTTGTCACATGTTAATGGTACCACTTTAAACCAGCCAAGTGCTGAGATTTAAAGTATATATTATATATATTATGTATAACATAATATATATAACATGTGCAAAATTTGGAATTTAAATTAAAGAAAAATCGGGTAATCGATAAATATCGAAAATTCGGTTTTCTACGCACATAACATGGAACGTTTTTCTTGTACATCATGTGACACGTATCTAGACACTTTTTACATATGATATACATCTTAAAGTGTTCTAGAAAATTAAATTAAGGGCTGATTGGAATATTACATGTGTGTATTATTAAATGTACACTATTTTACAAAGTTAACAAAAATAAATTTCAGCACATGTATATACATCTTCCAACGCACATACAGCTGAGATGGAGCACATGTGGAGCCTTGTTGGCATATTGATTGGTCAAGAATCAATCATACATTATTGGTGACATAAAGGAAGGAGCTACACAAGGTAATACTTCAAAATCTTGTCACAATTGTGACACATGCTGAAAATTCAGCATGTGTGCTAATGGGTGGCGTTTTTAAGGTCATTATGAGACATATTTTACTTCTTGATTAAGGTGGATTGATTGGAAGAGAATATGGTAAAGTTTTGAATAATATCTAAAACAAATAAATGGTGATATTTAGCATATCACACATGCTGAAAATTTTTCAGCATGTGTACATGTTGTGGCCGAATATGATGAGCTTTTTGTGTCCAAGTTCATGTCTCAATTGATAGCAAGACTTACCATGTATTGTTGATTCATTTTTAATGAGAAAAATCAAAGTAAATTGGGAATTATCTTGAATAAAATTAAATGGTGCACATGTTGAAAATTCAGCATGGCAAGATTACTATATGGCCGAAATTATGCCTTGTTTGGGAAGGATTTGTTGGTCTTGCAATTTATGGTGTATCTCTTGACTTATGGTATGATTTTATCATTGATATTGGCACATGTTTAAAGTGTTGATCTCAGATTTTTTTCCATGTCATCATGTTGACAACATTGAGCCAATAAAGAGGTGCCAAGTAAGCAAAGACTAAATGATGATCCAATAGAATGATGCCAAGCAAGCAAGGCATTGTCACAATGATGTCTTACACTCTCTCAAGCACTCAAAAGGAAATTTTCAAGAGGGAAGACAAGAGAAGGGGGGACGGCTACCACAATTAAAAGAGAAGAAGAGGAGAGCAAACAAAAACAACAACAAGCATTTCATTCTAAAGAGATCAAATTGCCAAGCTCTTCTTCTCCTACATCTTCTTTCTTTCTCTTTTCTTGTAAAAAGCCTATTGTTCTTTACATCTTTCAATCTTGAATAGGCTTCATATAAACCACCATTCATTCATCTTTGTAAAAGATTGATCAAGGTGTGATCAATCTTCATTCTAGCAAGGTGGTGGTGTTCGTGCAAATTGTACTAGCAATACAAGGTTTGTAAAGGGTTGGAGTTAAGGTGTAACTCTATCAACCCTGTGGTAAAGTGTGTTGTGTGTGTGAATAGTGTGAACCAAGGAAGGTGTTCCTTGAAGACTGGAGTAGGTTGTTTATAACCGAACCAGTATAAAAATCTCGGTGCAATTTACCTTCAGCATTTACTTTTCAGTTTCTGCACTGTTTATCCTTTTTGTTCACGTTCGTAAAAATAGTAAACGATTTCCAAAAGTTATAAAAACTTCCAGAAACATACTTACACGTTCTACGGTTAATTTGGCACAAGTTTCAACCCTTTTGGATAAGTATAAGTCAGTCAAACATCAAAAGTTCTGAGACTAGTAAAGTCTGATTTTCAGACTTGCAAAGGTTGAGACT
>AP025055.1:23168054-23259537 GCA_036186865.1 Eustoma russellianum
TTGATTGTATTTGACCTACTTCCCAAAAGAATTTTCCAAAACTGTTTCAACCCATTTAAATATAGTATATAAGGAGTAATTGGTCAAATTTTCAGATCATTTGGACGTTCACACAAATAGGAGTTAATTTTTCAAAACCATCTACCGTTTCTGGCAGATTCGCACAATCTGAGTACCAACGGTTTTTGAAGGGGTTAAAGGTTGAATTTTAATTTGAAATTTTTAGGGGACCCTCATAACATCTGAGGCTAAGTTCTCTCAAAATTTCATAATTTTTGGAGACCTCTAACCTAGTTTTAAAAACGTTTTAAAACTGGTCCTGAAAACAGAATCTGTTTTCAGAACTTGAATTGGTTAGGGTTTAAAGAAATTTTAAAAAACCATATTTTCCGCACCATCTATTCAAACCCCCCCCCCTTCTAGTGGTGCCTTACAGATCCTACAAGTGGTATCAGAGAGCAGGAATACTCACTACAAGGAATCCAACGATTCAGTGAGATGGCATCCACAAATCTCAAAACCGAGCAAGAAGGTATGTCGAGCCAAAGGCCTCCACTTTTTGACGGTGAGTCATTTATTCAGTGGAAACTTAGGATGAAGCTTTTTCTTATGGCTATAGATATAGATCTTTGGTCAATCATTGAAGATGGTCCTTATGTCCCATCTAATGTATCCACTGTAGACGGAGTTACTTTATAAGTTATTAAAACTAGACAAGAATATACGAGTGATGATAAAAAGAAACTTAGTATGAATGCTAGGGCTATGCAATTGCTTTTAAACGGATTAAGTAAAAGTGAGTCTAGTTATGTGTCAAACTGTTCGAGTGCACAAGAAATGTGGAGGATACTAGAAATGAAACACGAAGGCACGAGTCAAGTAAAAGAGTCAAAAATTAATATGCTTATGTCCACTCTCGAGTCCTTTAAATTGTTGCCTAATGAGTCTATTGTAGATATGGATCTTCGTTTGACTAACATCTACAACTCTCTTGAGTCTCTTGGTAAGGCTTTTACTACGCGGGAAAAGGTACAGAAAGTCCTACGAAGCCTTCCTTCGGAATGGGACCCTAAAGTGACTGCTATAGAAGAAAGCAAGGAAACCAAATCAATAAAGATGGAAGAACTAATTGGCTCACTCAAAGTTTATGAAAACAAACTTACTATTCGGAAATCGGAATCATCTAAACAAGGTAAAACCATTGCTTTTAAATTAACTGAACACGTCTCCCCTCCCTCCGATCACGTAGATGATAGTGATTCCGAATCGGATAATGATGATTTAATCCTATTGGCTAAAGGACTAAGAAGATTCATGAGAAAGTCATTTAGAAATAAAAACAATGGCACTACATCTAAGAGAAATAAAAACAAGTCAAATGATAAGGACATTAAATGTTATGAATGCGGCAAACTCGGACACTTATCATATGACTGCCCAAACAAAGAAAAGCAAACTAATAAGTACCCTGACAAGGAGCGGAACAAAAATAGACTCGTCTCAGATCCTAAACAAAGGAAACGTGCACTAAAGGCCTCCACATGGAGTGATTCATCAGACTCTGAGACTGAGACCGAAGAGGAGACCGCTCAAGTATGCTTTGCCTCCAAAGCATCTAACGAGGTATCATCTGATTCTGACTCTGACTCTGAACCTTCTTATGATGATCTTTTTAGTCAGTATCTAGAACTGCATAAATTCACTAAGACTCTCGCTAAAGAAAAGAAACGTTTAATTGAAGACAAGAAACTGTTAGAATCTTCTAACGAGAATCTTGTCGCTCAATTAAGCGATTCAAAGAAAGATTCTTCATGTGTCATCACTGCATTGAAAACCGAGATCTCATCATTAACCTCTCAAAATAATGAAATGAAATCCGAGATTTCAAATTTGAAATCAAGGAATACCGATTTAGAGAAAATGATGAAACAATTTGATACAGGGTCAAACATGCTGCATCGCATCATATTATCACAAAAGCATGACAGTGACAAAACTGGATTGGGATACGTTGATACTAACGAAGTATCAACCAAACCAACCAAGTTTGTTGTGTCTAAGAAAGTGGACACTCCTAAGCCGCAAGTGGCGTCTAAGATGACGCAAAAAGTGCCCCCTTCCTCACGCCCCAATCCATCATATCATGTGAAATATAACGTTGTACCATATAGATATGAAAAGAGAAGAACAATGCATACACGAAATACATATCATCCACGCACTATGCACACACACACAAGGACATATCAAAAGCGTCCTTCATTCAATGAGTATAGAGGAGTCCTTGGGCAAAGACCCAAAGTACATGCACCACATGTATATTATATTGCACCTTCATCTACATTCTTGCCATTTGATAGACCGAGAAGGATCACCCAAGTATGGGTACCGAAAGGTACCTTTACCAAAAGGTGAATTAACTAACTCGAAAGGACCCAAAATTAAAAGGGTACCTAAATCACTTTTCCACATTGCAGGGAGACCACACATCGAAAGATACATCAATAAAGTGGTTCCTTGACAGTGGTTGCTCGAGGCACATGACGGGTGACCCGAGCCTGTTCTCCAAATTAAAGAAGGTCACAAAAGGCGGATCCGTGACCTTTGGAGACAACAATGAGGGCAAGATCATTGGAAAAGGTACGATTGGCAATCCGAACACACTCCAAATCTCCAACGTATTTTTGGTAAGCAACTTATCTTACAATCTTCTTAGTATTTCTCAATTTGTTGACAATGGTTTCAATGTGTGCTTTACTCATCCTTATTGCAACATAATAGATAAAAATGGAGAAACCGTTTTAAAAGGAAAACGAGAAGGCAATATTTTTACGCTATCTATGGATGATGTAGTAGACGCTAAAGTTAAGTGTTTTATGTCAAATGAACCCAATGTGAATTTATGGCATAGACGTTTAGGACACATAGGTATTTCCACACTAGAAAAATTGCAACGAAAGAACCTAGTACGGGGATTGCCTACGCTTGATTTAGACAACTTTCAGTTGTGTGAATCTTGCATAAAAGGCAAACAAACACGTGAGTCACTTAAGCCGAAAAATGAAATAAGCACGACTAGAATACTAGAACTATTGCATATCGATTTGTTTGGTCCTAGTCGCGCTACAAGCCTTGGTGGGCGTCACTATGTATGCGTGATTGTTGATGACTTTTCTCGTTATACTTGGACTTTATTTCTTGCACATAAGGATGATAGCGCCGTAGAGATTGCTAAATTAATTAAACAACTCGAAAATCAATACGGTGTAAATGTGAAAAGAATAAGAAGCGATAGAGGCGGTGAGTTTAAAAATAAAGAGATGATTTCGTTTTGTGAAGAAAAAGGAATTAAACATGAGTTTTCGCCACCTAGAACTCCACAATTAAATGGAGTAGTAGAAAGAAAGAATCGCACACTACAAGAAATCGCTAGAACCATGCTTTGCGAAAATAAATTGCCTAGATTTCTGTGGGCGGAAGCCGTAAATTGTGCATGATATATTGTAAATCGCCTATCTATAAGAAAGAAAATAAACAAGACGCCTTACAGAATTTTGAATGATTGCATGCCTAATATTGATTATTTTCGTGTGTTTGGATGCAAATGCTTTGTCTTGAATACAAAAGATAATTTAGATAAATTTGAATCCAAATCAATTGAGTGCATTTTTGTTGGGTATTCCATAAATTCAAAAGCATATAGATGTTATGATCCTCTCACTAGACAAATCATAGAATCTATTCATGTTAAATTCAATGAATTTGGTGAGATTGATAAAGATAAGGAATATGACGATGATTTTGAATTGAAACCCGTTTTGAATGAAGATAATGATTCTTTTGATATGCATGATATGAATGAGACACTAGAAATGCATGATCATATAGAAATGCATGATAACTTAGAGAATAATCAACCAAGATGGCATAGAGATCACCCACATGATCTCATCATAGGCGACATCACTCACGGTGTGCGACCACGTAGAAGAATCACTTCGGATGAAATAAATGAATTTCATGCTATGATTTCTGAAATTGAGCCTAAAAATGTGCATGATGCTTTGAGTGATTCATCTTGGATTGATGCTATGCATGACGAACTTAATCAATTCGTTAGAAATGATGTATGGGATTTAGTGCCACGACCACAAGATAAGACTATAATAGGCACAAAGTGGGTATTTAGGAATAAAATGAATGAAGAAGGAAAGGTCGTTAGAAATAAAGCGAGACTCGTAGCATCAAGGATATAATCAAGAAGAAGGAATTAGACTATGATGAAACATTCGCACCCGTAGCACGTCTAGAAGCTATACGACTATTACTTGCTATTGCTTGCATGAAAGATTTTAAATTATATCAAATGGATGTCAAAAGTGCTTTCCTAAACGGATTCATACAAGAAGAAGTATACGTGAAGCAACCACCCGGTTTTGAAGATTTGAAACATCCAGATCACGTGTACAAACTAAAGAAGGCACTATATGGCCTAAAGCAAGCACCGAGAGCATGGTATGATCGTTTTGCTACTTTCTTTTAGAAAATAATTTTAAACGCTGGTACTATAGATAGTACACTATTTTTGAAACAAGAAAAATCAGATTTACTTATCATTCAAATCTACGTAGATGACATTATTTTCGGCTCTACCTCACATAGACTCGTTAAAGATTTTGAAAATTGTATGAAAGCTGAATTTGAAATGTCTATGGTTGGTGAACTTAATTATTTTCTTGGCTTGCGAATTAAGCAAACGAGTAAAGGAATTCATATAAGCCAAGCTAAGTATGTAAATGACATGATCAAAAAGTTTAATTTTGAAAATTTGAAACCCTCCCCCACGCCTATGAGTGTCACTACTAAATTAGACAAAGACGAACATGGTAAAGACGTTGATAATGGATTATATCGATCTATGATAGGTTCTTTACTATATTTAACTGCTAGTAGGCCTGACATCATGTTTAGCGTATGCATGTGTGCTCGTTTTCAAAGTCAACCTAAGGTGTCACACTTAAATGCGGTAAAAAGAATATTCCGTTATATTAAGCACACGCCCACCTTAGGTATTTGGTATGATAAGGATTCTACATTTGACTTACATGCTTACACTGATGCAGATTATGGTGGCTGCAAAATAGATAGAAAAAGCACGAGCGGAACTTGCCAATTTATAGGAAATTCCCTTATTTCATGGTTTTCCAAAAAGCAAGCAAGTGTTGCTTTGTCCACTACGGAGGCTGAGTACATGGCACTTAGCCTTTGTTGCACACAGTTGTTATGGATAAAACAACAACTTTCGGACTTTGGAATTACCGTAAATAAGATTCCTATATATCGTGATAGTATGAGTGCAATAAATTTGTCTAAGAATCTCGTGTTACACTCTAAGGCTAAGCATATAGAAGTTCGCTATCACTTTCTTCGTGATCACGTTAACAATGGTAATATTGTCATAGATCACGTACGCACAGAATCACAAGTAGCGGATATATTTACAAAGGCCTTAAATCAAGCCACATATGAATCTCATCGTTCTAAATTAGGCATGATTCCCGTTGACATGATTTGATGTGATATTATTTGATTTACTTTCCTTTTTGACAGGAATCTTTTGATTAACTTTCCAAAATAAAGGGGGAGAGAGAAGCATGATTTAAGGGGGAGAGAAACACTGACTGATCTTAATTGATCTTAATTGCACACATCAAGGGGCAGCCGGATTTGAAATTCGAAATTCAAATTTCAAATCTGTGCATAGTTCAACGGGGAGAGATAGCATTTAAATCATGTACACAAGTTATTTTGAAAATCATCAAAAGGGGGAGATTGTAGAAATAAGAGGGTTTGAGTGATTTTAAAATAAGAAATTTGAATGCATATATACATATATATAAACGTGCATAAATGTGTACATGTATGCATGATAACTTGCCATTACTTGCCTTATTTAGCTTATATATTATGTTGCCATACTAACGAGCCATGAAGCATTAAAGCTTACATCATATGGCAAACATTTGTTGTGTTTATGCTATTTTCAGGTGCCACCATTAATGAACTAAATTAGTTCATTAAGTGAAGTACTTAGTTTGATAAACTAAGTAGTTCATTAAAGGAAGATTCATTTAGAAAAGGCACAAAGGCAACAAGGCTAAGGAAGGAAAGTTTTCTCCTCCTCTCCTCATTAATATACACACGCCTATACATATATAAATATATATATTTCATATTTTTTTGAAAAAGGCACATACACATGTATTCCAACGTACTACTGACACGTTATATATCTTACGTACGTACGTTAACGTCACACCACTATACTTAACTCATATTTATGAGTATATTCAGGTCTTATATCATATGATATAAGATATGGTGATGACAAATTAAATACGACACGATAAAAGATTCTAAACCGAAATTTGTCGTATCGGGCGAACACCGAAACTTCGCTAACGTGTCCCGTACTTGCCATAAATAAATGGCCAGCCCATATACATCAAAATATGATGTAAATTTCGTGCTACACATGACATATTCAGCCAAAAATACTTTCCATGTTGGCACACACAAATTACTCCACATTAAGGCCAAAATGTGAAGATTCCAAGTTTAATTTTTTCACATGTTAATGGTACCACTTTAAACCATCCAAGTGCTGAGATTTAAAGTATATATTATATATATTATGTATAACATAATATATATAACATGTGCAAACGTTGGAATTTAAATTAAAGAAAAATCCGGTAATCGATAAATATCGAAAATTCGGTTTTCTACGCACATAACATGGAATGTTTTTCTTGTACATCATGTGACACGTATCTAGACACTTTTTACATATGATATACATCTTAAAGTGTTCTAGAAAATTAAATTAAGGGCTGATTGGAATATTACATGTGTGTATTATTAAATGTGCACTATTTTACAAAGTTAACAAAAATGAATTTCAGCACATGTATATACATCTTCCAATGCACATACAGCTGAGATGGAGCACATGTGGAGCCTTTTTGGCATATTGATTGGTCAAGAATCAATCATACATTATTGGTGACATAAAGGAAGGAGCTACACAAGGTAATACTTCAAAATCTTGTCACAATTGTGACACATGCTGAAAATTCAGCATGTGTGCTAATGGGTGGCGTTTTTAAGGTCATTATGAGACATATTTTACTTCTTGATTAAGGTGGATTGATTGGAAGAGGATATGGTAAAGTTTTGAATAATATTTAAAACAAATAAATGGTGATATTTAGCATATCACACATGCTGAAAATTTTTCAGCATGTGTACATGTTGTGGCCGAACATGATGAGCTTTTTGTGTCCAAGTTCATGTCTCAATTGATAGCAAGACTTACCATGTATTTTTGATTCATTTTTAATGAGAAAAATCAAATTAAATTGGGAATTATCTTGAATAAAATTAAATGGTGCACATGCTGAAAATTCAGCATGGCAAGATGACTATATGGCCGAAATTATGCCTTGTTTGGGAAGGATTTGTTGGTCTTGCAATTTATTGTGTATCTCTTGACTTATGGTATGATTTTATGATTGATATTGGCACATGTTTAAAGTGTTGATCTCAGATTTTTTCTATGTCATCATGTTGACAACATTGAGCCAATAAAGAGGTGTCAAGTAAGCAAAGACTAAATGATGATCCAATAGAATGATGACAAGCAAGCAAGGCATTGTCACAATGATGTCTTACACTCTCTCAAGCACTCAAAAGGAAATTTTCAAGAGGGAAGACAAGAGAAGGGGGGACGGCTGCCACAATTAAAAAAGAAGAAGAGGAGAGCAAACAAAAACAACAACAAGCATTGCATTCTAAAGAGATCAAATTGCCAAGCTCTTCTTCTCCTACATCTTCTTTCTTTCTCTTTTCTTGTAAAAAGCCTATTGTTCTTTACATCTTTCAATCTTGAATAGGCTTCATATAAACCACCATTCATTCATCTTTGTAAAAGATTGATCAAGGTGTGATCAATCTTCATTCTAGCAAGGTGGTGGTGTTCGTGCAAATTGTACTAGCAATACAAGGTTTGTAAAGGGTTGGAGTTAAGGTGTAACTCTATCAACCCTGTGGTAAGGTGTGTTGTGTATGTGAATAGTGTGAACCAAGGAAGGTGTTCCTTGAAGACTGGAGTAGGTTGTTTATAACCGAACCAATATAAAAATCTCGGTGCAATTTACCTTCAGCATTTACTTTTCAGATTCTCCACTGTTTATCCGTTTTGTTCACGTTCGTAAAAATAGTAAACGATTTCCAAAAATTATAAAAATTTCCAGAAACATACTTACACGTTCTACGGTTAATTTGGCATAAGTTTCAACCCTTTTGGATAAGTATAAATCAGTCGAACATCAAAAGTTCTGAGACTAGTAAAGTCTGATTTTTAGACTTGCAAAGGTTGAGACTTTGATTGTATTTGACCTACTTTCCAAAAGAATTTTCCAAAACTGTTTCAACCCATTTAAATATAGTATATAAGGAGTAATTGGTCAAATTTTCAGATCATTTGGACGTTCACACAAATAGGAATTAATTTTTCAAAACCATCTACCGTTTTTGGCAGATTTGCACAATCTGAGTACCAACGGTTTTGGAAGGGGTTAAAGGTTGAATTTTAATTTGAAATTTTTAGGAGACCCTCATAACATCTGAGGCTAAGTTCTCTCAAAATTTAATAATTTTTGGAGACCTCTAACCTAGTTTTAAAAACGTTTTACAACTGGTCCTGAAAACAGAATCTGTTTTCAGAACTTGAATTGGTTGGGTTTAAAGAAATTTTAAAAAACCATATTTTCCGCACCATCTATTCAACCCCCCCCCCCTTCTAGTGGTGCCTTGCAGATCCTACAAGGTGTTCATCCAAGTCTTGAATAGGGTTGGTGTTTAACCCAAGGATCAATCTTGGTTCTTGTTATAATTTGGTTCATACCATAGTGAATCTAAGGAAAGGTGTTCCTTGGGACTGGAGTAGGTCACATTGACCGAACCAATATAAATTCTCGGTGTTCTTATCTTGTTTCTACATTTCTGCATTCTGCCTGTTTTTCACTGCAGATTTCACACAACTTCACAAGTTCTGAAGAAATAGCTATACTTTCAAAATTTGTGATTTTTGGTGTAGTTATACTTTAGGCTGTTATCTTTTATTTACAACAAGAATCACTTGATTTGAGCAAGGGAAAGTTAGTCTTTCAGTCGTTGCAAGATAACTGCTCTAATCTGGCTACAACCTGACCAGTTTTGAGAACACTTGAATTCTGTTTTAACCAAGAGTTGTTTAAGGTTATGGCCTTTTGGAATCATATACTAGATATCCTAAGGAGTGTTCTGACATAAAGTTCAACCTTTTTTGTTAAGTATTCAAAGAGAAACACGTTTTCCAATTTCAGCAACATTCTGTCCAATTCTATCGACATTGACCATTTGAATCTTTTTATTTGTTTGAAGAGTCAAACAATCTTGTTTTGTCTAATTTTTGGATAAAATCTCGCAAACACATTGTAAATAAGTTCTGGAAATTTTCATAATTTTTGGAGTTGTGTACAAGGATTTTTGAATTTTTCAAAAATGGGTTCTGAACTTGAGGTGGTTTCAGATTCTGTTTTCAAAGGGGTTGTAATCAAGGGTAGTAGTGTAATTTCCGCTAACCACTATTCTGAATTTGAGGTGGTTTCAGATTCTGTTCTCTAGTGATGTTTATTGCAGGTGCACGGTCCAACAGTTGGTATCAGAGCGAGGCCAACACCACTCTAAGAAGCAAGATTCAGCACCATACGAACAAGATAAGGCCAAAAAACAACAATTCAAAGTAGCCTGCTAATCTCAAATCAAAGGTACATACAATGACTATTGTTTTTCACAAAGGTGAGTTGGAAGGTATGTCTACACAACATCTTCCTCTTTTCGATGGAAATAATTTCGTTCATTGAAAACTTAGAATGAGGCTATGCTTAATGGCTATAGACATCGATTTATTGTCTATAGTTGAATATGGGCCATACATTCTAATGAAAATGGTACAAGTTAGTGGAGTCACACAAGAAATAGAAAAATATAAAAGCGAATGGTCTTCCGAAGATAAAAAGAAAATGTCCATGAATGCTAAAGCTATGCAATTACTGTTAAACGGACTAACAACCTCCGAACCAGGATATGTGTCAAATTGCACAAGTGCACACGACACGTGGAAATCATTAGAATTAAAGCATGAAGATACTAGCGGGGTAAAAGAGTCAAAAATAGATATGCTTATGTTTGAGCTTGAATCTTTCAAAATGTTACCAAACAATCCATAACATCTAAGGATTTGAGGATTACTAACATTTTCAATGCCCTTGAAGCTTTAGGCAAATCATTCACGAACAATGAAAAGGTTCAAAAGGTGTTGTGAAGCCTTCCTGCTGAATGGGATCCTAAGGTAATATCAATCGAAGAGACAAAGTCAATCACTAAGATGGATGAATTGATCGGTTCACTTAGAGTTTACGAGATAAAACTAAACCAAAGGAAGTCTGAGTCATTTAAGTCATCCGGTAAGTCTACAGCTTTCAAATCAACTGGATCACATGCAAATAATGATGATAGTAATAGTGATAATGAATTAGACGATGACTTAATATTGATAACTAGAAACTTAGAAAGTTTTTCAAATGGCCTAATAGGAATAGACAACGATATTCTTCTTCTTCTTCTTCTCAACCTAAGAAAAATAACTCTAATAACAATAAATAGTATAATAAAGAGTTAAAGTGTTATGAATGTGGTCAAAAAGGACACATCTCTTATGATTGCCCGACAAAGAAAAAAGCCAACAACAATAATAATAACAATAAAAAAGACAAGGAGATGCAAAAATCAAAGGCAAAGGAGACCAAGTTAAGAAAAGGCAAACAAGCAATGAAGGCGAGCACGTGGAGCGACTCGTCCGACTCAGAATACGACACTGAGGAAGCTCAATTCTGCTTTGTATCCAACAAGGTAAGTTCTTCATCTGATGGAGATTCTGATACTGAAATGTCATTCGATGAAATGTATGAAGAACTTTTAAGGATGCATGCTCACTGTAAAAGGCTCTCTAAAGAAAAGAAGAAACTAATTGAAGAAAATGAGTTGAAGACGTCAAACTTAAAGTTTTCCGATCAATTAGAATCTTTTAAACAAGAGTCTACTAATACTTTTGATTCTTTAGAGATTAAAATTGAATCATATAGGAAAAATGAACAAAAATTAAAAACTGAAAATAGTATGTTGAAGTCTAAGTTAGGAAGTTGTGAAAATGAGATAGTACAACTTAAATTTACTAAACTAAACTTAGAAAAAATGTTAGAACAATTTAAATCTGGTACAAACATGTTAGATACACTTGTATCATCTCAAAAATATGGAAACAATAAAAGTGGATTATGATATAAAGAAGAAAATGCCAAAGTAGATAAAAAGACTAAGTTTGTTTCATCAAGTACGAAACTACCATACAATACAATGAAATCAACTTTGCCTGCTACATCTTCTTCTACTCCTTTTTCTTTTTATTCTAAGGCAAAAATACAACATGCACCCACAAAAGCACACACAAATCAACATGATACTAGGAAAAATTTTGCATCTAGACAAGCTAGAAATTATGCCTATATGTATACAAATGCAACTAGACATAATAAAATGCATCCAACTTATTATGAACCTAAATATAGGCAACATTCATATAAGACTTATAGAAATGCATATGAACAAATACACAGCGCCATTCAAGAAACAAAATCATATGCCTTATACACACTATCAAAATCGGCCAAGATATAGTACTTATCAACCAAGGTATAACATGTATAACCATGCATCATCTTTTAAATGGAATGGACAATTACATGAAAATCCTTTTCATTATTCAGCTTATAATAATGTCAAATATGTGCCTAGAAGGAATGTCCAAGTTTGGATACCTAAGGGACATTTAAACAAGGATGCTGCTCCTAACATTCAAGGACCCAAATAAAGGGTACCTACAACTTTGTCTCCATTGTAGGAAAATCGCAAGGAATGCAAGAAGGAGGCAAAGTCAAAGAATCTAAAAACTAAATGGTTTTAGATAGTAGATGTTCAAGGCATATGACGGGCAACCCTAAAATATTCACCTAGTTGGAACATATCGAGAATGGAGGAAAGGTGACATTCGGTGACAACAACAAAGGAAAAGTTGTTGGAAAAGGAACAATCGGAGACCCTAACACATTTCAAATACGAAACGTGTTGTTAGTAAGTAATATTTCATATAATTTATTAAGTATTTCTCAACTTATAGATTGAGGATATAATGTTTCTTTTCTTCCCAATTCTTGTGATATAATAAATGAAAAAGGACAAATTATATTAAAAGAAAATAGAGATGGTAACATTTACACACTATCACTAAATAACATGTTAGATGCTAAGGTTAAGTGTTTGATATCACATGACTCAGATGTGAACTTGTAGCATAGACGACTAGGCCATATAGGAATTTCAACGATTAAAAAGTTGTCTAAGAATACTTTAATAAGAGGCATGCCTAAGTTAAACTTAGATAATTTTCAAATGTGTGATACGTGTATTAAAGGAAAACATATTAAAGAAACACTAAAACCAAAACATGAAGTGAGTATTAGTCATGTACTAGAATTGCTTCACTTAGACTTATTTGGTCCAAGTAGGACAAGAAGTCTAGGTGGTCACTACTATGTGTGTGTCATAGTAGATGATTACTCACGATATACATGGATATTGTTCTTAACACACAAAGATGATGCTCCATTGGAAATCGAAACTCTTATCAATCAACTCGAAAATATTTACGAAGAAAATGTTAAAAGAATTAGGAGTGATAGATGTGGAGAATTTAAAAACAAAGATGCAATCAAGTTTTGTGAATTACATGGAATTAAAAATGAATTCTCACCACCTAGAATACCACAACATGGAGTTGTTGAACGTAAAAATAGAACTATACAAGAAATAGCAAGGACAATGTTGTGTGAAAACAAAGCACCTAAATATTTATGGGCTGAAGCTGTTAGTTGTGCCTGTTATATTATAAATAGACTTTCTATTAGAAAGAAATTAAATAAAACACCTTACGAATTTTTAAACAATAGACAACCTAAGGTAGATTATCTAAGAGTATTTGGTTGTAAGTGTTTTGTGTCGAACACTAAGGATAATCTAGACAAGTTTGAACAAAAATCTATTGAATGCGTATTTTTTGGTTATTCAACTACTTCAAGAGCATATAGATGTTATAATCCTGCATCTAGAAAAATAATTGAATCTATACATGTGAAATTCAATGAAATTACATACTTTGAAATTAGTGATAAAACTCAACATAAACAAGAAAATAATGTTGAAAATATGTTTGATGATGATGATATATTACTTGAGTCTGTACTTGATCGTCTAGAATTAACTCCCCCTAAACAAGTCATGCATGAACCCTTAGATGAAATAAATGAAGAAACTTTGCAATTGGAAGATAATACAACTATTCCAATTATATATGATAATGTTCATACAAATGAAACATTTGAACAAGATAAGGGTGAACCTAGTCAACCTAGGAATTGGTGGCACCCTAAAGAATTAATCATTGAGGATCCAAGTGTTGGGGTTAGAACACGTAGGAATATAGTCAACCTGCAGGACATAGCTTAATTTCACACTTAGAACCTAAGAATGTAAAGGAAGCCTTAGGTGATATATCTTGGATAGATGTCATGCATGAGGAATTGAATCAATTTACAAGGAACAACGTGTGGGGCTTGGTACCTAAACCCGAAAATAAGTTTATAATAGAACGAAATGGGCATTTAGGAATAAAATAGATGAATAAGGAAACATCACAGAAAATAAGGCTAGGCTAGTCGCACAAGGTTATAATCAACAAGAAGGAATAGCTTATGAAGAAACCTTCGCAACCGTTGCACGGCTAGAAGCAATTAGATTGTTACTTGCGATTGCAAGTCTAAGCAATATTAAACTCTTCCAAATGGATGTCAAGAGTGCGTTATTGAATGGATACATCCAAGAAGAGGTGTTTGTGAAACAACCCCTGGATTCGAAGATCCAAAGAATCCTAACCATGTTTACAAGCTTAAGAAAGCTTTATATGGTTTGAAACAAGCTCCAAGAGCTTGGTATGATAGATTTGCAAACTTTCTTATTGCAAATAATTATCAAAGGGGGACCATAGACAACACATTATTCCTAAGAAGAAAAGATAATCACTTATTAATAGTTCAAATATATGTAGATGATATAATCTTTGGTTCAACCAACCCTACCTTAGTAAAAGACTTCGAAGAGTGTATGAAGTCCGAATTTGAAATGTCAATGGTTGGAGAACTGAACTACTTCTGAGGGCTTCAAATCAAACAAACCCCTCAAGGAATCCACATTAGCCAACTTAAGCATGTCAATGATATGATTAAGAAGTTTGGAAGAGTTGAAACCAACACCTACACCTATGAGCATTAGCACCAAACTAGACAAAGATAAAAATGTTAAACTTTTTGATGACACACTTTATAGGTCTATGATTGGCTCATTGTTATATTTACTGCATCAAGACCTGACATCATGTTTAGTGTGTGTATGTGTGCTAGGTTTCAATCTTGTCCTAAGGTATCTCATTACAATGCAGTGAAAAAGATCTTTAGATATCTTAAACACACACCTCACTTAGGACTTTGGTATGATAGAAATGCAAAGTTGGAAGTATACGTATATAATGATGCTGATTATGGTGGTTGCAAATTAGATAGAAAATCCACTAGCGGTACATGTCAATTCATAGGAACCAACTTGATCACTTGGTTTTCTAAAAAGCAAGCTAGTGTAGCTCTTTCTTTCACTAAAACCGAGTATATAGCCTTGAGTTTATGCACTACCCAAATACTTTGGCTTAAACAACAACTTAGTGATTTTGTCATTAAAATGAATAAGATTCCAATTTTCTGCAATAGCACAAGTGCGATCAATCATTCTCGGAATTCGGTACTCATTCTAAGGCCAAACACATTGAGGTAAGATACCATTTCCTTCGAGATTGTGTTCAAAATGGGGACATAACCATAGATCATGTAAGAACTAATCATCAAATAGCTGACACCTTCACCAAACCCCTTAACCAAGCCACTTTTGAAAACTTACGAGCTAAGTTAGGTATGATGACTTACGATACTATTGCGTGGTTCTATCTTTTGCATGATTTGGAAAATAAAGAGGGGAGATAGAATAAGAACATGATTTTAGTTGGTAAGTCATGATTTGAGTTGAATAATATGTTAAGTTTCAATTAGTATAAGTTTTGAGCATAGGTTAAGGGGGAGAGTATAAGTTGAGGGGGAGCACATGAACACATGAGATTTGAAAGTTTGAAAACAATTGTTATAGAATTGATGAAACAATTGGTAATTGGTGAGGTTTTCAAAACAATTCAATTGGTATAATATTGGTAAATATGTGATAAATAATTGTTAAAGAGTTGTGACATTGTGACATTAAAATCATGTTAAGTTATTTTGAAAATCATCCAAAAGGGGGAGAATGTTGAGAAATATGTTTGGATAATTTTCAAAGTCATGATTTTAAGTGGAGAATGCATAAAAATGTCACACATGGTTGAATATGTGATTAAAAGTTGAAAACATTGAGAAAAATGACATCGATATGTCAAGTTGTTGCACTTCGATCGATCGATGTACTTCGATCCTTCACATCGATCGATCTATGTAAGACAGAGAAAGTTCAAGACCTGACTGTGAGACATCGATCTCTAAAACTGAGACACATCGATCGATCGATGTATACATCGAACCCTCACTTCGATTGATTGATGTCTAGGGATTTTAGAACACTCACTGTGGACATCGATCTCTGAAGCTGAGGCACTTCGATCGATCAATGTCTAGGACTTTTAGAAATGTTTTCTCTAAAATGTGATAAAGTGGTTGTTTTCATTTGTACATGATTTATATATGTTCATTATGTTGATATTATGTGTTTTTGATGATTATCAATGACTTGTGACTAATGTGCCTTGGAAGTTTCTACAACTTACCAAAAAGGGCATAATTGGTATTTTGAGTTTTGTAGGAACACGATATGGTGGAAATATTTCAAGGACTTATTCTCACGTTATTTATCATCACAAAGATGTTATTATATTTATTTCTGACCATCCGAGTCATTTCTGGAGTTTTCTCTCACCAGGGGCATTTTGGTCATTTTACCCCTGAGGGCATTTTTGGTATTTTCACTCAAAGAATCTCTCGAGTATATTATTATCGGTATTCTGAAGCTTGTGTATGATCATTTTGAAGATTATTTGGTGGTTCTTTATCTTATTTCTCTATTTGATGATATTATCGACAGTAGCGGTATATGTGACAAGTTGTGATGTCACATTCTATTTCTTTCTTGAAGAACCTCTTCTATATGTTATTGGAGAATATTAATCATCATATTTCAGAGAATTTAAAGGTGATAAGGGTGTGAAAATGATCACTACATACAAGAAGAAATAGTGGGAATTTTGGTGTTATATGTTGACATAATCTTGTCAACCATTATTTGTTGATTTCTTCTTCAAAAATCTGAGTTGATATGCATATATATGCGTTGAAAAACTTTTATATTCAGTTGGAGATGATGTGTTATTCATTTTATGGCTTGGTGACAAGTGGATAAATCAAAAAGAGGCTAGTTGGCAAAAGTTGCCAACTTGGAAAAATTGAATTGGTAGCCAACGGTCATGGCTGAATTTTCAGCAGGTTTCTGAGTCAAAATACAGCTCCCACATGCCTATTCTTTTGCAAGGAGTTGAGGGTTTCTTGGTGGTATTATCCCTTAGTATTATCTTCATTTTTCAAGCAAATTCCACATCATTTTTTGTGATAAAAATTCGGCCATGCTGAAAGTATAAGGTGGACCAATCGTTCTTGTCTATGTTGCCAAGTGTAAAAGATGATTATGTAGCCAACCAATGATGTGAAGACAACTAGGACTTGATGATGAAGATGTTGACACATTGGAGTTCTTATCTTCAAGAGCCATTTCACACTATAAATAGGAGGCAAAGGTGAAGAAGAAGAACACACTTGAAGCACACTTGAAATCAATAGTTGATTCGTCTAGCTGTCTTCTTTTTCTACTCATTCTTGTTTCATTCTTTGTAGCCAAGGTGTTCTTGTGATATTTGTTGTAGAGCTACAAGCCTCTTGTCTTTCATTTGTAAGATTGGCTAGCCAAATCTATAAGGCTATACCAATAGGTGGTAGAGGTGTTGCAACCAAGAGTTGCATAGTGGTGTTCATCCAAGTCTTGAATAGGATTGGTGTTTAACCCAAGGATCAAGCTTGGTTCTTGTTGTAATTTGGTTCATATCATAGTAAAATCCAAGGAAAGGTGTTCCTTGGGACTGGAGTAGGTCACAATGACCGAAGCAGGATAAATTCCCGATGTTCTTATCTTGTTTCTGCATTTTTGCGTTCTGCCAGTTTTTCACTGCAGATTTCATACAATCCCACACGTTTTGAAAAAATAGCTAAACACTTCCAAAATTCGTGATTTTTGGTGGAGTTATACTTCAGGATGTTAGTTTTCATTTGCAAGAAGAATCACTTGATTTGAACAAGGAAAAGTTAGTCTTTCAGTCGTTGCAAGATAACTGCTCTAATCTGACCAGTTTTGAGAAAACTTGCATTCTGTTTTAACCAAGAGTTTTTTAAGGTCAAGGCCTTTTGGAATCATAAATTAGACATCGTAAGGAGTGTTTTGATATAAAGTTCAATCTTTTTGGTTAAGTATTCAAAGAGAAACATGTTTTCCAATTTCAGCAACATTCTATCCAATTCTGTCCAGATTGACCATCTGAATCTTTTTATTTGTTTTAAGGGCCAAAAAATCTTAATTTTGTCTAATTTTTGGAAATATTCTTGTCAACACACTGAAGTTAGGTTCTGGAAATTTTTATAATTTTTGGAGTTGTGTACAAGGATTTTGAAATTTTTCAAAAAGGGTAGTAGTGTAATTTCCGCTAACCACTATTCACCCCCCTCTAGTGGTGTTTATTGCAGGTGCACGGTCCAACACTAACCATGGTATCATTCAACTAAAAAGGCTTTCAACAATGAATATAGACTAACTACAACAACTTTCTTTTGTACCAAGATTCATAAGAAAACAGCCTTGGATTTTTCAAACACTCTATACAATCTAGAAAATCATAATTCATCATATTCTTATATTTAGTTAGTATTCTATTTTCATTATGGGTTATGGGAAAACAACCTCTGTGTGTTTTTAACACATAGGTATGGTTGTGTACATCCGACCCTCCATATCTCACTATAGACGGGAGCCTCTAGGCAATGGGGTGTTGTTGTAGCAATTTAGTATTCTATTTACATGTTACATGAAATGAAAGTCTTACAAGATTATTCAAACGCAAACATTAAACCTAGGAATTCACCTTAAATGACTTTTAAGTTTTTCGTAAACTTCTTAACATTTTAACATAACGACATTGAATACCTAAGACTAGATATTTTCATGTACATATATGTGCCGTTATCATAACTACAAAAATAACTAGCCTTAGATATTTCAATTTCCACTTGAAACTCTATTCTCAATTTTTAAAGCAAACCATCAAATCTCTAATTATTAGATATTTCAATTACCATACAAAAATTTCAACAATATACATAACTACCGTGCTTCACATTTAAAATTCTTTGAAATTTTCTCGTTAGCATGAAATCCAACGACAAATAACAGAGCAAACTACAAATCTCATAATCATAATTTAAGCGTAACTCTATTAAGACAATGAGCTAAATCATGTCATACATTTAAACATATTTATATACCTTCATATATTTATTTTTGCAAATCATAAACGAAGAAGATGTATTACATTCTTTAGTCATTTTAACAATGATGATGCTCTCCTTCTTTATTCTCTTAATCGTGTTAGCATTTTCATTATTTTAACTTTCAAACAAAAGTTAAATACATCAATCATATAAGCACATATGCAAAATCTATCAAGAGGCAATGATCACATACATAGTACAAAATAAATAGTAAAGTCCTTATTTGGCAGTGACTCATAAATTAATTCCTGTGTACAGTAGGAACACAGCACATTGTCAACTCTAGTCTTATAGACAAAGTTAACTTTAAGGATACCTTCAATTTTTCTACTACCTGGATTTTCTTCCGCATCCTTGAAGAAAACTAATCTTCCACTTTTTGTCTCTTGAATTTCAAAAAATAAATATCAACTGGTTGCAATCAACTTGGTAGAAATAACACACACCATCTATTCTGTTACACTACCAACAAAGTTACCTCAAGGAGGATGGCGAGCATAATGATCTCCTTGTCTTCCTCCAACTTAGTATTATCGTTGATTTCTTCCCTTCGTCCATGGTCAAAGATTATGTTGATGTTGTCTTTGTTGCATGTTACTCCTTTTGGTGCTTCCTCTGAATGATGTCATAATCATTTTCATGATTAACTTGTTTGTTTCTAAGCCCCAATGTTGATAAAATTGGCTACCTCCGAGATGAGTGTTCAATAATCAAAATTACAAAATCCATTCACGTGCATGTAATATTTGTGGCTTTAAACTTCATGTTTTGCCAATTGTCGAAGAACAACTCCTCTATGTATGACATTTTCATAGAGCATTTTCTTTTGAATGATTATTTTGCTTAAACTTGTGTCTAACATCTTTAAGAGTGTTAAAAATTTAGGCTCGGAGTACATGAAAGATGATAAACCAACAACACAAAATATAAGTCTAAGAAATTGATATCGAAGAACTAAATAGGACTATAGATCAATGGGGAGAAAATTAAGACAAAGAGCAGAATCGCACGGATGTTCTTAAGGTGGAAGTAGATACTCTCAAAAACAAAGTTAGCACGTTAGAAACGGAATTAACCGCCCAAAAGACGAAATATGAAAAGTTGAAATCCAAACTTGAGGCAGTTGTCGTTAAACTTTTCTTTTCATTGGATGATGAGTAGTAGTTAATCCCCATCCTACAGTCCTACTAAGCTAGTAAGACTACTTTTGATATGTCTTCAACATTTCAACTGGTGTATTAAATCTCTTGAAAATGTTTATATCTTATTCAATGATTAGTATTTTGATCTTTTCAAAAAGGGGAGAAATATTTATTGGATATACTTGTTTGTGTATGCTTGGTATGCTTGGTAAATGTATGTGTATTGGATATGCTTGGACATGCTGCTTGGTATGCTTATTATATATATATACACACTAGATATGCTTACTACTTTACGTTCTATAACTTATTGTGAAGCAGGTATTAGATCTTCAGCTTTTTCAAGGAAGAGAATTTCTCCCAAGTTGTCTTCTTCAGTTGTCATCACCGGCCCCGTCGCTGTTTTGTTGCACATTTTGTTCTCTCGCCTAGAACGGTCATCTTCCCCCGTGACTGAATCTGCTTTGGACATCTCCTCCAACGACCAGATCTTTCCGCGTTGCTTCTCTATTACAGATTGCCTCCGGTCAGGCCTCCCTTTCAGTGATCTAGTGCTGCAACCAACCAGATCTGTCATGTTATTTCATCTGCTTCCTCCGGCAAACTTTCCATCGTACTTCTGGCAGTACCAACTTCAAAGAACAGTGTCTTGCCACCTTGCTTAGAAAGCTTTTTGCCCATTCCTTAATTCTAGAGCTTCGAGTGCCCAAAAGAAAATATAGATTCAGAACAGTTGCTCTATTGGATCTTGGTGTGCTACAATCCAACCAGATGATATAATTTCATTTTTGTCTTATTATCCTTGAAGTAATTTTGATTGTTTACATTTAGTTTCAAACTTTCGACATCAGTAGCATACCTTGGATTTTTAGTTTTAGTTGCAATAATTGATAGAAGACGTCAGGATGTTTCCGTGAGACCATGTCAAGGAAGAGAGGTGTAGGAAAGGGGAAGGAAAAGGAAGATAGTCTAAGGGTAGCATCTTGGAATGTAGGAACCTTAAATGGTAAATTGTTAGAGGTTATAGATACACTTAAAAGACGTAAGATAGATGTACATTCCTCCAAGAGACTAGGTGAAAAGGGAATAAAGGTAAAGAGAATAATGGATATAAGTTGTTGTATTCGGGGTCAGATGGGACCAAGAATGGGGTAGGATTTCTAGTAAAGTTAGAGCTACACACGAACGTGATTGGTGTGATTAGATATAATGATAGAATTATGGTGTTGAAGTTAGTACTAAATAAGGAGGTACTGGCAGTGGTTTGCGCCTACGCGCCCCAAGTGGGACTAGGAGAATAGGATAAGAAAGGGTTTTGGGATTGCTTAGATGTAGTGTTAAAGTCAATACCCAGGGAGGAAAGAATTTGTATTATGGGTGATTTTAATGGACACATTGGAAATGATAGCGATGGTTTTCAGTCGGCACATGACGGGTTTGGTTATAGAGATAGAAACGAACAAGGTAGAGATCTGCTAGACCTAGCAGTGGCCCATGACCTAGGCATTATAAACTCGTTTTTTAAGAAAAAAGAATCGCATTTGATCACTTTTAGCAGCGGAGGACGTAACACGCCGATCGACTATTTTCTGATGAGGCATGAAGACCTACGGTTATGGAGGGATTGCAAGGTTATACCAGAGGAGACAGCGGTGACACAACACTGCTTATTAGTGGTAGTTATAGCATTGAGTCAAAATCTGAGCAAGGGGGTTTGAAAATTCCCACCCAGGATTCGATGGGGAAGTTTGAAAGACAAAAAAATTAATATATTCAGAGACAAGGTCATCTCTGCGAAACTAGATAGCTTGGGTGAAGGCACAAATCAGATGTGGGAGGCTATATCGACTACTATTACTCATGCGGCGAGAGAAACGCTTGGGGTAACAACAGGAGAGACGTCAGTGCAGAAAGAGACATGGTGGTGGAATGAGGATGTGCAACAAAAAATAAAAGACAAACAAAGGATTTTTACAGAGCTGTTAAGGTGCACAAATAGAGAAGAAAAAGTGAGATTGAAGGAGAATTACAAAATCGCCAGGAAGGAGGCAAAGAAGTCAGTGACAGAGGCAAAGACGACAGCTTATAAAAGGATGTATGAAAGACTAGAAACAAAAGACGGAGAGCAGGATATGTTCAAGATTGCCAAAGCTAGGGATTGAAAGAGACAGACCCTAGGAGGCGGGAAGTTTATAAAAGGAGAAGATGGACATGTGTTAGCCAAAACACAAGACATCAAGTTAAAATGGCAAACATACTTTCACAATCTTTACAATGGCGGTAGTGCTGACTACGAAGAACGAGAAAGCATCACTAACAAACAACGACAACATAATAACTCCGACTGTCAGAACATCACACAAGGAGAGGTGATGAGAGCACTGAAGAAGATGGGAAGAGCTAAAGCGATCGACCTAGATAACATACCTATTGAGGCGTGGAAGTATTTGGGAGAGGAAGGGGTTCAACGGTTAACTACTCTGTTCAACCGGATTTACAAAACAGGAAAGATGCCAGATGAGTGGAGAAAGAGTGTCGTGGTTTCCCTATATAAGAACAAAAGAGACGCACAGTGTTGTGGGAATTATAGAGGGATTAAGTTGCTAAGCCATACCATGAAGTTATGGGAGAGAGTAATCGACACTAGAATTGGAGAGAAACTCAGTTTACGGTGAACCAATTTGGTTTTGTGCCAGGAAGGTCAACTACGGAAGTAATACAGGAGATTAATGGAGAAGTATATGGAGAAGAAACGTGATTTACATATGGTTTTCATCGATCTTGAAAAAGCGTATGATAGTGTGCTACGTAGCTTGATCTGGGATAGTCTAGATGCAAGAGGGATCCCTATGAAGTATATAGACATAATTAGAGATATGTATTTTAAGACGAAAACAACCGTTCGTACGCCTATGGGGAATGCAGACTTTTTTCCGGTGGAGGTAGGCCTCCATCAAGGGTCTGCGTTGAGTCCATTTCTTTTTGTAGTTGTCCTTGACGAGTTGTCAAAGCCAATACAGGAGGCAGTTCCGTGTTGTATGCTTTTTGCTGACGATATTGTATTAGTCGCAGAGAGTAGACATACCCTGAGTATGAAATTAGAGCAGTGGAGAAGTGTTTTAGAGAGAAAAGGCTTAAGGATTAGCTGTTCTAAGACCGTGTATCTACACTACGACTTCAGCGGCGTAGCCGACAGTGAGAATAGACAGCTCACCGTCGATGGTCAAGTAGTACCACATGTAAGTAAGTTTAAGTACCTAGGATCATTTGTGCAGTAGAATAGGGATATAGATAGTGATGTAGCACATCAAATTCAAGCAGGCTGGTGTAGATGGAGGGCGGCCTCAGGGGTACTGCGTGACAAGAATTTCCCAACTAAATTAAAAGGAAACTTTTATAGGGTGGCAGTGCGACCGGCAATGCTGTATGGAACAGACTGTTAGGCCATCAAGAGGTCATAATTGCAGAAGATGGAAGTGACAGAGATGAAGATGTTGAGGTGGACGTGTGGGCATACAAGGCTAGACGGATCAGAAACGAGGTATTTTGAGAAAGGTTAGGCGTGGCTAGTATAACGGATAAGATAAGAGAGAGAAGAATGAGATGGTTTGGGCATGTCAAGCAGAGACAGACAATGGCGTCGGTCAGAGCAATTGAAAGTCTCATTATAGAGGGGAACAGGAGTAAAGGCAGGCTCAAACTGACTTGGGATGAGCAGATTAGGCACGACCTACTAGATTTGCACCTCTCTGATGACATGGTTCAGGATAGGAGTTCATGGAGACATAAGATTAAGGTTAACGAGGTATAGGTTATATATAGGGACACCTTAGAGCATATTTAGGGACATAGATAGGCGTAGACAATATATACACTTTAGGTTGACTTTGCACTTGTTTGTTTATGTTTTACCATTTTCTGGATTATGTGTACATGTACACGTTATGTGTATTTTAATATCGAAAGCCTCTTCTTGATTTTTCTTAATTCCCTCACTAACACACTAGCACATCATATCTCTATTATTATACCATTTATGCAGGTACATATAGAGCCGGGGGTCTCACTGGAAGCAGACTCTCTATCCCTTGGGATAGAGGTATTGTTTACCACTTACCCTCCCCAGACCCTAGCGATAGCTTTTGCTGTCGTTGGGATATACTGAGTACGGATGATGATGGTGATGATACGCTTACTACATGAGTAGCTTAGATATTGATATATGTTGAAGAATATATCATGAAGTACATGTTGCTAACGTGACATAATATGACATTTTTGAATATGATACATGTATAAAGAATGATTTAGCTGAGGGGGTGTTTGAAATAAATATAAAGAACTTGATATACGTCATTGGTCATATTTATTGGTTTGACATGCTCATATATTGAGGAGGACCTTTGAAATAATTATGAGTATGTCTTCATGATCATATATTGAGGACAGCATAAATGCATTGACAAGGAGGAGATATAAAATCATAAAACCTGAATTTGAAACCTTTGGATAGCTCAAATATCATTTTTCAAACAAAAATATCTTTTAAAAGCATGTGGTTTTGAAATCACAGAAAAGGGATAGATTGTTGGAATATGAACTGTTTTGGTGAAGCTAAAAGATGTTTGAAAAAGAGTTACAAGGGTATTTCACACTTTGGAAAAGAAATAAAAAGAGAAAAACATACAGTGAGACATATATCGATCTATGTAGACAACAGTCTCTAAAATGAGGGATAGATCCATCTATATAAGACTTGTCCAAAATTTAAACCACACTATCCAACATCGATCTCTCAGGTTGAAGCACATCGATCGATCGATGTGACATCAGTCTCTAAAGACAGAGACATAGATCGATCGATGTGGTTAAGGTTCAAAATTAAAACAACACTGTCCAACACCGATCTCTCAGGTGAAGACATCGATTGATCGATGTGTACATCAGTCTCTCAAGCAAGAGACATCGTCGGTCAATGTAGGTAAGGTGCTAAACTGAAACCACATTGTAAGACATCGATTTCTCAACCTAAAGCCATCGATCAGTTGATGTAGACATTAGTCTCTATAACAGGAGACATAGATCGGGCGATATCATCCTGAATTCAAATTTTTATAGTCGTTGCAAACAAGTCCTAGGAATATTTAAAGTGTTTTCTCTCTTCAATCTTACTCAAATCTCTTGTGGAGTTTCCTTCGACATGTATAATGTTTTCTTGATTATTTTAAACATGTCTAAGATATTCTAAGGTGGCTATGGAACATCAATTCCAACTATAGGGTGGCTAAAGACTATTTGGATATTTTCAAGATATTTGATTGAGTTGAATATTTTATGGAGGATACAAAAACGTGGCTCACACCCTCTATATATTGAAGAATCTTAGATGAGTCATTTAAACAATTTCATCCTCTTCAAGCTTCATCCCCCATTGTTGTGAAAAGCTCTCAAATGTATAAAAGTGCTTAAAGCTTGTTAAGCTCTTGTTTTTTTTCTTCTATTATTGTATTGTGAGAGTCGAAGTCTAAGACAAGAGTAACTATACAGATTTGATCTCTTTCTTGTGATGTAGAGTCATTAGAAAGTGTAATCCCACTTCTTCTCGAAACCAACTTAGTGAAAGTTCTTCGATAGAACTTTGTTGAAGTTTAAAGAAGCAAGGATTTATTCTTGCTTGTAGCTGTTGTTGTTGTCATTGCACAAAGTGCTTTTATACAATAAGTTATTGATGTTGTAGTTATTTCTTTCATTAGTTGTTAGTGTGAGTATTGTTGTTATTGTTCTTACTCTTTATTAAAGGCAATAAGAAAAGTTGCTGTTGAAAGTCCACTTTGGAAACAAAGTGGTAGTGAAGTGAATCAAATAGATTTGAACAGCTCTATATCGTGTGTCTTCATCCACTACTTCTCATCTCCTTCTTTATCATTTTGGAGAAAATTTAAGTGTTCTTAAACAAAATCAAAAGAAAACTGAAAAATAGCTTAACACTCTATTCATAGTGTAGTAGCATTGATGAGCGAATCATTAGGAAGCTGTTTTATTTGGCTTGGATGAATTTCTGGATTTTGTGCTTCTCTCACAATGCAGGAAACTGATTGTTTCCAAGATTTTTGTGGATAATTTTGTCATGAGAACTGGTAGTACCATGTTTGTTTTGAACTCTTTTTTTTTTTGCCTAATATTCAGAATTCCGGCGTTCGATTAGAACAAATTATCTGTCATATTTGGTAATCTTCCATACCCGCTTTTACTATTGGATATCATTTTAATTTCACCTTAAGAATCAGTGAATGACTATTATCTGTCATATTTTTTTTACACCAAACACCTATAGGTTTATACGTCAAACTCATAACAATTGTAGTGTTTATTCTTCCGATTCGGATACTCGCGTTTAAGTCAAACACTCATTTAGAATATATAAATTAATTTTGGGACATCATATAATGTATGGTAGAATAACTAAAACTATAATGCGTTTCCAGTATTACTATTGAGATAAAATATTTAGATATTGTAAATATTGTGTATGTTGAGATTTAATAGGATACTAACTCCTTTCTAGATAGAGTTTGTAGATAGAAAGAGTTTGTAGATAGTCTTTATCTTCCCTTAGATGTAGTAGTGGTTACCTTTTTGGTTATATGTATGTATAATGCTTCTTGTATTTTACACATACAGAAATATTACGTCTCAATATTTCTTCATCGTATCAGAGCAAATTTTGATCCATTTCATCGGTTGTCACCGTTCTTGCGATTTCTTCAGCATTTCGGCCGTCACTTTTCCTTTTGCAAATTGTCAGTTTGCAATTGTTTGATTATTACCCCGCATTCTTGATCTTTCTTTGGTCTTCGGCTGGTGCTTTCTCAAGTCATCAGCACGGTTTTTTTTCGATTATTTTTTTTTGAAAGTCGACTGCAGCAAGTCGACTACAGCAGTCCTTTCTCCAGTCCATTTTGTCCAAAGTAATCCATGGCTGATCAGTCAATTGTCACAACTGGTCGTGATGTGGCCCGTGCATCTTTCGATGCTGGCATACCTTCTTCGTTCGTCGGTCTAACACTTGTTCAGCAGCGTCAGTTAGCCCAGTTTGTTGAGCAGTTAAATGGAGGTAATTTTGGACAGTCTGTTTCTGCCGCCGGTAAGCATGATTCGAGTATTGATACTTTTACATCTTCCTCTTGGCTTTTTGATAGTGGCGCAAATGCACACATTATCAATGATTTGTTATTATTTACTACTGTTATCACTGACAAAATATCCGCTACAGTACAAATTCCTAATGGTACTCATGTGGCCGTCCGAGCCATTGGCACAGTGAGACTCTCCGATTCTTTGGTTCTACACGATGTTCTGGGCGTACCAGAGTTTGCCTATAATTTGATTTCTGTTAGTCGGTTGGTCAAGGATGTAGAGAAAAAGGGGTTTGAGTGATTTTCAAAATACATGATTTAAATGTGCACAAAAATGAGCATGACATAAAACGTGCATGATATAAACAAATGTGTGCATGATATTGCTTATTACTTGCCTTATTTAGCCCATATATAATGTTGCCGTGCTAACGAGCCATGAAGCGTTAAAGCTTACATCATATGGCAAACATTTGTTGTGTTTATACTATTTTCAGGTGCCACTAGTTCATTAAGTGAAGTACTTAGTTTATTAAACTAAGTAGTTCATTAAAGGAAGCCGCATTTGGAAAAGGCACAAAGGCAACAAAGCTAAGGAAGGAAAGTTTTCTCCTCCTCCCCTCTTTAATGTGTCACGCCATATACATATATATTACATATATTTTCAGATTTTTTTTGAAAAAGGCACATACACATGCATTCCAATGTAGTACCGACACGTTATATATTTTACGTACGTACGTTAATGTCACACCACTATACTTAACTCATATTTATGAGTATATTCAGGTCTTATATCATATGATATAAGATATGGTGATGACAAATTAAATACGACACGATAAAAGGTTCTAAACCGAAAATTGTCGTATCGGGCGAATACCAAAACTTCGCCAACGTGTCACGTACTTGCCATAAATAAATGGCCAGTCCCTATACTTCAAAAATCATCAAAAATGTCGTGGGTTACATGAAATATTCAGCCAAAAATACTTTCCATGTTGGCACACACAAATCACCCCACATTAAGGCCAAAATGTGAAGATTCCAAGTTTAATTTTGTCACATGTTAATGGTACCACTTTAGACCAGCCAAGTGCTGAGATTTAAAGTATATATTATATATATTATGTATAACATAATATATATAACATGTGCAAAACTTGGAATTTAAATTAGAGAAAAATCAGGTAATCGATAAATATCGAAAATTCGGTTTTCTACTCACACAACACATGGAACGTTTTTGGTACATCATGTGACACGTATCTAGACACTTTTTACATATGATATACATCTTAAAGTGTTCTAAAAAATTAAATTAAGGGCTAATTGGAATATAACATGTGTGTATTATTAAATGTGCACTATTTTACAAAGTTAGCAAAAATAAATTTCAGCACATGTACATACTCATTGAAACGCCCCTACAGCTGAGATGGAGCTTATTTGGAGCCTTGTTGGCATATTGATTGGTCAAGGATCAATCATACAATGTTGGTGAATTAAAGAGAGAATCTACAAATGGTAAGAATTCAAACTTTGTCTCACTTATAACACATGATGAAAATTTCAGCATGTGTGACCATGGGTGGCCGATTTTTTGCACTTCAATGTGACATATTTTGTCATCTCAAATTGTGTGATTGATTGGGAGAAGAAATGGAAGTAATTTGAATATTATTTAAATTCAATAAAGTGTGATATTCTACATATCACATGCTGAAAAATTTTAGCATGTGTGAGACATGTGTAGGCCGAATTCTTGAGCATAATTGTGTCCAAGTTCATTTCTCATGTGATAAGAATATTTACCATAAATTGGTGATTCATTTTAAAAAGAAAAATCAAAGAAAAATGGTAATATTTTGAACTTTATCTCCATGTGTCACATGCTAAAAATTCAGCATGGTAACACCACATTATGGGTGATTTCTTGGCTTAGCAAGGAAGAAAATTTTGTCTTGCAATTTATGTGATAATCTTGAGCTTTATGGAAATTATTTTGTGATGATTTTGGCACATGTTTTAAGTGTTATTCTCAGATTTTTCCAAGTCATCAATGATGACAACATCCAACCTATCATGAAGTGTCAAGTAAGCAAAGCTTAAATGATCATCCAATAAGAAGATGCCAAGTAAGCGAGACCTTGTCACAATGATGTCTTACATTCTCCCAAGGACTTAGAAGATAATTTTCAAGAGGGGGAGAGCACCAAGGGGCGGTCACAATGTGATTAAAAAGAAGGAAGAAGAGCAAAACAAGAAAAAGAATAAGAGTTGCAAGTTCAAGGATCAAAAGTGTTCTAGCCTTCTTCTTCTACATTCTCCTTCTTTCTTTCTTCTTGAAAGCCTATTGTATTCATATCTTTCAATCTTGAATAGGCTTGAGATAGACCACCACATATTCCATATCTTTGTAAAAGATTGATCAAGGTGTGATCAATCTTCATTCTTGCGAGGTGGTGGTGTTCGTGCAAATTGTATTCACCGTACAAGGTTTGTAAAGGGTTAGAGTTAGGTGTAACTCTATCAACCCTGTGGTAAGGTGTGTTGTGTATGTGTGATTAGTGTGAACCAAGGAAGGTGTTCCTTGAAGACTGGAGTAGGTTGTTGATAACCGAACCAGTATAAAATTCTTGGTGTCATTTACTTTCAGCATTTACTTTCAGTTACTGCACAGTTTACTCTTTTTGTTGGCGTCCATAAAAATAGTAAACGACTTTCAAAAATCACAAAAATTTCTAGAAACATAGCCACACGTTCTAGGGTTAATTTGGCACAAGTTTCAACCCTTTTGGATAAGTATAAGTCGATCAAACATCAAAAGTTTTGAGACTAGTGCAGTCTGATTTTCAGACTTGCAAAGGTTGAGACTTTGATTGTAATTGACCTACTTCCTAAAAGAATTTTGCAAAACTGTTTCAACCTACTTAAATATAGTATATAAGGAGTTAGTGGTTAAAGTTTTAGATCATTTGGACTTACACACAAATAGGAATAAATTTTTCAAAACCGTCTACCGTTTCTGGCAGATTCGCGCAATCTGATCACCAATGGTTTTTGAAGGGGTTAAAGGTTAAATTTTAATTTGAAATTTTTAGGGGACCCTCATAACATGTGAGGCTAAGTTCTCTCAAAATTTCAGAATTTTTGGAGACCTATAACCTGGTTTTAAAAACGTTTTAAAACTGGTCCTGAAAACAGAATCTGTTTTCAGAAGTTGAATTGTATAGGTTTAAACAAATTTTAAAAACCACACTTTCCGCACCACCTATTCACCCCCCGCTTCTAGTGGTGACTTGCAGATCCTACAAAGGATTTAAAGTGTGCACTCATTTTTGGCTCGGATTTTTGTCTTGTGCAGGAAATGTCATCGAGGAAACTGATTGGAGTGGGTAGGCAGCATGATGGTCTTTATTATCTTCTTCAGTCCTCTACTAATCGCAGCCTTGTCTCAGTAAAATGCAGCAACTCAGTCTGGCATTACCGCATGGGTCATCTTCCTTTTTCTAAATTTTGTTTTCTTCCATCTATTGTTGTTTCTGCTAAAGATGTATTTTGTGATGCTTGTAGATGTGCAAAACAGACTCGTTTACCGTTTACTCTTAGTACTAGCACAACTATGCAAATTTTTGATCTCATTCATTGCGATATTTGGGGTCCTTATAAAACAGCTAGTCTATCTGGTGCTCATTATTTCTTGACTATTGTTGATGATTATAGTCGTAGTACTTGGGTCTATTTAATGCGATCTAAGTCAGACACTAGTCGTTACTTGTTGCACTTTCTAAAATGGGTGCACACACTGTTTAATAAGACCGTCAAATGCGTTCGTAGTGACAATGGTTTAGAGTTTACCCAGTCCACTCTACTTGTTTATTATGTTGATCATGGCATAGACGCTCAAACCACTTGTGTTTACACTCCGCAACAAAATGGCATTGCGGAGCGTAAGCATCGTCATATTTTAGAAGTTGCTCGTGCTCTTCGTTTTCATGCACATTTGCCTATCATGTTCTGGGGGGAATGCATTCTTACTGCTGTTTATCTTATCAATCGCATGCCTATGTTTGTTCTTCAAAACAAAACAGCGCATGAGTTTCTGATGGGTTGTGTTCCAAGTTACTCTCATCTTCGTGTCTTTGGTTGTTTGTGCTATGGCTATGTCTCTCATGGTTCTCGTGATAAGTTTGCTCCACGGTCTGCGCCTGGTATTTTTCTTGGTTATCCACATTCTCAAAAAGGCTATAAAATTTTTGATTTATCTAGTCATAAAGTCTATGTTAGTCGTGATGTTTCCTTTTATGAAAACGTATTCCCTTTTGCTACTCCTCCTTCTCTTGGTCCTACTTGTAGTCCAGCGTCTAGTCCCGTGCTTGCTTCTTGGGATCCAGTTGAGCAGCCATATCTGTCTTCGCCTGCTGCGCCCGTCCCTGCGCCCGACGTCTCAGCCCCAGCCGAATACGTCTCAGCCCCAGCCGAAGGTTTGCCAACCCCAGCCGACGGTTCTTTGCCTTTGGCTGGCATCTTATGTCATCTCTGAGTCCCATTATTCCTTTGCAGCCTACACGTAGTTTGCATCCTCGTCAGTTGTCTCGTCGTCTTACTGATTTTGATGTAGCTTTGCCACCTTCGCTTGTGCCATCGGCGGCCTCATCCCCTCCTTCAGCGAACTCTACGGTATTTCCCTTGTCTCATTTTCTTTTGTATGCTCGCTTATCACGGTCTTATCATGGTTATGTCGCGGCCATCACCACTGGGGATGAGCCAACTTCTTTTCGTCAGGCTGTTAAACATGCGCATTGGCGTGATGCCATGCAACGCGAAATTGATGCTCTTGAGGCAACTAAAACATGGGTTGTTGTTCCTTTACCTCCTAGCAAACGCACTATTGATTCTAAGTGGGTCTACAAAATTAAATATAATCCTGATGGCAGTGTTGAACGTTATAAAGCACGTTTGGTAGCGCGTGGTTATACTCAGATTGAGGGTGTTGATTTTCACGAGACTTTTGCTCCCGTGGCCAAGTTAATTATTGTGCGCTGTCTTTTAGCGGTTACGGCATTAAAGGCTTAACTTGATCATAAATTTAAGATCAAGAACTTGGGTTCATTACGATATTTTCTGGCCATTGAGGTTGCTCGTTCGCCTACTGGCATGGTACTCAATCAGCGCAGGTATGTGCTAGATATTCTCATAGAATGTGGACTTCTTGGTTGTCGCCCTGCGAGTACTCCCGTGGATCCAAAGTGTCAGTTTTCTGATTCTGCTCCTCTACTTGATGATCCTTCATTTTATCGTCGTATTGTGGGTCGATTGCTTTATCTTACTGTTACGCGTCCTGACATTTGTTTTGCTGTCAATACGCTTAGTCAGTTTATGCATATGCCTCGCAGGTGTCATCTTGATGCCGTTTTTCATTTGCTCCGCTATCTTAAACGTGCACCTGGGCAAGGTCTTTTCTTTTATGTTGACACTTCTTTGTGTCTTCACGCCTATCGTGATGCTGATTGGGCCGGTTATCCTGTTACTCGTCGTTCTACTACAGGTTATTTGGTTTTCCTTGGTTTGGTTCCTATATCTTGGCGTTCTAAGAAACAATCCGTTGTTTCTCGTTCTTCAGCTGAAGCTGAATATCGTGCCATGGCATTTGCGACTAGTGAGATTATTTGGTTACGTCGTCTGCTTGTCGATCTGGGCGTCGCCATCTCTGCGCCTGTGGTACTCCATTGTGACAATCAAGCTGCTTTGCATATTGTGGCTAATCCTGTTTTTCACGAGCGCACAAAACATATTGAGATTGATTGTCATTTTATTCGTCAACATTATTCTAATGGTCACATTATGCCTCGGAAGGTTTCTAGTACACAGCAGTTTGCGGATGGGCTTACCAAATCACTTGGCCCTGCGGATTTCAAGCACTTTTTGAGCAAGTTGGGCATTGTAGATATTCTTGCTCCAACTTGAGGGGGAGTATTGAGATAAAATATTTACATATTGTAAATATTGTGTATGTTGAGATTTAATAGGATACTAACTCCTTTCTAGATAGAGTTTGTAGATAGAAAGAGTTTGTAGATAGTCTTTATCTTCCCTTAGATGTAGTAGTAGTGGTTACCTTTTTGGCTATATGTACGTATAATGCTTCTTGTATTTTACACATACAGAAATATTACGTCTCAATATTTATTCAATTACCTTTTGCTTCATTACTTATGATTAGTGAATTGGTTTTGAAGGTTGCTGACAAGAGTACTTTTAAAATTAAACACAAACTAATATGTTTTTAATGAGAAACGAACAATATTTAGAACAGCCTAAATAAAAGAACAGGAGAGAGTGAGACAAATGAAACATTAAAATTATGACTGGACCACAAATTTACTGCTTAACATCATAGCAACCATCGAATACAAGAGGATCACTTCAAGATGGTGAAGGATTTTGACAGTTTCAATTCAACAGTTAATCATTTAGTGGAATCAAATTAAAATAAAATTTGCCTCACTTCGATGAACAAACATTTACACACACCTAAAATTTGCCTGATAAAAAACACATATATATGTGTGTGTGAATTCATCCGACTCAATTCAATAAATATAAATATAATTTGGTTTGATTACATTCTAAAAACTTTATTTGGATTTTATCAGTAAATCATCTCGAAACATATAGTTCAAAACAAACCAAACGAAAACCCCAAATTCTTATGTGCACCTGCTCCATTAAATTCCACCATTATCACATGCTATGGCCTTCTAGTGGAGTTGAATATTACGTGTTTTACTCAAAGCGAATGATGCTATGCCATAATTGCGATAATTACATAAGACTCACACCACAAAAAAATTTCGTTTTCCGATGAAAAAGTCACCGACGTACCATGTTTCGTCAGTATTTCGTCGGTAATTTGCGACGACATAGCGATAAACGTAATTGCCTCATTAATTGCGACGAAACTACGATGAAATACATTGTCGCTAACAAAAAAGTAGTCAGGTTAATCCTTTCGTTACAATTTCGTTGGTGTTTTTTCGGTAGTTCGTCGCTCCTCTGTGTCTTTTGTTTGTCGCTATTTAGTTTGTAACGTTTCGTCGCTATATCGTCGGTAATGTGTCGCAAAAATTCCAGAAACATAAACACGGATAAACAAGGAAATAAATTCGTCGGTTAGTAGGTTCTCGGCGTTGTGTATCGTCGGTTTTTTGTCGATGAAACCCGCGTGTCGCAAATGTTTTGTTTTACTTTTTGTTCGTATTCCGATTCGTCGCTGTGTCGTCGCAGATTCGTCGAGGATTAAACACGTGTATGAATTAAGAAAAAAGAAAGCGGTGATTGGAAAAATTTTTTATTCATTTAGTAATAAAAATTTACATTATGAAGACGAAAAATTAGAAAAAGAAATCTAAAAGAGAAGCGGAGAGGGGTCGTTCATTCTTCGTCATCGGAAGAAAGAGTGACCGCCACATTCTCCGCGAATTCTTTGAGGAGGCGCTTCAGATTGTAATATTTGACTTTCAACTTGCGCAGCCTTCTGTTCACGACGTGCAGTTGCCTCGACTGCTGCTGCATGTTTGCTATAATTGTACTGTAATTGATCTGTTGTTCCGGCATTTCTTGGGGTTGTGGCTGAGGAGGAGGCCGTTGTGGTTGAGGAGGAGTCCGTTGTGGAGGTGCACTGTTTGCCCCTCCACGCCTTGGGGTTGTTTTATAACGACGGGGCATACTTTGTATTTTGTTTATGAAATGTAAGGCTGTGGGGTCATATATAGGTAAACAAAGCGACGACATAGCGACGAATCTGCGACGAAATTTTTTTCCGTTATTCAACACCGGGAGATGTACGGGCGTGACTCTTCGTTCGACTTAGCGACGACTTAACGACGTAAACTCATCGTACGTTGTAACCATCGGGCACTGTGCGGACACTGCCGAATAGCGACGCCTTAGCGACGCCGTAGCAACGAAGGGCGTGACTCTTCGTTCGAATTAGCGACGACTTAGTGACGTAAATTCATCGTACGTTGTAACCATCGTATGTTGTAACCATCGTGCGTCGCTAGTTCGTCGGTAAAGCGTCGCTAAATTCAAACGCCATATTCGCCAGCTATTAGGTTCTCGTTGTTGTATTAAGTTTCGTCGGTATATAGTCGTTGTTTAGTCGGTGAATTAGTCGTCTCAAATTTTTTTCGAACCACATTTCGTCTGTATTTTAGCGTCGTCGAGATTCGTAAGGGATTAAACACGTGTTTAAATTAAGAAAACGAAAGCGATGATTGAGAAAAAAAACTTCATTAACATAGAATTATAAATTACAAAATACATAAGGAAAAAAACGAAAAAAAATCTAAAAGAATAGCGGAGAGGAGCCGTTCACTGTTCGTCATCCGAACAGAGAGTAGCAACACTCTCCGCGCACGCCTTCAGAAGGCGTCTCAGCTGCGCAGCTTTGGCTTTGATGCGCATCTGCCTTGTGTGCAGGTACTGGAGACGCTCATCCTGGTCGTTAAGCACCTCGCTCATCCTGGTCATTAAGCATCCTCTTGCCGCCTTGGCCCCTACACAGTGGGTTCGGAGGAGTCAGTCGGCGGGGGTGCTTGTGGTTGTGGAGGAACCGGTGCAGGTGCCGGTGGTTGAAGACCCCGTCTTGGGTATGTACGACCACTATCTCGTCGTGCCTGGGCCTTAGTACGAACCATATTTGTCTTTTTTTATATGATTATAAAGGAGATTTTGTTTTTTATACAATGAGAGTCACGGCAGGCTGTTTATATAGGGGAATTCAGCGACGCCATAGCGACGACTTAGCGACGTAAATGCATCATAAGTTGTAACAATCGGGCACTGAACGGACACTGGATAGCGACACCTTAGCGACACAAATAGCAACGAAAAGCATCGTATGGTGTGAAGATACGTTGTGCGTCGCTATTTCATCGGTAAAGCATCGGTAAGCAATGAATGCAGACATTAATACACGCACACCATACGATGAAATTCGTCGCTATTTGTGTCGCTAAGTCGTCGGTATTTGTGTTTGTTTCCTTTTAATCGTCGGTATTTGTGTTTCTTGGTCGTGGCTATAGCGTCGCTAAGACGTTGGTAATATTGCAGGCTGAGAACCATAAAATGCAGCTTTCTTCTTCCACTCTTCTCCCATTCTTCTCCCATTTCAAACACATAAATCATCACTTTTCAACGAAAATATAGAAGGAAGATATCTTATTGTGTGGGATTTTGAGGTTTTCCACACCGAGAAAAGATAGTTGCTGTTATTTTGAAGGTATAGCGAGAAAATAGATCCGAGGAGGAGCGATAGAAAGTGGATGTACGAGAGAGTAAACAACGGGGAGTGGAGTTTTAGATTTGTTGAAGGTCTCGAAGAATTTGTGGATTTTGCGACGAGTAATGAAAGTGGAACGCAGATTAGATGTCCGTGTAAGAAATGCAAGAACCGTAAATATATGCATCCGGGTGACATGAGGGTTCACTTATTGAAACAATGTTTCGTGCACAATTACCATACATGGTACTGCCACGGGGAATATGAGGGGGCGTCTACATCTGCAACTGTTCACGTCGAAGGGGGACCCGGTCAGGTTGATGTCAAAGAAATAAGCGAGGGATCTCACAACCCATACGTGCAGATGGTGCAAGACGCAGCCGCCGGTGCATTTACGGGAGAGCAGTACTTCCAGTCTCATGTCGGGTACGAACGTGCACAGGATCCGGACCAACAGCCGCGTATATTCGTGGAGGAAGATCCGAACCCTCAAGACAGTTTTTAGAGATGCTGAACGCCGCCAACACGCCGCTGTATCCTGGTTGCGGTAGTCACACACAGATGTCCATGATCGGTCGGATGACGAGCATGAAGATGGAGCACCGCATGACGGATAGATTGTACGATGGGATGTGTCAGCTGATGAGGGAATCTCTTCCCGAAGGGAACACGATGGTCGACAGTTTTTATTCGACGAAGAAATAGCTGCAGGCGTTGGGACTGCCGGTTCAGAAGATCGATTGTTGTTCGGAGGGGTGCATCATATGCTGGGGCATCAACGAGGATAAAGACAAGTGCAGGGTCTGTGGGACACGCAGGTGGAGAACGAACAAAAGAAACCGGAACGTGCCAAGAAAGCAATTCTACTATTTACCTCTCGCCCCTAGACTGCAGAGGCTCTACGCATCCGGTGCCACAGCTAGCCAGATGAGGTGGCACGTGGAGCACTACACGAAAGATGGTGAGATGTGTCATCCATCTGACGGCGAAGCTTAGAGGACGTTCAATGCGACACATCCGGGTTTTTCGTCAGAGACAAGGAACGTTAGGTTGGGGTTATGCACCGACGGGTTCAACCCGTTCGGACAGTCGGGAGAGCAGTATTCGTCGTGGCCTGTCATCGTGACGCCGCACAATCTACCACCTTGGATGTGCATGAAGAAGCCGTACATGTTCTTGACTGTGATCGCACCGGGGCCTAGGAATCCAAAACAGAAGATCGACCTATACCTGCAGCCATTGATACAGGAGCTGAAGTGGTTGTGGGAGTTTGGCGTGGAGACGTTCAATGTATCCACCAAACAAAACTTCCAGCTCTGCGCTGCGCTGATGTGGACGATCAACGACTTTCCGGCTTATTCTATGTTGTCGGGGTGGAGTACAACGGGGAAATACGCTTGCCCTTACTGCATGAAGCAAGCGAAGACGATGTCCTTTAAACATGGACGTAAGATTTGCTGGTTCGACAGCCATAGGAAGTTCCTGCCCAAACGTCATTTGTACAGAAAGAACGTGACGGCGTTCATGTCTGGCATCATCGAGAAGGACACAAAGCCCGAGCTTCTCACGGGTGCAGAGGTGTTGGAGGAGATAGACAGTTGTGGATTCGTGGGGGTCACTGATGATCCGGACGGCAGCCACAACGCAGACCTGGCCCGTGACTGTATCGGGTGGAAGAAGAAAAGCATATTCTGGAAGCTTCCGTACTGGAAGAGCAATATGATCCGACGCAACCTGGATGTCATGCACATTAAGAAGAACGTGTTTGACAACATCTTCAATACAATGCTGAATGTGCCTGGAAAAACAAAAGACAATTTGAAGGCACGACTTGATATGTGCGACCTCAAAATGCGACCGGAGCTGCATCTTGTTGGCACATCCTACATGCCGAAGTCCTCGTACACGCTGACTGTGGAGCAGGTCAGTGCGTTGTTATCGTGGCTGGGGACGGCTAGATTTCCTGACGGCCATGTTACGAACCTGTCGAAGAACATCGACGTAAATAAACGCAGTTTGCACGGGATGAAGAGCCACGACTGTCACGTGTTCATGCAACAGTTGATGCCCATTGCATTCCGCGAGCTGCTTCCAACCAATATATGGGAAGCACTTACTGAGATGAGTCTGTTCTTCAGATGTCTTACATCCACGAGACTCAGGGCGGATGATATGTCAAGACTGAAGGGCGAAATCCCAGTGATCCTATGCAAGCTGGAAACTGTATTCCCTCCGGCCTTCTTTGATTCAATGGAACACCTGCCAGTTCATCTACCATACGAGGCACGCGTTGGTGGTCCTGTTCAGTACAGGTGGATGTATCCGTTCGAGAGGTACTCTTATTTATTACGTGACATTCTTATGTGTCTAAGCGCGAGCATGCTTACCAATTTGTTTCATCATGTGACGTTGGAGTATTCACTATATGAACAGATATCTCAGGCATTTGAAGATGAACATCAGGAACAAGGCCAAAGTCGAGGCCTCGATGTGCAATGCCTACCTGACGGAAGAAGCCTCGACCTTCGTGTCTTATTACTTCCAGCCAGATGTCCCGTCGAGGTGCAGAGATGTTCCCCGGAACGACGACGGTATTTCCAGATCCGGTGTCCTCTCGATATTCACACATCCGATCAGGTTTCACGGACAGGGAAAGGAAATGATATTGGGAGACAGCGATCTGAAGATTGCTTATTCTTATGTTCTGCGCAACTGCCGTCAAGTTGATCGTTTCCAGAGGTATAAACGATATCCAATTTTAATTTGTAAATACCTTGCGCTACTATATCCATTATATTACAAAGGTATACATGGTACTCATTCGTAATTTTCTTCAGCTTGTTTGTTGATTTATTGCAAGAACGTTCACCGGGTATATCGAGCGATGCAATAAACAATGAGTTAGATGCCAAGTTTGCTGATTGGTTCAGGTGGCATGTAAGTTTACATATTTGCTGGTTACGTGTACGTCATGTGATACGCATTTATTGCCCCGCTGATGTATACTTACTTGTCGTTTTACAGGCGACCAAAGGTCATCTGGCTGACGAAGAGTACGGTTACATTCTGACACCAGTAGCCGAGGGTCCATTGAGCAGAGTCACACGCTACGACATGTGTTTTGTGAACGGTTATAGATTCCACACAATCTCCCATGCCAGCCAAAAATCGTCGGAGAACAGCGGAGTGTGTGTCAAGTAGTATGACAATAGCCCGAACGAAGATGACTTCTACGGCTACCTTACTGACATCATTGAGCTCGAATATCCCGCATTGCCTATAAAGCGGGTGGTGTTATTCAAATGCAAATGGTACGATCTAACTCGGGAAGGTTATCGCGCTGGCACAAAGGTTCACGACCGATATAAGTTGGTAGACATACACCAAGGGCGACGGTACAGAAAGTACGATCCATTCGTTTTGGCTAGTCAAGCATCCCAGGTGTACTATCTATCGTATCCGACGACGAGGATGAATTCAAGCTCAAAAGACTGGCGAGCCGTGTGCAAAGTGAAATCGAGCAAGTTTGATGTCAGTATCTTGCCAGGTTCAGATGGCATGGATGCCGCATTTCAAGAAGAAAACCCGCGCGTTGTGGATACGACACATGTTGAACTGCACAATCTCCCTCTAAATGACCCGAACGGCGGTTTCATCGAAATTCATCTCAACATACAACCGGCTGACAATATTGAAGATGTAGGCGAAGACGAATACGAGGATGAAGAGGACGACGAGCATGTAGATGAAGATGAAAATGAAGATGAAAATGAAGATGCGTATGAGGATGCGGATGACAATGAAGATTGACGTTAGTCAAAATTTTTATGTACCTCTTTATGTGAAAGTGTGTATGTATTGATGTACTTATGCACATGTATATACATAATATGTGTCTGTAAGTACTTTATATTTTGTATTATTTTTTTTCAATACTGAAGAACGCCGACGATTTACCGACGACAAGTGTCGTCGCAAATTTGAAATAACGACGACACAAGGAATAGCGACGACACAGTAAACAGCGACGAACTTCCGTCGCTATTTCGTCGCAAAATTTCATACTTAAAACTGAAATCCCCCTTCTTCTTCCCCATTTTCCTCCCCCGCGAATTCTCCCTCCCACCCCGGCAAAAACTCCCTCCCTCCCCCGGCGAAATCTCCCTCTCTCCCCCGCAAAATTCTACGCAGCTGCCGTCAAGTTCTCCGGTGACCTCCTTTCCCCGGTTAGTTTTTCTTCCTATTTCTTTTTAATGATTTTAATTAGTTATAGATTGAATTGTTTTTTGTGGGTGTTGGTGGTGGGTTGTGGGCGGGAGTGGCTGTGGGCGAGGGTGGTTGTTGGCAGGGGGTTGGCTGTGGGCAGGGGTTGGCTGTGGGCGGGGGTTGGCTGTCGTGGGGGTTGTTGGCAGGGGTGGCTGCAGGCGAGGGTGGGCTGTGGGCGGGCGTGGTTGTTGGTGGGGGATTGGCTATGGGCAGGGGTTGGTTGTTAGCGGGGAAGGGGGTGGTTGTGGGCGGCGGTGGCTATGGTAGGGGTGGCTGTGGGCGGGGGGTGGGCTGTGGCGGGGTGGCTGGGGGCGGGGGTGGGCTGTGGCGGGGGTGGCTTGTTGTTGCGGGGTTGGGTGGCTGTGGCGAGTGGTGGGCTGTGGGCGGGGGTGGTTGTTGGCGGGGGTGGCTTTGGGCGGTGGTGGGCTGTGGGCAAGGGTGGTTGTTGGCGGGGAAGGGCGGTGGCTGTGGCGGGGGGTGGCTGTGGGCGGGGGTGGGCTGTGGGTGGCGGTGTCTGGGTGTTGCGGGGTTGGGTTTCTATGTCCGACGACATATGAAGCAAGTATGTTGGTGATGTATACTTTGAAGTGTAATAATTTGATGATGAAGTTTGATTATGTAGTTTGGTTAATCATGTCATGTTGTTGGATTTGGATTTGTCTTTGGAGAGGCCATTAAGGCCGGGAAACCTCCGATAAACGAATAGGTCATGCCGAAATTTTCAAAATTATTAATATCTTGCATTAAATGTATGTAAACACTTGTCATTTTTTGGACATCTTATTTGTCTGGCCAACCAACCCTAAACTGGTTGAATGTGCCTTTTAAAATTTTCACCCTTGCAGATCTGATGGCTAGTGATGGTTTACCGACTCGATCCACCTACCCACCAGCTACACAGGCCATCTCAGGAGAGTTTAATATGTTCCTTTCTCAGCATGAGCTGCTTGGTTCGGTTTTGACCGCCGCTCTGGCTGCGGACGCAGACCTTTTAGGGTCTGCCGATAGGTCCGCACCCCCCAGATCTACGCCGCCACCCACACCCACCGGTTCAGCACCTCATCCGGCGTCTGATGCGGCATCGGACGAGGGTGTCATACCAGGGCGTCGTGCCCTCCCTTGGTTACATGATACTCATACGTAAGTAATGATTTATTTTTTAACACGTTTTCAAATATATTTCATGCGTTATTTTATCCTAACAACTTCACCTTTTTCAGGTTTGCACCGGACTCGGCCCAGATTTCCGGTTGCATCACTTGTCCTTCCACCTGAGGCAGGACCCAGCTGGATATGCCTAGTCCCGTGTCACCCCGCAGACACGTAGGTTCTACTGGAATGAGTTTCAGGTATTCAAATTTGATGAATTTCACTTTTTGATGCGTAATCGATCAATACTTTTCTAACCACATTTTTATTTTTCATCCGTATAATAATTGCAGAAGGCGTACAGCTGGACAGCTGACATCGCCTACGACGTGGAGCAGGCCTGGCGGCAGAGGGCCGCCAAACGCTACAGGGACTTCGTCAACTCGCATAAGACCAAGTGGGAGCGTGACCCCATTTCTGCTAGGCCTGCCTACGTATCCAAGGCCACCTGGGCGGGGTGGATAGAAGGGTGGACGGACCCTGCTACCCAAGCCCGCAGCACCCGGAACGCGGCGAACCGGCGCAGCGGCAATCTACAGGGCCCAGCACCTGCCACACACTCAGGTGGTTCGGTTTCCTACGTCACCACGATGCGTTCTATGGTAAGTATTTTAATATTGGATTATTTAGATTCATTGATTTCATTGGATTATTTAGATTCATTGACTTAAGTGGATTATTTAGATTCATTGACTTAAGTGGATTATTTAGATTCATTGATTTCTTATGTTACGCTGTTATTTTTTTGGTATTCGTATATGGTTAATTTAAGTAGTATATGTGTTCATTTGCCTTTTTCTTTTTATTTTTGATTTGACTTGGGAGAGGCCTTTAAGGCCGGGATAAACGAATAAGTCATGCCGAAATTTTTAAAATTATGGATTCACTAATATATTTTATTTCATTCTTTCAGCACGAGGAGACGGGGGAGTGGCCAGCCTCCTACGATCTCTTCTACAAGACTCATCGGAAGAAAGCCTCCGACGGGATGGAGGACTGGATCACGGCGAAGGCCCGTGACATCAGTGTAAGTAGACTACGATATCATTTGTTTTTTCCTTAGTTTGTTTTATTTCTAAACCCTAAACCCTAACAATTCTTATTCTCATTTCAGGACGAGTACAACAGATTACTCGCACATAGGGGAGAAGAGGCCGACAAGAACCGCGCTTATTGAGATGCGGTTCGGACCGTCGGCCCTCAGAATAAGAAGAAGAGGGAGGTGTACGGGGTTGGATCAGCAGCGCCGCAATTCTTTCCCAAAGTTCTGCATCCAGGTGCTTCCTCTGAGGCCAGCACCTCCGCACCTTCTGCGGCCCCAGAGAATATTTCGCGCCTGGAATCAGACCATGCGGCGCTGCAGCATGAGATGGAAACCATCAGGGCGCAGCATGAGGAGAGTGTACAGGCACTGCGGTCGCAGCTGACTCAGACCCAGCAGGTGATGCAACAGTCGGTTCAGCAGGCGCTTCAGCAGGCGCAGTAGCAGACGATGCAGGTGCAGTAGGCGACGAACCAGCAAATCTCGCAGCTATCGCATCTCATCATCTCTTTCATTTCCAGCTCCTCGCAGCCTCAGCCTCGCCCTCCTGGTGGTCACTCTTCTCCGTATGATCCCCCTCCATCTTCCTCTGCATAGTATTTCATTTTTTGATTTTTTGTACAAACTATTTCATTTATTGTATTGACATATTCTTTGTTCTTTTATATTTTATCAAACATTTATACGGATTCCATTTCTTTTGTGTTGTTTAATTATACGAACTTCAATACGCAAATACCGTATTTCTGTATAATATTCGTACAAATGATTTAATATACAAAATAAAATATATTATAAAAATTAAATAATAATAAAAACTATTTAATTAGTAATATATTGATATTATTAACAAATTATAAATATTTAATATTTAATATTTAATATTAAATTAATATTTAATATTAATTTAAATGATAGCGACGAACCTGCGACAAAACAAAAATGTCGCAGACCTAAAATAAAAAAAAATTAAAAATTTTAAAATAGCGACGACAAAAGATATACCGACGAAAATCTGCGATGAAACAGAAATGTCGCAAATCGGAAATAAAAAAAATCAAAAATTTAAAAATAGCGACGACAAAAGATATACCGACGAAACGACGACAGAAATAACAGGTCGCAGACCTGACAGAGTTTCGTCGCAATTGTGCGACGAACCGCCGACGAGCCTTTTCTCGTCGCAATATAGCGACGCTTCACGGACGAAAATCACTTTGCGACAAGCCGTATAACGACCTGCAGATTTCGTCGCAATTTTGTCGCTATATGCCTTTAGCGACGAAATTGCGACGATTTTTGTCTGTCGCTATGTCTCTTTTTTGTGTGGTGTGAAACAACGTCTTCCATCAAGTGTATAGTAAGACTGCGTATTTTAGATCGTAAAACGATCCGGTTCTTTCTTGGACTATGTACAAACGCAGGAGCCTAATGCACCGAGAACGCCTTTTTAAAACATGAGACTGAAACAAAGCTGCTACCAGCATATTGTTCTCTAGTTTTTCAAAACAAAAAAAATAAAATAATAATAATAATAATAATAATAATAATAATAATAATAATAATAATAATAATAATAATAATAATAATAATAATAATAATAATAATAATAATAATTTGTTAATAATAATAAAAGTGATAATAAAAGTTTTTATTATTATTAATAATAATAAATTTTTTTTTTAAATAATTTGTTCTTGAAGGTGAGGTTATAGATGTGATCAGGCTGGATCTATTTTAGTTTCTCGAATTTGCGGGAGCCCGTTTTAGCCAATTAAGTTAATGGCGTTTTAAGGGCAAGACTGCGTACTGAGAGATTAGGAATAGATTCCAATGCCAGATTAAATCTATGTAAAGTTATCCTGAGCCTTTGAATAAATTGTTTTATTACTTTTTTAATAAATTGTTTAATAAGATTGGTTGTTTTGTTTGTTTGTTTTGGTGTTTTTATTACTTTGTTTTATTAGTTTGTTTTATTAAAGATTCTGGGTGAATAATTGGTATCAGAGCCAGAATCTTTAATAAAACAAACTAATAAAACAAACTATTAATGTGGTCCTTGTAATAGAGGAGAAACATGTTGTGAACAATCTTCTGATATAGAAGAAAATCAATTATATCAAATTATTTCACAATTTCAGGATTTAGAAATAAATGTTTTGACAAATGATATTCTAGAATTGTTAAAAATAATAGATGATTCTGAAGTAAAACAAAAAATTATATCTTATATCAGTAATAAAGGAGAAGCTGAGTCTTCTATACCAAGGATATATCAAAGAATAGAACAAACAGAACCTTATACATGATCAGAGGTTAAGAGACAAATGTCTCAAAGAAATAAAAATAAAGAATCTGTAGGAATTGCAGAGTTAATAATTGAGATTAATAATCTAAAACAAGAAATAAAAGAAATAAAACAAAATGATTTGTTATTAGAAGAAAGAGTTCATAAACTTGAAAAAGGAAAAGAAATTCTTTTTGAACCTTCTGAAAATATTTTAGAAGGAATAGATGATCAAAAATATTTGTCTATATTAGAAATTGTTACTTCACAAAAATGGTATGTGAAAATTAATTTATTAATAGATGATAAATTTTGTAAGGAATTAGTTGCATTAATTGACAGTGGTGCAGATTTGAATTGTATTCAAGAAGGGTTGATACCTACTAGATATTTTCAAAAAACTACACATTCATTAAGATCTGCTAGTGGGCAGAAATTACATATTAATTATAAGCTTCCTCAAGCTTATGTATGTAAAGAACAGGTATGTATTCCTGTTAGTTTTATATTAGTTAAAAATATTACTAACCAAGTAATACTCGGTACACCATTTTTACAGAAGTTATTTCCTATTAAAAATATTGATAAGACAGGATTTATAGGAAATTTCAAAGGAAAAGACATTACTTTTAAATTTATTGCAGAACCTTTAACAAGGTTTATAAATAATTTTACAGAATCTGTAAAAGCAAAAGAAAATCAAATAAATTTCTTAAAACAAGAAATTACAATATTAACTATAGAAGAAAAATTACAAAATCCTAAATTACAGGATAAAATCAAACTATTGCAGAATGAGTTTTCATTACACATATGTAATGATCATCCTAATGCTTTTTGGGATAGGAAAAAACATATAGTTTCTCTTCCATATGAAGAGGAGTTTGATGAAAAAACAATTCCGACAAAGGCAAGACCTTGTCAAATGAATTTTGAATATTTAGAATTATGCAAGAAAGAAATATCTTCTTTAATAGATAAAAAATTAATTAAGCCCTCAAAATCATCTTGGTCTTGTACTGCTTTTTATGTAAATAAGCATTCAGAACAAGAGAGAGGGGTTCCAAGATTAGTAAAACTATAAACCTTTAAATAAGGTTTTAAAATGGATTAGGTATCCTATACCGAATAAGAAAGATTTATTGGATAGGCTAAATGAAGCACTTATTTTTTCTAAATTTGATTTAAAATCAGGATATTGGCAGATTCAAATAAATGAATCTGATACATACAAAACAGCTTTTACTGTTCCTATAGGACATTATGAATGGAATGTAATGCCATTTGGATTGAAAAATGCACCTTCTGAATTTCAGAATATTATGAATGATATTTTTATTCCTTATAGTGATTTTATTATAGTCTATATAGATGATATCTTAGTATTTTCTAAGAATATTGAAATACATTTTAAACATTTGAATATATTTAAAAAAATAATTATTCAAAATGGTTTAGTTATTTCTAGACCTAAAATGTTATTATTTGAGACAAAAATAAGATTTTTAGGACATAATATAGAAAAGGGAAAAATCATCCCTATAAATAGAAGTATAGAATTTGCTTCTAAATTTCCAGATAATATTCTGGATAAAACACAATTACAGAGATTTTTGGGAAGTTTAAATTATATTTCTCCTTATTATAAGAACTTGGCAGAAGATACTGCTATATTATATGACAGGTTGAAGAAAAATGTTAAACCATGGACTGAAGATCATACTAAAGCAGTTCAGGTAATTAAGCAAAAGGTAACTCATTTGCCTTGTTTGATGTTAGCAAACCCAAATTGGGAAAAGATTATAGAAACAGATGCCTCAGATATAGGATATGGAGGTATTCTAAAACAAATTTCACCTATTGAGAAACAAGAATATCTTGTTAGATTTCATTCAGGAAAATGGACTAATAGTCAAAAGAATTATGCTACTATAGCAAAAGAAATTCTTGCTATTGTAAAATGTGTTCTAAAATTTCAAGACGATTTATATAATCAAAAGTTTATTATAAAAACTGATTGTCAAGCAGCAAAATTTATGTTTAATAAAGATTTTAAACATGATGTTTCTAAGCAGATGTTTGCAAGATGGCAGGCTCATATGGCACCCTTTGATTTTGAAATTCAATATAAGAAAGGGTCAGATAATAGTCTCCCTGATTTTCTTACAAGAGAATATATTAATGACTAACATCTCTCATTTTGCAGATATGTCCCAATGGGGCAGGGGAAGTCCCTCTAATAGGAGAGGACGAGGAACCTACTCTAATAGAGGAGGAAGAAGTGGCGAAATTCTTGGCCAAATTGGCCAACAGAGATTAATTTCTGCGAATATTGCATCTTCATCTTCGAGTAATACTCAAAAAGATGATGATAAGTTATATAAAGAATTTTTAGCTTATAAAGCTTCTCAAAAGAAGGAGGATAATAAACCTTCATATGTTACAATGGTAACAGAAGAAACTGATGAAGTTTATGATCAAAATTCACATTCTGAAAGTATATTACTTTTGGAACAAAAGGATCTTAAATGGAAAGATCAACCATGGATTTTATTACAAAGATATTTGGACACAGTGTCATACACTGCAGCTTCTTATAAGAATAGAGGATATTATGAGTCTATACTCAAAATCACAGAATCCTGTGAAATTACTCATTTTACAACTGCTAATTCTGCTGTTTATAATTTCAGCAAGGTAATAATAAAGCAGATTATATCAGCTGATTCATGGGGAATATCTACCCTAAAAGAAAAGGAGTTTATACACCCAGAAGTTAAAGTTCCAGTTAAATATAATTACTGGGATTATGTTGAAGCATTTCATAAAGCTTTCTTATATGAGAATCCAAAAAGGAAGCATTCTTGGTTTTTCAGGATATGTCCTGAGGTATATAAACAAGAAATTCCAAATTGGTTATATCAATGGTGGTCCTCATATGGTCCGTCAATAAATATTCTTCCTGAACCATACAAGAGTTTATATACTCAATGGATTGAAATTTCACCAGCCATAATAGAGGCTCAGAATGAAAGAAGCCTAATTACAGGCATGAATACATTACATTTCTTTATGGAATTTGGGATACCATGGATTTGGAAATGGGAAGTGAGAGTTGGTTATACCCAACAAAATATTCCGTCATTAAGAAGAATTTTTTATACAAAATTCTGGAAGAAAATGCTTAATAAAACTGAAGAAGGCATTGTTGAAGGACAACAAACATTGGATAATATCCAAAAAACTTTGGTGATATATCAAACTCAAATGGAGGAACGGAAAGATTATTCCAGCCCATTTCAACAAATGATGCAAAAAATGAAGATGGTGAAAGGAGATCATATAAATCTTTCTAAGGAAGAAATTATATCTTAATACTTCGAAGAAATTAAGAAAGATTTAATAAGAAATCTTCAGAAGGATAATGATTCTAGTTGTTCAGATGTATCTATGTCTGGTACATATCAAGATAAAGATGTATTAGCTGGAGAATCTCAAGAAGAAGATGATGATGATCAGATGCAACAAATGGTGGATGCAATGATGAAAAATATTCGTCAACAAATTGATAAAGAAATTGGCTAAAGACAAATAATTGAAGAAATGGTAGACATATGGGTCCTATCATGTCAACTTTTTGTAAAGGACATTATTCCTTTTTGGCATTATATTGGCCATTATTGTAAATTTCAATTTCATGTAAATTTCATGTAAATTTCATTTACATTTCATTTGAGTTTTAGTCTAGAATAGATTTGAAGTCCGGGACTCTGCCTATAAAAAGGCGGCCATCCCCCATTTGTAAAGACACGCTTTCAGATATTCTCTTTCTGTTTTTTGTATACAACTTTTTGTGAATAAAAATTTGGAAGAATTGTTCGTGCATTGCTTAGAGTCTTTCAGTTTGAGGTATATTTCTTTCTTTCTTCTTTTTATTTATTTATTTCAGTTTTGTTTTGAACTTAGCCTAATGAAAGGCTAAGAATTTATGTGTTGAACTATGCTGTATGATTAATTTATTTGATATGGTAATGAACAACGATCATATACATCATGAGTGTGCCAGGGGGTGTTCAGGCCCTTAATTCCTTCTGGGATGTCTGGATTTGTAAGCTCTGTGATGGAGGATTGATCGGTGAAAGAAAAAAAAATATAAAAATATATAATAATAATAAAAAAAATAAATAATATAATAATAATAAATTTTTTTTTTTAAATAATTTGTTCTTGAAGGTGAGGTTATAGATGTGATCAGGCTGGATCTATTTTAGTTTCTCGAATTTGCGGGAGCCCGTTTTAGCCGATTAAGTTAATGGCGTTTTAAGGGCAAGACTGCGTACTGAGAGATTAGGAATAGATTCCAATGCCAGATTAAATCTATGTAAAGTTATCCTGAGCCTTTGAATAAATTGTTTTATTACTTTTTTAATAAATTGTTTAATAAGATTGGTTGTTTTGTTTGTTTGTTTTGGTGTTTTTATTACTTTGTTTTATTAGTTTGTTTTATTAAAGATTCTGGGTGAATAATTGTCTTAAATTAAGTACCCTTGAAGAAGAATTTGAAGAATTAATGAGTGATAAAGAAAATCATTCTAAAATAATAGATGATGAGATAAACAAATTAAGATATAAATTTGCGGATAGGCCAACTCAAAGGAAATATTATTATCCAAGACCTACTCCTCAAGATTTGAAAAATTAGGAATAATAATAATAATAATAATAATAATAATAATAATAATAATAATAATAATAATAATAATAATAATAATAATAATAATAATAATAATAATAATAATAATAATAGGCAAGATATTGTTCTCTACTGGGAAACGGACTAGCTGCCACTTAAATGCAGTTTGAAACTGATATAAAGACGTCGCCATTTTCATTGTCCTTTTTTTGTTTTTTTGTTTTTCCTTTTCTGAAAGCCGACTGGTTTGTATGATGCGCCCAAATTGCTTGCAACCTCATCTACTAACCAAAAAACCATCATATCAAAAGGGTAACAATCAAAAAGTAATAAAGTGTTTGGAAACCGTTTTTGCTCTGGCGAAAAGTGTAACTGCCAAAACCGCCGCGTAAATTGCGGAAACCTGGTTTTCTCCGGTGAAGTGCTCCGGTGAACCAACGGAGTGAAAGAAGTATGGACCTGGACCTTGCTGTAGATGGTGGAGTGCAGTCTACTGAGGAAATTGACCGGCTAGCGAGGAGTATTAAGAAGTATAAACGGCATGCATCTGGAGAAGTTGTAGTGCAGAGGGATACTCTAGGATTTTCAGGATCTGCATGGGGTCAAAAAAAGATTCTCTGAGGTTTTATGGGGGTCTCCAATGGAGAAGCCCATCTATACTAGCGATGGGGAAGATAGTGATATAGAGATGGGAGATGATGAGGAAGATGCACTTACTGAAAAGCAGGGGAAGTGAGGGGTGGACGTATTTCCATGGTTATTCCAGGTAGGGAGCGCAGAAAATTGTGTAAGCCATGGCGACAGGCTCTGATTAAGATTCTTGATAGGAGTATCTCTTTCCGTGTTCTGGAACAACGATTACCTGCTTTATGGAGTTTGAGGGACGGCTGTGCCATTATGGACCTCGAGGAGGGGTACTACATTGTTTGTTTCTACTGTAAAGAAGATTATGAGCATATAATTGATGGTGGACCGTTGTTGATTCAGGGACATTATGTGACAGTTATGAAGTGGAGGCCCTTTTTCCAACCACAAGGAAATGTTATCAAGTCCACTTTGGCGTGGGTTCGGCTTGCCAAGATTCCAGTTGAATTCTATAATGAACCAGTTTTACTGCAAATTGGAAATAAACTTGGTAGAGCGGTTAAAGTAGATTCTACCACACTTTGCATGGAGAGGGGCAGGTATGCAAGGATTTGTGTGGAAATTGACTTAACAAAGCCCCTTACATCTATCATTATGTTGAATGGCCGTGAGTATAAGGTTGAATATGAAGGACTTCATTTGACTTGCTTTGAGTGTGGCCGGTATGGCCATAGGCATGATGCTTGTGGTAAAGCAAATACGGTGGAGAGAGATGAACAGGCTGAGTTTGGGAATCTAGGGGAACATAGTACGGAGAAGACTTTTGGTCCATGGATGGTGGCTTCTAATAGTCACAGAAGACGAAATTCACCGCATACTGCGCAAGGGGCTGGAGTGCTACAGCAGGAAGGGAGAATAGACGGTGTCCAGAACTTAGATATGCAGGCTAGGGGACCGAGGAAAATGAATATTCAAGGTGCTACGGTAGGCCAACGTTTTGGGCAGGAGGGAGTGGGAAACTACGCACAAGACTCTCGTTTCAGCGTGCTAGAATTGGAGGAGGACACTAGTGATTGTCCACCGGTTTTCAACATTAATGAGCTTCGTAAGCATTTGAATGAGGTCCCAGGTGTGGGGAAGGGAGTTACCTTTACTGCAATATCTAAAGCTAAAGGAGATGCTTGCAAGGCTAAGCCAAGGAAAGGAGTGACCCTAAAGACTCCATTGAAGGTTAAGCCCCAGAGTAAAATCAATCTAGTGGAGAAGATAACTTCAATGGCTGGGCAGCCAACACCAGCAGTAAGTACAGTGGAAAAAGGTAGACCATACTTGGGTGACCTAACTAATAGAACATTAGAGAGCGTTAGACAGCAGCAACTGAACAAAACTGCGCATTCATGTGATGAGGCTTTGGCAGTGCCTATGAGTGTTCCAGATCAGGCTGTGGCATATGTTAAACATCATCCACCTGACTCTGAGGTAAGTTGTTCTCATGATATGGCTCCTATATATAACCTAGCTAAAAAGGATGTACGTCAGGAATTGGAGTCTTCTCCCTCAGAAGGCCATTGTAAGATCATCATGGAGACATGTGGGGATCCTTACCCCATCATTCTGATTTGCCAAATTAATGAAGTTGTTGTCATGGAACTGTAGGGGAGCGTTGTCCCCTACATTCTTTTTGAGCTTAAAATCTTGGATTGGTAAGTATAAGCCTGATATTTTGTTTTTGATGGAAACGCGGGTACAGAGTGTCAAGGGGAGGAGGATACTTAGGCAGTTTCCATTTACGGAGTTTATTGCAATTGAAGCAGATGGGTTTGCAGGTGGGTTGTGGTGTTTCTGGAACGCACAGACGGTGGAACTGGATGTTCTTAACTACTCTGATCAATATATTAATCTGGCCATCATGAAAGATGGTATGGTGGACTGGATTTTAACTCTAGTATATGCATCACCGAATGAAACATTGCGGTAGAGGCTCTGGCAGGAGCTTAACATCTTAGGCAGGGTCTTTGTGTGTTCATGGAGTCTTATTGAAGACTTTAATGAGGTGCTCTCCCAAGAAGATAAGAGAGGTGGCAGACGGTTTGCAGGAAATAATGGCCTTAGATGGGTGGTGGATGGCTGTGCTCTGCTTCACATGCCATTCATTGGACCCAAGTATATATGGACTAACAATAGGTCTGGAGCTAACCAAATCTTAGAGAGAGTGGATTATTTATTCTGTAACCAACGATGGAGTGTAAGATTTCCACAAGCTTTGCTACACCATGTACCGAGAACAAGCTCGGATCACACCCTTTATTGTTACAATTGTGGCCGCCAAGCCTACCACAGCTAGCAGTCGTCATTTCACATTTCAAGCGTGCTGGCTTGAGCACAATCTATTTAAGGAGTTTTTGAAGGAATGCTGGATTGATCAAGGCCAGGATTTACATGTCTTATTGTCTAATTGTGCAGATAGTTCGCAGTGGTGGAGCAAAGAAGTGTTTGGATCCATAGGTCGGCGGAAGGACCGTTGTCTAGCTAGGTTGGCAGGTATTCAAAAAGTGATGTATGTGAGACCATCATCTTTTTTATTTAATCTTGAAAAAGAATTGTGGCAGGAGTTACAAGATATATTGAATCGAGAGGAGAAGTATTGGTTACAACGATCATATTTAAATTGGCTAGTGTAGGGGGAGAGAAATACTCGTTATTTTCACGCTACAACTGTGATGAGACGGAGAAAAAACAACATTAGTCGTTCGAAGGATGAGCAGGATAACTGGGTTGAGGATGTTGACAGCCTAAGAAGTATGGTTTCAAATTTCTTATGTGACTTATATACGGAGGATGTTCAGGTGCAACCAGTGAATTGTATGCTGAATTTCCCGAAGTTGAGTACAGGAGAGCTACAAAACAGGACGGTCTTTGGAGCTGAAGTGTATGAAGCAGTTTGCCAAATGGGTGCTTACAAATGTCCAGGGCCAGATGGATTTTCACCCATCTTCTACCAACAAAACTGGGATATTGTTGGACCATCAGTGACCAAATTTGTGTTGGAAAGCTTTCGGGCCAAACACTTTCTCCCTCACATGAATACATCATTGATAGCGTTGGTACTGAAGACTGATAAACTGGAGCAGGTATGTCACTTTTTCCCTATCTCTTTATCTAATGTTGTGATTAAGATCATGTCAAAGATTATCGCTAACAGACTGAAGCTGGTGATTAGCAAATTGGTTAGTGTCAATCAGTGCAGTTTCATCCCTGGATGTCAAGCAAGTGATAATATCATAGTGGTTTAAGAAGTATTGCATATGATGCGCGGGAAGACAGGCCAAGGTGGATTGATGGCAGTAAAATTAGACCTTGAGAAAGCCTATGACCATGTGAGGTGGGACTTTCTACAGAAGGTTTTACAGGTAGTTGGGTTTAGTACAGATATGGTTGACATGATCATGTTCTTGGTTACATCGGTGCAAATGAGTGTGTTTGTGGAATGGCAGCAGACTTGAAGTATTTCGGCCTCAATGGGGATTGCGTCAAGGAGATCCCCTAGCTCTATATCTATTTGTGCTATGCATGAATGTCTTGAGTCAGCGCATAGAAAGACCTATGGAAACTAAGCAATGGAAGCCATTGAAGGTGTCCAGACGTGGTCCCAATATTTTCCCATCTGATGTTTGCTAACGACCTGCTGCTATTTGGATTTGCTACGGATGGTCAAGCAGAGACTATGTCCTCTCTATTGCAAGAGTTTTGTGCTCTTACATGACAGAAGGTGAGTGTCAACCAATCTCAACTGTATTTCTCCTCCAATGTATCAAAACATATAGTGCATGGCACTAGCCAACGATTTGGGATACCTGTTACGCATGATCTAGGTAGGTACTTAGGAATGCCTTTGCTGCATGGCCGTGTCAATGCTGCAACGTTTCAGTACTTGATAGACAGAACAATGAGAAAGCTTGCGTCATGGAAAGGCAGGCTGCTATCTAAGGCTGCTAGGAACATTCTCATACAGTCAGTATCTTCCACTCTACCATTTTATGCTATGCAGACATCAGCGCTGCCAGTTGCTTTTGTAGAGGCGTTGGATAAGCTCAATCGGTCCTTTTTCTGGGGAGAGTTGGATTCTACGCGTAAGTTACACACAGTGGCATGGAGTATGATATGTCGTCCAAAGTCTTGCGGTGGAACATGGCTAAAGAACTTACGTTTGATGAATCAGTCCTTACTTGCTAAATTACTTTGGCGTCTATTGTTGGATGAGAATGTGTTGTGGGTGAAGGTTCTTAGAGCGAAGTATGGGTGTCCTCTTCGCCTTAATCCGCCCAAAACATCAAGCACTCATACATGGAGGAGTATTCTATCTGCGGTACCACTTGTGCTAGCAGGCCTAATCCAGGAGGGATGTAGTGCATCAGCACAGAATCCTGTTGGGAGAAGATGCTTTGGGGAGGTACTTCCAATGGAAATTTCACGGTTGCCACAGCATATCATCTCCTAATGTATGCAGATGAGGATAGTGAGCAGAAGCAGTGGCGTCAGCTTTGGTCTCTCAAAGGTCCCCAAGGAGGGTAATTTTCTTATGTGGTAGGCTCGGCAAGACAGGCTTCTCACGGATGAAAGACTGCACTGTATTAATCTGCGGTCCTCCCCTTTGTGCGTCCTTTGTCGTCGTCATTGTGATATTACATTACATGCTCTATGGGATTGTTGTTGGGCAATAAAAATTTGGATGTGTGTAGTCCCAAGCTCCTGTCGGGTGGCTTTTTTTAGTACGCAAGGGGGTATTACTCGTTGGATAGACAGTAACTTAAGGCTTGGTCAGCAGCAAGCTGCGTTTGGTGCAGAGTGGCCATACATTTTTCGGGAGGACTATGTATCAGATTTGGATGCTATGGAATAAGGCGGCATATGAGGAGAATTTTCAGAGACTAGGAATATCCGTTGTACTAAGTAATATTTATGATAGAGTGCGTAATATTAGAATTGCATGGCAACTCCGGTAGTCTTTGTAAATTTCTGCCTAGTTGATGTCCAGTGACATACCACATGTACAGTCGCTATGACTTTGTTTTGAGTTAATAAAATGATGCTTTGCATTGGAAAAAAAAAACCCATCATATCTTTATAGCTAGAAAAGCGCGACATTACTTCCTCCAAACCCCTAACAACCATCTCTTTTCTCACACATTTTTTTGTTGTTTTGGAATACCATATAATTTCAACTTTGATAGATGACTTGACCACCAAGATACCGGTTATATCATGGTGATCATGGTACTCTTAACTGGGTTTTCGGTGTTATCGTAAACCCGGTATAACAACAACCAAGATATAAGTGGTAAAATTATTTCTCAACTTCCATCACGTTGGTAACTCTATTTGACAACCGGGATCTCGGTTGTTTTCGAATGGTAATTCATCATGAAAAATTGCATTTTGCTGTTGCATTTGACATCATCAATCAATTAGCCATCAAGTCATTTAGAATCATTAATATGTAACCATTAGGCAACCATGACGTTTTGAGCTCTCATGTAATTTTTCAATTCTTCAATAGACAAAAAAAACATGTTTTGTTTTCATCATCACACTCTTGGTAACCATATACTCAAACATGTACCACCATTTCATTATACTGAGCAGTAGCAAACAATGACCACTACACAAGAATTTGCCAAGAATACAATCTTCTTACCAAACAAATTATTTGACAACAGCAGAAGAATAGCATGCTGATAATGAGAGACATTCTTGGGGGGCTAGGAAATGCAATTACCTGGCAGAGATGGAAATATTGTCAATGTCATGGCTGAGTAAAATACAACGTTCTGAAACCGAACGTCTTAAGCCAAGAGTGACTCACTTGATGCAAAATAATATTAAAAGAATGAAATGGCACGGCCAATCCGAAACTTATGCCATCCAAAAACTATTATTTCATCACTATGATCCAGAAGCAATTGTTTCATCAATATGATGTTAAAACAGACCTTTACATGGAAGCTATGATGAAGGAAACCACGCATTCCCACCATCTTAACTGTAGCGACCCGTCTCGAGCCCTAGTACTCGAAACGGTTCACCCGTCATATTTCGCTAAGAGAAATATAAGGCGTCGATACAATTCAACGTGCAGAGTCACATAAATTGATATCATCCGAAGGCACAAAATAAAATCCTCAAATAACCTCAATATAAAATGTCTCGCAATATCCATAATTATTACAAATTCCAACTTGATAAAATACAACTCGAAATAGCAAACTAAATCAATAAGTACACACTCCAAAAATAAATATAGGATACATGATGAAAGTCTTCGGCAACCACTCGTGTTATCAATAACTCCACTCCGACACGTCCTCTACGATCTCTAAGCAGTAGCCCTGGCTATCTGCAAGGGTGATGAAAAATATGGAATGAGCGACATAACATCGCCCGGCAAGTAACCTTTCAGTGTTCATTATGGGATCATACACGTAGAAACGGGTGTAACAAATAAAATAGCAAATAACATATAAAATAATCAAATTTCCATCCGCAACTAATTATGCCTTCTAACCTTATGATAACACCGCATACCAATTAACGATATCAACAAATAAAATAAACATGCAGAGTTAGTCTAAGGTTAGCCACAGTTAAAATCCGATGATGCAATATTTAAAACGATGCAATGCGATACAATAACAATGCGATAACGATAACGATAACAATAACGATAAGGTAACGATGCGATGGCTATAGCACTTTCCTTGCAAGTGACTTATATCGCAAGACTTATGAATTGATTCCATAATGGTCGATGTGTCCAGACGACCTATCAATATAGTCATATGCGTCTGGACGGGTCAAATGGCGGTCATATGTGTTTGAGCGGCCAATCGTTGTAGGATATGTAAGGCACCACTAGAAGAGGGGGTTGAATAGTGGGTGCGGAAAATTTGGTTTTTAAAATTGTATTGAACAAAAAACCCAACTTCTGAAAACAGTTTCTGTGTTTAAGACCAGTTTTAAAACGTTTTGAAAACTAGGTTGCAGGTCTTCAAAAATTCTGAAATTTGGAGAGAACTTAGCCTCAGATGTTATGAGTGTCTCCTAAAAATTTCAGATTTAAATTCAACCTCTAACCCCTTGAAAATTCGTTGGTGGTCAGATTGCGCAAATCTGCCAGAAACGGTAGACTAATTTGAAAAATTAATTCCTATTTGTACGTAACTCCAAATGCTTTGAAAATTTAAAGACTAACCCCTTATAAGTTGTATTTAATGGGTTGAAACAGTTTTGAAAAATTCTTTTGGGAAGTTAGTCAAATACGATCAAAGTCTCAACCTTTGCAAGCCTGAAAATCAGACTGTACTAGTCTCAAAACTTTAAACGTTCGGATGACTTATACTTGTCCAAAAGGGTCGAAACTTGTGCCTAATTAACCTTAGGACTTGTGGCTATGATTTTGGAAAGTTTCGTAATTTCTGAAATTCGTTTACTTTTTTTATGAATGTGATCAAAAACGATAAACAATTCTGAAACTGAAAGTAAATGCTGAAAGTAAATAACACCGAGAATTTTATACTGGTTCGGTTATCAACAATCTATTGCAGTCTTCGAGGACACCTTCCTCGGTTCACACTAATCACACAACACAAAAACACCTTACCACAGGGTTGATGGAGTTACACACCAACTCCAACCCTTTACAAACCTTGTATGTGAATACAATGCACACGAACAACACCACCTTGCAAGTTCAAGATTGATCACACCTTGATCAATCTTTTACAATGATAAAGAGAATATGGTGGTATGTAAGAAGCCTATTCAAGATGTATGAATATGAATACAATAGGCTTTTAGAGAAAGAAAGAAAGAAAGGTAGAAGAAGAAAGTCTAGAAAACGTTTTTCGCTTTTTGCACTTATGAGACTTGTCTTCTATTTTGCATTACTTCTTCATTTTATCAAGTCCTTGGCCGCCCCCTATTGCTGCTCTTCCCCTCTTGAAAATTATCTTCTAAGTCCTTGGAATAGTATATGGCATCATTGTGACATGTCTTTGCTTACTTGGCTTATTCTCATTGGATGATCATTAAGCTCTTGTTTACTTGGCACTCATTGATTGGTTGGATGTTGTCATCACTTTATGACTAGAAAATCTGAGAATAACACTTAAAACATGTGCCAAAATCATCATAAAAACTTTGCCAAATATCTCACAATCAATCCCAACTAATTTGGAAAACAAATTGCCACATTAATCACTAGAAAATTTGGCCATGCACATCTTGCACATGCTGAAATTTCAGCATTTGTAACATTCACCTTTTATTCAAAATATTGCCTATTTTGCATTGATTTAATCCAAGAAATCAAAGGATAATTCAATCACCATTTAGTATGCAATATTCTCATCTTTTATGGAATAAAAATTAGACAACAATGTGGCCTATATTTCGGCCATTATACATTCATACATGGTGAAATTTTCAGCATGTGTGATATTTAAAAATATCACCACTCAAATTCCATAACTTATTCAAAATACTTCCAAATTGTCTTCCAATTAATCACATGTTTCAAGACAACAAAATATAGCTCATTAAGCTTCAAAATTCGGCCAGCATATTACTACACATGCTGAATTTTTAGCATGTGTTACAAATGTGACAAAGCTTGAAATGTTACCTTGTATAGCTCCTTTCTTTTTGTCACCAACATTGTATACTTCATTATTGACCAATCAAGATGTCAACAAAACTCCACATATTCTTCAATTTGATGATTTAGGCGTGTGACAATGACTTACACATGCGCTGAATTTTATTTTTGCAAACTTTATAAAATAGTACACATTTAATTATACACATATGATATATTCCAATCAGCCCTTAATTGAATTTTCTAGAACACTTTGAGATGTATGAAATATGTAAAAGTGTCTAGATACATGTTATATGTCATGCCAAAAATGTTCCATGTGTCGTGTACGTAGAAAACCGAATTTTTGACGTTTATCGATTACCCGATTTTTCTCTAATTAAATTCCAAATTTTTGCACATGTTATATATATTATGTTACACATAATATACATAAATTAAACTTTAATATTCAGCACTTAGCTGATCTTAAAGTGGCGCCCAAACATGTGACAAAATTGAAATTGGAATCTCCACAATTTGGCCTTAATGTGGGGTGATTTGTGTGTGCCAACATGGAATGATTTTATGGCTGCATATAGCATGAAACCCACGAAATTTGTGGATATTTTTGAAGTGTAGGGGCTGGCCATCTATTTATGGCAAGTACTTGACACGTTGGCGAAGTTTCGGCATTCGCCAGATACGACAATTTTCGGTTTAGAACCTTTTAACGTGTCGTATTCAATTGTCATCACCATGACTTATATCATATGATATAAGACCTGAATATACTCATAAATATGATTTAAGTATGGTGGTGTGACGTTAACGTACGTACGTAAAATGTATAACGTGTCGGTAGTACGTTGGAATATATGTGTATGTGCCTTTTAAAAAATCTGAATATATATAAAAATATATATATAAAAATGTGTGCAGAGGGGGTGAAGAAGACTTTCAATTCTTCAACTTGTTGCCTTTGTGCCTTTTCCAAATATAGCTTCCTTTAATGAACTACTTAGTTTATTTAACTAAGTACTTCACTTAATGAACTAAATTAGTTCATTAATGATGGCACCTGAAAATAGTTCAAGCACAACAAATGTTTGCCATTTGATGAAAGCTTTAAAGCTTCATGGCTCGTTAGTACGACAACATTGTATATGAACTATATAAGGCAAGTTTTATGCAACAACGTGTCATGTCATAAAATATGTCATGCATTTCTTTGTAACACGTTATTTAAATCATGCATTTTGAAATCACTCAAACCCCTTTTTCTCTACAATCTCCCCCTTTTGATGATTTTCAAAATAACCTACATTCATGATTTGAATCTTATCGCTCCCCCTTCAATTATGCATAAATTCAAAATTTGAATTTAAAATTTCAAACCGCTCCCCCTTGATTTATGCAATCATCAGTTCTCTCTCCCCCTTAAATCATGCATTCTCTCCCCCTTTATTTTGGAAAGACAATCAAAAGCGCATGTAAAGAAAAAAATCATGCATTTCAAATATCATCAAAAATGCATTCTTTAGGGTTATTTATTCAACCCTTTGAGAAAGTCCCTTTTGGTACCCAAATTTGGGTGACCTTTCTAGGTCTTCCAAAAGGTGAGAAATGTGATGAAAACACAACATAATATACGTTTGGGGCAAATGCGTTTGGCCTTTGGCCAAGAATCCCATCATGCATATAGTATGGTTTTCGTTTTTGGTTTGCATGCACGGGGAGTGATCTAGATGCATTTTTATGATATGAATGTTGCATATGCATCAGTGGCTTTCTATATGGCACATGATTTCTCTTTGTATGATAAGAGGCACGATGAGATGAGATGAGTGGTGTACTAGTCTTCTTTTCATATTTATACGGCACATAATTATACTTCGTATGATATGAAGAAGAGATATGACGAGATGAGGGGAGAGGGGGGTCTTTTCATTACTTTAGGCGCTACGTATGCCTTTGATAAAACAAACTTGGATGGTTTAGATGATGCTTTGTGTGTCTCAATGTATCCTAATCCGGTTTAATCATTGTCATGTTTTTGCGATAAAATAATGCGATCTAGCATGTTAGATCCCGTATCCAAATTGTTCATCATTTTCTCTAAATCTGCATTCCTTGATTTCAAGTTTGAAATCTCGGATTTCATTTCAGTGTTCTCGGATGTCAATGATGATGAAATTTCAGACCCTTAATGGATTTATGATGCAAGACGACTCTTCTTTGAATCGTTAATTGAGACACAAGATTTGTGTTAGAAGATTCTAACAATTTCTTGTCTTCAATTAACCGTTTCTTTTGTTTTGCAAGAGTTCTAGCAAACTATGTAATTCAAGATATTCAACATATAAATCATCATAAGATAGTTCAGAATCCGGAGTCAGAATCAGAATTTACCTCATTTTCAAATAGTGGAGGCATTTGGCTTGACATATCTTTTTCCTCGGTTTCGTTGCTAGTGGTTACCATCTCACTTAGATCGTTGGATCCTTTTGATGTGAGTGTTCCTGCGCTCTGATACCAATTGTAGGATCTGCAAGGCACCATTAGAAGGGGGGTTGAATAATGGGTGCAGAAATTTGGTTTTAATTGATACATCATTTGTTTTTAATGTATCCTAATCCGGTTTTATCATTGTCATGTTTTTTGCGATAGAATAATACGATCTAGCATGTTAGATCCTGTGTCTAAATTGCTTCACCATTTTCTCTAAATCTGCATTCCTTGATTTCAAGTTTGAAATCTCGGATTTCATTTCAGTGTTCTCGGATGTCAATGATGAAATTTCAGACCTTAATGAATTTATGATGCAAGACGACTCTTCTTTTGAATCGTTTAATTGAGACACAAGATTTGTGTTTAGAAGGTTCTAACAATTCTTGTCTTCAATTAACGTTTTCTTTTGTTTTGCAAGAGTTCTAGCAAACTTATGTAATTCAAGATATCCAATATATAAATCATCATAAGATAGTTCAGAATCCGAGTCAGAATCAGAATTTACCCTTCATTTTCAAATAGTGGAGGCATTTGGCTTGACATATCTTTTTCCTCGGTTTCGTTGCTAGTGGTTTGCAATCTCACTTAGATCGTTGGATCCTTTTGATGTGAGTGTTCCCTGCACTCTGATACCAATTGTAGGATCTGCAAGGCACCCTAGAAGGGGGGGTTGAATAGTGAGTGCGGAAAATTTGGTTTTTAATTGATACATCATTTATCTCAGTGTATCCTAATTCGGTTTTATCATTGTCATGTTTTTGCAATAGAATAATACGATCTAGCATATTAGATCCTGTGTCAAATTGCTTCACCATTTTCTTTAAATCCGCATTTCCTTGATTTCAAGTTTGAAATCTCAGATTTCATTTAGTGTTCTCGGATGTCAATGATGAAATTTCAGACCTTAATGAATTTATGATGCAAGACGACTCTTCTTTTGAATCGTTTAATTGAGACACAAGATTTGTGCTAGAAGATTCTAATAATTTCTTGTCTTCAATTAACCGTTTCTTTGTTTTGCAAGAGTTCTAGCAAACTTAAGTAATTCAAGATATTCAACATATAAATCATCATAAGATAGTTTAGAATCCGAGTCAGAATCAGAATTTACCTTATTTTCAAATAGTGGAGGCATTTGGCTTGACATATCTTTTTCCCTCGGTTTCGTGGCTAGTGGTTGCCATCTCACACAGATTGTTGGATCTTCTTGTTGTGAGTGTTCCTGCGCTCTGATACCAGTTTTAGGATCGCAAGGCACCACTAGAAGAGGGGGTTAAATAGTGGGTGCGGAAATTTGGTTTTTAAAATTGTTTTGAACAAAAAACCCAACTTCTGAAAACAGTTTCTGTTTTCAGGACCAGTTTTAAAACGTTTTGAAAACTAGGTGCAGGTCTTCAAAAATTCTGAAATTTGGAGAGAACTTAGCCTCAGATGTTATGAGTGTCTCCTAAAAATTTCAGATTTAAATTCAACCTCTAACCCTTGAAATTTGTGGTGGTCAGATTGCACAAATCTGCCAGAAACGGTAGTATGATTTGCAAAATTAATTCCTATTTGTACGTAACTCCAAATGCTTTGAAAATTTAAAGACTAACCCCTTATAAGTTTTATTTAAATGGGTTGAAACAGCTTTGAAGTTAGTCAAATACGATCAAAGTCTCAACCTTTGCAAGCCTGAAAATCAGACTGCACTAGTCTCAAAACTTTAACGTTGGATGATTTATACTTGTCAAAAAGGGTTGAAACTTGTGCCTAATTAACCTTAGGACGTGTGGCTATGATTTTAGAAAGTTTCATAATTTTTGAAATTCGTTTACTATTTTTACGAACTTGATCAAAAACGATAAACAGTGCTGAAACTGAAAGTAAGTGCTGAAAGTAAATAACACCAAGAATTTTATACTGGTTCGGTTATCAACAACCTACTCCAGTCTTCGAGGACACCTTCCTCGGTTCACACTAATCACACAACACAAAAACACCTTACCACAGTATTGATGGAGTTACACACCAACCCCAACCCTTTACAAACCTTGTATGTGAATACAATGCACACGAACACCACCACCTTGCAAGTTCAAGATTAATCACACCTTGATCAATCTTTTACAATGATAAAGAGAATATGGTGGTATGTAAGAAGCCTATTCAAGATGTATGAATATGAATACAATAGGCTTTTAGAGAAAGAAAGAAAGAAAGGTAGAAGAAGAAAGTCTAGAAAACGTTTTTCGCTTTTTGCACTTGTGAGACTTGTCTTCTATTTTGCATTATTTCTTCATTTTATCAAGTCCTTGGCCGCCCCCTATTGCTGCTCTTCCCCTCTTGAAAATTATCTTCTAAGTCCTTGGAAGAGTATATGGCATCATTGTGACATGTCTTTGCTTACTTGGCATTTCTCATTGGATGATCATTAAGCTCTTGCTTACTTGGCACTCATTGATTGGTTGGATTATGTCATCACTTGATGACTAGACAAATCTGAGAATAACACTTAAAACATGTGTCAAAATCATCATAATAACTTTGCCAAATATCTCACAATCAATCCCAACTAATTTGGAAACAAATTGCCACATTAATCGGCCATGCACATCTTGCACATGCTGAAATTTCAGCATGTGTAACATTCACCTTTTGTTCAAACTATTGCCTATTTTGCATTGATTTAATCCAAGAAATCAAAGGATATTTCAATCACCATTTAGTATGCAATATTCTCATCTTTTATGGAATAAAAATTAGACAACAATGTGGCCTATATTTCGGCCATTATACATTCACACATGCTGAAATTTTTAGCATGTGTGATATTTAAAAATATCACTACTTAAATTCCATAACTTATTCAAAATACTTCCAAATTGTCTTCCAAATCACATGTTTCAAGACAACAAAATATAGCTCATTAAGCTTCAAAATTCGGCCAGCATATTACTACACATGCTGAATTTTTAGCATGTGTTACAAATGTGACAAAGTTTGAAATGTTACCTTGTATAGCTCCTTTCTTTTTGTCACCAACATTGTATACTTCATTATTGACCAATCAAGATGCCAACAAAACTCCACATATGCTTCAATTTGATGATTTAGGCGTGTGACAATGACATACACATGCGCTGAATTTTATTTTTGCAAACTTATAAAATAGTACACATTTAATTATACACATATGATATATTCCAATCAGCCCTTAATTGAATTTTCTAGAACACTTTGAGATGTATGAAATATGTAAAAAGTGTCTAGATACCTTTTATATGTCATGCCAAAAATATTCCATGTGTCGTGTACGTAGAAAACCGAATTTTCGACGTTTATCGATTACCCGATTTTTCTCTAATTAAATTCCAAATTTTTGCACATGTTATATATATTATGTTACATAATATATAAATTAAACTTTAATATTCAGCACTTAGCTGATCTTAAAGTGGCGCCCAAAACATGTGACAAAATTGAAATTGGAATCTCCACAATTTGGCCTTAATACTATCCTCTATACAAGGTAAGAAACTAATTACAAATCAATCACAATTAATCCCTACAATCACTCAATATCCCTACAGAATATTTGATACAGATTTCTATGGTAAGTATTTACTTCGAAATATTACACTTTCCTAACACTCTCCCTCAAGTTGAGCAAGGGAATCAACAATGCCCAACTTGACCAACGTGTCATCAAATGCCCTTCCGGCAACAGCTTTTGTTAGGATGTCCGCTAACTGATCTTCTGATGCAACAAATGGCAACTCAATAACCTTGTCTTCAATCTTCTCTTTGATAAAGTGTCGGTCTACCTCAACATGTTTTGTTCGATCATGCTGTACCGGATTTTCAGAGATATTGATAGAAGCCTTATTGTCGCACATCAACTTGGCCGGTAGTGAAATCTTAACACCTAAATTGCTCAAGAGTTTCCTTAGCCACAAAACCTCCATAACCCCCTTCGCAATGCCCTGAAATTCAGCTTCTGCACTTGACAAAGCCACTACTTTCTGTTTTTTTACTTTTCCATGTAACCAAATTTCCTCCAACTAAGGCAAAGTACCCAGAGGTTGACCGACGGTCCACTACATTTCCTGCCCAATCAGCATTAGTGAACACCTTAATATCCAGATGACCATTGTTTCGAAACCAGATCCCTCGCCCGGCAGTTCCTTTTAGGCATCGAATAATCCTTATCACAACCTCCATATGATGATTTTGAGGACGATGCATAAACTGACTCACACGACTTACCGCAAACGAGATATCCGGACAAGTATGTGCCAAATAGATTAGTTTTCCAACAAGTCGTTGATAGCTCCTTGATCGGTACCAGACTTACCTTCCTCAAAATCTAGCTTCTGGTTAACCAACATTGGAGCTCCAGCAAGTTTGCAATCCACCATACCTACTTCAGCGAGCAGATCTAAAATGTACTTCTGCTGAGATATAAAGATCCCTTCCTCAGAACGCCGAACTTCAATACCTAAGAAATATCTTAGGTCTCCCAGATCTTTCATCTCAAATTCAGAGAACTGCTGTTGTTTTAATCCGTCCATCTCTTCATTATCATCACCTGTAATAATCATATCATCTACATATATAATCAAGCAAGTCACTTTAGGCCCCTTCCTTTTTATGAACAACGTATGATCAGCATTACTCTGCTTGTAACCTTGTTTCTTCATGAACGCAGTGAATCTCCCGAACCAGGCTCTAGGAGACTGCTTAAGTCCATACAATGATCATCTTAGTCTGCATACTTCGTTTTCTGCAAATTCTTCAGAGAATCCAGGGGGCGCACTCATATATACTTCTTCTTTAAGTTCTCCATGGAGAAACGCATTTTTCATATCATATTGCTGGAGAGGCCACGAATGAGTTACTGCCACTGAGAATAAGACTCTGATCGTATCAAGCTTTGCCACTGGTGAAAAAGTCTCCGAGTAGTCAATGTCATAGGTCTGCGTATATCCTCGTGTAACTAACCTGGCTTTGTATCTTTCAATATTTCCGTCTGTTTTATATTTTACTGTGACCTAGCGGCATCCTACCGGACGTTTTCCTTTTGGTAACTGAACCTTCTCCCAGGTGTTATTTTTGTAAAGTGCATTAATTTCTTCCTTCATTGCCATGTACCACTCGGGCTGATTTTTTGCCTCATCTACTGTCCTAGGGATCTCAACATCACATACAAAAGCCAGAAGTCCTTTTGCATTCTTAACTGGATATTTTGTTCCTTTAGATAACTTACTCGTAGAATACCATGCTGGAGGTTTTCCTCGGTTCTGCCGAGGTGGCAGTACTCTGGTCTGTCCTGCTAAAATACTTTCAGTCTCTTGTGTAGAGAAAAACGGGTTTGAGTGATTTCAAAATACATGATTTAAACATGTTACAAAGAAATGCATGACATATTGCATAAAACTTGCCTTATATAGTTTATATATAATGTTGTCGTACTAACGAGCCATGAAGCTTTAAAGCTTACATCAAATGGCAAACATTTGTTGTGTTTGAACTATTTTCAGGTGCCACCATTAATGAACTAAACTAGTTCATTAAGTGAAGTACTTAGTTAATTAAACTAAGTAGTTCATTAAAGGAAGCAATATTTGGAAAAGGCACAAAGGCAACAAGTTGAAGAAAGAAAAGTTCTCCCTCTCCTCTCCACACATATTACACGCCATTATACACATATATATATATTCAGATTTTTTTGAAAAAGGCACATACACATTTATTCCAACGTACTACGACACGTTATATATTTTACGTACGTACGTTAACGTCACACCACTATATTTAACTCATATTTATGAGTATATTCAGGTCTTATATCATATGATATAGTCATGGTGATGACAAATTTAATACGACACGTTAAAAGGTTATAAACCAAAATTGTCGTATCGGCGAATACCGAAACTTCGCCAACGTGTCACGTACTTGCCATAAATAGATGGCCAGCCTACACTTCAAAAATGGCCACAAATTTCGTGGCTTTCATGATATGTACAGCCATAAAATCATTCCATGTTGGCACCACAAATCACCCCACATTAAGGCCAAATTGTGGAGATTCCAATTTCAATTTTGTCACATGGTTTAGGCGCCACTTTAAGATCAGCCTAAGTGCTGAATATTAAAGTTTAATTTATGTATATTATGTGTAACATAATATATAAACATGTGCAAAAAGTTGGAATTTAATTAGAGAAAAATGGGTAATCGATAAACGTCGAAAATTCGGTTTTCTATGTACACGACACATGGAACGTTTTTGGCATATCATATAACATGTATCTAGACACTTTTTACATATTTCATACATCTCAAAGTGTTCTAGAAAATTCAATTAAGGGCTGATTGGAATATCCATGTGTATAATTAAATGTGCACTATTTTACAAAGTTTGCAAAAATAAAATTCAGCACATGTATCTACACATTCACACGCCTAGCTCAGCTGAATTGGAGCATATGTGGAGTCTTGTTGGCAACTTGATTGGTCAAGAATGAAGCATACAATGTTGGTGACTTAAAGAAAGGAACTACAAAAGGTAACATTTCAAATCTTGTCACAATTGTGACACATGCTGAAAATTCAGCATGTGTACAAATGGCTGGCCAAATTCTCACTTTAATGAGCCATATTTTGTTGTCTTGAATCATGTGGATAATTGGGAGATAGTATGGAAGTATTTTGAATTAATTATGAAATTAAAATGGTGATATTTTTGAATATCACACATGCTGAAAATTTCAGCATGTGTGGGAATGTATATGGCCGATTTCTAGGCCTTGTTGATGATAAATTTTTATTCCAAAAATGATAAGAATGTCTTGCACTAAATGGTGATTGATTTCAAGGATTAAATCAAAGTAAACTTGGCAATATTTTGAATGAATGTAAATGTTACACATGCTGAAATTTCAGCATGTGCAAGTGGTGTTATGGCCGATTTTTACATGGTATTTTGGGTTATTTGCCTAGCTAATTTTGTGTGATGATCTTGTGAATTATGGTAATATTTTATGATTATTTTGGCACATGTTTTAAGTGTTATTCTCAGATTTGTCTAGTCATCAAGTGATGACAACATCCAACCAATCAATGAGTGCCAAGTAAGCAAGAGCTTAATGATCATCCAATGAGGAGATGCCAAGTAAGCAAAGACATGTCACAATGATGCCATATACTCTTCCAAGGACTTAGAAGATAATTTTCAAGGGAAGAGCAACAAGGGGGCGGCAACATGTTAAAAGGAAAGGAAGAGAGCAAAACAAAAACAAGAACAAGCCTTGCAAATTTGAAAGATCAAAAACGTTTTAGCCTTCTCTTCTACATCTCTTTCTTTCTTCTCTCTAAAAGCCTATTGTACTCATATTCATATACTTGAATAGGCTTCATATAGTCCACCACATATTCTTTATCATTGTAAAAGATTGATCAAGGTGTGATCAATCTTGCACTTGCGAGGTGGTGGTGTTCGTGACAATTGTATTCTCATACAAGGTTTGTAAAGGGTTGGAGTTGGTGTGTAACTCCATCAACCCTGTGGTAAGGTGTTACTTTGTGTTGTGTGTTTAGTGCTAACCGAGGAAGGTGTCCTCGAAGACTGGAGTAGGTTGTTTATAACCGAACCAGTATAAAATTCTTGGTGTCATTTACTTTCAGCACTTACTTTCAGTTTCAGCACTGTTTATCGTTTTTGATCACGTTCGTAAAAATAGTAAACGAATTTCAAAAATTACGAAACTTTCCAGAATCATAGCCACACGTCTTAAGGTTAATTTGGCACAAGTTTCAACCCTTTTGGACAAGTATAAGTCATCCAAACGTCCAAAGTTCTGAGACTAGTGCAGTCTGATTTTCAGGCTTGCAAAGGTTGAGACTTTGATCGTATTTGACTAACTTCCAAAAGAATTTTTCAAAACTGTTTCAACATTTAAATAAAACTAATAAGGGGTTAGTCTTTAAATTTTCAGAGCATTTGGAGTTACGTACAAATAGAAATTAATTTTTCAAATCAGTCTACCGTTTCTGGCAGATTTGCGCAATCTGACCACCAACGAATTTTCAAGGGGTTAGAGGTTGAATTTAAATCTGAAATTTTTAGGAGATACTCATAACATCTGAGGCTAATTCTCTCCAAATTTCAGAATTTTTGAAGACCTGCAACCTAGTTTTCAAAACGTTTTAAAACTGGTCCTGAAAACAGAAACTATTTTCAGAAGTTGAGTTCTTGGTTTAAAACTATTTTAAAAACCACATTTTCCGCACCAACTATTCAACCCCCCCTTCTAGTGGTGCCTTGCAGATCCTACAAGTGGTATCAGAGCCAGGAACACTCACATCAAAAGGATCCAACGATCTAAGTGAGATGGCAACCACAAACTTCAAAACCGAACAAGAAGGTATGTCCAGTCAAAGGCCTCCTCTCTTTGACGGTGAGTCTTTCATTCAATGGAAGTTAAGAATGAAACTTTTTCTTATGGCAATTGATATTGATCTTTGGTCAATTATAGAAGATGGTCCATTTGTTCCATCAAAGTTATCCACTGTAGATGGAGTCACACTAGAGGTCGTTAAGCCTAGACAAGAGTATACTAGTGAGGATAAAAAGAGACTAAGCATGAACGCTAGGGCTATGCAGTTACTTTTAAATGGACTAAGTAAAAGTGAATCAAGCTATGTTTCAAATTGTTCTAGTGCTCAAGAAATGTGGAGAATACTTGAAATGAAACACGAAGGCACTAGTCAAGTAAAAGAGTCCAAGATCAACATGCTTATGTCCACACTCGAGTCATTTAAATTATTGCCTAATGAATCTATCGTTGACATGGATCTTCGCTTGACTAACATTTACAATTTCTTGAGTCTCTTGGCAAAGCCTTTACTATGCAGGAAAAGGTACAAAAGGTCTTGCGAAGCCTTCCATCCGAGTGGGACCCTAAAGTAACGGCAATAGAAGAAAGCAAAGAAACTAAGTCAATCAAGATGGAAGAATTAATTGGATCACTTAAGGTTTATGAGAACAAACTCACCATAAGGAAATCGGAATCATCAAAACAAGGTAAAGCTATTGCATTTAAATCAAATGAATACGTCTCTACTTCTTCCGATCACGTAGATGATAGTGATTCTGAATCAGATAACGATGACTTAATTTTATGGCTAAGGCTTAAGAAAATTCATGAGAAAGTCGTTTTAGAAACAAAACTAAGGCTACTTCAACTAAAGAAATACGAACAAGACAAACAGCCAAGGATGTTAAAGGTATGAATGTGGTAAACTTGGACATCTATCATATGACTGCCCTAATTAAGGGACAAGCAAACAAATAAATACCCCTGACAAGGAACGGAACAAGAATAGACTCGTCTCAGAACCTAAGCAAAGGAAACGAGCTCTCAGAGCCTCCACTTGGAGTGATACATTCGGATTCCGAGACTGAAACAGAGAGGAGACTGCACAAGTATGCTTTGTGTCCAAAGCATCAAACGCGGTATCATCTGACTCTGATTCTGACTCTGAGCCTTCTTATGATGATCTTTTTAGTCAGTACTTAGAATTGCATAAATTCACTAAGACTTCGCGAAAGAAAAGAAGCGATTAATTGAAGACAAGAACTGTTAGAATCTTCTACTGAGAATCTTGTGCGCTCAATTAAACGATTCAAAAGAAGAGTCATCATGTATCATTACTGCATTAAAGACAGAGATCTCATCATTGACCACGCAAAATAATGAAATGAAATCCGAGATTTCAAGTTTGAAATCAAGGAATACAGACTTAGAGAAAATGATGAAACAGTTTGATACGGGATCTAACATGCTAGATCGTATTATCTTATCACAAAAGCATGATAGTGAAAAACAGGTTTAGGATACATTGAAACAAATGAAGTATCCATTAAACCAACCAAGTTTGTAGTGTCTAAGAAAGTAGACACCCCAAAACCAAATACGGCGTCTAAGATGACGCAAAGACCCCCTCTCCCCTCATCTCGTCATACTTCTTCCTCATATCATGCGAAATACAATTTTGTGCCATATAGATATGAGAAGAAACAAGTGATGCATACACGACATTCATTTCATCCATCTAGATGCACTACGCACACTAACACAAGGACATACCAAAAACGTCCTACATATAATGAGTATAAAGGAGTTCTTGGCCAAAGGCCTAAAGTGCACTCACCACATGTCTACTACATTGCACCTTCATCTACATTCTTGCCATTTGCTAGACCGAGAAGGATCACCCAAGTATGGGTACCGAAAGGTACTTTTACTAAGAGGTGAATAACTAACTCGTAAGGACCCAAAATTAAAAGGGTACCTAAATCATTTTTGCACATTGCAGGGAACCCACACATCAAAAGATACATCAATCAAATGGTTCCTTGACAGTGGTTGCTCGAGGCACATGACGGGTGACCCGAGCCTATTCACGAAATTGAAGAAGGTCACAAAAGGCGGATCCGTGACCTTTGGAGACAACAACGAAGGCAAGATCATCGGAAAAGGTACAATTGGAAACCCAAGCACTCTTCAAATCTCCAACGTCTTTTTGGTAAGCAACTTATCCTATAATCTTCTTAGCATTTCGCAATTCATTGACAATGGTTTTGATGTGTGTTTTACTCACCCATATTGCAATATAATAAATAAAAATGGAGAAACAGTCTTAAAAGGAAAAGGAAGGAAACATTTTTACGTTTCTATGGATGATATGTTAGACGCTAAGGTTAAATGTTTCATGTCAAATGAACCTAACGTAAATTTGTGGCATAGACGTTTAGGGCATATTGGCATTTCTACACTAGAAAAACTCCAACGAAAGAACCTAATACGAGGATTGCCTACACTTGATTTAGACAACTTTCAGTTGTGTGAATCTTGTATAAAAGGCAAACAAACACGCGAGTCACTAAAACCTAAAAATGAAATAAGCACGACTAGAGTTTTAGAATTACTACACATTGATTTTTTGGTCCTAGTCGCACTACGAGTCTTGGTGGACGTCACTATGCTTGTGTAATTGTTGATGATTTTTCTCGTTATACTTGGACTTTGTTTCTTGCACATAAGGATGATAGTGCCATTGAGATTGCGAAACTAATAAAACAACTTGAAAATCAATACGGTGTCAATGTGAAAAAGATAAGAAGCGATAGAGGCGGTGAATTTAAAAACAAGGACATGATTTCATTTTGCGAAGAAAAAAAATTAAACACGAGTTTTCGCCACCTAGAACTCCACAATTAAATGGAGTAGTAGAAAGAAAGAATAGGACATTACAAGAAATTGCTAGAACTATGTTGTGCGAAAATAAATTGCCTAGATTTTTGTGGGCGGAAGCCGTAAACTGTGCATGCTACATAATAAATCGCTTGTCCATTAGAAAGAAAATAAATAAGACGCCTTATGAGATATTAAATGATCGCATGCCTAAAATTGACTATTTTCGTGTGTTTGGATGCAAATGCTTTGTTTTAAATACAAAAGATAATTTAGATAAATTTGAATCCAAATCAATTGAATGCATCTTTGTTGGGTATTCTGTGAATTCAAAAGCATATAGGTGTTATGATCCTCTCACTAGACAAATTCTAGAATCTATTCATGTGAAATTTAATGAATTTGGTGAGATTGATAAAGATAAAGAATATGATGATGATTTTGAATTGAAACCCGTGTTGAATGATGATGATGGCACGTTTGATATGCATGATATGCATGATACACTAGAAATGCATGATCACCTAGAAATGCATGAGAACGTAGAAAATAATCAACCAAGATGGCATAGAGATCACCCACACGATCTCATCATAGGCGATATCACACACGGTGTGCGTCCACGTAGAAGAATAAATCCGGAAGAAATAAATCAATTTCATGCTATGATTTCCGAAATTGAACCTAAAAATGTGCATGATGCTTTGAGTGATTCTTCTTGGATTGATGCTATGCATGAACTTAATCAATTTGTTAGAAATGACGTATGGGATTTAGTGCCACGACCACAAGATAAGACCATAATAGGCACAAAGTGGGTGTTTAGAAATAAAATGAATGAAGAAGGAAAAGTTGTTAGAAATAAAGCTAGACTTGTAGCACAAGGCTATAATCAAGAAGAAGGAATTGATTATGATGAAACATTTGCACCCGTAGCACGTTTAGAAGCTATACGACTTTTAGCCATTGCTTGCATGAAAGATTTTAAACTGTATCAAATGGACGTGAAAAGTGCATTCTTAAATGGATTTATACAAGAAGAGGTATACGTGAAACAACCACCCGGTTTTGAAGATTTGAAACATCCGATCACGTGTACAAACTAAAGAAGGCACTATACGGACTAAAGCAAGCACCTAGAGCATGGTATGATCGTTTTGCTACTTTCCTTTTAGAAAATGGTTTTAAAAGAGGCACTATAGATAGTACATTATTTTTGAAACAAGATAAATCGGATTTACTTATTATTCAAATTTACGTTGATGACATCATTTTCGGCTCCACTTCTCATAAACTTGTTGAAGATTTTGAAAATTGCATGAAATCCGAATTTGAAATGTCTATGGTTGGCGAATTGAACTATTTTCTTGGCTTGCAGATTAAGCAAACGAGTAAAGGCATTCACATAAGCCAAGCTAAATATGTAAATGATATGATTAAAAAGTTCAATTTTGAGAATTTAAAACCATCCCCCACCCCTATGAGTGTTACTACTAAATTAGAAAGATGAACATGGTAAGGATTTTGATAATGCCTTATATAGATCTATGATTGGCTCTTTGCTATATCTTACTGCTAGTAGGCCTGACATCATGTTCAGTGTATGTATGTGTGCACGTTTTCAAAGTCAACCCAAGGTGTCTCACCATAATGCGGTAAAAAGAATATTCCGATATATTAAGCACACACCCACCTCAGGCATTTGGTATGATAAAGATTGTGACTTTAATTTGCATGCCTACACTGTGCTGATTATGGTGGATGTAAGATAGATAGAAAAAGCACGAGTGGCACTTGCCAATTTATAGGAAACTCACTTATTTCATGGTTTTCCAAAAAGCAGGCAAGCGTAGCTTTATCCACTACTGAAGCTGAGTACATGGCACTTAGTCTTTGCTGCACACAATTACTATGGATAAAACAACTTTCGGACTTTGGAATTACCGTAAATAAAATTATATATTGTGATAGTATGAGTGCAATTAACCTATCTAAGAACCCCGTGTTACACTCTAAGGCCAAGCATATAGAAGTACGCTATCACTTTCTTCGTGATCACGTAAATAATGGTGATATTGTCATAGATCACGTACGCACAGAGGCACAAGTAGCGGATATCTTCACTAAAGCCTTAAATCAAGCCACGTACGAAAATCTTCGTTCTAAATTAGGCATGATTTCTGCTGATTTGATTTGATTATCTTTCCATATTTACATGCATTTTTGATTGACTTTCCAAAATAAAGGGGGAGAGAATGCATGATTTAAGGGGAGAGAGAGAAACTGATTGCATAAATCAAGGGGGAGCGGATTTGAAATTTGAAATTCAAAATTTGAATTTATGCATGATTGAAGGGGGAGCGATAAGATTTAAATCATGAATGTAGGTTATTTTGAAAATCATCAAAAGGGGGAGATTGTAGAGAAAAAGGGGTTTGAGTGATTTCAAAATACATGATTTAAACATGTTACAAAGAAATGCATGACATATTGCATAAAACTTGCCTTATATAGTCATATATAATGTTGTCGTACTAACGAGCCATGAAGCTTAAGCTTACATCAAATGGCAAACATTTGTTGTTATTTGAACTATTTTCAGGTGCCACCATTAATGAACCAAACTAGTTCATTAAGTGAAGTACTTAGTTAATTAAACTAAGTAGTTCATTAAAGGAAGCAATATTTGGAAAAGGCACAAAGGCAACAAGTTGAAGAAAAAAGTTCTCCCACTCCTCTCCACACATATTACACTCCATTATACACACACACACATATATATATATATATATTTTCAGATTTTTTTCAAAAAGGCATACACATTTATTCCAACGTACTACGGACACGTTATATATTTTACGTACGTATGTTAACGTCACACCACTATATTTAACTCATATTTATGAGTATATTCAGGTCTTATATCATATGATATAAGTCATGGTGATGACAAATTTAATACGACACGTTAAAAGGTTATAAACCGAAAATTGTCGTATCGGACGAATACCGAAACTTCGCCAACGTGTCACGTACTTGCGTTAAATACATGGTCAGCCCCTACAATTCAAAAATGGCCACAAATTTGTGGCTTTCATGATATGTACAGCCATAAAATCATTCCATGTTGGCACACACAAATCACCCCATATTAAGGCCAAATTGTGGAGATTCCAATTTCAATTTTGTCACATGGTTTAGGTGCCACTTTAAGATCAGCCTAAGTGCTGAATATTAAAGTTTAATTTATGTATATTATGTGTAACATATATATATAACATGTGCAAAAAGTTAGAATTTAATTAGAGAAAAATCGGGTAATCGATAAACATCGAAAATTCGGTTTTCTATGTACACGACACATGGAACGTTTTTGGCATATCATATTACATGTATCTAGACACTTTTTACATATTTCATACATCTCAAAGTGTTTTAGAAAATTCAATTAAGGGCTGATTGGAATATACCATGTGTGTATAATTAAATGTGCACTATTTTACAAAGTTTGCAAAAATAAAATTCAGCACATGTATCTACACATTCACACGCCTAGCTCAGCTGAATTGGAGCATATGTGGAGTCTTGTTGGTAACTTGATTGGTCAAGAATGAAGCATACAATTTTGGTGACTTAAAGAAAGGAACTACAAAAGGTAACATTTCAAATCTTGTCACAATTGTGACACATGCTGAAAATTCAGCATGTGTACAAATGGCTGGCCGAAATTCTCACTTTAATGAGCCATATATTGTTGTCTTAAATCATGTGGATAATTAGGAGATAGTATGGAAGTATTTTGAATTAATTATGAAATTAAAATGGTGATATTTTTGAATACCACACATGCTGAAAATTTCAGCATGTGTGAGAATGTATATGGCCGATTTCTAAGTCTTGTTGATGATAAATTTTTATTCCAAAAATGATAAGAATTTCTTTCACTAAATGGTGATTGATTTCAAGGATTAAATCAAAGTAAACTTGGCAATATTTTGAATGAAATGTAAATCTTACACATGCTGAAACTTCAGCATGTGCAAGTGGTGTAATGGCCAATTTTTACATGGTATTTTGGAGTTATTTGCCTAGCTAATTTTGTGTGATGATCTTGTGAATTATGGTAACTATTTTATGATTATTTTGGCACATGTTTTAAGTGTTATTCTCATATTTTTCTAGTCATCAAGTGATGACAACATCCAACCAATCAATGAGTGCCAAGTAAGCAAGAGCTTAATGATCATCTAATGAGGAGATGCTAAGTAAGCAAAGACATGTCACAATGATGCCATATACTCTTCCAAGGACTTAGAAGATAATTTTCAAGAGGGGAAGAGCAACAAGGGGGGCGTCCAACATGTTAAAAGGAAAGGAAGAGAGCAAAACAAAAAGAAGAACAAGCCTTGCAAATTTGAAAGATCAAAAACGTTTTAGCCTTCTCTTCTACACTCTGTTTCTTTCTTCTCTCTAAACGCCTATTGTACTCATATTCATATACTTGAATAGGCTTCATATAGTCCACCACATATTCTTTATCATTGTAAAAGATTGATCAAGGTGTGATCAATCTTGCACTTGCGAGGTGGTGGTGTTCGTGACAGTTGTATTCTCATACAAGGTTTGTAAAGGGTTGGAGTTGGTGTGTAACTCCATCAACCCTGTGATAAGGTGTTACTTTGTGTTGTGTTTTTAGTGCTAACCGAGAAAGGTATCCTCGAAGACTGGAGTAGGTTGTTTATAACCGCACCAGTATAAAATTCTTGGTGTCATTTACTTTCAGCACTTACTTTCAGTTTCAGCACTGTTTATCGTTTTTGATCACGTTCTCAAAAATAGTAAAAAAATTTAAAAAATTATGAAACTTTCCATAATCATAGCCACATATCTTAAGGTTTATTTGGCACAAGTTTCAACCCTTTTGGACAAGTATAAGTCATCCAAACGTCCAAAGTTCTGAGACTAGTGCAGTCTGATTTTCAGGCTTGCAAAGGTTGAGACTTTGATCGTATTTGACTAACTTTCGAAAAGAATTTTTCAAAAATGTTTCAACCCATTCAAATACAACTAATAAGTGGTTAGTTTTTAAATTTTCAGAGCATTTGGAGTTACATACAAATAGGAATTAATTTTTCAAATCAGTCTACCGCTTCTGGCAGATTTACGCAATCTGACCACCAACAAATTTTCAAGGGGTTAGAGGTTAAATTTAAACCTAACATTTTTAGGAGATACTCAAAACATCTGAGGCTAAGTTCTCTCCAAATTTCAGAATTTTTGAAAACCTGCAACCTAGTTTTCAAAACGTTTTAAAAATGGTCCTGGAAATAGAAACTGTTTTCAGAAGTTGAGTTCTTGGTTTAAAACTATTTTAAAATCTACATTTTCCGCACCAACTATTCAACCCCCTCTCCCCTTCTAGTGGTGCCTTGCAGATCCTACATTTTGATCAGTTTCACATATAACGGGATAAGAAATGGGAATAGGTTCATAGGGGATGATATCTGAAGTGTTAGGGGGTACCTGATCTTGCACAATATTCACCGGAGATGAGTCACACGGCGGTTGCTTGGAAGAAAGGGCTATATCTGTTTCGCCGGGTAAAGCGCAGTCGGTGCCACCTACTTGCTTTCTTGGAACCACTTCTAACGATCCATGATCATGTAACCAGTCGAATGTCTCACCTGATGACTCTCCCTGAGACCAAGACTGGGTGGAATAGAAATATTTGTGCTCAAGGAATGTGCAGTCCATGGTGATATGAATACGACATGTACGTGGATTATAACACCGGTACCCCTTTTGTGACATGGCATAGCCAACAAATACACACTTGTCAGCACATGCATCAAGTTTTGTGCGTTGGGAAGCAGGAATATGGACAAAGACAACACACCCGAAGATTTTTGAGGGTAGCATAAGGATGGAAGGTACTGTAGTGTGTGTAGCAAGCATGGACAAGGGAGTATGATGGGATAGAATTTTTGTGGGTAACCGATTAAGAAGGTAGGCCGAAGTAGCAATCGCTTCGGGCCAAAAGAATTTTGGGACAGATGATTCTAGCATCATAGCTCGAGTCATTTCAAGCAGGACACGATTTTTCCGTTCAGCAACACCATTTTGTTCCGGTGTATGCGAACACGTGATCTGGTGTAAGATGCCATGTGCTTTGAAGAAATTCATGAGATCAGTATTGACATACTCATCACCATTATTCGAGCGAAGAATTTGGATTTTTTCTAGAACTGTGTGTCAATCATATGGAAGAAGTCAATGAACTGAGAAGTAACATCAGATTTATTTTTAAGAAAATAGACCCACGTCATTCGAGAGCAATCATCTATGAAAGTAACAAAGTGGCGATATCCAAGACTAGTGGGATATGGAGAAGGACCCCTAACGTCAGAATGAACCAAAGTAAACAACGTTCATACTCTAGTATTATTAGGTTTATATGTGGAACAATGATGTTTCGCACGTAAACACGTATCACAAGATAAAGCAAGTCCTGACTGAATTAAAGTAGGAATAGCAATTTCATATAGCTAAGGAAAGGGTGACCTAAACAACGGTGCCACAACCATAGTCGTTGTTCAGTAGTCCTGATAGCAAGATTGGACTGTCCCTGTTGCACCACGTCCGTGACATAGTATAGCCCACCCTTCTCAATGTCACACCCAATGATCATCTTCGAGCGAATATCCTAGAAGATACAGAAAGTAGGATACATAAGTACAACGTAATGTAATTCGCGGGTAATTTGACTAATCGAAAGTAATTTAGATGACAAGCTAGGTACAAATAGACAATTGCGTAAGTGCAGATTAGGAAGAATGGTGATAGTGCCACCACCGGTAACTGGAAGTAGTGTACCATTATCTGTTTCAATATGGGTTTTGGTAGGTGGGGTCCAGTTTTGGAAGTCCATAGGGTCATTAGTCATTGTATCGGTGGCTCCACTATCGAGAATCCACGAGGTAGATGGATTGTTATTTTTGGGAAGGATTTTGCATAAGGAGGGACTGTTTTGGTAATTTTCGGAGGGCTGTTCAGGCTTTACAGAGAAACTGAGGGCTGTTTAGGAATTTTGGACGAATATGGGGCCGGATTTAGAAATATTTGGAGGTAACCGTTTGGAAAAATGATGGGGTTAATTGTTAGTGTATGTGTCCTAGGCCATGATTTGGATATTTATGTTATGCATTTATTATTAATAAAAGAGTTTTTATTACCATTATTGTTGGTTAGTATGTTACACAATTTTGATATATGTCCCTGATTCATTATTGTTATGGAGATAAAATAATTTATAATCAGTATGAGTATTGATTTGATAATCATGAGATGATTATGTGTATGGTGATACGAATCAATCTCATAGATACTTGTTGGAGAACAGTGTATTGGATAGACCCATCATGAGATTGCTACATGGATTAGCGTCATAAGTAAATCTCATGATAGTCATGTTTTAATCCTTTGACTTGAGATTGTCATAGTTTCCAACATAAGGACTATTATATTTTGACATGGTCAAACGTTATCCGTAACTGGATAATAATAAAGGTCATGATTGAATGTGATAGAAATTATGTAGAGGATATTGAACAATCAAGATAGAATTTGTCTCTCTCTTTTGAGAAAGATATCTTTGGGCCCCTCGATTAGTGAGACTGTGAAATGCATGGCCGTGCTCAAATGAATTGATAGTGTGATCAATATCATTTGTTTTATCAGTCTACTTAGAGATCGAGTAATCATATGTTTGAACTATATAAGTATGACGCTGACCATGACTTATGTTCAAACTAGATATCGTGTGACAAAGGGATTAATGCATGTACTATTATTAGGCTAGTTGGACTTTACTCGTATTAATTGGGTAGTTGTAATGCCTTGCTAGAGGCCAATTACGACTTGTTGGTTTAATAGAGATTTAATCAACTGCCAATTAATATGGGCCTATCGGGTCACACACAAGAATGCGTATGGCTGAGATTAATAATATTAATAATATTAATATTGGATATTAATTATTATTATTATCGTTTTTTAATATTAATAATATTAATATTGGATATTAATTATTATTATTATTATTATTAATTTCGTTTTTTATGTATATATTTATATCATCGGATAATAACAAAGAATCCATATTTGATAAGGATTTTGATTGGTTTTATCTAATCCTAACAGAATCCGTATCTAGTACGGATTTTGATAGCGTTAACAAATCCGATCTGAAATCGGATTTTGATATCTATATATATGTATGGAGCTTGGCGTATCTCAAAATCAAGCAATTAGAAAAAATGAAAGAACAGAAAAACGAAACCCTAGAATCGTTTTTGAGAAAAACAAGTTCTTCAGCCACGCCGTTTGAAGAGCTAGCACTCCAGACGGAAGCGTTCGTATGGATACCGACAGAGGGTGATCGTATTCTCGCACCTACTTCATCTGCGTAATTCGGATCTACAAAGGTAATTTTCGAGTTTCTTTCATCGAATTAAACGAACAACATGGATCCTTGGTAGGAAATCGGAGATCAAGTTTTTGTTTTCCGCTGCGCGTTTGGCAGTGATCTCGGTTGATTTCCTAACAGTTAATAACATAGTTTCAGACTTGGCAGGGGGTCAATCCTGTCATATGAGAAACCTGCAAGGGCTGAAAAATAATATTAGCAGGGGCATCATGTGTAATTAAAGGATTATAAGGATTGAGGGTTTGGCCCACAATCCTGTTACCTCCAGAATCTTCTGGGTCGTTTCCTCCTTTATCTCCTTCGACTGGAGACTCTGCTCTAGCCATGGCAGCTATGCCTCCGGCCACTCCTCCGGCTACTGCTCCTTTCCCTGTGCTTCCTTCACTCTGAGTCATCTTCCCTTCATACCAATCAGGGTATCCAATTATTTGGAAACAGTTCTCTTTAGTGTGCCGTTTTTGGCCACAATGACTGCAAATCAGTCCATATTTATCCTCTGTGCGTCTGGAGGGGTTGGATTTGGGCTGTGCACCTCTGCCTCTGCCCCGTCCCTGTCTAGTCTCTCGGCCTTTGGCAGCCAGAGCGTTGGTTGCCAGGCCTTGCCCTATCCCTAGTGATGGAGACTCTTCTGAGGGGATTCCTCCTTGTAGCACCGCAGATCTGGCCTCTGCTCTGCATATTTCCCTATACGCAGTCTCCAAGCTAGGCAGTGGATCTCGCTTTAATAAATCGTTCTTTTTTGCTGTGTATTTTTCGTCTATAGCAGTCAAGAACTGATACAATCTGAGGGCTTCTATTTTTCTGTTGTGGGTATTGATGTTAGCAGCGCAAGTCATTGGATTTGGCTCTTGAGCATCAATAGCCGTCCATAAATCTTGCAACTTATTCCAGCAGGATTCAATACTGCCGCCTCCTTGTCTACCAGACTGGCTCTCCTATGAAGATCAAATGCTCTGAGAGAGTCAGTGCCGGAACCATATGTCAAAGACAAGCCATCCCATAGGGCATTGGCAGTGGGGTAGCGTGTCACATTCATTACCAGAGAGGGCTCAATAGTCTGAATGATCTAGGTAAAAACGGAGTTGTCTGCTTGTTCCCACCCAGGGAAATCTGGATCCGTTGGTGGTGGAGGAGAAACACCAGTGAGGTGATGTCTCCTCTCCCTCCCAATGATGGCCCATAGCACCAGTGGTGCCAAGACAGCATAGTTGTGGCCATTCAATTTTACAGAGATGGTAAGATTTCGGTAGATAATGGAACGAGTGAGTTTTGTACTGCAGATGCTGATGGTTTGGCTGCACTGTGTTGCAAAAAATTGGCTACTTGAATGGCTAAATCAGAAATATTGGGTGTTTTTGGTTCAGTAGTTTCTGGATTTGACATGGTTTCTTTTAATTTTGCAGGTAATCAAGAACAGTATTTCTCAGGCCACACGGCTGAGATGGGTAAGAATGGGTATTGAGAGCCCAAAAAATGGCTGAGATTGGTATGCACGGTCAATGATAAGGCAATGATGAATGTGATTTCTGAGCCTTCACCAGAAAACACACTCCTTCTCTGAACGGTATTATTGAGTAGGATCACTCCTGCTCTGATACCATGCTAAGAGATTTGCAAGTATATTGGCTGAATGTAATTTTCATTCATTCTTGCATAAAACCGTAGAGTACATCCCCTGTTTATACACTAGTCTATCCTCTATACAAGGTAAGAAACTAATTACAAATCAATCACAATTAATCCCTACAATCACTCAATATCCCTACAGAATATTTGATACAGATTTCTATGGTAAGTATTTACTTCGAAATATTACACTTTCCTAACCATTTGTAATTGTTAAGTTGCATTTTCATTAATTTTTAAATCAAATGAATATCTTTACTTTTTCTCTTATAAAGTATGACGAGATGAAAGCACCGTGTCACGGTGTAGTGTCATATTCCTTCTTAAATTTCTAAAATCCTAGACACCACGATCCTTATTATTATGCTTACACAATATCGCCATTCACGGTGAATAGCTTACGGTGAATAGCCATTCACAGTACATTTGATGCAGCATGGACGTAATTTGCACAACAATATATATTACAAATTCACAACGAGGCCCGTGGAAACCATGAACACTAACATATCTTGTGGTATGTGTTAGTATGGGGCAGATAATAATACGCCACAAAGAAAACGTTAATCACAAAATCCACCAATAGAATGCCGCTAAAAACAGTCATAATTTACCAATGTAATTTTTTAACAATACAGCAATATAAGCTCATTCAAGCAATATGTACGGACATTATCGACGAAAATCTGCATAGAACATATATAACTTAAAACTTCGCCCACATTTTGATAAGAAAACAATAAAGAAAAATTACTTTTTTATGTATTGGCAAAATAATTACATCTTTTCTAATTTAAAATCGAATCTTTATCATTTATATCAAACAAATATACTAGTATAAAATCAAATGATGCATAGTTTATACACATGTATGTGTGTGCAAATATTATTAATATACACACACAAATATATATATATATGTATGTATGTATGTATGTATGTATATACGCGCATATTAAGTTCAAGCATGCTAACAAACTAATGAATCGAGTACATCAATATGTTCAAAATTAATTTGTTAAGTATATAAGTCGTCTTCTCAAGAAAGAAATATTTAAATCAAACCAAATTCAATCTCGATCTTTATCCAACAAAAACATGATCCCCTCATAAACTATTTAGCTCTCCACATGAGAATATAAACAATTATAAAAGTATTCAGAAAAACAAGTCCTTAGAAAGGATTAGAAAGTGGATTTGTGCGTGTATATGTGTATATATGTCATACCCTCCAAATTTTTAGTCCGGCTTTTAATAATTAGAAAAATAATTTAAAATGTAATTTCAATAATGGTATAGGTCATGAAATTTAATTAGACAAAACTGAAGGGAGAAATATACAAAAAAGGGAAAATGAGGGAACTTGGCCAAATACCAAAAGTTGCTCAACTGTCCATGGGGGAAGTTATACAACAATTGTATAACCTCCCCATTATTCAGCCGTTGGTTAACATACCAAAAGAGAGGAGAAAACGGCTACAGGAAAAAGAGAAGAAAGAAGAGAGGAAAAGAGAGAAAAGAGAAGAAGAAGAGAAGAAGGAAAAAGGAAGGAAGAAGGCCAATCTAGGTTCAATCTTTACCAAGATTCTGCAGTAAATTCGTAAGGCTAACAAGAAACAAAGGCAAGTAATCTTTCTATACGCTTTACGCAAATTTTGATACTTTAGGCCCTATGTTCTTACAAAGAGAAAACTTGGATCACACATTAGTAATCTTGACTTGTCTATGTTAAATGTTTTACTATATGTAAATTTTGTTGCTAGTTGCGTAAAATCTTGTTCTTTGGGCCATATTTCTGAAAATAGTTATGTGGTGCTTTGTTGTTTGTCAAGCATGCCCGTGAAAGTGTATTCTTGATGTGTTTATTATCTTGTTCTATTCTTGTGTTGATTGTCTACACTTAGACGTTTGAGAGTAAGTGCAGGGAATTGAAGGATGAATGATGGCGTGGTTATAGACTTGTTGTGTTGGGAATGTTGATGGTATCTTTTGAAGGTTGTGAATGATAGAAGGTTAAGGGTGGATGCTATTAGACATAATTAAGCATCAAATCATGTTATTTGTGTGCTAAGCATGATGAATCCAGAAGCTAAGATGGACCTTGAAGGGTTGAACATGAAAGGGTTGAAGAAGAAAGGTGTTAGGTGGAAGTTACTGCAGAAAAACTGCAGTTTAGAACCGTCAGAACACTTCAAACACCTACATTAGGCGCTCTATGTCACATTAGGCGCCTAATGTAGCGTTCAATGTGTCCTGAAGCATCCCCGAACACTTCGAACACCTACATTAGGCGCTTCATGTCACATTAGGCGCCTAATGTAGCGTTCAATGTCACATTAGGCGCTTCATGTAGGCGTTCAATGTCTACGGGCCCGAACACTTCGAACGCCTAGTATAGGCGCTTTATGTCACATTAGGCGTCTTATGTGGCGTTCCAAGTATACTGGAAGTCTTTTTGACCCTTTAGGCGCCCTATGTAAGTTTAGCAACTTTATACACTTCCTTTGAACATAAAATGCAAGGGTATTTGAGGTGTAATTGAGGGATAGATGGTAAGATTGACTAAGTAAGAATAAGATTGAATCCCAAGTGAATCAGTGAGACGAACGGACTTGGAAAGATACAAACAGGGAGTGTTTGAGGTGCAAGACCGTATACTTGATATGTAAGATGTGTGTGTGAGATACCTTTATTATCTTCCATTGCTCATAAATTACAAAGTGTTTTGAAAGTGTGCTAGAGTTGTAAACATTAAGTGTGAATGAGTAGGGTTAAGTATGAATTCGAAGTGGATTCATGATACGAAAGGGCATGAAGTGGTATGAATGAGGTGTATTTGAGTTGTAAACGTTAAGTGTGAATGAGTAAAGTTATGTATGAATCCAAAGTGAGTTAGCAATATGAAAGAGCACAAAATGGTACGAAAAGGGTGTGCTTGAGGAAGTATGAACGAGCAAGGTTAAGTGTGAATTCGAGATGATTTCATAATACGAAGGGACATGAAATGATACGAGCAGGATGGGATAGAGGTTCAAGACTTTGTACTTGATATGCAAAGTGTGTGTGCATGTTTACACGTTTGATATGATGTTACATGAGCATTCTGCATCATGACATGGGCACTTGCATTTGATTTGAGAATTGCTTTGCGAAAGAACATGTGTTTACAAGAAAAGTTTGAAGTTTTCGAAAGACAAGATGGCTGCTGGTTGATCGCAGGGTATAAAAGTCACGCCTGTGAAAGCAGGGTATAAAAGCGTGATCTGTGAATCAACAGCAGGGTATAAAGTATTTTATGGGGCCGTGGACCTATCAGCACGGAAAATAAAGTCATTTTATGGGGCCGTGGACCTTTCAGCACGGATATATGATATATGTAATGGGGTCGTGGACCTTTCAGCCCGGGGTATAAAGTTATATGTTATGGGCCCGTGGACCTTTCAACACGGGGTATAAAGTTCTGTTTGCTGTGGAATGATCACCCACAGGGTATAAAGTTCTGCTACGCGAAGAATATGATAAGAAGTATTATGAAAAGTTTGTGAAATGACACGCATGACATGTTTATGAAAGAAGACTTATGCATGGGTGTTGTGTGTGGTTTTAAAGAAGTTCATGCATCATGTTACACGAAGCATAAGATTTAACATGTAAGAAATGTGACTAGCTTATGACTTGCTTATGTGATATGTTGTTTTAGTACATGTTTGTTCTCGTATCCGTGTATCATTTATATGTTTTATCTGTTTGAGGAATTCTTATGAAGATGCTATTTGCGAACCCGAGCACCTTATTTTGGGTAATAACTTATACGCTGGTGGCTCGTCATGTGTGGTCCCGTAAGGTGTATAGACGAGTTACTTGCTGGCGATAATTTCGCTAAGAACAGATACTCTATTCCTTTTCAGGTGAGCCGGAATATGAGATGATATTTATCGAAGATGATGGCGAGTGGGCTCAATGGGATGACGGACATGGAATAGATAGATGCTGGACTACTTTCTTTAAGTTTTGGAAACTCAATGTTATTATGTTGTTCTGGAACTTATGTTAGCTAGATGAACAAACACTTTTTAATTCCGCCGCATTTTCTGGTTTCAATGACAATGAAGTTTTAAATTTATCAACGTTTCCGCTGATTTATCGTACGTAATAGATGATGAATGCTTGATCCGCTTTGACGCTTCGTAGTTCTCATAGTAGACTACGGCGGGTGCACTGGTTCCGATGACGGTGTCAGGCCGGGGAGCTACAGGTGGTATCAGAGCCTAGGCTTCAGATCTATCTCGGAAACTTAGGTTCATGATCTGTTAGACACCTAACTTATGATTTTTCCTTAAGTTTGATCCTTAGGTATAAGTGTTGATTATCTAGAGCCTAAGTATGATCTGGGTTGGGTGTTGCGAGTGCGTATATCATTTAACTTTCTATAATAATTGTAATTTTGGACCCCACCGATCTCTTGAATAAAACTTTGTGATGCCTTTCTAAAGTATTACGTGTCCGAGACAACAATCTTTGACAAGACAAGGGCGTTCAACGGGTTAAAACAGAGTCGGTTGATATTGTCGGAGTATGCCGACCATGTCCATGCTTTGGGTAAGTTCTCTCCTGCGATTGTGCCTGATAATCGCTTAAAGATGACAAAGTTCGAGTGAGGTTTGGACTCAAGAATTCAGTCAGCAATTGTAAGCGCATGGATGAGAACCAACGAGGACATGATGGATGCGTGCCTCTGCGTCGAGAGTGGTTTTTCGTAGAGTGGTGGCAAGAGAGGCCGATGCAGGATACTCTAACAAAGGTAAGAGGTTAAAAGAAGAAATTGAGTTATTGGCAGGCCAGGACGTTTGGATCAAGATTCATAAGAGATGTCCGGTCGGGAAAATTTTAGAGACCCCCACCATAGAACCCATATGTAAATCAGGCTGTAGGAGTTTTCCGCATTGCAATAAGAGCCATGATGGTGAATGTGGGAAGTTGGCAAGAGTGTGTTATCGATGCAGACAGGTAGGTCATCTCGTTAGAGATTATACAGATATGAGAAAGAATGCTCTGGGAGAAGCGGCTCAACAGCCAAAGACGAATGTCCGCGTCAATGTCATAATTGCCATGGATATTTGGAAGGTCGCCGATGTGGTATGAGGTACAATTTTAGTGAACAAGATATTCACCAATGTTCTTTTAATAGCGGCGTGAACCCCTCTGTTGTGGCAAAGGGATTAGGTAAGCGCCTTTGTGGTTTACCAGAATAGTTGGAGATTCCGTACTGTGTCCAAGCGTCCAAGATCAAATTATGATTTCACACCAACATTGACTATCGATTAAAACATCTGACATTTAAGAATTTTGTGATGGAAGATATAACCTTCTAAGGGGATTGCTGTTGATTTGAAGGAAGTTGAACTTATTACCAAGTGGTCTAGATCTACGAATGACACCAAAGTCGGCGTTTCTTGGGTCTAGCTAGTTATTATAGGAAGTTTGTCGAGGGATTCTCGACAATAGCGATGTTCCTCAATTGCCTTACTCAAAAGAAGTCCAAGTTTGAGTGGACGGTAGAATGCGAGAAAAGCTTCCCGGAGCTTAAGAGGAGGTTAACCATAGCTTCAGTATTGGCTCAACCTTTTGGTACTGATGGGTTTGTGATGTGTAGTGATGTGTCAAAAAACAGTCTAGCTACGTAAACTGTAGCGTAAGTTATGACTTTCCATCCAAATTGAGTTTAGTTGATACTTCACTTGTAGACTGTGTTTTGATGCAATACGAACGAGTTATCGCGTATGCCTCAGGACAGCTAAACATGAGACAGCTAAGGGGGTTGGAACTACAAAAGGATTACGGCTTAACCATTCATTACCATCCAGGAAAAGCTAATAAAATGGTCAATGTATTAAACGGAAAATCTAACCATGCGCGACAGTCACCACTTGAGAGAGAAATAAAAGAATTTAACTTGGTTTCTGTTGACTCTATAGTAATGTTTTCACATCAATGACCGTCACCCCGAGATTGATGGATTGGTTGAAGGAAGCTCAAAAGAAGAATAAGACGGTGGGTGATGTTGCTGGGAAAACTGAGGTATAGTCAGATTGATAGATTTCAGACCAAGGTGGACGGGAACTTATGTTAGAGGGGAAAAAAATGTGTGTACATGATTTAGATGAGCTAAGAAAAGAAATTTTGCAAGGGGGCTTATAGTTCAAGGTTATCAATAAATCATGGTAGCACCAGAATGTACAAGGATCGCTAACAATATTATTGGTGGTGTAAGATGAAGAGACATATGGCAGAGTTCATTGGGAGATGTGTGGTGTGTCAGTAAGTTGAGACTGAACACCAACAACCTAGTGGATTAGTGATACCGTTGGAGCTTCCAGGGTATAGATAGGAATTTATTACTATGGACTTTGTGGTTGATTACCGAAAACAAGAAGTGGATATAACATGATTTTGGTGATTGTGGATCGATCGACCAATCTGCATATTTCCTATCGGTCTCGAGGGAAGTATCTCTCGGAAGTTGGTAAATTTGGATGTGGACAACATTGTCAGCCTACACGGTGTTCCAATAAGTATAGTGACTGACTGAGACCAACGGTTCACTTTCAAGCTCTGGATAGTATTCTAGAGGGCCCTGGGTAAGGAGTTATGGATGAGTACATCTTATCACCCTCAGACATGGACAGTCTTAACGGACTACGCATACCCTAAAAGACATGTTAAAAGCTGGTGTCCTAGATTTCAAAAGGAGTTGGGGATGTAATGGTGAAGTTAATGGAGATCTATCATAATAACGGTCATCACAGTGCAATTAATATGGCTCCTTTTGAAGCTTTGTATGGAAGGAAGTGTAGCTCCTCGGGTTATTGGGATGAATTCGGTGGGAGGACCATCACCGAACATGAACGACTCGAGAAGACATTAGGAAGCGCGAGAATCACTCGAGGGAGACTCAAGTCGGCTCAGGATCGCAACAAGAGTTGGGCGGATTCCAAATGACGACCATTGGAATTTGATGTGGGTGAAAAAGTTTATTTGAGGGTATCACCTACGAAGGGTGTTATGAGGTTCGGAGTAAAAGGCAAGCTAAGACCTCGTTTTATTGGTCCTTACGAAATACTTGAGAAAGTGGGAGCCTTGGTATATAGGTTAGCGTTACCTCACGTGTTGGCGCAAGTTCACAATGTCTTTCACGTGTCACAACTAAGGAAATACGTGACGGATCCAAGTCATGTACTTGAAGCTCAACCTTTGGAACTTAAGGATGATGTTACATACGCTGGTGGCTCGTCATGTGTGGTCCCGTAAGGTGTATAGACGGGTTACTTGCTGGCGATAATTTCGCTAAGAACAGATACTCTATTCCTTTTCAGGTGAGCCGGAATATGAGATGATATTTATCGAAGACGATGGCGAGTGGGCTCAATGGGATGACGGACATGGGAATAGATAGATGCTGGACTACTTTCTTTAAATTTTGGAAACTCAATGTTATTATGTTGTTCTGGAACTTATGTTAGCTAGATGAACAAACACTTTTTAATTCCGCCGCATTTTCTGGTTTCAATGACAATGAAGTTTTAAATTTATCAACGTTTCCGCTGATTTATCGTACGTCATAGATGATGAATGCTTGATCCGTTTTGACGCTTCGTAGTTCTCATAGTAGACTACGGCGGGTGCACTGGTTCCTGATGACGGTTGTCGGTGCCGGGGCGCTACAATACTATATATATTACCAAATAAAAGTATTCATGAATTACGAAATGTTACTGGAATTTCAGTCAAAGTATTGTATTAACGTATGAGATTTTTAGTTCTTAAGAGACGGCAGAATTCGCTAGTTGAGCTCGCTTTCTCTGCTGAGCAGAATGAACCTTCTCCACCCGATGCTCATCTCATCATCTTCCTCCATTGCAATACCTTTCTTCTCTCCTTCTTCTTCTTCAATTCCTCCAATACAAAGACTTCTGCATCGTTTCAATTTTCTTAAGAAAAAGGAATTTCATTGTGCTTCGAGAATTATTCCCAGCACAAACTGTTCTTTAAGCAACACAAGCTTTGCCGCTGCCATTGCTACTGATTCCACAGTTTTAGCGCCGGGTGCGGCTGTTTCCGAGGAAACTGAGCGAGTTTCCGATGAGGAAAACGGCAACGGCAAACTTGTGCTTCCTACGAACGAATCTTCCGAGACACTCCTTCGAATTCGTCACTCTGTAAGAACAATCACAAAGCTACTTCTTTCTGTCTCTCTCTTTTTTGTTTTGTTAAAAAAAGGTGTCTTATTTTTCAATTGGTTTATTTCCCTTTTTTTTCAATTTCCTTAAATGAACTGTATTTGAAGAAAGTTTTGGTAACTCTTCTAAAATGGTTTCTTTAATGAACGAATTACCGGTTTTTGGATTACAATATGCAGAATGATGACATTTTGATATTAAGACACTTTG
>AP025055.1:23261142-23342867 GCA_036186865.1 Eustoma russellianum
CTGTAATTCCCTCTCTCCTCCAACAAACAGCCTTACCCCTTCCCCCTTTCTGGTGAAAAAAGATTATCTTTTCTTGCACGACAGAAGAGTAGACATATCCTGTACCCTACTTTTAGCTTGTTTCGAACTGAACAGGAATGGAGAACGAAAGTTTGAACTCTGTTCAAGGCTTTAATGGTGCTCACTCCGTGTCCGCACCTGAAGAGGCGAACAATGTTGCTGCCGGAGCTCCGTTCAGTACGGTTCCGCTGGCACCAACTGGAGGGCCTCAGATGAATCCGGCTGCCACTGCTGCTCATGTGGAGAAGCCAGAAAAGTTTGCTGGAAGCTTCTTCAGGAGGTGGCAGCAGAAGATGCTGTTCTACCTCACGTCACTGGGGTTGGCCAGAATGTTGAGCGAAGATCCACCCGTGGTTGAGCCTGTGGAGGATTAACAACAGAATATGCAGAACGCCTTGGGTGCTGAGGCCTGGGCGTATACAAATTTTTGTTGTTTAAATTTGATTCTGGGTTGCCTAGATAATACTATCTATGGCGTGTTTTGTACATATAAAACTGCAAAAGTTTTGTGGTCGGCTTTAGATAAAAGTATCGCACAGAAGATGCTGGCACGAAAAAGTTGATAGTTGGGAAATTTCTTGACTATAAAATGTTAGATTCCAAAACTGTAATTTCGCAGGTTGAAGAAATACAGATGTTGGTTTCTGAAATGGAAGAGGAGGGCATGACGCTCAGTGAATCTTTCCAGGTTGCGGCTGTGATTGAGAAGCTGCCTCCTCCGTGGAGGGAATTTAAGAGCTATCTCAAACATAAGCGAAAGGAAATGAAAATGGAAGATTTGATTGTCCGTCTTCGTATTGAGGAGGACAATCGTCGTGCCGAAAGGAAGCCGTCCACATCGTCTGGTCAAGCCAAGGCTCATGTTGCTGAGGCGAAGAACAGAAAGAAAAATAACACTTTGGGCGTGAACGTCAAGGGCAAGGAAATTGCAAAGAAGTTCACAGATAAATGTTATAACTGTGGAAAACCAGGGCATCGAAGCAGTGAATGTCGAAAGCCCAAAAAGACTCAGAATAAAGCGAAAGCAAATCTGGTTGGCGATATGGAAGACTTGAATCTCTGCGCAGTGGTGACCGAGTGCAACGCAGTGGAAAACCCGCGTGAATGGTGGGTGGACACAGGGGCCACTCGACATGTTTGTGCGAACATGGCTATGTTCAGAGAATATGTACCCACGACAAACAATGGGCAACTTTTCATGGAAAACTCCAACAGCTCAAAGATCGAAGGATCGGGCAAGGTGATCCTGAAATTGAATTCAGGAAGAGAGTTGACCCTGCAGAATGTGCTGCATGTTCCTGACATAAGGAAAAATCTGGTTTCTGGCACGCTGCTAGTCACTCATGGGTTCAAGCTTGTTTTTGAGGCAAACAAATTTACACTTTCTAAGAATGAGGTGTATTTGGGAAAGAGGTATCTTTCTGATAACATGTTCAAGTTAAATGTTATGACAATTGTACCTAAGAAAGTTACGCCCGTTGAGGCTAATAAAATTGTTTCCTCTTCTGCTTATATGCTTGAGTCTTCTTGTTTATGGCATTTTCGTTTGGGACATGTTAATTACAAGTCAATACAACGAATGATTAATCTTGAATTATTGCCCAAACTGGACTTTAATAATAAATAGAAATGCCAAGTGTGTGTTGAAGCAAAATTGACAAAAGCGCCATTTTCTTCAACAGAACGAAACACTGAATCATTAGATTTAATTCATACAGATTTGTGTGATTTAAAGTTTGTGCAAACAAGAGGAGGTAAAAAGTACTGTGTAACTTTTATCGACGATTGCATACGATACTGTTATGTACATTTGCTAAGTAGCAAAGATGAGGCCATTGATGCTTTCAAAGATTATAAAAATGAAGTTGAGAATCAACTTAGCAAACGAATTAAAGTAATTCGAAGTGATAGAGGTGGAGAGTATGACGCATCGTTTAATGAATTTTGTTCCGAACATGGCATTATTCATCAAACGACTGCACCATATTCACCTCAATCGAATGGTATTGCTGAACGCAAAAACCGTACTCTAAAGGAGATGATGAATGCTATGTTGATAAGTTCGGGTTTACCTCAGAACTTGTGGGGGGAAGCAATTCTCTCCGCCAACGTCATTTTAAATAGGATTCCGTCCAAGAAGACGGATAAAACCCCATATGAACTTTGGAAAGGCTATAAGCCTAGTTACAAATACTTGAAAGTGTGGGGGTGTCTGGCGAAGGTTGCTGTACCTAAACCAAGACAAGTGAGAATCGGACCTAAAACAATTGATTGCATATTCATCAGCTATGCAACGAACAGTAGTTCATATCGTTTCTTAGTGCACAAATCGGACATTCCCGAGATACATAAAAATATTGTCATGGAGTCGAGGAATGCAGTGTTCTTTGAAAATGTCTTTCCAAAGAAAGACAAAGACAATCAAGAAGCAAGCACAAGTAAGCGAGTGCGTGAGACGACTCCTCAAGAGACTGAGGAACCTCGTCAAAGCAAACGAGCCAAAATACCGACGTCTTTTGGACCAGATTTTCTAACCTACATGGTAGAAAACGAGCCGAGATCTTTCTCTGAGGCGATGACAACTCCAGAAGCTCCTTTCTGAAAAGAAGCAGTGAATAGTGAGATAGATTCCATTCTTCAAAATCACACTTGGGAGCTGGTAGATCTTCCTCCAGGAAGTAAAACACTCGGATGCAAGTGGATTTTCAGGAAAAAACTGAAAGAAGATGGATCTATTGACAAGTACAAGGCCAGGTTAGTAGCCAAGGGCTACAGACAGAAAGAAGGCTTTGACTTCTTTGACACCTACTCACCAGTGACTAGGATCACTTCCATAAAGATGCTAGTGGCTATTGCTGCAGTCTTTGATTTAGAAATCCATCAAATGGATGTGAAGACTGCCTTTCTTAATGGTGAGTTAGAGGAAGAAATTTATATGGAACAACCCGAGGGGTTCGTCGTTCCAGGACAAGAAAGGAAAGTATGTAGAATTGTTAAGTCGTTGTACGGACTTAAACAAGCACCTAAGCAATGGCACTTAAAGTTTGATCAGGTAATGATGTCAAACGACTTCAGAATCAATGAGTGCGACAAGTGTGTGTACATCAAGAGCACACCGAATGCCTATGTAATAGTGTGTCTCTATGTAGACGACATGCTTATCATGGGCAGTACTCGTGACATCATCTTGAGTACAAAGAAGATGTTAACACGAAATTTTGATATGAAGGACATGGGGGTTGCCAGTGTTATTCTAGGAATTAAAATTTCTCGAGTAGCTGATGGTCTTGTTATGTCGCAAACTCACTATATTGAGTCTGTTCTCAGAAGGTTCAATATGTTTGAAACAAAACCGATTAAGACCCCACTTGACTTAAGTATACACTTAAGAAAAAATCGAGGCGAACCTGTAGCCTCAGTTAAAATACTCTTAGGTGATCAGGAGTCTGATGTACATAACGAATTGTACAAGACCAGACTTAGCTTGTTCAGTAAACAAATTCAGCAGGTTCACCAGTAATCCAAGTGATGATCATTGGAAAGCTCTTAATAGAGTGATGAGGTATCTGAAATACACAATGAATCTTGGATTACATTACACGAGATATCCAGCAGTATTAGAAGGATATTGCGATGCAAATTGGATATCAGACAGTAAGGACTCGAAGTCCACCAGTGGATACTTGTTCACTGTTGGTGGTGCTGCTGTTCGTGGAAATCCACGAAACAAACGTGCATAGCTCGGTCTACTATGGAGGCTGAGTTCATAGCGCTGGATAAAGCTGGGGAAGAGGCTGAGTGGCTTCGGAATTTCCTAGAAGATATTCCGTGCTGGCCTAAACCAATCGCTCCTATTAGCATACACTGTGATAGTCAGTCAGCTATAGGACGTGCTCAAAACAGCATTTACAATGGTAAGTCACGACACATACGTCGGAGACATAACACCATAAAACAGTTGATCTCTAATGGCGTGATTTCCATTGATTATGTAAAATCAATGGAGAATCTTGCGGATCCGCTTACAAAAGGCTTGCCTAGAGATAAAATGTCAAGATTGACGAACGGAATGGGACTAAAGCCTATAATGCAAGAATCTTTGTAACGGTAACCCAACCTTGTTGACTGGAGATCCCAGAATCTTGGTTCAATGGGACAACTAAGTTACGAAGCTTCAGTGAGCACATACTCATTTCGTCACATAAAAGTGCTGTCTGCAGAGAATGTTTAGGGTAAGCTAAAGCTTTTAATGATGTCCTATATCTTAATACGTCAAGTGGAGTATGGCAGAATACTCTTGATAGGAATCATCTATGTAAGTGTGAAGTGGGGCCGCTTCTATGAGAAAGTCTAAGAGGCAAGATTTCTCTAAAACACTTTCTGAAACCAGGTTGTTCATAGCCAAAACGAACACAATCATGAGAACCAAAAGGGTGTTAAAGAAAATGTTGTGTGAGTATCGTTGTCTAGGTTCACAACAAAGGCTGACTGGTTCAAGACATCAAGTCACCAATTAGCCGAGTGAATCCGATGGTACATCATTATGAAAGGTTCAAAGCCAGAAGCTACCTCTTCTGATGCAATATTTTCTTGTCTGACTTCTCGGTAGAGTCTGCATAAACACTTTCATTAATTCCCATTCATGTGGGGGATTGTTGGAGAAATTGAAATGGGTGAATGAGAAATTAATTCTCAAAGTGGATGGAAAACGCGGTTGCACGGTTACGTTTAAACAAAACGCGGTTAAGTTTGATAAGGCTTAAATCGAACGGTTGTTTAAATCTAATTCAAACGGTATCCTTCGATATAAGATAAGATCAATCTGGTTTGATCTAACAGTGGCAGGGAAGGCAGCTTTAATCTAACGGCCGAGATTTAAACTGTCCTAACCACCCCAACCGAATGTAGTTTCCATCTAACGCTCCAGGTTTAAACCTGCGGATTAATCTTCGATCTAAAGGCTGAGATTAAACCTTCCTAATCTAGATAGGAGGTTTTCATCTAACGGCCTAAATCAAACTACGGTTTTGATCCAACGGTCACGGTACCTTGTTCTCCAACCGACTCCCCTATATAAACAGGGCAAAGGGTGCATTCTAAACACACAATTTCTAGCATTCGTAGCATATTACTCTCATAGCATCCGAGTCTTGCATATTGTCCAAGAGAAATCAGGACGCTCTAAAGTTCGAAGGAGTTCAAGTTCAGCAGTGCCGCTCAACTGAACAGGTACCCGTTGTATCCTGGGAGACGGTTGCTCACACCGGTTGGGCACAGTATACCGGAGCAATACGTCTTAAGGACAGAGTCCTCGACTCGCCCGGGTTTAATTTATTTTGTTATTCCATACGCACACACGAAACGACTGCGTCTTAGTACAAGAGTGATTGTCTCCAATAAGAATAACCGTGGTGTGTATGTTATAGATGAAGAGGCTTAAAACAGTACTGAGGTTGATTGTTCTACCGTCAGGAGATCAGCAATTCATTGATATTATCACATTGTTGAACATTTTGCTGAATACTATAGATTGACAGGTTGAAATAGACACTCCTGGCATGGCGGGTTAAATGAATAGTGGGGGAATAGTGATATGCTTCTTAGCTTGTGAAATATGGTCTATGAGGATTTGGATGATATATTTCATTGTTACTTTTAAACTAAGCATGAAATCCCTTTTTCATTATGCAAGTATTCTTCTTTTCCCCCATTATGCAAGTATTCATTATCCAATGCTCCTCTTCTCTCAAACCCACCTTTGCAATTGAACAATCATCTGCATGGTTGATATTGTGGGTTACGTTTTAATATTAGCAGCAGAATTTGCTCAACAACTTGATTCATGTCAAGTCAAAGTTAAGTTTTTGTCTTTTTTTTTAAAAAAAAAAAATTAAAAAAAAAAAAAACACATTCTCAGCTTCTCTTGATGCAATTTTCTATCAATCACTAGCAATATCTTCATCTGTTCCCGTTCATGTAGTTTACCTATATTGGTTGTGTAAAATTCTAAGCAAATGGTTCCTGAAATAAGGTATTGTGTATTGTTTATCTGTATTGAAGAGACTTACAGTAAGAGTAATAGGATCGGGAATGAACTTTTGTTGAATCTGTAATTCCCTCTCTCCTCCAACAAACAGCCTTACCCCTTCCCCCTTTCTGGTGAAAAAAGATTATCTTTCTTGCACGACAGAAGAGTAGACATATCCTGTACCCTACTTTTAGCTTGTTTCGACTTCCAATGACTTATTTGTTTTGGCAAGACGAACCATATGCAAATTCCCTTATTATCAGATCTCGAGATCATGTTTTCAAAGAACATTGATGGTTTGCTGCTCATGCGTGTATACTCTTCAAGTCTCGAGATCCTGTCTTAGAAAGTGATCTGATGACAGAGCATGGCAACAATGAATTAGGAAGCTCCCTTATGCTGCTTTGACCTCAAGCTTCACCTTCTTAGCCTATGATGAGATGATATCAAATTTGTCTCAGAGATGCGGAGCATTAAAATTCACTTGCCTCCCACCCTCCCCCCAACCTCTTTTTCTTTTGGGCCGCAATTTTTCCTTCACCCAGATATGTTTTCAACAGCATTCAGAAACATTGTAGAATAGCGTAAATCCACTATGTGTTTGTAGTTATTTGATCACTTTAAATGTTATATGTTTTTGGGCAAGTTTTGGGGTTAAAAAAGTTAAGAATATATTGTTTTGCACTGTGCTGTGCTTTTCTCACAATATTTTCTTGGTCAATATAATCTTATCAACTTGGCTAAATGTAACAAACATAATGAACAAGTACCTAACAGGTTAAAAATGAAAAACAAAGAAGAATAATTGATTAGTAGGTAACTGCTACGTTTTCAGTGCATGGAATACTTGCTTGCTGATTCTTCTTACTCTCTCTGTCGTTCTCTCCTTTTTCCAGTTTGGAGTGAACATTATATATGACTCCTACCGCGTCTAGCAAATCTAGAAATTTGTTGAACTGGTTCCTTCGTCGCTGTATCTATCCACTTATCAAGAGTCTTTATTACTTTTCTGCAGTGTGCTCACGTTATGGCCATGGCTGTTCAAAAGCTATACCCGGATGCAAAAGTAACAATTGGTCCCTGGATTGAGAACGGATTTTATTATGACTTTGATATTGATTCATTGACTGATAAAGACCTGAAAAAGATTAAGAAGGAAATGGTGAGTAGTCTTGCTGCGCTGTTCTTTGGATGTCCATTTCAGAAGTACCCAATCACTTGAAAATGAGTTGACTTTTCTAGGGCTGATTGGATATAGAATTTGTTTCTTGACATGTCTGAAGGATCGCATCATTAGCCGAAATTTACCTCTTATTAGAGAAGAAGTTAGCAGAGCTGAGGCCCAGAGAAGAATAATTGATGCCAATGAACCTTACAAGATGGAAATACTGGAGAGCATAAAGTCTGAACCTATCACCATATATCATATAGGTAATGCTCAAAAACAATCCGTTGTCTCCTGTCTCCTCGATTTCCCTTCCTCTTCCCTTGTTTTACCTTTCCGCCTTTTCTAATACTCCTGAAAATGCAGGGTTTTCTTGTAAAAAGGTTTTCAGAAAGGAAAAAAAAAAAGGTTCAAAGAATTTCAGAGTCTAATTCAATTTTCTATGGTTGACAGTTATATGCTGTGATGGTAATTGGTTAGGAAGTTAAATTATACAGGAAATCTTAATGTTACTCATAAGTATTACCATGACTTATGTTTCAGCCTGGTAGCCCCATTAACCTCCACAATAGGATATGGTTCTCTATTCTGGGTACAAATCCTGGATTAGTCAAGATTTCTTGACATGTTTTTGGTTGGTGAAGGTTGAGGAGTCTTCAGACCTTTTTCAGCTTGATGTCATTTTCATAAGTTGTTGTGAGAAACAAATCCTGTATATTACCATAGTTTTCAGCAGTTTCAAGGTTGAAGCAAGATAATTGAAGAAACTTAAAATCATTTGGTCTCCTTGCCATAGTTGTCAGAAATCATCCGAACCTTTACCTTCTACACGAAGCTCTAAACTCACGGAACGTTTTGCTGTTTGCACTATTTGTCTGACGTGGTGACCTGCTGCGAGGCCCTTGGCATTTCATCTCATGAGAAAGATCCACATGCGAGTTTAAAATAATAAATCATTCCATTCATATGAATCCTGATTGAGTTGAAATAATTTCTTTTTTTGTTTTCTCCATCAGTGATTGTGACTATGACCCTGATGATTATAGTTTTGATAGCAGGCCTGATGTATTGAAGGATAACTTGATGCTTTTTACTGAAAACCTACGGTAATACAGTGCTTGCATATTTATGTAGATTTAACTACCGAATCTAAGTAGTTGATTTGTGGTTTTCTTTTTAAAAAACCTCTGTATTCTAGGTCGTCGAGTAGAATTTCTCCCTGTTCAAACAAATTTCTGGGATTATAACCAGATCGCCACCAAATTTTTTTTACGCAGAATCTCTATTTGTTTAAAATTCTTTTTTTAACAGTCTTTGTTGCCTGTTAAGGCAATGAATGGTGGGATCTATGTGCTGGTCCTCATGTCGAATCTACTGCGAAAATCAATAGGAAAGCCGTCGAACTTGAATCAGTTGCTGGTGCCTATTGGAGAGGGGATGTAAATAAACCTATGCTGCAAAGGATTTATGGAACAGCGTGGGAAAGTGAGGAGCAGTTGAAAGCATATCTTTACTTCAAAGAAGAAGCTAAACGCCGGGATCATCGGAGACTTGGCCAAGATCTAGATCTCTTCTCTATACAGGTAAGGCTTTTGTAAGTAGGAGAGAGTGAGACCTGTATTTGTACATGGTGAAAGATTTAGTGGAATCTATTGGCGGAGCTGCAGGATGAAGCTGGTGGTGGCTTAGTTTTCTGGCATCCAAAGGGTGCTATTGTTAGGCACATTATAGAAGATGCTTGGAAAAGAATTCATGTCCAGCGTGGTTATGATCTTTTATACACTCCACACGTGGCCAAGATTGAGCTTTGGAAGGTTAGTGGACATCTTGATTTCTACAGGGAGAACATGTACGATCAAATGGAAATCGAGGAAGAGCTTTACCAGCTTCGACCAATGAATTGTCCTTACCACATACTGGTCTACAAAAGGAAATTACACTCGTACCGGGACTTTCCCATCAGGGTCGCAGAACTTGGAACTGTATATAGATATGAATTATCCGGTAGCCTGCACGGCCTTTTCCGAGTGAGAGGCTTTACTCAGGTATAGTTCTGTTGCTGTAGCTATAAAAAAAAAAAATTGCATTATGTTGTGACCTTGGAATATATTCAAGTACTAAATGTGCCTTAATGCTGGGACATATGCCAAAATCAGTAAATGTGAATGGGAGGCCATATATTCTGACAAAAGTAAAAAAGTTTGTTGAAATCTTGCAACTGTCTTTGCTACAAGTAATCCAGAAAAGGATGCCAATCTCATGCCTTCATTTCATACCTCTGAAAGGTGACTCGTTCCTTAGTTGATTGCTGAGCTCAATGGTGGTTCTCATGGACAGAGTTGTCTGGCTTGCACTATTCCTTTGCGCATGCCTAAGCAGTATTTTCAGTACATGGTTCATTTCTTAAAGTACCTTCAGCAGGAATTGCATTATGGTCAATTATCCATCTTTCAGGTGTTTTCTACTGAAAGCATCTGCAGAACAAATTACATTAGGCTCAATTATACATTTTGCAGGATGATGCACATATATTCTGTTTGGAGAATCAGATTAAAGATGAAATCAGGGGAGTACTGGATCTTACCGAGGAGATATTGTTGCAGTTTGGTTTTGACAAGTATGAAGTAAACCTTTCCACGAGGCCAGAGAAAGCAGTAGGAGGAGATGACATCTGGGTTAAAGCAACCTCAGCACTCAAGGATGCTTTGAAGGACAAAGGATGGAATTATCAAATTGATGAAGGTGGTGGTGCATTCTATGGTCCAAAGATTGATCTCAAAATTGAGGATGCTCTTGGAAGGAAATGGCAATGTTCAACCATACAGGTGCGTCGAAGATGTTGCTTGTTTTGTCACACAGCATATCGTAACAAACTTAGAATGAAAGAAGCCTACTGAAAAGGCATTGGCACAACTAAAATAAAAGGCTTCTTGCAGGCGTAACATTACTTTTTTTCCTTTGTGGTCCCTGATATGCTCTTATGCATGGTGATGGCTGCATGAAAAATCCTTGAAGCTGGGAATAATTCTTATGGAGAAACTTCTTCAAATGGAGAAAACAGAGCCGTTCTGCTGTAGTTTTGGTCATTAAATTTGTTCCAGATATTTTCATGGATCCTTTGATATGTTTTCTATAGGTTCATAGACATTGATGCAAGTTATGCATCTTGTCATATTGTTTTTACGAGCCTTTCCCTTCAGGTAGACATGGAAAATATTTCCTGAAAGATGCTTTTAAGTTATTTGGATGCCGTCAGTGGATATGTTATAATCACGTCTGAAGATCTTTTAACTTTGTAATTATGGGTTATGTTTTGTTCTAAGTATGCCCCCATGTGCTAGTTTCATTGTGGTAGTTGTTGGATATTGACTTGTCATAATTGATGAATGGTATTGCAGAATTCCCAATATAAGTAGTTATATTAGTCATGAAATGTCAAAACTTCTGTGTGTATTCTTGGTGTCCGTCACTGATGGTCTTCGGTGTAATCGCATCTTCCATTGTGTCACAATAGTAGGGGAGAGAAAAGCTATTAAGTTCTAAATGGAAATAGGTATAGTCTAAGTGCTTGGTTTTACCAGATGCTTTGAGTCAAATTGACTCAAACCAAGAGCGAAACCACAAAAAACTGATTGTTTTAAGCGCTAGGTGCAGCTATTTTCCCTCAGGACTGGAGGGTGGCTTTTATCCCTTCCTATACTGGAAAGGACAACATTGTAAATGTTGTTGACTATTGATGTTTCCCATTAGTCTATAGAATTAGGACTATAACCAATTTAATGGAAACTTGCTTTGCTTGATTCATGTGTATGCCAAATATGTTGCATCTCTTCTGTTATTCCTTTCAGTGTCTATTTTGGCGTTCCTGCCCCCATTAGATATGGGTGACCTATTGTCTCGTTCAATTGGTAACAGATTCATAATTATAGACTATGTAGATACAGGATAGTGATGCAGAACAAAATCAGATCTACCCAGCTGATCCCGTCTGGTAGGAAAATGTTGAATTTGTGTTTATGAAATGTAAATAATGTTATCGTGATAATTGACATGGCTTAGTGATTTGTTTAATTTCTTCCAAACAATATGTTCCTCGTATACTTGATTTGACCATGTTCTTTTGCTCCCATAGCTGAAATAGAGAATAACATGGCTAATCAGACTGTTTCCAATTTGGTTTAAGAATTTTTCCGTAAGGTCAAAAAGCAGTAACTTTTAGCTGAAGTAATGCCGTTTTACTTTTTATAATTGTCCTTTTTATATAAAATTACCTAACAGTTGAACCTTACTCTTATTAGGTGGATTTTAATTTGCCTGAGCGATTTGACATCACCTACATTGATTCTGATCAAGAGAAGAAACGACCCATCATGATACATAGAGCAGTTTTGGGATCTTTGGAACGGTTCTTTGGTGTCCTCATAGAGCATTATGCTGGTGATTTCCCATTGTGGCTTTCTCCAGTTCAAACTCGAATTTTACCTGTGACAGATGCACAGGTAATCATACAATTCTTTCATCTCACTCTTTTATGAAATTCCTTTCTAGTTTATAAAATGACCATATTTGTGAATCTATTAAGAATCTCTGGCGGAATAACCATGATCCGCTAAACTGTTACTCGTGTTAAATGTTCCCTTAATATTGAATATGGTGCTTTTTATATTTCCTGGGAGCATAACAGTAAAGATTGGTTTTCAGACGGCTAGGTGTAAGGTTAAGTAGAGGAAACTGCAGATGTTGATAATCCAAAGGTACAAGGGGTTCTGAAGATGGGTTCTCGGATGATACGGGCGATAATATGCTTCTGTTTAACAGAGTAAACCTTTTGGGTAATTATCATGACTAGTTGATTCCGTCATGATTTTGCAGCTGGAATATTGCAAGGAGGTGACAAGCAAATTGAAAAATGCTGGTATTCGGGCTGAACATTGCAGCGGGGAGCGTTTGCCTAAGCTCATTAGGAATGCGGAGAAGCAGAAAGTGCCTTTGATGGCTGTGGTTGGTGCCAAAGAAGTAGAAACAAATACCCTCACAATCAGGTCTAGATATGGTGGAGAGTTGGGGACTATGGCAGTTGATGATTTCATCGCCCATGTAAAGTATGCTGTTGAAAGCAGAAAATCGTCCTTGAAGGAATGACCTTTAGAATTCCATCCACCTCCCCCCTCCCCCCTGAATGAGTTGGGAAGGGTCGGAAAGAGTATTTTTATGTGGACATCTTCATAATTCAGGATTTCTTTGATCTAATGAAGAGAGAATGGATGGTTTCAGTGACTTATCAGCCAAGAGAAAGGAACATGCTTGCTTACGGCATCCCACATTTATGATATGGCATTGCAGAGCAGGCCCACACCAGATTAGTCATGTACTGGGTGAAGATTGTCATGGGGTAGCTATCCCTAGGTTCTGAGGCTTCTTGCCTCCTTTTTTTTGGGTAAACATATTTATCCTTTTCTTGATGTAGATAGATGATTTTTTTATATTATAGCACAATTATTCTTCGCATATGGCATCTACACTCAAGTAGTTGCGAGCCTACGAGTACAAGCGAATCTTATTCTTATAAGTTATTAGAGGATAATGCTGTAAAGATAATTTCCATACCTAACTTCGTACAATAAGCTGCAAGTCACCACATGCGCGCAATTTGTCCCAAAGAAACGTCAAAGAAACTTTGGCTTGCCTCATAGGCATTTTATCTTTTGGATGTGTTTAAACAGTCGGCATAAATCTGATTCTTTTTTTTTTTATTTTTCACTGACGTGTTTTTTTCGGAATACTGGTGGCTTGTGTTTCTGTTAGGTACGTGAGGAACACCATATATGAGATGAATAGAATATTGAGTAATTTTTGAGTTTTTCTCAATTTTGCTCACAATAACTCACAATACTTACCAAATTAAAAAAATAGGCAGATGAGAGATAATGAATTGTGGCATACAGTATAGAGTGGTTCGAATCACTTTAATTCTACTTCACTACCACTTTGATTCTAAAGTAGATTTTCAACAACTTTCTTGTTGTCATCACGAGCAGCAAAAACTACAACAATAACTACTAGAACAATTATTGCAACAACTTGTGCAATAACAACACCTACAACAACTACATGCTAGAACCCTGGAGCTTTTCTACTTGCATCATCACAACTTCCACAAAGCTCTTCCGAAGAACTTTTACCAAATAAGTTTTGGGAGAAGAAATAGAGTTACACTCTCACGACAAGTCTAAATCACACGCAAGAGATCAAACATGTTTAGTTCCTCTTATGTTAGACTTCAATACTCTCGCAATATAACAATGAAAAACAAGCGACGAGAGCTTAATGAGATTTAACCACTTTAGCACTTCAGAGCTTTTGAGGTGAAGAGAAGATGGCTCATGAAGAGATTGAAAGTGTCTACTTGTCTCTTCTATGCTTCTTCAATATATAGAGGAGATTATTTTCACTTTTCAGCCTTCTGAAATGTCTCACACATCATTAATTGCTTTGTAAAAGTCTAACTTGTCTTCAAACACTCTACTCTACAATTTGTTGAATCATAGCCACCCAGAAGAGCTTAGATAGGTTTACAATACTTAAGATATCATTAGAGACGTTGATAATAAATGTATAATCAATTTGAGACAGATTAGAGAGAGAGAGAAAATACTTTAAATCCACAATAGACCTGTTTGCAACGGTTATAAACATTTGAATTCAGCATGACACCCATCGATCATGTCTATTAGTTTAGAGATCGGTGTACTAAGTTTAGAGATTGATGTGACTTTTCCTTCTTTGTAGCATTTTTAATTTAAAAACATCAATTGCTCCACATCAGAGATTGATGTTAGATAGTGTACTTCCAATTTTTAACAATGTATGCATAGATTGATCGACGTCTCCATTCTAGAGTTTGATGTACACGTTGATCTATTGATGTGTTTATTTATAGATCGATGTTCCATTCTTTACTTAGAAATAGATTGGTCGATGTAGATATCTATATTGGGCAGTGTGCTTCCAGTTTTAGAGAAAACCTACATAGATCGATCGACGTCTATGTTTTAGAAATCGATGTATACTTAGATTGATCAACGTATATATTGTTCACTGTTTATAGTTTTATATCAGATATCTATGTCCTATGTTTTAGGCGTTTATCATTTCCTAAGTTTAAATCAATCTTTTCTACTTTTTCAGACATATCAATCTTTTAAATTCATCCAAACATTAAGACTCCAACAATCTTCCCCTTCTTGATGATTTCAAAACTATACGCTTTTAAAAGAGTTGTTTGAAAAAATGACACTTTTGCCAGATTTTATCAAACAAGATTTTCAATCCATGTTTATAAAAACATTCGTCCTCTTAATAAATGCATTCATTCTCCCCTTCGACATATCCATTCTCATATGATCTAATACAATATACTAGACCAAGTAGTCATCAAATCCACCCACATACTTCACATACTCCTTTACATATGCCATACTCATATTAACCTTATATAACATACCAACCTCATTTTCCATATACACATGTCAACAATGGGAATCAATCATTTCCACATAAACACGTCATTTTCTCCTCCTTTTTATATTCATCAAAAAGCAAATAAGACACAATCAAAAGACCATATAGGAACATGAAAAGAAATCATTTAACCATACAAGTCAATTCAAGTATGAATGAAGTACAGTAGTACGATATGTCAAGATTAGACTAAAGTGAGTCTAGAAAGGGCAAAGGAGTAGGGAAGCAGTGATGAGGATCTAGTCTTCATTCGATGAGAAGGTGAGATGCAAGCTTTATATTGTTCCTTGAATTTGGTGAACTTAAACCTTACCCAACGACTTTTTCTCTGAGTTTAGCCACTTCAGTGCCAAGATGATCGTCTGTCTCTAATTTCTTGTCATATGTTGTGGCCCTCTCAGCTTTGTTAGATTTCAATGACTTGCTCTTTAAGCATGTCAATATCATTATTGACTCCAATACTTGCTCCTTCATCCTTTGACCGATAGAAGTTGTAGAGCCTTCCTCTTATGCAATGTTTTGTTAGGAAATCAACGAGATTAGTGCTATCAAAAATGCACAGTGAAAAAAAAAATCTTGATTTCCTACATGGGATCCATGTTGATCGTTTAATTCGATGAAACAGATACAAAAACTATCCTATTGTAGATTCAAAATCTACAGACGAAGGAGGTGGTATGATATGATCACCCTCTGTCGGTATCCACACGAATGCTTTGGCTGGAGGGCTAGCTCTATGGAATAGCGCAGATGAAAGAACTCATTTTTCTCTAAAAGTGAATTAGGGTTTTTGTTTTTCTCTCTTGTAATCTCTTGTACGAGATATAGCTATATACATACAAAACATATATTGTCCTTAGAAATAGGTCACATAGCCCAGAAATTAGGTCAGAATTAACCTGGAAGTTGAAAAACACACTTGGACACGCACGCATTTCAAGGGTAGCGCATGAGGCCCACACGCGGCCCCTGACGGCGTCCAGTGCCATTGTGTTTGTCGCATTAGAATGAGTCAAATATAACTGTTTGGGGTAATTCAGAGTTAAAATAAAGAAGTTATGAATTTTTGAAGAAAATTAGGATTTAAGAAATTAAAGGAAAAAAAGAAAATAAAGAGAAGGCCAGGCGGGCCAGTCTGCTAGCCTCAGCAGGCCAGTCTGCCAGCTACAGCGGGCCGGGCCTGGCAGCATAAAAAAAGGGTATGTGTTGGGGGCCAGCGAGCCGCAGGCTCCTTTAGGGTCGGGCCGCTGGCTGAAGCAATAAAGGGCCAGAAATAGCAATGGAGCCTGTAGTTAGCAGTTTTAAAGTAAAGTAATAATAATAATAATAAATAAAGATTGATTAGTATAATATTAACTAAAATAAAATAAAATAAAATAGAATGAAATAAATTAAAATCTAGTAAAATGAAATAGAAATAAAAATAAGAGAAAAAATGGGGCAGATTTTGGTCAGCCGAAAAAAGGGTAAAACTAAATAAATACTTTAATATAATATGAATATTATTGTATAAATAAGAAGAATTTAGAAACCCAATAAAAATTAAAATAAAAAAAAGATGGAGGAAAAAGGAGAGATAAGAAAATGAAATTAAAGCAAGAAAAAAATAGTAAGGGAAGATAAAAATAATTAAATAAAAGATTTAAGTGCTTGAAAGCCTAGGAAAATAAAATAAAGTGTAGAAACCTAAAATAAATTATAGAAAGATAAAATAACGGTAAAAGATAAAATACAGTAATTAACCCCGCGTAATATAGGGTAACTACGCAAATATAGGTATTTATACGCAATATAGAACGAAGCATGCAATATAGGAGAACCGGAAGTATGAAAGTGTGCAGCATTCATGGCATGTGCATCCCTTCGGGGCGAGTGACTTCACGATACGAAGCGTGTGTACTGACTCCACGTTACGGAACGTGTGATAGGACCCCGGGACATGCATTACATGACATGGATAGAAAGGGCATAATGTGTGATATGATGTCATCAGTGTGTGGCACGGTAGTGTGAAGGAGCATGTATCATGAAGTTGCACATTGCATTTGGATATGTGACGATGTTATATTTGTTTATTGTATAATTACTTTGCAAGTCGAATCCGATATGTGTTATTTGCTTAATGTTATGCTTACTTTGCGATCGGATCAAGTATGTTTTATTTTCTTTCTTTGTTTGTACATTTATTGTATTTATTATATGTTTACGTAGTGATCAGATCAAGCATGTTTTATTTGCTTTATTTATTTGTACATTTATTGTAAGTATAGTTCCTTTCTGGGATTAGACGGGTAACCTACGTGTGATTTCTCAGTCACTCACCCCCTACTTATCCTTCCACAGGTGAGCCCGAGTATGAGTATATTTTCATAGAGGACAAGTCTGACTGCACAAGCTGGGGGCGAGTGAGCTTTGAAGATATTTCTTTAGGATGCTAGATGGTTTTCGTATTTATTCCGTTTTTATTAGACTTTTAGAATTTCATTTGACGTATTGAGTTTTGTCAGCCCTAAACTCTGATTTATTTATACTTTGGGGATTATTTATGAATTGAATTTGACCTTTTAATTATCATTTCTGTAAAAAAAATTTCTACGTTATTTTGACGTGTAAGAAGTTTAAACGACGCCTTGTAGTTCTCATAGTAGAATACGGCGGGTGCACTATTCCCAATGCTACGGTTCGGAAGCAGGGCGCTACAGGTGGTATCAGAGCCGAGACTCCAAATCTGCTCGAAAACGCAGGATTAACTAGATCACTTAGACACAAGCTACGATTTTTGTAAAATGACGATTTTACCCCTAATGAGTAAGGTAGATTTAGGAGATGATCTTAGACCTAAGTTATGATCGGAATAAGAGGTGTGAGAGTGTTATTCCATTTTCTTTATCGGATTTACCGTTTACCTCTGAACTTCTACATGCGCCTATAAAAGGTTAGAAATTCCCAAAATGCCCTCTAATTTAGCATGTGTTTAAGTAAATATATTTTTGGCTGTTTAACATTCCAAAAAGAAATGCCAACAAGACGTGAACAAGCCGGTAATAGAGGAAATGGCAGTGAAAACCCCCAGAATCAGGGGATTAGTCCCAAGCATCTACAAATGGCACAGTCACCATGGCCAACACCTTAGCACAGTAGCACCTATTGTTGAACTAGCATACACCGGCTCCACCACCACCGTTCTTGGACATGAGATTCTTCTACAAGGAGATGCGGATGAGTGGTGGTGCAGCACAACTGACACCACTGATCACTTGTATCTAATTTTGGGATGAGTTCAAGAGGTATTAATTGCCGACAGTACGATCTTCACAGCATGACTCTAGATCCACGGCGGAAATGTATATTTAGACCATAATGTTAGAAATTAAGTTACGGCTTTGCCCCTAAGTCACAATTTTAGACATAAGTGATGACTTGAACATAAGCGATGATCTTGAACGTATGTATTGATCTCAGTTATAAGTGATGATCCTGAACATAAGTCACAATCTTAGGCATAAGTGACGATTTTAATTAAAAGTTGATATAAGCATTAGATGACGATATGAACATAAGTACTGTTTTAGTCATAAGTGTCGATTATATACTATTTATGATTTAGAAATAAGACATCTTAGACATAAGAAATCATGATATCCTAGAAATAAGTTATGTCCTTAGACTTAAGGAGACGATCGGTTAAGTAACACGTATACATATACCTAAGGTATACCATATAGTTGTAGTCACCTGCCCAAAGTTTGATCATAACCCTCTAAATGGTGATCTTAGCTGAATACTATATAATTAATTTTGATAAATTACAATGTTAATCATAATGCCCTATTGCGGACGTTAGTTGACATATTAATAGGTCAGGTAGTAACTCGGGCTGTCGTACCAGAACAGCAATGTGAGACCCGATGTTATTAGGGTAACTGAAGCGATTTATGCCTTTGCTTTTACAGTAGTGTCGAAACACGATTAGGTCTAAGCTGAGGCTGTAGCTACTAATGAAAGATTTATAGTAGAATGATAGAAACTAAGTTACGAGTTATAAACATTATGATCAGTAAAGTTTAGTGAAGGATATTGTACCAAGGAATATATAGTCTAGGGTTAAGATGTTGAATTTAGTGTTATCAAAATAGGTCGACGATATTAGTTTTATTAGAGGTATTGATCGATAGCGACAGGTGAGAATCGACTGTAGTATGTACCTTGGAATGATATATCATTACGAATTGTGGATTAAGTGTTGACATCGTAATATTTGGTTTGACTCTAGTATGCTTGAATTAGAATAAAGTAAGCATGAACCAGTAGTGGTTGCTTTTCATCTGAGATTTAACTAGGTTAAAATTAACGGTTCAAATAACCAAGTAAAGAAGTACATTGGATCAGTATGGCGCGCGGTAGCATGGTGTATTAGAACACCTTAAGTTGATAAATATTTAGTGTGTCATGCTAGGATTGGACAATTTAAATTAGGGATTTTATCATAGTAGGTGAAGGTTAGACTTATAAGAAACGATACATAGATGGAATTTTCTTAAAAAAAGGATGGGTTATAGAAATCGTACGAAATATTGGACTATTGTTTTTCTAGCAGATGAATATTTTATATAAGCACATACACCAACTTATACCTATATCTTATAAGAACTTCAAAAAAATGTTTCCAAAAATACCCTATTGAGTCTCATTTTTTATAGTGTACTAAACATTACGAGATTAAATTTTTTTCCATACTTGTGTACCAATATAATAAAATTTTCAATTCTTTCACGACTTTAATGTTGAGAAAAAGGGGTTTGAGTGATTACAAAATGCATGATTTAAATAACGTGTATTAAAGAAATGCATGACACGTTTTATGACTTGACACGTTTTTGCATGAAACCTGCCTTATATAGTTCATATATAATGTTGCCGTACTAACGAACCATGAAGCTTTAAAGCTTACATCAAATGGCAAACATTTGTTGTGTTTGAACTATTTTTAGGTGCCACAATAAATGAACTAAACTAGTTTACTAAGTGAAGTACTTAGTTAAATGAACTAAGTAGTTCATTAAATGGTGATATATTTGGAGAAGGCACAAAGACAACAAATTGAAGAATGGAAAGTTTCTCCTACACCTTATCACACGCCTTTTATATATATTTTTATATATATTCAGATTTTTTTTTAAAAAGGCACTATACACATATATTCCAACGCACTACCGACACGTTATATATTTTACAAACGTATGTTAACGTCACACCACTATATTTACCTCATATTTATGAATATATTCAGGACTTATATCATATGATATAAGTCATGATGATGACAAAATTATTACGACACATTACAAGGTTCTAAACCAAAAATTGCCATAAAGGGTGAATACCGAAACTTTGCCAACGTGTTACGTACTTGCCATATATAGATGGCCAGCCTCTACACTTCAAAAATGACCAGAAATTTGGTGGTCTACATGTTATGTTCATCCATGAAATCATTCCATGTTGGCACACACAAATCACCCTCAATTTAGGCCAAATTGTGGAGATTTCAAATTCAACAATTTAAGCACATGGGGCGCCACTTATTTCAGCCATTAGAGCAGAATATTCAAGTTATTCTATGTATATTATGTGTGACATAATATATATAACATGTGCAAAAAGTTTGAATTTAATCGGAGAAAAATTGCGTAATCGACAAAAGTCGAAAATTCGGTTTTCTATCAATACGACACATGGAACATTTTTGGCATGACATATAACATGTATCGATCCATGTTGAACTGAGAAGAACCAAAAAATTACTGTGAGACATCGATCTCTCATGTGGATCGATCGACGTACGTCAGCCCCTCACGTAGATCAATCGACGTACGTCAGCCCCTCACATGGATCGATCCACGTCTCACAGAATGTTTAGGGTTTTTAGAAATATTTGTCTAAAAAATGTTAAAGTGGTTGTTTTCATTTGTATATGATTTATACATGCTCATTATGTGAATCTTATGTGATTTTGATGATTTTAAATGTATTGTGACTAACGTGCCTTCGAAGTTTCTACAACTTACCAAAAAGGCAAAATTGGTAGTTTGAGTTTTGCAGGAACATCACATGGTGAAAATATTTCAAGAATGTATTCTCATTATATTTATCATGACAAATGTGATATCATGAGTATTTCTGACCATCCAGGTCATTTATGGAGTTTTCATATACCAGGGGTATTTTGGTCATTTTACCCCCGAAGGTATTTTTGGTATTTTTACTCAAGGAATCTCTTGAGCATATTATTATCTTCAGTCTGGAGCTGATTTATCATTAAGTTGAAGATAATATAGTGATTCTTTATCTCTTTCTCTCATATGATGATATTATTGACTATAGCTGGATATGTGACGATTTGAGATGTCACATTCTATTTTTTCTTGAAGACCCTCTTATATATGTTATAAGAGAACATTTATCATCATGATTCAGAGATATTAAAGGTGTCAAAGGTGTGAAAATTTTCATGACATATAAGAAGAAATATTGGGAATTTCGGTGTTACACGTCGACATAATCTTGTCAACTATTATCTATTTATTTCTTCTTCAAAAATCTGAGTTGCTACACATATTTGTATGCTCAAAAACGTGTATGAGCAGGTGGAGATGATACATTATTCATTTTATGAGTTGGAGACAAGTGGACCAATCAAAAAGGAGCTAGTTGGCAAAATTGCCAACTTGGAATTTTCTAAATATAGCCAACGACTATATGGCTTTTCTTGGCAGAGTTTTTGAGTCAAAATGGAGCTCTCACATGTCCTATTATTGTGCTTGAAGTTGGGGATATTTTGGTGGTATTATCCTTTCTTATTTTATTAAAGAAAATCAAAATGTATTTTTGAAGAAAAGGGAAAGTAGCCAACGGCTTCAATGTGTTCTTGGAACTGAATTTTGAAGTTTGAAAATGTAAATGCCCACATGCCTATTCTTGTGCCAAAGAGATGAGAATATAATGGAGTTGTTATGGCTATTATCTTTGGGTATTATCTTCACATTTTCAAGATAATTCCAAGACAATCCAAGGTGTAAAATTTCGGCCAAATGGAGTTGCCAAGGTGGACCAATCATTTTGTCTTATTTTGCCAAGTGTACAAGACCAACCAATAATGAGAAGACATTTGGAATTGATGATGAAGATGGTGACACATTAGAGTTCTTATCTCCAAGGCTCAAATCACACTATAAATAGAGGCAATGGTGAAGAAGATGAAACACACTTGAAGCTCACATGCATTTGTTGAATTATCTAGCTATCATCTGCTTCTTCTTGTTGTTCTTGTTCCATTCTTTGTAGCAAAGGTGTTTTTGTTGTTTTTGTTGTGCTACAAGCCTCTTGAGCTTCATTTGTAAGATTGTTTAGCCACTCTTATAAGGCTATATCAATAGTTTGTAGAGGAGTTGCAACTAAGTGTTGCTTAGAAGGTGATTATCCAAGTCTTGAGTAGGGTTGGTGTATAACCCAAGGATCAAGCTTGGTTCTTGTTGTAAGGTGATTCATTTGATAGTGAAATCCAGGGAAAGGTGTTCCTTGGGACTAGAGTAGGTCACATTGACAGAACCAGGATAAATTCTCTGTGTTCTTGTCTTGTTTCTTCATTTCTGTTTTATGCCCGTTTTTACTGTAGTTTTCACACAACTTCTCATAATTTGAAACAATAGCTAAACATTTTCAAAATTTATGATTATTGGTGGAGTTATACTTCAGACTGTTAGCTTTCATTTGCAACAAGAATCACTTGATTTGAGCAAGGAAAGTTAGTCTTTCAGTCTTTGCAAGATAACTGCTCCAATCTGGCTGCAATCTAACCAGTCTTGAGAAAACTTAAATTCTGTATTTATCAAGAATTGTTTAAAGATCAGGGCCTTTTGGAAACTGCATCTACACATCCTAAAGAGTGTTTTTATATAAAGATCAACCTTTTTGGTTGAGTATTCAAAGAGAAACACTATTTTCAAAATCAGCAACATTCTGTCCAATTCTATCCAGATTGACCATCTGAATCTTTTTATTTGTTTGAAGGGCCAAATATCTTATTTTTGTATGATTTTTGGACAGAATCTTGTTAACACATTGAAGTTCAATTCTGGAAAGTTTCATAATTTTTGGAGTTGTGTACAATTATTTTTAAAATTTTCAAAAACGGATTCTGAATCTGAAGTGGTCTCAGATTCTGATTTCAAAGGGGATTTTTACAAAGGGTTGTAGTGTAATTTCCGCGAACCACTATTCACCCCCCTCTATTGGTGTTTATTGCAGGTGCATGGTCCAACAATTGGTATCAGAGTGAGGTCTGTACCACTCAAAGAAGCAAGATTCAACACCGTACAATCAATACAAAGCCAAGAAACAATTATTTTTTGTAGCCTGCTAGTCTCAAAACAAAGGTATTTACAATGGCAATAATATCTCACAAAGGTGAGTTGGAAGGTATGTCCACCCAACGCCCTCCTCTTTTTGATGGCAATAATTTTGTTCATTGGAAACTAAGAATGAGGCTATTCTTAATGGCTATAGACATCGATTTATGGTCTATAGTTGAAGATGGGCTGTACATTCCAATGAAATTTGTACAAGTTAGTGGAGTCACTCAAGAAGTAGAAAAAATAAAAGTGAATAGACATTGGAAGATAAAAAGAAAATGTCAATGAATGCTAAAGCTATGCAATTACTCTTGAATGGACTTAAGCAGGATATGTTTCAAATTGCACAAGCGCACACGACATGTGGAAATCACTTGTATTAAAGCATGAAGGTACTAGTGGTGTTAAAGAGTCAAAAATAAACATGCTTATGACTGAATTAGAGACTTTCAAAATGTTGCCGAACGAATCCATAACATCTATGGATTTGAGGATTACTAATATTTTCAATGCCCTTGAAGCTTTAGAGAAGTTATTTTCGAACAATGAAAAAGTTCAAAAGGTGCTACGAAGCCTTCCTGCTGAATGGGATCTAAAGGTGACTGCAATCGAGGAGACAAAGTCAATCACTAAGATGGATGAATTGATCGGGTCTCTTAAAGTCTATGAGGTAAAACTAAACCAACGGACGTCCGAGTCATCTAAATCATCAAGTAAGTCTGTAGCTTTCAAAAGAACTGAAACACATACAAATAATGATGACAGTAATAGTGATACTGAATTAGATGATGACTTGATATTAATAGCAAGAAAACTTAGGAAGTTTTTCAAACGTCCTAATAGGAATAGACAACGTTCTTCTTCTTCTTCTTCTCAACCTAGGAAACATAACACAAACAAATGGTATAATAAAGAATTAAAGTGTTATGAATGCGGTCAAAAAGGAAATATTTCATACGATTGTCCAACGAAGAAAAATAGTAATAATAACAACAATAATAAACAAGCCAAGGATAAGGAGGCACAAATGACAAAGCCAGAGGAGTCTAAGGCAAGGAAAGGGAAACGAGCAATGAAGGTGAGCACATGGAGCGACTCATTCGACTCAGAATCTGAAACTGAGGAAGCTCAAGTCTGCTTCGTATCCAAGGAGGTATGTTCTTCATCTGATAGTGATTCTGATAGTGACATGACATTTGATGAAATGTATGAAGAGTTCTTAAGGATGCATGCTCACTGTAAGAGGCTCTTTAAAGAAAAGAAGAAACTAATTGAAGAAAATAACAAGTTGAAGGCGTCCAACTTGGAATTTTCCGATCAATTAGAATCTCTTAAACAAGAGTCTACTAATACTCTTGATTTTTTAGAGAATAAAATTGAATCATATAGGAAAGATGAACAAAAGTTAAAAATGGAGAATAATATGTTAAAGTCTAAGTTGGAAAATTGTGAACATGAGATAGTACAACTTAAATCTTCTAAACTTAACTTAGAAAAAATGTTAGAATAATTTAAATCGAGTGCTAATATGTTAGATACACTAATCTCATCACAAAAGTATGAAAATGATAAAACTGGCTTAGGCTATAAAGAAGAAGATGACAAAGTAGGGTAGAAAGACTAAGTTTGTATCTTCAACTACTAAACAGCCTTATAAAGATATAAAAATAACTTTGCCTGCTAAATCTTCTTCTACTCCTTCTTCTGTTTATTCTAAGGCAAAAATACAACATACACCCATAAAAGCACACACGCATAAATATACCTCTAGGCCAAATTTTGCATCTAGACAACCTAGAAATTATGCCTATATATATACGAATACAACTAGAAAGAATAAAATGCACCTAACTTATTATGAACCTAAGTATAGGCAACACTCATATAAGTCCTATAGAAATGACTATGAACATACTTATATGGCGCCATTCAAGAAACAAAATCGCATGCCTTATACACATTATAAAAATCGGCCAGCATATAATGATTATCAACCATGGCGCAACGTGTATAACAATGCATCTTCACTTATGTGGAATAATCATCTATATGCTTATCCTTCTTATTTTAACCATGCTAAAAATGTGCCTAAAAGGTATGTTCAAGTTTGGATACCTAAGGGATATCTAAACAAGAATAGTGCCCCTAACATTCAAGGACCCAAATAAAGGGTACCTAAAACTTTGTCTCCATTGTAGGAAAAACGCAAAGAATACAAGAAGGAGGCAAAGTCAAAGAATCTAAAAACCAAATGGTTTTTAGATAGTGGATGTTCGAGGCATATAACGGGGAACCCAAACTATTCATCGAATTGGAACATATCAAGAATGGAGGAAAAGTAACATTCAGTGACAACAACAAAGGACAAGTTGTTGGAAAAGAAACAATTGGGGACCCTAACATATTTCAAATACAAAATGTGTTGTTAGTAAGCAATCTCTCGTATAATTTACTTAGTATTTCTCAAGTTATAGATTGCGGTTATAATGTCTCTTTTCTTCCCACTTCGTGTGATATAATAAATGAAAAAGGAAAAATAGTTTTAAAAGGAAATATGGATGGTAACATTTATACTCTTACCCTAGATAATATGTTAGATGCTAAGGTTAACTGTTTGATATCACATGACTTAGATAAGGCCATATAGGAATTTCAACCATTAGAAAATTATCTAAAAAGAATTTAATTAGAGGTATGCCTAAGTTAGACTTAAATAATTTTTAAATGTGTGAAGCATGTATTAAAGGAAAACACATTAAAGAAACACTAAAACCGAAACATGAAGTGAGTACTAGTCATGTACTAGAATTGCTTCACTTAGACTTATTTGGTCCAAGTAGGACAAGAAGTCTAGGTGGACACTACTATATGTGTGTCATAGTAGATGATTACTCACGCTACACATGGACATTGTTCTTAACACACAAAGACGATGCTCCATTAGCAATCGAAACCCTTATTAAGCAACTTGAAAACATGTATGAAGAAAATGTTAAGAGGATTAGAAGTGATAGAGGTGGATAATTTAAAAACAAAGACAATCAAATTTTGCGAACTATATGGAATTAAACGTGAATTCTCACCACCAAGAACACCACAACTCAATAGAGTTGTTGAACGCAAAAATAGAACAATTCAAGAAGTTGCTAGGACAATGCTTTGTGAAAATAAAGTACCTAAATAATTATGGGCTGAAGCTGTTAGTTTTGCATGCTATAGTATAAATAGGCTTACTATTAGAAAAAAATTAAATAAAACGCCTTATGAATTGCTAAACAATAGACAACCTAAGATAGATTATCTTAAAGTATTTGGATGTAAATGTTTTGTGCCTGAACACTAAGGATAATCTAGATAAATTTGAACAAAAGTCTATTGAATGCATATTTGTTGGGTATTTAACTAACTCAAGAGCATATAGGTGTTATAATCCTGCATCTAGAAAGATAATTGATGCATACATGTGAAATTGGATGAAAATGCATGCTTTGAAGTTAGTAATAAACATCAACATAAACAAGAAAGAAATGTTGAAAATATGTATAATGATGATGTATTACTTGAGCCTGTACTTGATCATCTAGAACCAACTCCCCCTAACAAGACATGCATGAACCCTTAGATGAAATAAATGAAGAATCTTTGCAATTAGAAGATAATACACCTAATGATCAAATTACATATGATAATGTTCACACTAATGAAACATTTGAGCAAGATGAGGGTGAACCTAGTCAATCTAGGAATTGGTGGCATCCTAGAGAACTAATCATTGGGGATCCAAGTGTTGGGGTTAGAACACGTAGAAATATAAGTCAACTTGAAGGACATAGCTTAATCTCACAATTAGAACCTAAGAATGTAAAGGAAGCCTTAGGTGATATGTCTTGGATAGATGCTATGCATGAGGAATTGAACCAATTCACAAGGAACAACGTGTGGAACCTGGTACCTAAACATGAAGACAAGTCTATAATAGGAACTAAGTGGGTCTTTAGGAATAAAATGGATGAACAAGGAAATATTACAAGAAATAAGGCTAGGCTAGTCGCACAAGGTTATAAACAACAAGAAGATATAGATTATGAAGAAACCTTTGCACCCGTTGCACGACTAGAAGCAATTAGATTGTTACTTGCGATTGCAAGTCTAAGCAATATTAAGCTCTTCCAAATGGATGGCAAGAGTGCATTCTTGAATGGATACATCCAAGAAGAGGTGTTTGTCAAACAACCTCCTAGATTCGAAGATCCAAAGAATCATAACCATGTTTACAAGCTTAAGAAAGCTCTATATGGTTTGAAACAAGCTCTAATAGCTTGGTATGATAGATTTGCAAATTTTCTTATTGCAAATAATTATCAAAGGGGGACCATCGACAAAACATTATTTCTAAGAAGAAAAGATAATGACTTGTTAATAGTTCAAATATATGTAGACGATATTATCTTTGGTTCAACCAACCCTACCTTAGTAAAAGACTTCGAAGAGTGTATGAAGTCAGAATTTGAAATGTCAATGGTAGGAGAATTGAACTACTTCTTAGGCCTTCAAATCAAGCAAACCCCTCAAGGAATTCACATTAGCCAACTTAAGTATGTCAATGATATGATTAAGAAGCTTGGTTTTGAAGAATTGAAACCTACAACTACCCTCATGAGTGTTAGCACCAAACTTGATAAGGATGAAAATGGTAAACCTTTTGATGACACACTTTATAGGTCTATGATTGGCTCATTGTTATGCTTAACTGCATCAAGACCTGATATTATGTTTAGTATGTGTATGTGTGATAGGTTTCAATCTTGTCCTAAGATATCTCACTATAATGCAGTGAAAAAGATATTTAGATATCTTAAGCATACACCTCAATTAGGACTTTGGTATAATAGAAACGCTAAGTTGGAATTGTACGCATATAGTGATGCTGATTATGGTGGTTGCAAGTTAGATAGAAAATCCACTAGCGGTACATGTCAATTCATAGGAACCAACTTGATCTCTTGGTTTTCTAAAAAGCAAGCTACTGTAGCTCTTTCTACCACTGAAGCCGAGTATATTGCTTTGAGTCTATGTACTACCCAAATACTTTGGCTTAAACAGCAACTTAGCGATTTTTGCATTAAAATGAAAAAGATTCCAAATTACTGCGATAGCACAAGTGCAATCAATCTTTCTCGGAATCCGGTGCTTCATTCTAAGGCCAAACACATTGAGGTGCGATACCACTTTCTTCGCGATCATGTTCAAAATGAGGATATAGTCATAAACCATATAAGAACTGATCACCAAATCGTTGATATCTTTACCAAACCCCTTAATCAAGCCACGTTTGAAAACTTACGAGCCAAGTTAGGTATGATGACTTACGACACCATTGTATAGTTCTATCTTTTGCATGATTTGCAAAATAAAGGGGGAGATAGAATAAGAACATGATTTTAGTTGGTAAGTCATGATTTGGTATGATAAGTTTCAATTGGTATAAGTTGAGTATAGGTTAAGGGGGAGAGTATAAGTTGAGGGGGAGCATAACTATTTAAAATTTTGTTGAAAACAAAGTTTGAAAACAATTGGTAAGATTTATGATGTTAAACAAATGATTATGAGCTGTGACATTAAAATCATGTTAAGTTATTTTGAAAATCATCCAAAAGGGGGAGAATGTTGAGAAATATGTTTGGATAATTTTCAAAGTCATGATTTTAAGTGGTGAATACTTAGAAATGTCACATATGGTGTTATAAGTGATTAAAGGATGAAAAAGTGAAGAAAAATGACGTGGGTCTCTCAGGCAGAGACACATGGATCGATCCATGTACGTCATCCCCTCACATGGATCGATCCATGTTGAACTGAGAAGAACCTAAAACTTACTGTGAGACGTCGATCTCTCACGTGGATCGATCGACGTACGTCAGCCCCTCACGTAGATCGATCGACGTACGTCAGCCCCTCACGTGGATCGGTAGACGTATGTCAGCCCCTCACATGGATCGATCCACGTCTTACAGAATGTTTAGGGTTTTTAGAAATATTTTTCTAAAAAATGTTAAAGTGGTTGTTTTCATTTGTATATGATTTATACATGCTCATTATGTGAATCTTATGTGATTTTGATGATTTTAAATGTATTGTGACTAACGTGCCTTGGAAGTTTCTACAACTTACCAAAAAGGTCAAAATTGGTATTTTGAGTTTTGTAGGAACATCACATGGTGAAAATATTTCAAGGATGTATTCTCATTATATTTATCATGAAAAAGGTGATATCATGAGTATTTATGACCATCCGGGTCATTTCTGGAGTTTTCATATACCAGGGGTATTTTGGTTATTTTACCTCCGAGGGTATTTTTGGTATTTTTGCTTAAGGAATCTCTTGAGCATATTATTATCTTCAGCCTGGAGCTGATTTATTATTAACTTGAAGATAATACGGTGACTCTTTATCTCTTTATCTCACATAACGATATTATTGACTATAGCTGGATATGTGACGATTTGAGATGTCACATTCTATTTTTTCTTGAAGACCCTCTTATATATGTTATAAGAGAACATTTATCATCATTATTCAGAGATATCAAAGGTGTCAAAGGTGTGAAAATGTTCATGACATATACGAAGAAATATTGAGAATTTCGGTGTTACACGTTGACATAATCTTGTCAACTATTATCTATTTATTTCTTCTTCAAAAATCTGAGTTGCTACACATATTTGTATGCTCAAAAACGTGTATGAGCAGGTGGAGATGATACATTATTCATTTTATGAGTTGGAGACAAATGGACCAATCAAAAAAGAGCTAGTAGGCAAAATTGCCAACTTGGAATTTTCTAAATATAGCCAACGGCTATATGGCTTTTCTTGGCAGATTTTTTGAGTCAAAATGGAGCTCTCACATGTCCTATTATTGTGCTTGAAATTGGGGATATTTTGGTGGTATTATCCTTTTTATTTTATTAAAGAAAATCAAAATGTATTTTTGAAGAAAAGGGAAAGTAGCCAACGGCTTCAATGTGTTCTTGGAACTGAATTTTGAAGTTTGAAAATGTAAATGCCCACATGCCTATTCTTGTTCCAAAGAGATGAGAATATAATGGAGTTGTTATGGCTATTATCTTTGGGTATTATCTTCACATTTTCAAGATAATTCCAAGACAATCCAAGGTGTAAAATTTCGGCCAAATGGAGTTGCCAAGGTGGACCAATCATTTTGTCTTATTTTGCCAAGTGTACAAGACCAACCAATGATGAGAAGACATTTGGAATTGATGATGAAGATGGTGACACATTAGAGTTCTTATCTCCAAGGCTCAAATCACACTATAAATAGAGGCAATGGTGAAGAAGATGAAACACACTTGAAGCTCACATGCATTTGTTGAATTGTCTAGCTATCATCTGCTTCTTCTTGTTGTTCTTGTTCCATTCTTTGTAGCAAAGGTGTTCTTGTTGTTTTTTTGTGCTACAAGCCTCTTGAGCTTCATTTGTAAGATTGATTAGACACTCTTATAAGGCTATATCAATAGGTTGTAGAGGAGTTGCAACTAAGTGTTGCTTAGAAGGTGATTATCCAAGTCTTGAGTAGGGTTGGTGTATAACCCAAGGATCAAGCTTGGTTCTTGTTGTAAGGTGATTCATTTGATAGTGAAATCCAGGGAAATGTGTTCCTTGGGACTGGAGTAGGTCACATTGACGGAACCAGGATAAATTCTCTGTGTTCTTGTCTTGTTTCTTCATTTCTGTTTTCTGCCCGTTTTTACTGTAGTTTTCACACAACTTCTCACAATTTGAAACAATAGCTAAAAATTTTCAAAATTTATGATTATTGGTGGAGTTATACTTCAGACTGTTAGCTTTCATTTGCAACAAGAATCACTTGATTTGAGCAAGGAAAGTTAGTCTTTCAGTCTTTGCAAGATAACTGCTCCAATCTAGCTGCAATCTAACCAGTCTTGAGAAAACTTAAATTCTGTATTTATCAAGAATTTTTTAAAGATCAGGGCCTTTTGGAAACTGTATCTACACATCCTAAGGAGTGTTTTTATATAAAGATCAACCTTTTTGGTTGAGTATTCAAAGAGAAACACTATTTTGAAAATCAGCAACATTCTGTCCAATTCTATCCAGATTGACCATCTGAATCTTTTTATTTGTTTGAAGGGCCAACGATCTTATTTTTGTATGATTTTTGGACAGAATCTTGTTAACACATTGAAGTTCAATTCTGGAAAGTTTCATAATTTTTGGAGTTGTGTACAATTATTTTTGAATTTTCAAATACGGGTTCTGAATCTGAAGTGGTCTCAGATTCTGTTTTCAAAGGGGATTTTTACAAAGGGTTGTAGTATAATTTCTGCTAACCACTATTCACCCCCCTTCTAGTGGTGTTTATTGCAGGTGCACGGTCCAACACACATGTACAATCTACATCACATGTCACTTCAGTCTTATTGGAGCTTTGTTGGCTTCTTGATTGGCCAAGAATGAAGTTTACAAGGTTGGTGACATAAAGGAAGGAGCTACACAAGGTAACATTTCAAACTATGTCACATTTGTAACACATGCTGAAAATTTCAGCATGTGTGCATTGAGTTGGCCGAATTATTATGATAAATTGTGTCATATTTACTTCTTTAAATTAAATGAATTGATTGGATGATAAAATGGCTTTGATTTGAAGATGGTATGGAAATATTGTGATGATATTTAAAATATCACACATGCTGAAAATTTCAGCATGTGTTGAATGTATATGGCTGAAATTTTGGTCTTGGGATTCAACATATTTGATTCTTTATTTTCAAGGGATAAATCTACTACCTACATGGCAATATTTTGAATATGGTGTGAATATCACACATGCTGAAATTTCAGCATGTGAAGCATTCAAGTGGCCGATTTTTTGGTGGTAAATGGAGATGAATTATCTTGCAAATTTTAGGAAATTTATTATGAAACTTATGGCAACATTTTTATGGCTAATTGGAACATGTTTTTAAGTGTTATTTTCAGATTTTTACAGTCATCAAATGATGACAACTTTCATCCAATCAATGAGTGCCAAGTAAGCAAGGCTATAATGATCATCCAATGAGGAGTTGCCAAGTAAGCAAGTGAATGTCACAATGATACAAGATATTCTTCCAAGGACTTAAAAGATAATTTTCAAGGGGAAGAGCAAGGCAAGGGGGCGGCCACATTGATGATAAAAAGGAAAGAAGGAGAGCAAACAAAACACAAGACAAGTCTTACAATTCCAAGAGCTAGAAACGTTTTCACCATCTCCTTCTTCTACATTTCTTTCTGCTTCTCTCTTAAATCCTATTGTATTCATATTCATACATCTTGAATAGGCTTCATAGAAACCACCATACACGCTGTATTGTTGTAAAAGATTGATCAAGGTGTGATCAATATTGTATCCGCTAGGTGGTGGTGTTCGTGATCATTGTAATCACTTACAAGGTTTGTAAAGGGTTAGAGTTGGTGTGTAACTCCATCAATCCTATGTGGTAAGGTGTTGTTTGTTGTTTTGTGATCAGTATAACCGAGGAAGGTGTCCTCGAAGATTGGAGTAGGTTGATTTAACCGAACCAGTATAAAATTCCTTGTGTTCTTTACTTTTCAGCACTTACTTTCAGTTTCCAGCACAGTGCATCATTTTCATCACGTTCTTAAAAATAGCAAACGAACTTCAAAAATCACCAAACTCTCCAGAAACATAGCCACACGTTTTAAGGTTCATTTGGTGCAAGTTTCAACCCTTTTGAACAAGTATAAGTCATCCAAACGTCAAAAGTTTTGAGGCTAGTGCAGTCTGATTTTCAGACTTGCAAAGGTTGAGACTTTGAACGTATTTGACTAACTTTCCAAGGGAATTTTTCAAAACTGTTTCAACCCAATTAAATACACATAATAAGGGGTTTTTCATTAAATTGTCAGAGCATTTGGAGTCATGGTTTAATCGGAATTAATTTTTCAAATCAGACTACCGTTTCTGGCAGATTTGTGCAATCTGACCACCGACAATTTTTAAAAGGGTTAAAGGTTGAATTTTAATCTAAAATTTTTAGGAGATACTAAGAACATCTGAGACAAAGATCTCTCCAAATTTCAGAATTTTTGAAGTCCTGTAACCTAGTTTTCAAAACGTTTCAAAATAGGTCCTGAAAACAGAAACTGTTTTCAGAAGTTGGGTTTTCGGTTTAAAACAATTTTAAAAACCAAATTTTCCGCACCCACTATTCAACCCCCCTCCACCTTCTAGTGATTCCTTGAAGGTCCTACAAGTGGTATCAGAGTGCATGAACACTCACAACAAAAAGATCTAACGATCTAAGTGAGATGGCAACCACAAACTTCAAAACCGAGCAAGAAGGTATGTCTAGTCAAAGGCCTCCTCTTTTTGACGGTGAGTCTTTTATTCAATGGAAATTAAGAATGAAACTTTTCCTTATGGCTATTGACATTGATCTATGGTCCATTATAGAAGATGGTCCATTTGTTCCGTCAAAATTATCCACTGTAGATGGAGTCACACTAGAGATTGTTAAGCCTAAACAAGAGTATACTAGTGATGATAAAAAGAGACTGAGCAGGAATGCTAGAGCCATGCAATTACTTCTAAATGGTCTAAGTAAAAATGAATCTAGCTATGTGTCTAATTGCTCTAGTGCTCAAAAAATGTGGAGAATTCTTGAAATGAAACACGAAGGGACTAGTCAAGTAAAATAGTCCAAAATTAACATGCTTATGTCCACACTTGAGTCATTTAAATTATTGCCAAATGAGTCTATCGTTGATATGGATCTACGCTTGACTAACATTTACAATTCTCTTGAGTCTCTTGGCAAAGCCTTCTCTATGCAGGAAAAGGTCCAAAAGGTATTACGAAGCCTTCCATCCGAATGGGACCCCAAAGTGATGGCTATAGAGGAGAGCAAAGAAACCAAATCAATTAAAATGGAGGAACTAATTGGATCACTTAAGGCATATGAAAACAAACTCACTATAAGGAAACCAGAATCATCATCAAAACAAGGTAAGACTATTGCATTTAAATCAAATGAATACGTCTCTACTTCTTCCGTTCACGTAGATGATAGTGATTCTGAATCAGACAACGATGACTTAATTTTAGTGGTTAAAGGCTTGAGAAAATTCATGAGAAAGTCATTTAAAAACAAACCTAAGGATACTTCCACTAAAAGAAATAAAAATAAAACAAATGACAAGGACATTAAATGCTACGAATGCGATAAACTTGGACATCTATCATATGACTTCCCTAACAAGTACAAGCAAACAAACAAACACCTTGACAAGGATCAGACCAAAAATAGACTCGTCTCAGAACCTAAGCAAAGGAGAAGAGCTCTCAAGGCCTCCATTTGGAGTGACACATCTGATTCTAAGTCTGATACAGAAGAGGAGACTGCACAAGTATGCTTTGTATCTAAAGCATCAAACGAGGTATCTTCTGACTCTGATTCTGACTCTGAGCCTTCATATGATGATCTTTTCAGTCAGTATTTAGAATTGCATAAATTTACTAAGACTCTCGCAAAAGAAAAGAAGCGATTAATTGAAGACAAGAAGTTGTTAGAATCTTCTAACACGAATCTTGTTGCTCAATTAAACGATTCAAAAGAAGAGTCGTCATGCATCATAAATGCATTAAAATCAGAGATCGCATCATTGAAAACACATAATAATGAGATGAAATCCGAGATTTCAAAATTGAAATCAAGGAATACTGATTTAGAAAAAATGATGAAACAGTTTGATACGGGATCTAACATGCTAGATCGCATTATTTTATCATAAAAATGATGAGGATCAAGGGTCCGATGAGGATCAAGGGCCCCATCAAGAGGTCAAAAGTCCTATGACAAGAAGGAGGGCAAAGGAACTTTGTCATCAAGTTGCCACCTTCTTGTACAAGCATGTTCAAGATGAACCTAAGACTCCTTGGGTTCATTTCATTGAACCTTCAACTTGAGCATGTATCACATGCACGTCTACACTCTTTGTTTGTTTGGATTTTATTTTGTGTCGTGTGATCTTAGTTTTATGTATTTGCTTTGTAGGTAATGTTTGAAGAGAATGTTTCAAGAGAATGTTTCAAAAGAATGTTTCAAGAGAATGTTTGAAGAGAATGTTGAAGAGAATGTTTCAAGAGAATGTTTCAAGAGAATATTCGAAGAGAATGTTTGTCTATGCTAAGGCAAATTCAAAGGTGTCCAAGATAGAATCTCTTGAAATCAAAATCATCTCCATTATCCACAAGAGGGGGGGCGGCCATGTTTCAAGCAAATGGATAATGATCAATTGAGTTTAAATTCAAAGCTAGGCTTGAATTTGAAATTCAACCTTAATTTGAATTCAATCTCAATCAATTGGAGACTTAAAGTTCAAGAGGATTTCAGCCTAATCTATATCCACTCCAAACGCCACCATGAAGTCAAATTTGAAGGGTAACAAAGATGAGATGACAATTCAAATTTGAATCCAAGTTTAAATTCAAGTTCAAGTTAAACTCAATCTCCAACCAGCATTTGAATTCAACATCTCAACCATTTGAAGACATCTCACACGCCTTGCTATCCTTCCACATGCCAACTTGGAGATAAGAAAAGGATGGAATCATAATTCAAAGATTGAATTCAAGTTTGAAGTCAAATTGAATCCAATCTTCAACTAGCCTTTGAATTCAAGTTCAACCACTTCATCTACATCTCCAACGCCAATTTCATCACCAAACATGACCAGATTCATTGAAGATAACATCTTGCAAGCATTTCAAGTTTTAGCTAGAATTATCTTAGTTTTAATTTTCAAGCAAAGTTCAAATTTAAACATTTGTTAGATAGCTTTATTTGAATTATCTCTAGCCATTTCAAGCTAAAGGGGGACGTCTCTTAGGCCTATAAATAGACCCCTTTGGCTGGTTGTAAACTCACCTTTTGATGAATAACAATTCTTGATATTTCATTCACTTTGTGTGATACTTTGTTTTCTTGGTTTTGCATTAAAAACCTAGGTTAAGATCCTTCAAAGTTGAGCATATTGAAGGTGTTGCCATTGCTTAAAGGTGCCGTCCAGGAGGGCCATATTAGTTTGCCTGACCAACGACCATCTTGAAGTGTTGGTCTTGCTCATTCTTAATCCATACGTTTTTATTCATTAAGGAAGCAAGGGGAAGTCTTCTTCCTTGTGCCTAACCCTTGTGAAGGACGTTTGGAAGGTGGAATTGTTGGAGCCCACGAGTTGCACGCATCAAAAAACATGATAGTGATAAAACTGGATTAGGATACATTGAGACAAACGAAGCATCATCTAAACCAACCAAGTTTGTTTTGTCTAAGAAAGTAGACACATCAAAGGCATACATAGCGCCTAAAGTAAAGCAAAGACTCCCTCTTCCTCATCTTGTCACATCTCTTCTTCATATCATACGAAATATAATTATGTGCCGTATAAATATGAGAAGAAACAAGTGATGCATACACGACATTCATTTCATCCATCTAGATCACGCACTATGCACACCAATACGAGGACATATCAAAAACGCACATCATATGATGAGCATAAAGGAGTTCTCGGCCAAAGGCCTCAAGTCCACTCACCACATGTCACTACATTGCTCCTTCATCTACATTCTTACCATTTTCTAAACCGAGAAGGATCACCCAAGTAGGGGTACTGAAAGGTACTTTTACTAAGAGGTGAATAACTAACTCGTAAGGACCCAAAATTAAAAGGGTACCTAAATCGTTATTGTACATTAAAAGGAACCCACACATCAAAAGATACATCTATCAAATGGTTCCTTGGCACTGGTTGCTCGAGGCACATGACGGGTGACCCGAGCTTGTTCACAAAATTGAAGAAGGTCACAAAAGGTGGATCTGTGACCTTTGGAGACAACAATGAAGGCAAAATCATCGGAAAAGGTACAATCGGAAGCCCAAGCACCCTTCAAATCTCCAACGTCTTTTTGGTAAGCAACTTATCCTATAATCTTCTTAGCATCTCACAATTTATTGACAATGGTTTTGATGTGTGTTTTACTCATCCATATTTGCAATATAATAAATAAAAATAGAGAAACAGTTTTAAAAGGAAAACGGGAAGGAAACATCTTTACACTTTCTATGGATGATATATTAGACGCTAAGGTTAAGTGTTTTATTTCAAATGAACCTAACGTTAACTTGTGGCATAGACGTTTACGACACATCGGCATTTCTACACTTGAAAAACTCCAACGAAAGAATCTAATACGAGGATTGCCTAAACTTGATTTAGACAACTTTCAGTTGTATGAATCTTGCATTAAAGGCAAACAATTACGCGAGTCACTTAAACCTAAAAATGAAATAAGCACGTCTAGAGTTTTAAAATTATTACACATTGATTTGTTTGGTCCTAGTCGCACTACGAGTCTCGGTGGACGTCATTATGCATGTGTTATTGTTGATTTTTTTCTCGTTGATACTTGGACTTTATTTCTTGCAAATAAAGATGATAGTTCCATTGAGATTGCAAAACTAATAAAACAACTTGAAAATCAACATGGTTTAAATGTGAAAAAGATTAGAAGCGATAGAAGCGGTGAATTTAAAAACAAGGACATGATTGCATTTTGCAAAGAAAAAAGAATCAAACACGAGTTTTCGCCACCTAGAACTCCTCAACTAAATGGAGTAGTAGAAAGAAAGAATAGGACACTACAAGAAATCGCTAAAACCATGTTGTGTGAAAATAAATTGCCTAGCTTTTTATGGGCGGGATCCGTAAATTGTGCATGCTATATAATTAATCCTTTGTCTATTAGAAAAAAATAAACAAAACACCTTATGAGATATTAAATGATCGCATGCCTAAAATTGATTACTTTCGTGTGTTTGGTTGCAAATGCTTTGTTTTAAATACGAAAGATAATTTAGATAAGTTTGAATCTAAATCAATTGAATGCATCTTTGTTGGATATTATGTGAATTCAAAAGCATATAGATGTTATGATCCCATCACTAGACAAATTCTAGAATCCATTCATGTGAAGTTTAATGAATTTTGTGAGATTGATAAAGATAAAGAATATGACGATGATTTTGAATTAAAACCCGTGTTGAATGATGATAATGGCATGCATGATACACTAGAAATGCATGATCACTTAGAAATGCATGAGAACGTAGAAAATAATCAACCAAGATGGCATAGAGATCACCCACACGATCTCATTATAGGTGATATCACTCACGGTGTGCGACCACGTAGAAGAATAAATTCAGATGAAATAAATCAATTTCATGCCATGATATCCGAAATTGAACCTAAAAATGTGTTTGATGCTTTGAGTGATTCTTCTTGGATTGATGCTATGCATGATGAACTTAAACAATTCGTAAGAAATGATGTATGGGATTTAGTGCCACGGCCACAAGATAAGACTATAATAGGCACAAAGTGGGTGTTTAGAAATAAAATGAATGAAGAAGGAAAAGTCATTAGAAACAAGGCTAGACTTGTAGCACAAGGATATAATCAAGAAGAAGGAATAGACTATGACAAAACATTTGCACCCGTAGCACGTTTAGAAGCCATACGACTTTTACTTGCTATTGCTTGCATGAAAGGTTTTAAACTTTATCAAATGGACGTGAAAAGTGCATTTTTAAATGTATTTATACAAGAAGAAGTATATGTGAAACAACCACCCAGTTTTGAAGATTTGAAACAACCCAATCACGTGTACAAACTAAAGAAGGAACTATATGGTTTAAAGCAAGCACCTAGGGCATGGTATGATCGTTTTGCTACTTTCCTTTTAGAAAACGGTTTTAAAAGAGGCACTATAGATAGCACTCTATTTCTAAAACAAGATAAATCGGATTTACTAATCATTCAAATTTATGTTAATGATATCATTTTTGGCTCTACATCTCATAAACTTGAAGATTTCGAAACTTGTATGAAATCCGAATTTGAAATGTCTATGGTTGGTGAATTGAATTACTTTCTTGGCTTGCAGATTAAACAAACTAGTAAAGGTATACATATAAGCCAAGTTAAGTATATAAATGACATGATTAGAAAATTTCAATTTTGAGAATTTAAATCCGTCCCCCACCCCTATGAGTGTCACCACTAAACTAGATAAAGATGAACATGGTAAGGACCTGATATCATTTTCAGTGTATGATTGGCTCTTTGCTCTATCTTACTGTTAGTAGACCTGATATCATGTTCAGTGTATGTATGTGTGCACGTTTTCAAAGTCAACCAAAAGTATCTCGTTATAATGCTGTGAAAAGAATATTTCGCAATATTAAGCACACACCTACTTTAGGCATTTGGTATGATAAATATTGTGAATTTAACTTGCATGCCTATACTGAGCAGATTATGATGGATGTAAAATAGATAGGAAAAGCACGAGTGACACTTGTCAATTTATAGGAAATAAACTTATTTCATGGTTTTCTAAAAAGCAAGCAAGCGTAGCCTTATCTACCACTGAAGCTGAATACATGGCACTTAGTCTTTGTTGCACACAATTACTATGGCTAAAACAACAACTTTCTGACTTTGGGATTACGGTAAATCAAATTCCAATTTATTATGATAGTATGAGTGTCACAAACTTATCTAAGAACCCCGTTCTACATTCTAAGGCAAAGCATATAGAAGTACGCTATCACTTCCTTCGTGATCATGTAAATAATGGTCATATTGTCATAGATCACGTACGCACCGAGGCACAAGTAGCTGACATCTTTACTAAAGCACTAAATCAAGCCACGTACGAAAATCTTTGTTCTAAATTAGGCATGATTTCTGCTGGTTTGATTTGATATTTCTTTCCATCTTTATATGCACTTTTGATTGTCTTTCCAAAATAAAGGGGTAGAGAATGCATGATTTAATGGTGAGAGCGAGATTGATTGCACTAATCAAGGAGGAGAAAATTTGAAATTTGAAATTCAAAATTTGAATTCGTGCATGATTGGAGGGGATCGACAAAATTTAAATCATGAACTTAGGTTATTTTGTAAATCATCAAAAGGGGGAGATTGTTGAGAAAAAGGGGTTTGAGTGATTACAAAATGCATGATTTAAATAACGTGTATTAAAGAAATGCATGATACGTTTTATGACTTGACACGTTTTTGCATGAAACCTGCCTTATATAGTTCATATATAATGTTGCCGTACTAACGAGTCACGAAGCTTTAAAGCTTCCATCAAATGGCGAACATTTGTTGTGTTTGAACTATTTTCAGGTGCCACCATAAATGAACTAAACTAGTTCACTAAGTGAAGTATTTAGTTAAATGAACTAAGTAGTTCATTAAATGGTGATATATTTGGAGAAGACACAAAGGTAACAAATTGAAGAATGGAAAGTTTCTCCTACACCTTATCACACGCCTTTTATATATATTTTTATATATATTCAGATTTTTTTTAAAATGGCACTATACACATATATTCCAACGTACTACCGACACGTTATATATTTTACGAACGTACATTAACGTCACAACACTATATTTACCTCATATTTATGAGTATATTCAGGACTTATATCATATGATATAAGTCATGGTGATGATAAAATTATTACGACACATTACAAGGTTCTAAACCAAAAATTGCCGTATCGAGTGAATACCGAAACTTCGCCAACGTGTCACGTACTTGCCATATATAGATGGCCAGCCCCTACACTTCAAAAATGACCAGAAATTTCGTGGTCTATATGTTATATTCATCCATGAAATCATTCCATGTTGGCACACACAAATCACCCTCAATTTAGGCCAAATTGTGGAGATTTCAAATTCAGCAATTTAAGCACATGAGGCGCCACTTATTTCAGCCATTAGAGCTGAATATTCAAGGTATTCTATGTATATTATGTGTGACATAATATATATAACATGTGAAAAAGGTTTGAATTTAATCGGAGAAAAATCGCGTAATCGACAAAAGTCGAAAATTCGGTTTTCTACGAACACGACACATGGAACATTTTTGGCATGACATATAACATGTATCTAGACACTTTTTACATACTCTATACATTCTAAAGTGTTCTAGAAAAATCAATTAAGGGTTGATTGGAATATACCATGTGTATATAATTATTGTGCACTATTTTACAAAGTTTGCAAAAATAAAATTCAGCACATGTACAATCTACATCACACGCCACTTCAGCCTCGTTGGAGCGTATGTGGAGCTTTGTTGGCATCTTGATTGGCCAATAATGAAGTACACAAGGTTGATGACATAAAGGAAGGAGCTACATAAGGTAACATTTCAAACTATGTCACATTTGTAACACATGCTGAAAATTTCAGCATGTGTGCATTGAGTTGGCCGAATTATTATGATAAATTGTGTCATATTTACTTCTTTAAATTAAATGGATTGATTGGATGATAAAATGGCTATGATTTGAAGATGGTATGGAAATATTGTGATGATATTTAAAATATCACACATGTTGAAAATTTCAGCATGTGTTGAATGTATATGGCTGAAATTTTGGTCTTGGGATTCAACATATTTGATTCTTTATTTTCAAGGGATAAATCTACTACCTACATGGCAATATTTTGAATATGGTGTGAATATCACACATGCTGAAATTTCAGCATGTGAAGCATTCAAGTGGCCGATTTTTTGGTGGTAAATGGAGATGAATTATCTTGCAAATTTTAGGAAATTTATTATGAAACTTATGGCAACATTTTTATGGCTAATTGGAACATATTTTTAAGTGTTATTTTTAGATTTATAGAGTCATCAAATGATGACAACTTTCATCCAATCAATGAGTGCCAAGTAAGCAAGGCTATAATGATCATCCAATGAGGAGTTGCCAAGTAAGCAAGTGAATGTCACAATGATACAAGATATTCTTCCAAGGACTTAAAAGATAATTTTCAAGGGGAAGAGCAAGGCAAGGGGGCGGCCACATTGATGATAAAAAGGAAAGAAGGAGAGCAAACAAAACACAAGACAAGTCTTACAATTCCAAGAGCTAGAAACGTTTTCACCATCTCCTTCTTCTACATTTCTTTCTGCTTCTCTCTTAAATCCTATTGTATTCATATTCATACATCTTGAATAGGCTTCATAGAAACCACCATACACGCTGTATTGTTGTAAAAGATTGATCAAGGTGTGATCAATATTGTATCCGCTAGGTGGTGGTGTTCGTGATCATTGTAATCACTTACAAGGTTTGTAAAGGGTTAGAGTTGGTGTGTAACTCCATCAATCCTATGTGGTAAGGTGTTGTTTGTTGTTTTGTGATCAGTATAACCGAGGAAGGTATCCTCGAAGATTGGAGTAGGTTGATTTAACCGAACCAGTATAAAATTCCTTGTGTTCTTTACTTTTCAGCACTTACTTTCAGTTTCCAGCACAGTGCATCATTTTCATAACATTCTTAAAAATAGAAAACGAACTTCAAAAATCACCAAACTTTCCAAAAACATAGCCACACGTTTTAAGGTTCATTTGGTGCAAGTTGTAACTCTTTTGTACAAGTATAAGTCATCAAACGTCAAAAGTTCTGAGACTAGTAAAGTTGATTTTCAGACTTGCAAAGGTTGAGACTTTGAACGTATTTGACTAGCTTCCCAAAGGAAGTTTTCAAACCTATTTCAACCCAATTAAATACACATAATAAGAGGTTTGTCATTAAATTTTCAGAGCATTTGGAGTCACGGTTTAATCGGAATTAATTTTTCAAATCAGACTACCGTTTCTGGCAGATTTACGCAATCTGACCACCAACGACTATTAAAGGGATTAAAGGTTTAATTTTAATCTAAAATTTTTAGAAAATATTAAGAACATCTGATACTAAGATCTCTCCAAATTTCAGAATTTTTGAAGACCTGCAACCTAGTTTTCAAAACGTTTCAAAACAGGTTCTGAAAACAGAAACTGTTTTCAGAAGTTGGGTTTTTGGTTTAAAACAATTTTAAAAACTAAATTTTCCGCATCCGCTATTCAACCCCTCCCTTCTAGTGGTGCCTTGCAGGTCCTACATTTAAAAGGGGAAATCTTTTAAAATATCGATGTTCTTCTAAAAACGTTTTGTTTATATATATTTCTTACACGATATTTCAATTTTCTGTTTTTGTTACATCTATTTTAGTCCAAATTAATTTTATTTGACGACTATCGACATCTCAAGCAGTTTAACCGCTAAAGTGTTTTCAAATTTATTTATCTGCTTGAGATGAAATTACTTAACTTTTGCGAAGCCAAAAAGTAGCTTACAAAATATATACTTCTTTTAGAAAATGAAAGGTACCGTATTCTAATTTTTTTATAAAACATTACATTATTAAGTTTTCAACTGTTTTAATGCAACTTTACTGAAATACGTTGTGAACAAGTTAAACCGTCGTCTCTATAAGTAGTCATTTGAAATACCATTTTGCAAAAACAAGTATACACTACTTTGGTTCTCAGGTTTACAAAATAGAATGATATTATTCTAAAACAACTAAAGTTATATTTCAAATTCATCATCATCATCATCCGTACCCAGTATATCCCAACGACAGCCAAAGCTATTATTAGGGTCTGGGGAGGGTAAGTGGTAGGCAGACAATACCTCTATCCCAAGGGACAGAGAGTCTGCTTCCAGTGAGACCCCGGCTCTATATGTACCTGCATAAATGACATAATAATAGAGATATGATGTGTTAGTGTGTCAGTGAGGGAATTTAGGAAGTACAAGAAGAGGCTTTCGATATTAAAATACACATAACATGTATATGTACATGTAATGTAATGTAATGCAAAACAACGGTAAAACATAAGCAAACAAATGCACAATTAACCTAAAATGTAGATAGTGTCTACGCCTATCTATGTCCCTAAATATGCTCTAAGGTGTCCCTATATATGACCTATACCTTGTTAACCTTAACCTTATGTCTCAATGAACTCCTATCCTGGACCATGTCCTCAGAGAGGTGCAAATCTAGTAGGTCGTGTCTAATCTGCTCATCTCAAGTCACTTTGGGCCTGCCTTTACTCCTGTTTCCCTCTACAATGAGGTTTTCAGCTGCTCTGACCGACGCTATTGTCTGTCTCTGTTTGACATGCCCAAACCATCTCATTCTTCCCTCCCTTATCTTATCTGCTATACTAGCCACGCCTAACCTTTCTCGAAACACATCGTTTCTGATCTGGTCTAGCCTTGTATGTCCACACATCCACATCAACATCTTCATCTCTGCCACTTCCATCTTCTGCAATCGTTTCAAATTATACCCACAAAAGTTCCATTTTATTAGAAGAAAAGTATGTCCATACCCACATTTTGTGTACTAGGTTGCTGACGATATCTCCGAAAAAGTAAGGACATGATTATAGAGCTATATTGTAAGTATATAATAATTGAATTTCGAGGACTTAGTCCTGTGTCAAGGAGGTGCAATAATTACCATATTAGTATACTCAAGTGATTCTTAGTTTGGTTATGTAAGTAGGTGATGAATCATATATGATAAATTTAAGAATTCAAAATTGTAGATTAAAATTACACAAGTTGAATAATACACGTTAAGTGGCACAAGTGGAATTAGAAGGTTGACCACCTAAGAGTACGGTTGATATAATGATATCCGTGGTGTATACTAGGAAAATGAATCAAGCAAAATTGCACTAAGTTGTTGATTACACAATACGCAAGTTTCGAAGACGAAACTTATTATAAGAGGGAGGAATGTTACATCCTTTTTTTAGGGTAGAGGGAAAATAAAAGAAAAAGGAAAAAAGGAAATAAAAAGGAAAAGTTAAGAAAGCTATACAAAACAAAAATATAATTATAAAAATATTTAATAGTTATCTTAAGTTATTTGGATGAGAATAGGAAAAGGTGGGATAAAGATAGAAATTAAGTAATATACCTTATATATAATTCATAATTATCCTAGGAAATTCTCTACATATATCTATCTAACCTAAACCAAAACCTCAAACCCCATTCTTCTTTTCTCCCCCCAAACGGCTGTCAGCCCTTCCGATCCCCCCAACAGCCGCTTTTTTATTCTCCCCCAGCAAAACTTTCGACAGCATACTCCTTTAAAGTGAAGGAGAAATCTTGTTGCCAACATTTAATATATATTTATATAAATTAGGATGTTTTCATATATACACACACAAAACCCCAAATTCTACCACCATATACAAAATATAAGAATTCGGCCAGCAAGGAGAGAAGAAAGAAAATGCGTAGGAAAATTATCCGTCGAAAAAAGTAGGTTACTCTCCCCTCTTCTCGAATTGCCTGCGCTTGCAATAAATTTCTATGTGTTATTTTTATGCCTTCGTATGCATGTGTTATATGAGATTGGCATAATCTATTATATGTGTGTGTATTGATGTTGATTTTTCGATCTGAATTTAATTGAAAATGATCGATTTTTATTCGAAAATAGAGGAAAAATTGCATGATCAGCCTTAGAAATAGGTCACACAGCCAGAAATTAGGTCGGAATCAAACTGGAAGTTGAAAAACGCGTACATTTTAGGGGTGGCCATGGGGCCCACGCGCGACCCCTACGAAGTTTCTCGTCAAAATCTTCTTTTTGTTTAAGATGATGTCCCGAGTACTCCCCATGATCAGCATGTCGTCTACATATAGACATACTATTACATATGCATTCTGTGTGTTCTTAATGTAGATACACTTGTCACACATCAATCTTGAAACCATTAGCTAGCATAGCTTGATCAAATTTCAAGTGCCACTATTTAGACACTTGCTTAAGTCCGTATAGCAACTTAACGAGTCGACAGACTTTTGACTCTTGTTCTAGAACTATAAACCCTTCGGGTTGTTCTATATAAATTTCTTCATCCAACTCACCATTCAGAAAAGCAGTCTTCACATCCATCTGATAGATTTCCAAGTTATAGACTGCAGCAATAGCAGCTAGTACCCTTATAGAAGTGATCCTAGTTACTGGTGAGTAGGTGTCAAAAAAGTCAATGCCTTTCTTTTGTCGATAGCCTTTAGCTACCAACCTGGCTTTATACTTTTCAATAGACTCATCCTCTTTCATTTTCTTCTTGAAAATCCACTTGCAACCAAGTGGTTCACTTCCAGGTGGAAGGTCAACCAACTCCCAAGTGTGATTTTAAAGATTTCGAGTCTATCTCACTGTTAATTGTCTCTTTCCAGAATGGAGCTTCTGGATTTGACATAGCTTCGGAAAATTTCCTTAGCTCATTTTCTACCATATAGGTTAGAAAATCCGGTCTAAACGAAGTTGACATTTTGGCATGTTTACTTTGACGAAGCTCCTCATTTCCTTGAGGAGTCGCCTCACGCATTTGCTTACTAGTTCTTGTTTCTTCTTGATTTTTGTCTTTCCTCGGAAAGACATCTTTGAAGAACACTACATTCCTTGATTCCATGACAACGTTTTTATGTATGTCAGGAATATCTGATTTGTGCACCAAGAACTGATATGCACTACTGTTAGTCGCATATACAATAAATATGCAGTCAACCGTTTTAGGCCCAATTCTCACTTGTCTTGGTTTAGGTACAGTAACCTTTGCCAGACACCTCCACACTTTCAAGTATTTGTAACTGGGCTTGTGGGCTTCTCAAAGCTCGTATGGGGTTTCTATCATGTTCCTAGATGGAATTCTATTTAAAATGACGTTGGCTAAGAGACTTGCTTCCCCCCACAAGTTCTGAGGTAAACCCGAATTTATCAACATAGCATTCATCATCTCTTTTAGAGTACAATTTTTTGCATTCAGCAATACCATTCGATTGAGATGAATATGGTGCAGTCATTTGCTGAATAATGCCATGTTCGGAATAGAATGCATTAAACGGTGTATCATATTCGCCACCTCTATCACTACGAATTGCTTTAATTCGTTTGCTAAGTTGATTCTCAACTTTGTTTTTATAGTCCTTGAAAGCATCAACGACTTTACCTTTGCTACTTAGATAATAGACGTAACAGTATCATGTGCAATCGTCGCTAAAAGTTACTAAATACTTTTTACCACCTCTTATTTGCACAAATCGTAAATCACACACGTCGGTATGAATTAAATCCAAAGGTTCAGTGTTCCTTTCTATTGAAGGAAATGGAGCCTTTGTCATCTTCACTTCAACACATATTTAGCATTTTTCATTATCAAAATTTAATTTGGGCAACAAGTTAAGATTAACCATTCGTTGTATTGACTTATAATTAACATGTCCCAAACGAAAATGTCATAAACAAGAATACTCAAGCATGTAAACAGAAGAGGAAGCATTATTATTAGCCTCTACAGGCAAATCTCTTTTGGGTACAATAGTGATGACATTCAATTTAAACATCCTATTCGACAAGTACCCCTTCCCTAAATACATGCTATTTTTCGAAAGAGCAACTTTATTGGATTCTAACACTAGTGTAAAACCATGCTTGACTAGAAGAGATCCATTTATTAAATTTTTCCGAATGTCGGAGACGTGCAGCACATTCTGCAGAATCAGATGCTTCCCTGAGGTGAGCTTCAGAACAACTTTGTCCTCGCCTTCGATTTTCGATGATGTCGAGTTCTCCATGTAAAGTTGTTCCCGGGCTGATACTCCATAAACATCTCTCTGCTGGAGTAGACATGCATTGTGGCGTCAGTATCGAGCCACTATTCGCGCATGTTCCCCACAGTGTTGCACTCTGAGACCACCGCACATAGGTTTGGATCGTCCATGGCATCAACGGTGTTCGCCTTTTCCTTGGTCTGCTTCTTCTTGGGCTTTCTACACTCGTTGCTGACATGCCCCTGAATGCCACAGTTGTAACATTTCCCAGTAAACTTCTTGGCTATATGTTTGCCTTTCTTGTCCACCTTCTTTTTTTGGCCTATGTAACATGGGCCTTGGCCTGACCAGAGCTTCATTGTGGCTTTCTCTCAGATCTGCGATTGTCTTCTTCTATATGGAGTCGGACAATCAGATCTTCTAATGTCATTTTCTTTCTCTTGTGATTGAGATAGCTTCTGAATTCCCTTCACGAAAGAGGTAACTTCTCAATCACTGCGGCCACGACGAAAGATTCACTAAGCAACATGTCCTCCTCTTCCACTCGGCTACCAACATCTGAAGTTCCTCAACTTGAGAAACAAAGAATTTGCCAACAATAAATTCTTAGTGCCGACATCTTCCGTACGATATTTCTTTTCCAAAGTCTGCCACAAAGACTTTGCGGTTTTGAACGTGCAGTACAAACGATACAAGGAGTTGTCTAAACAACCCAGAATATGGCTCAAACAAACATAATTGTTGAAGTTCCATGCTTCAACAGAAAGTTTGTTCTGCATATTCTGGGTTTAGTCCTCCACTGTATCCACCACAGGTGGGTCCTCGGTCAGAAAGGTAGCCAACCCCATGGCAGTCAAAAAGAACATCATCGTCTGCTGCCAGCATTTGAAGAAGCTTCCACTGAACTTCTCCGGTTTCTCCACTTGGGCCATCGCAGGATCCTGGGCAGGAGGAACATGAATATCTTGAAGATCATGTTTATCTAACATTGAATCTCAAGCAATCAAGAAGCCATCCTCATCTTCAAAATCATATATACAACTACTGAAGTCATAATAGAACAACAATAATATTATCCCATTGCCTTAGAGGTTCCCGCCAATAGCAGGGTATAGGGGTCGGATGTACGCAACCTTACTCATGTGTTAGAAACACATTGATGTTGTTTCTCGATGACCCATAATAAAAATTATGTCAAGCTGTGTCGATCAACTGCTACTTCACAATATAAGAAGCACAAACAGTTTAGTGAGTCATTTTGCTTTATTCTATCATATTCTAAAGTCAAAGAAAGATGTGCCTTTTACTCCGTTGAAAATAGAAACGTTTCCACTGTACTGATAAATATGCTATAAAAAAGACGATGTTGATGTGACGTTAATGCATTAGCCAGGACAACATCTTGATCTATTAGCATCCTTCGATGCTTAGATCCCCATATGGTTCTACTAAACATGTCAAATAACCATTCAAATGCTTTAATAGTCTCATTATACAGCAATGCATCATCAAACACCATAGTTTGCTTATGGTTATTCATGCCTACAAATAGTGCAACAGACTGACCGTAGTTATTTCTATATGTGGTGTCAAAGTACATAACATCCCCAAAAATTGCAAAATCTGTCTTCATTTTTTAATTTGACCAAAAAATATTTGTTAGCGTGTCATTCTCATCCATTTGAATGACATAAAAGAAGTTAAAATCCACAAATTGCATTTGCTGTAAATTGCTGAAAAGAAAGAAAGAAAAAAGAAACGGAAGCGGGTGTTGAGCACTCGAATAGAAGATCTGATCTCCAAAAAGAATAGAAAAAAAGAGAAGCAGAAAAAGGAAAAAAAAAAGAGGAAAGAAAAAGCAAGAAAAAAGGAAAATAAATAGGAAAAATAAAAATTTAAACTCTAAGTCAGCAGCATCCAGTGATGGCTGACACGTTTCAAAAGATTAATGCTTTTGTGCAATTAAAAAACAAATTACCGGTGCATTAGTTTTCTACGTTTGTGCAGAGTTCGGAGAGGGAACGATCTGATGAACGTAGTCTTATCTTCATTTTGTGTAAGAGACTGTTTCTGTGGTTCAAACTTGTGATCTCAACTAATGACAAAAATTATGATATTCTTGCACTTTATCTTAGCAAACTCTTTTATATCATCATCATCCGGACTCAATATATCCCAACGACCGCAAAAGCTATTGTTACTCTTTTATATGATATAACTATATAACTTTATTAAACAACAAAAAGGCATACATGAGTGATGAAGCCGGATCTTCACCAAGGGTCAAAGATGACCTCAAATAAACGTCGTCAGCTAACTTGTAGAGTTGTTAACTGACTTTGAAGATTGCAGCTGGAATAGCTTCCTAAATGTCCTGCACAAGAAAACAAAGATCAGAGGTCCCGGGGGGATGACCCCGGATAAAACCCTCCAACGCTCAAGTCAGTTTGGGCCATTTCTCACTGAGAATGTATTTTTGTGTATGGAGTTAGAAAATTCTCACAGTTATTGGCTGTGGAGCAAGATTCAGTGTATTAGCTCCAAGTCGTTTAAACAATGGATTTCGGATCTTTTTTTTTGTCTGTATTGGTTTGCTTTTATCAGATGTTTCCCGCCCCTGGCCTCTGATAGCAGATGGGATGTTTGCTTGGGGCAGAAAGCCTAGGACGCCGTAGGTCTGCTGATGTGACTTGTAGACCGGGTGATGTGACTAATAGGTATGCTGGAGTGACCTTGGCATGTACAGGCTGAATAGCCAGCTGTAGTCACTATATTTGAATTGCACTTCTGCCTGATGGTTCCACGATGTAACGCTGTGTTTGATTCCTTCGCTGAAGTACCCAACCAAGCTTCGCCGAAGCGTAACATCAAGTCTTGCTGAAGTGCAACGTTGAATCTAGATGAAGTGGTCTGAAGTGCGGTACTTGGGCAGAAGCTGAAGTTGAAGTTGGTGATGAGGTGCAAACCTTGGCATATTCTTCGATAATATAATGAATGTCATGCAGCCCCACTGAAGTGCGGTCAAGGCTGAACGGCAATCTTTGGTGCTGAACTGCAGGAATTGTACCGTTGACTGTCGTTGACTAACAGATGATTAATTATGGTTTATCATTTGCCCCCAGATTTTGTGTGGTTGAGCTGAACTGTGAAGGCAGACATAATTTTGTTCTAATGAGTCTGTGACGTGTCTTCATTAACTGAACAATTATCCCCGTAGCTGCGTCGTAGTTCCTGCTTTTAATGTAAGCGTTAATTCCAACGCCTCATCATTATCTTTTCGGCGGTTTCAGTACCCAAGGGGGAAAATACTTGAACCGTCACCTCCTTTTGGATTTTAAACGTAAGGTTGTAACCTTTCACTTTTCCCACTTATAAATAGGGACAATTGCCCTAACCCTTTCTTTTCTTCTTCTTCTATTCTGCACGTTTGCCTATTCTGCTGCTTTGCTCTTCGTCTCCGAAGCTTTTCTCCATTTTTACTCCGGCGCTTTTCCTTTCAGCTCAACCCTTCAATCTTCTGTAAGTATTTTTTCATCTTACTCATGGCTTTTGTTATTTCATCCCCTCCTTCTTCGGATTCCCAAAATAGATTAACTCATTCTTACCCAGATGATCTGGAGGGTGACCAAGAGGTTCAATCCCTTCACGAGAAATCTGATTCTGATGAGGACAACCGCCCTCTAAGGAGGTTACGCCCTGCTGGTGAACCTTCTACGGTTGCCGCTACCTCTTCTTCTATAGTACCCCTGCCGTCTATTGACGGTTCACCTTCTCCAATAGTGCAGGGTTCAACCTGCACTTTAAAGATTGCTGACATCTAACACTTCTATAGTGAGTTTAGCATAGATAGGGATATTTTTTTCCCCAATTTTGCCTCTTCCTCACCAGACTGCCTATGATCCACCCACTGGGTATGAGGCAGTTTACGAAAAATACTTCAAATCCGGTTTTGACCTCCCTGTTCCTGGCCCCTTATTTTACATTCTTGATTTTTATAATCTTAGACTACCTCAGATCATGCCCAACGGCTTAAAGGTCATTGCTAGTTATTTGCTTTACCTGAGAGCCGCTGAGGCAGAATTTGATCTTTCTGTCTTCAGGGGGATGTTTGTGTGTAAGCACAAAGAAAGCTGGTACTACTTTAGTAAGAGACATCCTAACAAAGTAGTTAACCACGCCATAAACATCCTTTCCTCCAATAAAAACTGGAAGGGCCGCTTTTTCTATGTCAAAGCTGTGAGTTGCCTGAGAGAAATTACTGGAAATCCAGCCCCGCATACAACAGTAGCCAAGCGAAAGTTCTTGCGATGAAGCCTCAAGGTTGCTACATCTTCCCTAGGCTATCAATTGGAAGATGGTGAATAGGTCGGTTGTAAAGGCGGTCGACCTGTATCACATGTGGCCCTCCCATCAATATGAATCTCTGGGCTCCTCTGCTTTAGCCTTAATCTTGGGTATGTTCTTATGTTTTAGACATCTCTTGACTTTTCTTGTTGTTGTGTATACATTTTGACTGATCTATTGTTGTATCTTGCAGGAACCATGGTGTCTGAAAATCTTAGCAAACTGAAGAAACTGGTTCCCAAGAAAAGGAAGAGAGAGGATGGACAACCCTCTTCTAAGTCCTATACTGAGGTGCAGGCCCTGCCTGCTCCCCCTGTTGCTTATTCCCACAGTCGAGGTAAAAATTAGTAACTTTGATGTTGATGCCTTATTTGTTTTGTTTCAGCATTTTTAACTTGAGTTTTTGTTGCAGCCAAAACTTCAGTTGGCACTTCATCTGCTGCAGCCAAGAAAACTGTTCAGGCTGCAGCTCAACCCCTGAAGAAGAAAACTTCTGGGGCCCCGGTCTTGCCCCCAAAATCAGCTGCAAAGGCTGGGGCAGGCACTAAGAAGACTGCTCCTCCCACCAAAATCATCATTAGGGCTCCCCAAGCTAAAGTTGCTCCACCAGCTGTGTCAACCAGTGCTGCTCCATCTCCTGCTGCACCCACTTCTGATCCAGTTCCTGCTGCACCAATGCCTGATCCAGTTCCTGCTGCACCAGTTTCTGTTCCAGCTTCGGCGGCATTAATTTCTCCTCTAGGGGGTCAATTATTAGGGATCCAAAAGATGCCCTCACTGGAGGAGTCGTTATAACATCAGGGGAGGCTTCTCACTAACTTCCTCTTGGGAAGGCCCTATCTGAGGGGGAGCCCTCCCATCAGCACCGCCACGCCTGGAATAACCTGGTGTACTGTGTTGCTGATACTGCTGCCCACCCAGGGGTGGCAAGAAAGTTGGCAGATCTGCCAGTGCTGCCCGTGGATGGAGACCGTTTTGCACGCCAGGACTGGGAGTCTGCTTTTGATACGTATTTCAGGAACATGTCCATGGTGAGTTTCTTTCAAATCCTCCAATCCTTTTACTTAGATTGTTGAAATGATAACTTGACCATGTTGGTTATTACAGTACCGTGCCCAAGAATGTGACATGTTGAGGAGAGCAGAAGAAATGCGCAACATGGTGGTGAAACTCTCTGTGGCCAACGCTGACCTGAAGAAGGCCAATGATGAGTTGGCTGAGATGGCAAGACCTGATAACTCCAGGCTGGAAGAGATAGATGCTGAGCTGAAGACGTTGAGGTCAGAAATGGACTCAATGAAATTAGAGTTGGACTCCTTGAAATCCGAAAATTCCCAACTTAGAGAAGGCAAGGAGGAGTCCGAAACTCGGCTTGCAGCAGCCAATTCGCAAGTGGACGAGCTGAAGGAAGTTATCTCCAACTTAGAGCTGGCATCTACCAAGACCCAGACAGAGTTGGAGTTCTTCCAGAAGGGATTCCATAGTTGTGAGCAAGAATTGTCCCAGCTGAAGAGCCAGTCTGAAGCAGATCGAAAGATTAAGGATGAACTGGCCCAGCAACTTGAAGCAGAAAAGAGGAGCAAAGCTGAGCTCATCTCTCAATTTGAGTCTCAAGCTGAAGAGATCAAGAAGTCTGCTATTACTGAGTTCAGGAAGTCTCAGTACTTTGAAGAGAATCTGCTGAAGATGCAAGGCGCTGTTTTGGCAATGGGACAAACTTGTGCAATTGACGCCTGTCAAGAAGTCTATCCAGACCTGGATAAGGACCATCCTCAACTTGCCGATCTCTACAACCCTGAGGCCGAAGCTGTATTTGATAAACAGCTTGAACAGTTCAAGGCAGGGGTTGATCTCAGAGAAGCTGATCAAGAGGAGTAGTATAGGATTTTTCCTTGTAATTTTTTGTAGTTGCAATAGATACACTTTTAATGAAAATCCAATTTTCTCTAACTCGTGCTCTTCAGCTTGTTTCAATTTTCTGTCTTTGTCTTCTGTATGCGAAGTTTTACTTGCTCTATTTCCATAGTTAATGCAAGTATTTGTCTTATGCTCTGCGAAGTTATAGTTGATACAAGTATTTATCTTCTGCACTGCGAAGTTCCATTTGCTCTATTTCCATAATTAATGCAAGTATTTGTCTTCAGCACTGCGAAGTTTTACTTGCTCTATTTCCATAGTTTGCAAATATTTATCTTCTGCACTGCGAAGTTCTATTTGCTCTATTTCCATAGTTAATGCAAGTATTTGTCTTCAGCACTGTGAAGTTTTACTTGCTCTATTTCCATAGTTTGCAAATATTTATCTTCTGCTCTGCAAAGTTCCATTTGCTCTATTTCCATAGTTAATGCAAGTATTTGTCTTCAGCACTGCGAAGTTTTACTTGCTCTATTTCCATAGTTTGCAAATATTTATCTTCTGCTCTGCGAAGTTCCATTTGCTCTATTTCCATAGTTTGCAAAAATTTATCTTCAGCCTCGGTCCTTGGCTCTGCCAAAAATATCTTGCCGTTTGACTGAACTGCAGCTCTACCAAGCTTTAACTTGCCATTGATAATAATTTTTAGATAAAGTAAACCTGTTACTTAATCCATTTAGGCAAAATGAATGAATCACAAGTTGACTCTGTCACGAACATTGTTTTATTCAATCTTCAGTACCACTGGTAATAAATAATTTACATTTTCCTAGCACTGCTAGTAAATGAATACTGTAAAAGACTTCTTTGGAAAAACCACTCAGACCTGCTGAGGAGAACTTCATCATTGATGTAGAAGCCTTAAATGAGTAGAATGCCAAGTTCTTGGTAAAGTTTTGCCTTCCAAGGTTTGTAATTTACAAGCCCCATTTGAGCGCACCTCCTCTATCCGATAAGGTCCTTCCTACTTAGGATTAAGAGTTCCAATCGGTGCTGCATAGCTTGCTTCATTGTTGCACAATACCAAATCCCCCACTTGATAGGATCTTGGCCGTACTCGAGAATTGTAGTATTGTGCAATTAGATTCTTGTACTGAGCCATGCGGACATGAGCCCGCTCCCTTTTTTCCTCCAGTTCATCCAAATTCAGCCGCAACTCCTGGTTATTGGTTTCAGCAGAATAATAATCTGTTCGAGTAGAGCTGGAACCAACTTCGGCTGGGTACACTAAGGAAAACGGTGTTTCCTTAGTGGAGGTAGAAGGAGCAGTTCGATATGCCCACAATACGCTTGTGAGCTCCTCTACCCAACTTGCTCCAATTTGGTATAGACGTTTTCTTAGTCCATCCTTGATTGTTCTGTTTGCCAGTTCAACTTGTCCGTTAGCCTGAGGGTGCGCTACCGAAGTGAATCGCTATTCAATTTTGAGCTCGGCACACCAACTCTTAACAGGGTCATCAGCAAATTGCTTTCCGTTATCTGATATCAGGACTTGTGGAAGGCCGAAGCGACATATGATGTTCTTCCACAAGAACTTCTTGATCTGATTCTCCGTTATTATAGCTAAGGGTTCTGCTTCCACCCATTTGGTGAAGTAATTAATGGCAACAACCAAAAATCTGACTGATCCTGGAGCTTGGGGTAGAGGTCCAATAAGATCTATCTCCCACTGTACGAATGGCCAGGGACTTGCAATAGAGGTGAGCTCTTGACTTGGCAAATGTGTCATTGGAGCATTGACTTGGCATGCTGGACACTTTTTGACCAATTCTTCTATATCACGTCGCAGAGTGGCCCAGTAGTATCCAGCAAGATAATATTTCCTTGCCAACGACCGGGCACCAGAATGATTTCCGCAGATTCCTTGGTGCATTTCTCGAAGGATGTAATCTCCTTCATCTTCAGTCACGCACTTCAACCAAGGCTGCAAAAATGACTTTTTATAAAGGTGGTCGTTGAAAAGGGCATACCTTACTGCCTTCAAACGAAGGCGCCAAGCTGCACGTTTGTCCTCGGGCTGAACTCCATGCTGCAAAAAATTAACGAATTCGTCCATCCAGGTATTGCGATAGTCCACCTGCAGCACTTCATTAGCATCATAAGCACGATGCTTTACTAGCTCCACAACTATCTTTTTCCCCAAAGTTGTTGAAGTGTATGATGCTAGCCGAGATAGTACGTCAGCTCTCTTGTTGGCAGATCTGGGGATATGTTCAATGCTGAAATGGTCAAAAGTTTGACTGAGCTGCAACACTTTAGCCAAATATTTTTTCATGTTTTCCTCTTTGGCCTCATAATCCCCATTGATCTGAGAAACAATTAATTGTGAATCACTTCGGGAAATGATTCGTTCTGCCCCCAACTTTCTTGCGAGACCTAGTCCTGCGATGAGGGCCTCGTATTCCGCCTCGTTGTTAGTTGATTCAAAATCAAAGCGCAAGGCATATTCAAATTCGTCCTTGCTGGGGTTGATGATCAGGAGTCCTGCTCCACAACCATCTTTGGAGGAAGACCCATCCACATATAATGTCCAGTCAGCCACTGGCTTGGCATCTTCCTCCACGGATATCCCTTCTGCCAAGAAGTCTGCTAAAGCTTGGGCTTTGATAGAAGTTCTTGACTTGTATTGGATGTCATACTCTGCAAGCTCCACAGCCCATTTTGCAACTCGGCCAGATGTGTCTGGCCTTGATAAGATTTGTTTTAAGGGCTGGTCAGTGACCACTACAATAGGATGAGCTTGCAAGTAAGGCCTGAACTTCCTTGCTGCCACTATGAGTGCTAAGACCACCTTCTCAGCATTGGGATATCTCACTTCAGGCCCATGTAAGATTTTGCTTGTGAAATAGATGGGCCTCTGCACATTATCCTGCTCCCTGAGCATAACTGCGCTAACGGCTTCTTTACACGTTGAGAGGTATATATATAGCTCTTCTTTGGGCAGAGGTGAAGTAAGCATTGACACCTCAGCCAAATGGGACTTTAGCTCGTCGAAGGCTTTCTGACATTGATCGTCCCACTGGAAAGAAGTTTTCTTCTTCAGAACCTGGAAGAAAGGAAGGGATCTTTCGGCCGACTTGGATAGAAATCTGCTTAGCGCGGCAACTCGGCCCGTTAACCTCTGCACTTCCTTTATGTTCCTAGGGGGATGTATGTTTTGTAAGGCTTCAATTTTAGCAGGGTTGTCCTGTACCCCATCTTTGGAAACCATGTATGTTACACCCCGTGATTTTTAAGCGCAACTTTCGATACTTGGGTCAACCTTGAATGAAACCTAATTAATTATGTAGGTAATGTAACTTAGTTACACAAAACATAGAAGAACAAAAGAAAGGGGTTAGAAGTAGAATTAAAAGAAAGTATGGGAAATTACTTAAGAGGTCCCTACTAGGAGTTAAGGGGAGTTATAGGAAGTTAGTATAACTCCCCATCTCAGCCTTATGGGACGGTTATACCATCAAAAGAAGAGGGTAAAACCGCAGGAGCAAAGAGAAGGAGAAAGGAGAGGAAGAAGAAGAAGAGAGGAAGGAAAAAGGAAGGATGAAGGCCAACCTAGGTGCAATCTTCACTGAAATTCTGCAGTAAATCCGTAAGATTAACTAGCAACCAAGGCAAGTAATCTTTCTATACGCTTTACGTAAATTTTGATACTTAAGGCCCTATGTTCTTACAAAGAGAAAACATGAATCACACATTAGTATTCTTGTCTTGCCTATCTTAAATGCTTTGTTATATGTAAGTCTTGTTGCTAATTGTGTAAAGTCTTGTTCTTTGGGCCATATTTCTGAAATAGTTGTGCAGTAATTGTTGTTAGTCAACCATGCCCATGAAAGTATATATGTTGATGTGTTTCTTGTCTTGCTCTACTCTTGTGTTGATTGTATACACTTAGATGTTGAGAGTAAGTGCAGGAAATTGAGGGATGAGTGATGACATTGTTGTAGTCTTGTTGGTTGGGTATTGTTGATGATAACTCTTGAAGGTGGTGAATGATTGAAGATTTAGAGTGGATCTTGTTAGACATTCACTAAGCATCAATTCATGATTAGATGTATGTTAAGTATGATGAATCTAGTTGTTAAGATGGATCTTTAAGTGTTGAACCTGGAAGGGTTGAAGAAGAAAGGAGTTGGGTGGAAGTTACTGCAGAAAAACTGCAGTTTGGCATCGTCAGAACACTTCGAACGCCTACATGAGGTGCTTCAAGTCACATTAGGCGCCTAATGTAGCGTTCCATGTGTCCTGGAACTTTCCCGTAGAGAAAAACTGCAGTTTAAAACCGTCCGAACACTTCGAACACCTACTTGAAGCGCTTCATGTCACATTAGGCGCTTCATGTAGGCGTTCAATGTCTACGGAACATCCCCGAACACTTCGAACACCTAGTATAGGCGCTTGAAGTCACTATAGGCGCTTCATGTAGCGTTCCAACTGTACTGGAAGACTTTTTGACCCTTTAGGCACCCTATGTAAGTGTAGTAACTTTATACACTTCTTTTGAACATAAAATGCAAGGGTATTTGAGGTATATTTGAGGTGTAGATGGTAAGTTTGATTAAGTAAGCATAAGATTGAATTCTAGTGAATAAGTGAGACAAATAGACTTGGTAAAACACGTTTAGGGAGTGTTTGAGGTGCAAGACCATATCCTTGATAGACAAGATGTATGTGTGTGTGTGTTACATGTTGATATGAAGCTATCTGTGCATCCTGCATCATGACATGGGCACTTGCATTTGATTTGAGATATGTTTTGCAAAAGAACAAGAAAGGTAAAGTTTGCGAAAGACAAAATGGCTGCTGGTTGATCACAGGGTATAAAAGTCACGTCTGCGAAAGCAGGGTATAAAGAGCGTGATCTGTGAATCAACAGCAGGGTATAAAGTATGTTATGGGGTCGTGGACCTATCAGCACGGAAAATGAAGTATTTTATGGGGCCGTGGACCTATCAGCACGGATATATGATATATGTAATGGGGCCGTGGACCTTTCAGCACGGATATATGATATATGTAATGGGGCCGTGGACCTTTCAGCACGGATATATGATATATGTAATGGGGCCGTGGACCTTTCAGCACGGGGTATAAAGTTATGATGGCTGTGGACTGATCACCCACAGGGTATAAAGTTCTGCTACGCGAAGAATATGATATGTAAAGTGATGAAATGTTTTGGGAAATGACATGCATGACATGTTTGTGAAAGAAGACATATGCATGGGTGTTGTGTGTGATTTTAAAGAAGTACATGCATCATGATACACGAAGCATAAGACTTGACATGCAAGAAATGTGGTTAGTCTATGACTTGTTTATGTGATACGTTGTTTTAATACATGTTGGTTCTCGTAACTGTGTTCACATATGTGTTTTATCTGTTTTGAGTAATTCTTATTAAGATGCTATTTGTTAACCCGAGCACCTTATTTTTGGGCAATGTTTTATACACTGATGACTCGACGTGTGTGATTCCGTAGGGGGTATAGACGGGTTACTTGCTGGCGAAGTTTTCGCTAAGAACAATCATTCTGTCTCCTTTTCAGGTGAGCCTGATTATGAGTTGATATTTATCGAAGACGACGGCGAGTGGGCTCAATGGGATGATGGACAAGGGAATAGATAGATGCTGGACTATTTTGTTTGAGTTTGGAACTCATTGTTATTATGTTGTTCTAAAACTTATGTCGGCTAGATGAACAAACAGTTTTATTTCCGCTGCAGTTTTCTGGTTGTAATATTGACAACGAAGGTTTAGATTTTATGACGTTTCCGCTGGTTTTAACTTACATTATGAAGGATGTATGCTTGATCTGCTTGACGCTTCGTAGTTCTCATAGTAGGCTACGGCGGGTGCACTGGTTCCGATAACGGTATCGGGCTGGGGCGCTACAGGTGGTATCAGAGCCTAGGCTTTAGATATATCTCGGAAACTTAGGTTCATGATTTTTAGACACTTAAGCTATGATTCTCCTTTAAGGTTGATCCTTAGTTATAAGTACTGATCTCTTTAGTGGTTAAGTATGATATGGGTTGGGTGTGTGCGAGCGCGTTTTATTATCTAACTTTGTATTAATAGTTGTACTACACACCTCACCTATTAGTACGCATTCGAGCCTACAGTAACCTTTTTGTATTTACTGAATGTTAATGAAATGTTAACCTTTCAGCGAAATATGCCTCCAAGAAGAGATAACACAGGCAACTCTGGCAATGGACAGGAGAACCAGCCACCACAAGTGGTTTTACCCCAAGTACTCACTGATGCGCTGACGGTCATTGCACAAGGGTATGTGCAGCAGCATCAGCCTCCGCCTCCACCACCGCCACATCATAACCTCAGGTTCTTTCATGGAGAGATGAGGAAGATGAGGGTGCCGGAGTTCGGTGGATGTACGGATCCTGAAGAGGCTCAGCATTGGTTGGCTGAGGTTGAGAAATGTTTTCGGCTGGTGCAAGTTCCGAATGAGATAAAAGTTGAGGTGGCCACACCCCTTTTAAGTGGCAAGGCTGGCGAATGGTGGGAAGGAATGGTGTTGAGAATGACCCCACCAATCTCATGGACACAGTTTTGTGATGTTTTCCTGAAATACTACGTACCGGAGACTGCGATCTTGGACAAGATAAGGGCGTTTGACAGACTGGAGCAAGGAAGGATGACGGTGTCGGAGTATGCAGATCGTTTTCATGCCTTAGGTAAGTTTGCCCCCGCAATCATGTCTGATAATCGTCTTAAGATGACGAAGTTTGAGAGGGGTTTGGACTCGAGGATACAATCGGCGATAGTGAATGCGGGAATGAAAACTTATGAGGATATGCTAGATGCATGTTTTCGGGTTGAGAGCGATTTTCGTAGAGTAGCTCAGCAGGCTATAGGAGTTTGTCCACATTGCGGCAGGAACCACGTTGGAGAGTGTAGGAAAGTGGCTGGGGCATGTTTCTGATGTGGCCAAGTGGGCCATATGATTAGAGATTGTCCGGAGATGAAGAAAAATAATCCTGGAGAGGCAGCTCAGCAGCCGAGAGCAAAGCCTAGAGCAAATGCCCGAGTACATCTCATGACGGACACAGATGTGCAGGAGGCTACCGATGTAGTAGCAGGTATCCTTTAAACTAAGTTTGAATTCATAATGAATTAAGTATTTATGTGCTTAATCTTCCGTGTATAACTTGATATGGCTTTAGGTGCGATTTTAGTAAATAAGGTACCTGCCAACGTGATCTTTGATAGCGGCGCAAGCCACTCCTTCGTAGCAAAGAGATTCACTAAACACCTGAGTAGTCTGCCTGAATGGTTAGAAACTCCGTATCGTGTTCAAGCGGCCGGAGATCAAATTATGGTTTCGTATCATCGGTACCGGGATTGTGAATTGGAGTTTGAAGGACAAACATTCCCTGCCACACTGATCCCTATTCAGATGTATGACTTTGACGTCATATTAGGAATGGACTGGCTAGCCAAGAATCACGCTAATATTGATTGTCAGTTGAAGCAAGTGACAATCAAGAATGCTAAGATGGAAAAGGTAATATTTCAAGGAGATGCGGAACGAAAGAAGGTACCCAAAAAGGGGTACGTGTCGGTTGCACAAGCGCGCAAGGAATTAAGGAAAGGTGCTGAGGGATTTCTAGTGTATGCCATGGATGTTACTCAGGAGGTATCGCCTATTGAACAAATTCCAGTAGTCAACGAATTTCCTGATGTGTTTCCGGAAGATTTACCAGGAGTACCACCCCCGAGAGAAGTCGAATTTGAGATCAACTTGATTCCAGGGACAGAACCTATTTCTAAAGCTCCTTATAGAATGGCTCCGGCAGAATTGAGAGAGTTGAAGGAACAACTGCAGGAGTTATTGGACAAGAAGTTTATCTGCCCTAGTGTATCGCCCTGGGGAGCACCTGTTTTGTTTGTAAAGAAGAAAGATGGTAGCATGAGGCTTTGTATCGATTATAGAGAGTTGAATAAAGTTACCATCAAGAATAAGTATCCTCTCCCACGAATTGAGGACTTGTTTGACCAGCTCAAGGGTGCTAAAATCTTCTCTAAAATTGACCTCCGATCAGGATATCATCAATTACGAGTGAAGGCCGAGGATATCGCAAAGACAGCTTTCCGCACAAGGTATGGTCACTATGAATTTTTAGTGATGCCATTTGGATTGACAAATGCCCCTGTGGCTTTTATGGATCTTATGAATACTGTCTTTCGAGAACAGTTGGATAAGTTTGTAGTGGTATTCATAGATGATATCCTTGTGTATTCTTCTGACGAGCAAACTCACACTGAGCATTTGAGAACCGTACTAGGCATTTTGAGGCAGAAACAACTTTATGCAAAGTTTAGCAAGTGTGAGTTCTGGTCAAGAAGTGTAGCTTTCCTGGGTCATGTGATATCAGAAGAGGGGATTGCTGTTGACCCGAAGAAGGTGGAAGCTATAACTGAATGGCCTAGACCTACCAACGTCACCGAAGTGCGAAGTTTCTTGGGTCTAGCGGGTTATTACAGAAAATTTGTTGAGGAATTCTCGAGGATTGCCGTACCTCTCAGTCGCCTTACTCAAAAGAAGTCCAAGTTTGAGTGGACGGCGGAATGCGAGCAAAGTTTCACGGAGCTTAAGAAGAGATTAACGACAGCTCCAGTATTGGCCCAACCCTCTAGAACGGATGGATTTGTGATTTATAGTGATGCGTCAAAGAACGGGTTAGGTACGTAAATTATAGTATAAGGTTATGATCTTGTATACCCATTAAGTTTAGACTAACGCCTTGTTTGTAGGTTGTGTCTTAATGCAAAACGAACGAGTCATCGCGTATGCCTCAAGACAGTTAAAGCCTTATGAGCAAAACTACCCCACACATGATCTTGAACTCGCCGCGGTTGTGTTTGCCTTGAAGATCTGGCGGCATTATTTGTGTGGAGAGAAGTGCGCGGTATTCACAGATCATAAGAGCCTAAAGTATTTGTTCTCGCAGAAGGAATTGAATATGAGGCAGCGGAGATGGTTGGAATTGCTAAAAGACTATGACCTAACTATTCATTATCACCCGGGAAAGGTTAACAAGGTAGCCGACGCCTTAAGTAGGAAGTCCAGCCATGCACGACAATCACCATTGGAAAGAGAGATGGAGGAGTTTGGTTTGGATTTGATTGAATCCACGGTGAACGTTCTGACAGTCTTGACTATCACCCCGAGTTTGATTGATCGGATAAAGGAGGCACAGAAGAGAGATAAGGCTTTAAGTGAGATAATAGAAAGGGTGAAACATAGTCAAGTTGAAGGATTTCGGACTAAGGAGGATGGGAGCTTATGGTTCAAGGAAAGATTATGCGTTCCGGATGTTGACGAACTTAGGAAAGAAGTTCTGCAAGAAGCTCATAAGTCGAGGTTATCAATACATCCCGGTAGCACCAAGATGTATAGAGATCTCAAGCGTTACTATTGATGGTCTGGGATGAAAAGACATATTGTGGAATTCATAGAGAGGTGTTTGGTGTGTCAACAAGTCAAGGCGGAACATCAACGGCCCGGTGGATTGTTGATGCCGTTGGAGATTCCCGAATGGAAATGGGAACATGTCACAATGGATTTTGTTGCTGGTTTACCAAAGACAAGAAGTGGATGTGACATGATTTGGGTTATCGTGGCTCGTTTAACAAAGTCTGCCCATTTCTTACCCGTTTCAAGTGAAGCACCTCTTGACAAGTTAGTGAGTTTATATATGGACAGTATTGTTAGTTTGCATGGAGTCCCGGTAAGTATAGTGTCCGACCGAGATTCACGGTTCACATCTAAGTTTTGGACAGCATTCCAAGAAGCCATGGGTACGGAATTAAGGTTGAGTACGGCGTATCATCCCCAAACTGATGGACAGTCCGAGCGGACAATTCAAACCTTGGAAGATATGCTAAGAGCTTGCGTGCTGGATTTCAAAGGGAGTTGGGACAGAATGGTAAAGCTGATGGAATTTTCTTATAACAATAGTTACCACAGCACAATTGATATGGCTCCTTTTGAGGCTTTGTATGGAAGGAAATGTAGGTCTCCGATTTATTGGGACGAAGTGGGCGTGAGGACCGTTACTGGACCTGAGCTATTAGAGAAAACGTTAGAGAAGGTGAAAGTCATCCGGGAAAGACTCAAGACGGCTCAGGACCGCAGCAAGAGTTGGGCAGATTCCAAACGACGACCATTGGATTTTGATGTGGGTGATAAAGTTTATTTGAAGGTATCACCTACGAAAGGCGTCATGAGGTTTGGAGTAAAAGGCAAGCTAAGCTCTCGTTTCATTGGTCCTTATGAAATACTTGAGAAGGTAGGAGCCTTGGCATATAAGCTGGCATTACCTCCGGTGTTGGCGCAAGTTCACAATGTATTCCACGTGTCACAATTAAGAAAGTACGTGGCGGATCCAAGTCATGTACTTGAAGCTCAACCTTTGGAACTCAAGGACGATGTTACATATGAGGAAATACCCGTGAAAATTGTGGACCGAAAGGATCAAGTGTTGAGGAAGCGAGTGATCCCTTATGTAAAGGTTCAATGGAGCAATCACACGGAACGTGAAGCCACTTGGGAGCTCGAAGAACAAATGCGGGAGAAGTATCCTCAGCTCTTTGACTAAGGTATGTAAGTTTCGAGGACGAAACTTTTTGTAAGGGGGTGGAATGTTACACCCCGTGATTTTTAAGTGCAACTTTCGATACTTGGGTCAACCTTGAATGCAACCTAATTAATTATGTAGGTAATGTAACTTAGTTACACAAAACATAGAAGAACAAAAGAAAGGGGTTAGAAGTAGAATTAAAAGAAAGTATGGGAAATTACTTAAGAGGTCCCTACTAGGAGTTAAGGGGAGTTATAGGAAGTTAGTATAACTCCCCATCTCAGCCTTATGGGACGGTTATACCATCAAAAGAAGAGGGGAAACCCGCAGGAGCAAAGAGAAGGAGAAAGGAGAGGAAGAAGAAGAAGAGAGGAAGGAAAAAGGAAGGATGAAGGCCAACCTAGGTGCAATCTTCACTGAAATTCTGCAGTAAATCCGTAAGATTAACTAGCAACCAAGGCAAGTAATCTTTCTATACGCTTTACGTAAATTTTGATACTTAAGGCCCTATGTTCTTACAAAGAGAAAACATGAATCACACATTAGTATTCTTGTCTTGCCTATCTTAAATGCTTTGTTATATGTAAGTCTTGTTGCTAATTGTGTAAAGTCTTGTTCTTTGGGCCATATTTCTGAAATAGTTGTGCAGTAATTGTTGTTAGTCAACCATGCCCATGAAAGTATATATGTTGATGTGTTTCTTGTCTTGCTCTACTCTTGTGTTGATTGTATACACTTAGATGTTGAGAGTAAGTGCAGGAAATTGAGGGATGAGTGATGACATTGTTGTAGTCTTGTTGGTTGGGTATTGTTGATGATAACTCTTGAAGGTGGTGAATGATTGAAGATTTAGAGTGGATCTTGTTAGACATTCACTAAGCATCAATTCATGATTAGATGTATGTTAAGTATGATGAATCTAGTTGTTAAGATGGATCTTTAAGTGTTGAACCTGGAAGGGTTGAAGAAGAAAGGAGTTGGGTGGAAGTTACTGCAGAAAAACTGCAGTTTGGCATCGTCAGAACACTTCGAACGCCTACATGAGGTGCTTCAAGTCACATTAGGCGCCTAATGTAGCGTTCCATGTGTCCTGGAACTTTCCCGTACAGAAAAACTACAGTTTAGAACCGTCCGAACACTTCGAACACCTACTTGAAGCGCTTCATGTCACATTAGGCGCTTCATGTAGGCGTTCAATGTCTACGGAACATCCCCGAACACTTCGAACACCTAGTATAGGCGCTTGAAGTCACTATAGGCGCTTCATGTAGCGTTCCAACTGTACTGGAAGACTTTTTGACCCTTTAGGCACCCTATGTAAGTGTAGTAACTTTATACACTTCTTTTGAACATAAAATGCAAGGGTATTTGAGGTATATTTGAGGTGTAGATGGTAAGTTTGATTAAGTAAGCATAAGATTGAATTCTAGTGAATAAGTGAGACAAATAGACTTGGTAAAACACGTTTAGGGAGTGTTTGAGGTGCAAGACCATATCCTTGATAGACAAGATGTATGTGTGTGTGTGTTACATGTTGATATGAAGCTATCTGTGCATCCTGCATTATGACATGTGCACTTGCATTTGATTTGAGATATGTTTTGCAAAAGAACAAGAAAGGTAAAGTTTGCGAAAGACAAAATGGCTGCTGGTTGATCACAGGGTATAAAAGTCACGTCTGCGAAAGCAGGGTATAAAGAGCGTGATCTGTGAATCAACAGCAGGGTATAAAGTATGTTATGGGGTCGTGGACCTATCAGCACGGAAAATGAAGTATTTTATGGGGCCGTGGACCTATCAGCACGGATATATGATATATGTAATGGGGCCGTGGACCTTTCAGCATGGATATATGATATATGTAATGGGGCCGTGGACCTTTCAGCACGGATATATGATATATGTAATGGGGCCGTGGACCTTTCAGCACGGGGTATAAAGTTATGATGGCTGTGGACTGATCACCCATAGGGTATAAAGTTCTGCTACGCGAAGAATATGATATGTAAAGTGATGAAATGTTTTGGGAAATGACATGCATGACATGTTTGTGAAAGAAGACATATGCATGGGTGTTGTGTGTGATTTTAAAGAAGTACATGCATCATGATACACGAAGCATAAGACTTGACATGCAAGAAATGTGGTTAGTCTATGACTTGTTTATGTGATACGTTGTTTTAATACATGTTGGTTCTCGTAACTGTGTTCACATATGTGTTTTATCTGTTTTGAGTAATTCTTATTAAGATGCTATTTGTTAACCCGAGCACCTTATTTTTGGGCAATGTTTTATACACTGGTGACTCGACGTGTGTGATTCCGTAGGGGGTATAGACGGGTTACTTGCTGGCGAAGTTTTCGCTAAGAACAATCATTCTGTCTCCTTTTCAGGTGAGCCTGATTATGAGTTGATATTTATCGAAGACGACGGCGAGTGGGCTCAATGGGATGATGGACAAGGGAATAGATAGATGCTGGACTATTTTGTTTGAGTTTGGAACTCATTGTTATTATGTTGTTCTAAAACTTATGTCGGCTAGATGAACAAACAGTTTTATTTCCGCTGCAGTTTTCTGGTTGTAATATTGACAACGAAGGTTTAGATTTTATGACGTTTCCGCTGGTTTTAACTTACATTATGAAGGATGTATGCTTGATCTGCTTGACGCTTCGTAGTTCTCATAGTAGGCTACGGCGGGTGCACTGGTTCCGATAACGGTATCGGGCTGGGCGCTACAATGTATCCCAAGAACTTTTCCGTGCGTACTCCAAACGTGCACTTCTTCGGGTTTAATCTCATGCGTGAGTCTCTCAGCACAGTAAAAACTTCTCTTAAATTTTGAATATACTGATCAAGAGTCCTGCTCTTGATAAGCATATCGTCAATGTAGACTTCCATTATCCAGCCAATTTGTTCACTAAATAAGGAATTGACCAGACGTTGATAGGTGGCCCCGGCATTCTTCAATCCAAATGGCATAGTTACATAACAATAAGTACCTGACTCTGTTATGAAAGCAGTTTTTTCCTGATCTTCTAATGCCACGATGATCTGATGATAGCCTTTAAAGGCATCCAAGAAATCAAAGATTTCATGCCCAAGTGTTGAATCCACTAACCTATCAATTTTCAGAAGTGGGTAAAATCTTTTGGACATGCTTTGTTGAGGTCAGTGTAATCTATACACATTCTCCAAGACTTATCCTACTTGGGGACCACCACTGGGTTAGCCAACCAGATCGGACAAAGCACTTCAACAATGAATTTTATAGCCAATAAATTTTTGACTTCTTCTTCAATGACTTTATTCCTTTCTGGAGCGAAGTTCTGCTTCTTTTGCTTGACTGGCTTTGCCAAAGGGTCAACATTCAGTTTATGCTCAGCTAAATGTGAAGGAATCCCCGGCATGTCCTCCGTAGTCCATGCGAAGATAATTGCGAACTCCCTCAGCAAGTCATGTAGCTGAGCTAACAGTTCGGATGGCATCCACGTCCCGATCTTTATGACATTCTCAGGCCGGCTCAAGTCAAGGACGAAGTCTTGTACTGCATCATACGATTGCAAATGTTCCTCGTCTGAGGATATCAGTTCATCAAGACTGACTTGCTGAACTGATTCATTTCCCTTAGTGGCAATAGCGTAGCAACTCTGTGCTACTTGCGTATCACCTTGTATGGTTACCACTCCCCCTGGAGTGGGAAACTTCATGCTGACGTGTAAAGGTGATACAATGGCCTCCAATGCCACCAAAGATGGGCGGCCCAATATGACGTTGTACGGGGATACGTCCTTAACGACCACAAAGTCTATCCATATGCACCGATAGGCAGGGGGTTTGCCAAAACTGCAGATGAGCGTGACCAGCCCTGCAGGCCGCACTGCAGCTCCAGTGAAACCATACAGAGAAGAAGTGACAGGCCTCATCAAGGAGTTGGGTAGACCAAGCTGCTGATATACCCGATAGAACATTACATTCACGACACTGCCGGTGTCCACGTAAACACGTCGGACCTCCACAACTTTGTCGGGAGCTAGTGTATGCACAACTCTATCATTAAACCTGTGTTGTTGGAGTCCAATGGAATGGGATCTTCTGGCCCATATGTCAACTCCCTTGCCATCTTGGCTCTTTTAGATGGTGGACCTGATGAAGTTCCTGAGGAACTGGGTGCACCTTGACCTGTGTGAGGTGGACCTCCAGAGATTGTATATATAATGGCATTGTCCTGGGGCCGTCCTGTAGCCCCATGTCTTCCTTGCTCCTCATCATCGTCAGTCCTGCGATGCTGAGGTGGGGACTCTGGTCGGCACTTGTTCTTTTGAGGATCCTTATGGAAATCCAAGCGGTTGTGCAGGCGTGAATGCGGGTCATAAAACTGCTTTAAGTGACCCTGATCGATCAATCGCTTGACAGCCTGGGCAAGCTGCCTGCAATCCTCTGTATCATGCCCGATATCCCTGTGGTATCGGCAGTAAAGTTTAGGGTTTCTCTTTCCCCTAGGCCCGTACAGAGGCTCTGGATCTGTCCTCAGACCGTCTTTCTCTATGACGGTCAAAATATAATCTTGTGAGGCTAACAGGGGTAAGCCATCCTTACCACCTTTGTCCTTTCCGCCTATGCGATCGAACTCACTACGCCGATCACGGTTTTTTCCTTCATGTCACCGATCTTCCTTTTTTGAACTGGATCGGCTTTCTTCCCGGGCTCCGTGCTCGTCTTCTCTCTTCAATCTGTTTGCCTCCTCTCCTCGGGCAAACTGATGAGCTTTCTCCAAGCATTCTCTTAGAGTTGTGGGCCCCTCTTCAGCTAGCTGAGAAAAGAGGCGGCCAGCCCGGAGGCCGTTAATAAAGGCAGCAGCTTTGACACCTTCATTTCTGTCACTGACCTGCAGTGACTCATCTGAGAAACGTTGCATATATTTTAACACAGATTCATCTGGACCTTGTCTCAAGGTCATCAGATGAGATGAGTTCTTCACAAATGGGGTACTGGACACGAATTGTGACTTGAACTTCTATGCCAGCTGTTTAAAAGATTTCACAGATTTTGATGGAAGCTCTTGGAACCATCTCCTGGCCTTTCCCCTTAAATATAAAGGGAAAGTCTTGCAACGCAGAGGGTTTGGGATGTTTTTCAGACTCATTACAGTTTGGAACTGGAAGAGATGATCCGCAAGGTCCCGTCATAAGTGTCCATCTTTGGCACATCGAAGCTGTCTGGCGCCAAATATTCTGCAATATCCCAAGAAAAGGGACTTCCTTGGGCTGCTTGCACAAACTCGTGTCTGTGCTCTTCGTAATAAGCTCTCGGCCTGCAAAGAACTTCCTCGTCCCTGGGGACGCTCTTTAAAGACTTTGACCTCACACTTAAGTGAGGTCTGGACATATGTTCTGACTCCACGGTTGGAGCTTTGAAACTGTCTTCTAGCATCCGTCATAAGACCTTTAGGCAGTCTAGAGGACTGGCCTTGTGATACATCTCTAGGGGGAAGAGGTGGATCTTCCTCCATATTTTGCACCTCTCGCTGTTTGCCTTTGAGACGCTGTACCATGGCTTCAAACACTTCCATGTTCTCTGCAACGTATTTTATCGCTTTATCCCTTTCTTCCCTTGAAACTTCCGGGACATGATTAGGATTAGGCATAGGCGATTCAGATACCCGAGAAACCTGCTCTGAGACACCTGAACGCGTAACCATGCGTCGTGGTTGGTTAGATGACTCACCCAAACCTTCTCGACGACCTTTTGTCATAGGTAAACGTTGGCTGTTTTGAGTTTGAACTTTTTACTGGATTAAGGGACTAAGGGGCCCTACTTCTAGCGCCAAATGATGAAGCCGGATCTTCACCAAGGATCAAAGATGACCTCAAATAAACGTCGTCAGCTAACTTGTAGAGTTGTTAACTGACTTTGAAGATTGCAGCTGGAATAGCTTCCTGAATGTCATGCACAAGGAAGCAAAGCTCAGAGGTCTCGGGGGGATGACCCCGGGTAAAACCCTCCAACGCTCAAGTCAGTTTGGGCCATTTCTCACTGAGAATGTATTTTTGTGTATGGAGTTAGAAAATTCTCACAGTTATTGGCTGAGGAGCAAGATTCAGTGTATTAGCTCCAAGTCGTTTAAAGAATGGATTTCGGATCCCTTTTTTTGGTCTGTATTGGTTTGCTTTTATCAGCTGTTTCCCGCCCCTGACCTCTGATAGCAGATGGGATGTTTGCTTGGGGCAGAAAGCCTAGGACGCCGTAGGTCTGCTGATGTGACTTGTAGACTGGGTGATGTGACTAATAGGTATGCTGGAGTGACCTTGGCGTGTACAGGCTGAATAGCCAGCTGTAGTCACTATATTTGAATTGCACTTCTGCCTGATGGTTCCATGATGTAACGCGGTGTTTGATTCCTTCGCTGAAGTGCCCAACCAAGCTTCGCCGAAGCGTAACATCAAGTCTTGCTGAAGTGCAACGTTGAATCTAGATGAAGTGGTCTGAAGTGCGGTACTTGGGCAGAAGCTGAAGTTGAAGTTGGTGCCGAGGTGCAAACCTTGGCATATTCTTCGATAATATAATGAATGTCATGCAGCCCCACTGAAGTGCGGTCAAGGCTGAACGACAATGCTTGGGTGCTGAACTGCAGAAATTGTACCATTGACTGTCGTTGACTAACAGATGATTAATTATGGTTTATCAGTTCAAACGAACGACACTGCAGCGTATGAACTCTACAAGCCTGTAAGATTCCATGAACTTCTCGGATTTGATGCAAAATATAGAAGGAGAAGAGAGAAGAAGAGCACGTGTATGCAGAGGAGGAGAGGAGAAGAAAATTGGATTTTGAGTGAGTGACCAGAGAGGTCAGCTAGGCCACTATTTATAGGGAAAAAATCGATTAGGATAGTTAATCGACAGTTTAACCACAGCCGTCGAATCAGAGTGCTACCGTTAGATCAGATAACCACTTTTCAAATTTGAATTACGGTTAAGTAACCAATTTTTTAAATTTGAATTACAGTTAAGCAACCGACTTTCAAATTATTTTATCCCTATTTTGAGTATTAATTTCTCATTCATCCGGTATCGTAATTAAGTGATTTCACACCCTAAAATTATCTACTCATTACGTAGATAATCAAGAGTTTATTAGTTTTCACTTGTCATCAATGAAAACTAATTATAACTCAGCTCAAAGTACGTTGCTAACCACAATTTACAACTTGTCACATTTCAATTTATTTCTAATTTCTCAAACAAAGCTAATATTTGCCTTAAGATCTGATGTCAACTCTACACACATCTTGCTTGAACAACATATTAATTCTCTCATTGCTTTGAATAGTCGTCATCTATACACAAAACATAAGACGCCCAAGCACTAAAGGCCACTTTTCCCTTATCAAAAAATCATTTCAACCCTGAATTATCTTGAAGATCATGTTTATCTAACATGGAATCTCAAGCAATCAAGAAGCCATCCTCATCTTCAAAATCATATATACAACTACTGAAGTCATAATAGAACAACAATAACATTATCCCATTGCCTTAGAGGTTCCCGCCAATGGCAGGGTATGGGGGTCGGATGTACGCAACTATACTCATGTGTTAGAAACACATTGATGTTGTTTCTCGATGACCCATAATAAAAATTATGTCAAGCTGTGTCGATCAACTGCTACTTCAAAATATAAGAAGCGCAAACAGTTTAGTGAGTCATTTTGCTTTATTCTATCATATTCCAAAGTCAAAGAAAGATGTGCCTTTTACTCCGTTGAAAATAGAAACGTTTCCACTGTACTGATAAATATGCTATAAAAAAGACGATGTTGATGTGACGTTAATGCATTAGCCAGGACAACATCTTGATCTATTAGCATCCTTCGATGCTTAGATCCCCATATGGTTCTACTAAACGTGTCAAATAACCATTCAAATGCTTTAATAGTCTCATTATACAGCAATGCAGCATCAAACACCATAGTTTGCTTATGGTTATTCATGCCTACAAATAGTGCAACAGACTGATCGTAGTTATTTCTATATGTGGTGTCAAATTACACATCCCCAAAAATTGCAAAATCTGTCTGTTAGTGTATGTGCTCTAGGCCATGATTTGGATATTTATGTTATGCATTTATTATTAATAAAAGAGATTTTATTATCATTATTGTTGGTTAGTATGTTACACAATTTTGATATATGTCCCTGATTCATTATTGTTATGGAGATAAAATAATTTATAATCAGTATGAGTATTGATTTGATAATCATGAGATGATTATGTGTATGGTAATACGAATCAATCTCATAGATACTTGTTAGAGAACAGTGTATTAGATAGACCCATCATGAGATTGCTACATGGATTAGCGTCATAAGTAAATCTCATGATAGTCATGTTTTAATCCTTTGACTTGAGATTGTCATAGTTTCCAACATAAGGACTATTATATTTTGACATGATCAAACGTTATCCGTAACTGGATAATAATAAAGGTCATGATTGAACGTGATAGAAATTATGTAGAGGATATTGAACAATCAAGATAGAATTTGTCCCTCTCTTTTGAGAGAGATATCTTTGGGCCCCTCGATTAGTGAGACTGTGAAATGCATGGCCGTGCTCAAATGAATTGATAGTGTGATCAATATCATTTGTTTTATCAGTCTACTTAGAGATCGAGTAATCATATGTTTGAACTATATAAGTATGACGCTGACCATGACTTATGTTCAAACTAGATATCGTGTGACAAAGGGATTAATGCATGTACTATTATTAGGCTAGTTGGACTTTACTCGTATTAATTGGGTAGTTGTAATGCCTTGCTAGAGGCCAATTACGACTTGTTGGTTTAATAGAGATTTAATCAACTGCCAATTAATATGGGCCTATCGGGTCACACACAAGAATGCGTAAGACTGAGATTAATAATATTAATAATATTAATACTAGATATTAATTATTATTATTATTATCGTTTTAATATTAATAATATTAATATTGGATATTAATTATTATTAATATTATTATTTTTGTTTTTGTGGTTATATGTATATAGATATATATATGCTGTCAGATAATAATGAGAGAATACATATCTGATATGGATTTTGAATATCCTGACAGAATCCATATCTGATATGGATTTTGATTGGCATCAACGAAACCGATTAGGACTCGGTTTTTAATATCCATAAATGCGTATATATATATCTATGTATCTCGTACATAGAAACATACGAAATACACACGAAAACAACAGAAACCCTAGAATCGTTTTTGTGAAAAACGAGTTCTTCAGCCGTGCCGTTTGAAGAGCTAGCACTCCGGGCGGAAGCGTTCGTGTGGATACCGACGGAGGGTGTTCGTGATTTCGCACCTCTTTCATCTGCAGACTTCGAATCTACGGAGGTAGTTTTTGATTTCTTTTGTCGAATTAAACGAACAACATGGATCCTTGGTAGGAAATCGGAGATCAAGTTTTGTTTTCTGCTGCGCGTTTGGCAGTGATCTCGGTTGATTTCCTAACAGTGGTATCAGAGACACTTGTTGATTTCGTTTAAATTGATTATATCATGCTTATGTGATTATATGTTTACTGTTTTTCGTATGGCATGATATGTACAAAAACCCCAACTCGGATTTCATATGATGAGAGAAGAATGGTGTTTTTCAAATCGTTTTCATGAGATGATTTGTATACGGTGGTTTTCTTTTGTCATGTGATGATCAAAACCGATTCTGTTTATATTAGATATAAACATACGCTATGTGTAAAACCCTATTCGAATCTCATCTGGTGAGAGCGGATTGATGTTTTCAATTCGTTTTCATGAGACGTTATGATTCGAGATTGTTATATGTGATATAAAGTTTTCGTTTTTCATGTGATGATCAAAAACGATTATGTTTATATCGATATGAACAACCGATAATGATTCTGTAAGAGTTATGCATATTCAAAACAGACAGATTATTAATTCGATTGATGATTCTGTTTTCGGATTTCGAATGGCAGATTGATTCTGTTTCGGATTGCGAACAGCAGATTATCAATTCGATTGATGATTCTGTTTTGGGTTTTGAATGATAACTCTCGGTTCGATCGGTGCTTCTATAAGGGCTTACACGTATTGAAAACAGTAAGATCGTTAATATGATTGATGCGTCTGTGTTAGGGTTTCGAAAAGAAAATTATCAATGCGACTGATACTTTCTGTTTGGCTTCGAGGGGCGCTGCCCCTCGACCCCGCCCAGGGACACTGCCTATAGTTCGTATGCGTACGCCCTATAGCTCGTTACCGTGACATTAAAAATGTCAATATATATTTATTTGTTATAATATGTTTGTGTAAAATATATTATAATTGTTGATGTCTTTGCATGGTGCATAGCATGGCCTCAGGACCTATGTGATTGACTTAGTCATATTTTTGTTTTGGGTTATTATGGCCTGCGTGCCGCTGTAGTTTTTGTTGTATTTTATTATACAAGTAGTTAGGTTTTTCTTTGTTATTGTAATAAATGAAGAATCAAGCTACAAAATGGTGATGGCGACACACACCAAGGACGAGTGGATTCCATGGAGATGGAGGCACGGGCTCAAGACAAGAAGATATGTATCATTGCAAATATTGTAATAGGAAGTCTTTCACATAGGGTTTCCTTTATGATCTTCATCTGGTCTCATGAAGATCATATTTAGTTTGGTCATGCTATGTCACGTTTACATATTTATCATTTTGTATGAGATGCGTGGATGATATATTATATATGCATATAGGATGCTACGATATAATGATATGCAATGCAAGACATAAACTAAGTTGAACCCTCATTAATAATTTAAGTCTTGATGCCATCCATGTCTTAAACACCTATTAAAACTGGGATTGTATTAAAGTAGGTATTGCCAAAGCAATGTGCTTTAAACATTCCTAGCTACGTAGGATGAGTAATAGTGCTACTCATATGTTTAAAATTGGTTAGACTTAATTGGGCTATCAAAACGGTTTTGGGCCCAAGGCATTAGATGGAATCTAACATACAATGATATATGATTTCATTATTTCATAAATTCTAAGAGTTACATGAGATGTAATTGGTAAAGATGTTATCTACCTAAATAACTTAATTTTAAGCGTCATGCCAAAGCTGAGTTTAGAATTAAGTCAAATATGGATCTTAGCTCACTAAAATATTTCTTTTGAGGGTTATATTTTAGTGGGAGTTTTATAAATTTTAACCTCATTATTAATAAAGTGTTACTTTGCATGTTTTGTAGATCATAAATGGCTACTAATAACAATTCCACCTTATCGCTGCGATCTATCCTTGAGAAGGAAAAACTAAAAGAATGTGGGACTAATTTTGTTGACTGGTTTCGAAACTTGAGAATTGTTCTCAAGCAAGAAAAGAAGTCCCACGTGCTCGATGACCCTGTCCCTGAACCCCCTCCTGCTGATGCTTCTGTTGCTGTTAAGAACAAGTATAAGAAGCATGTTGAAGATTCCAATGACATAGGATGTCTAATGTTGGCAACTATGTGTCCAGGACTTCAGAAAGACCTGAACACTTAGAAGCTTATGAGATGGGTGTGCATCTCAAATAAGCTTTCCAACAACAGGCTAGGCAGGATAGGTTCGACACCGCTGTTGCACTTTTTGACTGTAAGATGTCTGAAGATGAATCTGTTAGCGCTCATGTTCTGAAGATGAAAGGCTATATAGATCACCTTGCAAAACTTGGATATCCCCTGAGTTTGGAACTCGCCACGGATTTGATCCTACACTCTTTGCCTAGCAGTTTTTCTCAGTTCGTCATGAACTACAATATGAATAATATGGAAAAGTCCATTCCTGAGCTACATGGTATGCTCAAAACTGCTGAGGGGAATATCAAGAAGCCTACCCATGTATTGAGTGTCAATACCAAGCTAATGAAAAGGAAATCTAAAGGCAAGGGTAAGGCTAAAAGTGCAAAGGGTGCAAAAGGGGCAAAGGGTCAAGCTAAACCGAAACCTGGTCCCAAGGCAAAGGTTCCTAAGGAAGGAACTTGTTTCCATTGCAACAAGCCTGAGCATTGGAAAAGAAATTGTGATGTTTATTTGGAGGAGTTGAAGAAGCTGAAGGGTAGTACGACTACATCTTCAGGTATTTATGCTATATAAATTAATTTATCTACTTCTTCTTCCTGGGTATTAGATACTGGATGTGGATCTCATATTTGTACAAATATGCAGGGGCTAAAAAGGAGTAGGATGCTGAAGAAGGGCGAGGTGGACCTACGTGTTGGCAATAGAGCAAGAGTTGCTGCTATAGCTGTAGGGACCTATGAGCTTGTCTTGCCCAATGGGCTTTTGTTAGTTTTAAACAATTGCTTTTATGTTCCTACTATGATTAGGAATCTTATTTCAGTGTCTGTTTTGGATGATGAAGGTTATTCATTTTTAATTAAAAATAAGAAGTGTTCTATTTTTGATAAAAATGACTTGCTTTATTGTATTGCAAGTAGTTATAATGGCATTTATGTCCTTAACCTTGATGATTCCAATGACGGTAATATTTATAACATATCTTCAAAGAGAACTAAGCCAAATGAACTAAACCCTGCATATTTATGGCATTGTCGCCTTAGCCATATAAATGAGAAGCGCGTATCTAAACTCCATCAAGATGGATTATTAGATTCATTTGATTTTGAATCATTTAAAAATTGCGAGTCTTGTTTGCTTGGAAAGATGACAAAGACTCCTTTTACTGGACATAGTGAAAGGGCTAATGACTTATTGGGCTTAGTACATACAGATGTATGCGGCCCAATCAGCATTAGTGCCAGGGGAGGATTTCAGTATTTCATTACTTTTACTGATGCTTTCAGTAGGTATGGCTATGTCTACCTAATGAAACATAAGCATGAGTCTTTTGAAATGTTTAGAACTTTTCAAAATGAAGTACAAAATCAACTTGGTAAGACAATTAAAACCCTTCGATCAGATCGAGGTGGTGAATATTTGAGCCAAGAATTTGACCAACATCTAAGAAATTGTGGAATCGTTTCACAGTTGACTCCTCCAGGAACTCCACAATGGAATGGTGTTTCTGAAAGGAGAAATCGGACTTTATTGGATATGGTTCGATCTATGATATGTCAAGTAGATCTTCCTTTTTATCCTTTTAGGGTTATGCCTTGGAGACAGCTGCATTCATTTTGAACCGTGTACCATCTAAAGCGGTTGAAAAGACACCATATGAGATGTGGACTGGTAAGAGACCCAGTTTGTCTTTTCTTAAGATTTGGGGTTGTGAAGCTTATGTGAAAAGATTAATGTCAGATAAGCTAGCTCCAAAATCTATCAAATGTATTTTTGTGGGGTATCCTAAAGAAACTAAAGGGTACTATTTCTATATTCCCTCAGAGAACAAAGTGTTTGTTGCTCGAAATGGAGTCTTTTTGGAAAAGGAGTTTCTCTCCAAGAGAACAAGTGGGAGTATAGTACAACTTGAGGAAACTCAAGTTCCACAAGATATCGTTGAACCGTCTTTAGAGACGATTTCAGAACCACAAATAGTTGTGGAGCCTGAAAATGTAACACAAGTCCAACACAGATCTGATAGGATACATCGTCAGCCAGAGAGATATGGATTTCTTGTGACTGATGATAGTCAAGTTATGCTCATAGATCAAGATGAGCCTACTACCTATCAAGAAGCTGTGTCAGGTCCAGATTCAGATAAATGGCTTGGAGCCATGAATTCTGAGATGCAATCCATGTTTGATAACCAAGTTTGGTCTTTAATTGATCCTCCAGAGGGTATTAAGACTATTGGTTGCAAATGGGTTTTCAAGAAGAAAACTGACATGGATGGAAATGTGCAAACCTACAAAGCAAGGTTTGTGCTAAAGGTTTCAAGCAAACTCATGGTATAGACTATGATGAAACCTTTTCACCAGTAGCTATGCTTAAGTCTATTCGAATTCTCCTTGCCATTGCAGCATACTATGATTATGAGATATGACAAATGGATGTCAAAACTGCTTTCCTTAATGGAAATTTACTCGAAGATGTGTACATGACACAACCTGAGGGTTTTGTAAATCCTGAGAATTCAAAGAAGGTTTGCAAGCTTCAAAGGTCCATCTATGGATTGAAGCAAGCATCTCGAAGCTGGAATCTTCGTTTTGATGAAACAGTTAAGAACTTTGGTTTCATCAAGAATGAAGATGAACCTTGTGTTTACAAGATGATTAGTGGGAGTGCAGTAGTGTTTCTGTCTTATATGTGGATGACATATTACTTATTGGGAATGATATCCCTACCTTGCAAAAGGTTAAGGCTTGGTTAGGGAATTCATTTTCAATGAAGGACTTGGGTGAGGCTACCTATATCCTTGGTATCAAGATCTATAGAGATAGATCTAAAAGGATAATAGGCTTGAGTCAGAGTACATACATAGATAAAATGTTGAAAAGGTTCAACATGCAAGAGTCCAAGAAAGGATTCCTGCCTATGTCTCATGGCATTCATCTTAGCAAGAATCAATGTCCTCAGACATCTGATGAGCGAGATCGAATGAATAAAATTCCTTATGCTTCTGCTATAGGATCGATCATGTATGCCATGTTATGTACTAGACCAGATGTCTCATATCCATTGAGCACAACAAGTAGATATCAAGCTGACCCTGGTGAAGGTCACTGGACAGCTGTCAAGAATATTCTTAAGTACCTCAGAAGGACTAAAGATGTATTCTTGGTTTATGGAGGTTTGGATGACGAGTTAGTTGTAAATGGTTACACAGATGCTAGCTTCCAAACCGACATAGATGATTTCAGGTCGCAGTCCGGTTTTGTATTCACATTGAATGGTGGAGCTGTTAGTTGGAAGAGTTCAAAACAAAGCACTGTGGCTGATTCTACAACAGAGGCTGAGTATATAGCAGCATCAGATGAAGCTAAAGAAGCAGTTTGGTTGAAGAAGTTCATCACTGAGTTAGGAGTGGTACCTAGCATTGCAAATCCTGTGGATATTTATTGTGACAACAATGGTGCCATAGCACAAGCAAAAGAGCCTAGGTCTCATCAGAGATCTAAACATATACTCAGACGCTGCCATCTCATTCGAGACATCATCGATAGAGCAGATGTCAAGATATGCAAAGTTGACACAAACGATAACATAGCGGATCCATTGACTAAGCCTCTCTCACGGGTCAAGCATGATCAGCACACTAGATCTATGGGTCTCAGATATTTGTAGGCCTAGTGCAAGTGGGAGATTGTTAGTGTATGTGCCCTAGGCCATGATTTGGATATTTATGTTATGTATTTATTATTAATAAAAGAGGTTTTATTATCATTATTGTTGGTTAGTATGTTACACAATTTTGATATATGTCTCTGATTCATTATTGTTATGGAGATAAAATAATTTATAATCAGTATGAGTATTGATTTGATAATCATGAGATGATTATGTGTATGGTGATACGAATCAATCTCATAGATACTTGTTAGAGAACAGTGTATTGGATAGACCCATCATGAGATTGCTACATAGATTAGCGTCATAAGTAAATCTCATGATAGTCATGTTTTAATCCTTTGACTTGAGATTGTCATAGTTTCCAACATAAGGACTATTATATTTTGACATGATCAAACGTTATCCGTAACTGGATAATAATAAAGGTCATGATTGAACGTGATAGAAATTATGTAGAGGATATTGAACAATCAAGATAGAATTTGTCCCTCTCTTTTGAGAGAGATATCTTTGGGCCCCTCGATTAGTGAGACTGTGAAATGCATGGCCGTGCTCAAATGAATTGATAGTGTGATCAATATCATTTGTTTTATCAGTCTACTTAGAGATCGAGTAATCATATGTTTGAACTATATAAGTATGACGCTGACCATGACTTATGTTCAAACTAGATATCGTGTGACAAAGGGATTAATGCATGTACTATTATTAGGCTAGTTGGACTTTACTCGTATTAATTGGGTAGTTATAATGCCTTGCTAGAGGCCAATTACGACTTGTTGGTTTAATAGAGATTTAATCAACTGCCAATTAATATGGGCCTATCGGGTCACACACAAGAATGCATAAGGCTGAGATTAATAATATTAATAATATTAATATTGGATATTAATTATTATTATTATTATTATCGTTTTAATATTAATAATATTAATATTGGATATTAATTATTATTAATATTATTATTTTCGTTTTTGTGGTTATATGTATATAGATATATATATGCTGTCAGATAATAATGAGAGAATCCATATCTGATATGGATTTTGAATATCCTAACAGAATCCATATCTGATATGGATTTTGATTGGCATCAATGAAACCGATTATGACTCGGTTTTTAATATCCATAAATGCGTATATATATATCTATGTATCTCGTACATAGAGATATACGAAATACACACGAAAACAACAGAAACCCTAGAATCGTTTTTGTGAAAAACGAGTTCTTTAGCCGCGCCGTTTGAAGAGCTAGCACTCCGGGCGGAAGCGTTCGTGTGGATACCGACGGAGGGTGTTCGTGATTTCGCACCTCTTCCATCTGCAGACTTCGAATCTACAGAGGTAGTTTTTGATTTCTTTTGTCGAATTAAACGAACAACATGGATCCTTGGTAGGAAATCGGAGATCAAGTTTTGTTTTCCGCTGCGCGTTTGGCAGTGATCTCGGTTGATTTCCTAAGACTGTCTTCATTTTTTAATTTGACCAAACACCTAGAGAGCGAGCTCCATGGCTCGTTTCAAGTATGGAACTCGCTCCCATGCTCGTTTCAAGTATGGAACTCGCTCCCATGCTCGTTTCAAGTATTCCACTCGCTCCCTATTCCACTTGCTTCCTTGTGAGCTCTCTCAAACCTACATATCTTGATGTTGATTCAGTCTCCTTTCTCATCACTGATTTTCTTTTCTTAGGTCGTTAGCTCTCTCAAAATGGAAGGTGTTTCCACTTGCTCCTTTCTCATCTAGCTCACGATTGAATAAGATAAAGTTTCTTCCTTGTGAGTTCTCT
>AP025055.1:23342877-23719208 GCA_036186865.1 Eustoma russellianum
TGACATTTCTTTATCTAACTTTCATTTTTTAGTGTTTTCTTTGTTCTCTTATTTGGATTGAAAGAAAGCTTCTCTTTAGTTCCAGCTCGCTCTCTAGGCTCGTCCGCTCGCTTTCTTCCTTTTTCGACTCTTAACCAGGGAAGCGCCTTTCCAAAGGAAGCCTTTAAGGAGGCAGGAGTTCTAGAACAAGAGAAGACAGACCGATTTACACTATTTCCTAAAAGAGAGAGTTGGACTTCCGACTCAGAGATAGAGAGATAGAAACCTAGGCCGTCAAGGTCAATGAAGAGAAAGTCTACTTTTGAATCATAGCTACCAGCCTTTCTTTCTTATCTCAACGAGATTATTTGTTAGGGTGTCATTTTCATCCATTTGAATGACATAAAAGAAGTTAAAATCCACAAATTGCATTTGCTGTAAATTGCTGAAAAGAAAGAAAAAAGAAACGGAAGCGGGTGTTGAGCATCCGAATAGGAGATAGGATCCCCTCACCATAAGAGAGTGCGGTGACGCGTGACCGTGCGACACGTGACACTAAGGAGGGGTAGTAAGGCTAGATGCAGGTGACCATCATCTAGTCTCACCACTCTTTCTTGCTGTCACGTGTCGCGTGGTCACAAAGGGGTGAGGAAAGTGAGGGTGAGGAGATCCCAACCCGCGAATAGAAGATCTGATCTCCAAAAAGAATAGAAAAAAAGAGAAGCAGAAAAAGGAAAAAAGAAAGAGGAAAGAAAAAGCAAGAAAAAAAGGAAAATAAATAGGAAAAATAAAAATTTAAACTCTAAGTCAGCAGCATTCAGTGATGGCTGACACGTTTCAAAAGATTAATGCTTTTGTGCAATTAAAAAACAAATTACCGGTGCATTAGTTTTTTACGTTTGTGCAGAGTTCGGAGAGGGAACGATCTGATGAACGTAGTTTTATCTACACTTTTTTGTGTGTGTAAGAGACTGTTTCTGTGGTTCAAACTTGTGATCTCAACTAATGACAAAAATTATGATATTCTTACACTTTATCTTAACAAACTCTTTTATATCATCATCATCCGTACCCAATATATCCCAACGACCGTAAAAGCTATCGTTACTCTTTTATATGATATAACTATATAACTTTATTAAACAACAAAAAGGCATACGTGACTCTTACACGTAACAATATAATCACAATGTAATTACACAGTGTAAAATGAGACACGTGAAGACAAATAAAGGAGAAAATACAAATAAAAGACAAAATCTGATCGCAATGGTAAAATGATAAGTTGGTAAAGGCGCATGATAAAATCTCTCATCAAAACATAAAAAATAAAAAATTGTGGAGATCGTGGGTCGGTTAGCGCCAGCACCTGCGTAAGCAATTGGAAGGCAGAGGACAGACCGCTACCCTTCATTTGAGAGTACTATAAACAAAAATCAAATTTTACCATATACAAGGCGATATATCTCGTAGAAGCAGCAGTTCATACTTTTCTTTCCGATTCAAAATATTGAAAAATCAAAAGGTACATATGCAATTTGTTGATTACATTTTAAAATTCTGTTTCTACGTTCTAGTGTTCAATTACCGCTGCCTTGAAAGGCAAGATTTTCTGCTTCCTTTTTTTTTTGTAATTACAAGATTTTCTGCTTCAATTACGATTAATCTCAATGCCAGCTGAATTTCTTTTTCTGTTCTCATGTTTTGTTTTTTGTTTTTAATGTACTCAGTTCTTCAGTTCTTAGATTATTTTCATTTTCAAAAATAAATTTCATTATCTGTCATATGGAAACTGTGTTTCTAACAGATAGGTAAACTTACATAACTCGATCATTTCATACCTCGCTATAAGCGTAAGCCTGCAATGTTGATGTTGTACTAAATTCTGAGATTCTAGTGTTGTTGTTGTTGTTGTCTGTGTGATCAGTTCGAATTTTTGTTATTTGTGGAAAATCAGTTGAAAGATCGGCAGTCAGTTTGAATTTTTCTTCCTTTTGTCCCTTGGGCAATCACTTTTTTTTTTTTTTTGCGTGGTTGTTTTCAATCATTCAGAGATGGATATTATGCTCAAAACAATTAGAGGAAGTGAGATATAATGATTATTAGTGAATGTTGAGACCATTTAATGATGTTTCAGTTTGATGTTTAAAGCATTGGTAAGTCTTGGAACTGGAACTGGGTGTTTCCTCTTTGTTCTTCTTGTGATTGGAATGGCCTGTTGTATGGGCACCAGGAATAGCTGGATGCTATTGAATCTGCGGCTTTTCAATAGCTGCTGAGGAGCCAATATGGAAATATTTTAGCAGCTAATCATTGAAATGGGTAATAAGAGAAAATTATATTACTAACTTATTGTCCTCTAGGTTATTTCATTTCTGTCAAAATTTCAAACGGCCTGCTATGTTTTGCTAAATACTCTTGAGGCTGATAATTCTGGGTTTGATTGGATTTTTGTGGATTTGCTGCACAAGAGTAAAAGCTTGCGGTTTGACATTTTAGGCATGGCTTCCGGTCATTATTCTGCTTATTGATTTATGAGCTAAACATCGACTCTTTGAAATCTAAAGAGGAAACTCTTGCAGACATTGCCTGGTGGATATGGATCTTTGTATTTGCAAGCATGGAATTTTTGCCTTGATGACTCCACCACCAGCATGGAAAAAGTATAACACTGGAAACAGTTTAGAAATGTAGCAAAAACATTTTAGAATAATGTTAATTCGAACTTACAAAGAATAGAACATTTTAGAATAGAACTTTTCTATTGTTTACTCTATGCTTTGCTTTGTTGCCTTGGAGCTCTCTTAAGTTGACTAGTATAATGAGATTAAGATGAGAAGAGCTTCTCTTGCTCACCTGCATGTTTTCTATAGTAAACTAGTCAACGCTGCCATAGAATTTTATTGTCTACACGCTCTGAGTATAGTCCAAATTTACAGCATTTACAAGAGTATTTGGCCAATAACTTTGATTGGAAAAGGGAAGTGAAAAAGGGAAAGTGTTTTAGTTATTCCTATCATCAAAGTTCAGGGAATATTTGTGGAAGAGACAGCTGTGCATGTCTGTTGAAATATACGGCTTTGTGTATAGGACTATTCTTTAGCATAGAGTATTTTAGTATAGTTTTATTGTGTATAGATACGGTATATATTGTAAGTGTTTTTGACATTATTATCGTTGGTAACAATGTTACCGTTGGAACTCTGCCAAGTATAAAAGGGCAGCATATTGTAAATATAACATTTTTAATACACTGAAATTATTGTTTCAGTTTCTCATTCAAGTGGTCTTACTTGTAATTGTTGGTTCTATCTCATACATTGAATTTGTTCATGGTATCAGAGACATATATTGGACATCTTATTTGATCTTTATACTCGTTTGTTAAAGAAAGGAATAAGAAGAGTTATCTTCTGTGATTCAAGTTCATTTACTTCTTCACAACTCAATCTGCAGTTTCCTAGTTACTCCAAGAATATATCCAATGTTGGATACTCAATAAGAGCTTAAGTCTTCTTGTTCAGGAGTGAGGAAGTTGATTTCAGAAACTCGTTAATAAACGAGCAGAACAAAGAAGAAGAATTAGCAGAAAAAAAAGAAAAGGCAGGAAGTAACGTCAAGTGTTGTATCTCCTCCTCTTCTTCTTCAGAATCTGTAAAAGTTGATTTTTTCTGCTCTACAAAGTTTTATTTGTTCACTTTCTCGTTTTATTTTATCCAGAAGCCTTTGTTATAATATTCTTCCTATAAACCATCGACAGGTGTCCCACTACAACAAAAATTAATATCTCAGTTTTTTTCCCGCTACTGCCTCTATATCCAATCACAACTTTACATCTGTCCCACTAAATTGTACAAATCGCCGACTGAGAGGCTTCTGGAACAAGCCTCGGTATTATCTCATTTTTTATTATTTTCTGTTCAAATCTTTGCATGCAAGCTTCCACGTTACACTTCCCAAGCTTTACACATTTCTTGGTGAAAGATAAAGGCGTACGATAGCCTCCACAACGTCAAAACAAAATCTACTTTTATCATAACAAATTTTCTAACTTGTCATTCCATCAAAAAGCAGAATTGACATTTTGCTCTCCCTATATTCCTCACTTCACTGTTTTCAATCATATCTTTCTTCGTCTTCTATACCTTGCCTCTGCGTTTGTCCTTCATTCTTGAAAATCTTTTATTCACAAACCTTGAACACCACTAATGGCGGAACCATCATCATCAATCGATACCTCCACTCCTCAGACTCAAACTGAGGAAAGTCCTGCCCAAATCTCACTTCCCAGTTCTGTGGATGAAAATCCAATTATGATAACCAATCATAAGTTGTCTGGCTCAAATTATTTGTCCTGGAGTAAAGCTGTAGAGATGTTTGTTGTGGGAAGAGGGAAAGATGACTATCTATACGATGACATTGTTGTTCCTCTTCCTACAGACCCTAAGTTTAGACAATGGAGATCTGAGAACTCCATGGTAATGTCATGGCTTATCAGCTCCATGCATCCTGAAATTGGAGATAATTTCATGCTATATTCTACTGCTTCTGAGATCTGGAAGGCTGCAAAAGAACTTTACTCTAAAAAGGATAATATAGCAGATATATATGAGTTTGAAGCAAAGGTTTTAGAGATTCGCCAAGGGGACAACTCTGTGAGCATATTACTCACAACGAACTAAACTCTGGCAACAAATTGATATCTTTGAAGAAATTACTTGGACCTCACATGCAGATGATCTTAGTTTCAAACAATTTATTGAGGTCAAGAGAATCTTCAGGTTTCTAAATGGACTTAACAAGGAGTTAGATTCTGTACGAAGTAGGATACTAGGGATGAAACATCTACCTAGTCTTAATACTGTTTTTTCTGAAATTAGGCATGAGGAAAATAGAATTAAAGTCATGATGGGTAGTCAATCAGGACCAAATCTTGAAAGTTCTTGTCTCATTTCCACTAATACTGAGTCATCTCTAGCCGTGCAAATCTCTGGGGCTACAGGGTGTACTGCAAAACATTTTCATAGTGGTGGATCTGGAAAGTATAGACCACCACTTCCTGTGTGCAAGTTTTGTAAGAAACCGGGTCATAGAGTGGAGGAATGTTACAAGCTTCAAAGGATCAAACAACAACAACAACAACAAAATCAAGGTCAAAGTCAATCCTTCTCTTACAATAACAAACTTCCTTAGCATTCTCATAGACCACAGCAACACAATGCCACCCAACTGGGGACAAAACCAAAACCAAATGTATACTCCTCGTTCTCTCCTAATTGGGGATGTTCAAAGGGTAGTTTTGCTAACACTGTAAACTTCACCAGTCCAAATGAGTCACAATTACCTACACAGGGTCAGGTTGAGGCACTCCTGCAGCTATTATCAAGCAGACAGACTGCTGACATCTCTCAATTCATGGGATCTGAGCAATCTCACTCGGACAATATACATGCTACAATGGCCTCTTCAGGTACACAGTCTAATGGGATGAAAGATTCATGGATTATAGATTCAGGAGCCTCAGACCATATGACTTTTATGTTCTCTATTTTATGTTCATATACAGCATTTCCAACTCCTAAGTTTGTTAAAATTGCAAGTGGAGGAAATCTTCTGGTTTTAGGAACAGGCACAGTTTACCCAACTCCAAAGATAGTGTTGCACAAAGTCCTATATATACCTAAACTGAACTTCCATCTGATCTCAATTGGAAAACTAACTATGGATAATGATTGTTTAGCATTGTTCTCATCCTCTACGTGCTGGTTTCTGCAGAAAGCTATGTTGAAGATGATTGGCAATGCTAACAAACTAAAAGGGCTTTACATCATCAAGTCACAAGATAGGGAACATGACTTGGATGCTTGTAATAGGCATAAGAAGTTATTTTGTAATAGAATTGGTACCAAAACTGTAGGTAATGATTCCTCTATGGCTTCATTCTCTAGTTTTAGAACTAATTCTGTTTTTAAGTCCAAACACCAGGACTTTGTTTTGCTATGACACAATAGGTTGGGACATCCCAACTTTATGTATCTCAAGAAATTAATGCCAGAATTGTTTGTTGGTATGGATATTCAGTCTCTCAGTTGTGAAACATGTATCCTTGCAAAACAGACTAGAGTAAGCTATCTACCCAAAGGATATGAATCCAGCTCCCCGTTTAATTTGGTACATACAGACATATGGGGGCCATCTAGGATGGCTACCTTGAATGGAGCTAAGTGGTTTATAACATTTGTGGATGATCATACAAGAGTGACCTGGACTTAATGAAAAACAAGTTAGAAGTTGGGAGAATCTTTAGAGCTTTCATTAGCCTTATAAAAAACCAGTTTAATATCAATATAAAGGTACTTAAGAGTGACAATGGGTCTGAGTATCTTGGTGGAGACATAAAGGAATATTTGATAAGTGAAGGGATCCATCACCAAACATCATGTGTCTACACTCCACAACAAAATGGAGTGGCTGAGAGGAAAAATAGGCATCTACTTGAGGTTACTCGATCTATTATGTTTGCAATGAATGTTCCAAAGTTTTTTTTGGGGAGAAGCCCTTCTTACAGCAACATATTTAATAAACCGTATGCCTTCACGAATGTTATCCTGTAATTCTCCTCAACAGATTCTGGTTAACTGGTATCCTGATTCAAAGTTGTTTTCTATGTTACCTTTCAAAACATTTGGCTGTGTTGTATATCTTTATGTACCACTTCATCTCCGCACTAAATTGGATAGAAAAACTGTTAAATGTATATTCTTAGGATATTCAAGTACTCAAAAAGGTTATAAATGCTACTGTCCACTAACTAAGAAAATGTTTGTATCTCTGGATGTATTGTTTGATGAACAACATGCATTTTATAATGCTGGCCCAGAAATCATAAACTCTGCACCTGACCTACAGAGTTACTGGAGTATTCTTGATGTAGCAACTATTGGTTTGCCTAATTACCCTGTTAATGATCTAGATGCAATTGAGCATCAAGATAACAGTGCAGGAAATATTCCAGAACAGGACACTGGATCAGCTGGACCACTTCCTGGAATCTCTGGACATCAACCAGAAACTGTAGGAAGTAGACCAGAGCTGCCTATCACTAGAGTTTACACCAGACGCAACAATAATCCAGGAGGCTTACAGGTATTGTCTAGTGATAACAATGGTGCTGTCTTGCCAACACATACGGACAATCTGCCCATTGCCCTCAGGAAGGGGATCTGTGAGGGCACTAAACATCCTCTATATACATTTCTTGCGTATGATCGTTTAGGATGTAAATTGCATGCTTTTACAAGTAGTCTTGATAAACAGTGCTATAGAAGAAGCCCTAACTCATACATCCTGGAGGATGGCATTAAATGATGAACTAACAACATTGATTAAAAACAGAACATGGGATATAGTACCACTAAAACTTGGAATTAAAACAGTAGGGTGCAAGTGGGTATTTTCTGTAAAGTATAATACGGATGGTACGGTTAACAGACATAAAGCTAGATTGGTAGCAAAAGGTTTTACACAAACCTATGGAATTGATTATATTGACACATTTGCTCCAGTGGCAAAATTGAATACCATACGAGTTATTTTTTCCTTAGCAGTTAATCTTGATTGGCCTTTAATTCAATTAGATGTTAAGAATGCTTTTTTGAATGGTGATTTAAAAGAAGAGGTTTATATGGATATCCCACCAGGTTTGAACAATGGGACTGCTGGATATAGACCTTTGGTGTGCAAACTTAGAAAATCTTTATATGGGTTGAAACAATCTCCAAGGGCATGGTTTAAACGTTTTACATCAGCTGTTGTTAAATATGGATTTACGCAGACTCAAAGTGATCATACATTGTTTGTTTATTTTTCAGATTCCTCTACCTTTACTATACTTGTTGTATATGTGGATGACATTATACTTACAGGAAATGATCAGAATGGAATAGAAAGGATTAAAAGGCAGTTGTCCATAGAATTTGAAGTAAAAAATCTAGAAAAACTACGTTATTTCTTAGGAATGGAGGTGGCGAGAAATAATAATGGCATGTGCATCTCACAGAGAAAATACATATTAGATTTACTGAATGAAACTGGAATTTTGGGTTGTAAACCTGCTATTACACCCATAGAACCAGGATATAAACCCAAGGAAAGCTGGGATAATACTCCGACCGGCAAACTCAGACATCAACAGTTAGTAGGTAAACTTATTTACTTATCACACACACGACCTGATATTTGCTATGCAGTTAGTTTTGTTTCACAGTTTATGCATGATCCTACTAATGAGCATTTAAAGGCTGCTTTAAGAATTCTTAGGTACTTGAAGGCTGAACCGAGACAAGGTTTGTATTTCACAAAAAATTCTGATAGGCAGTTAATTGTATATACTGACGCTGACTGGGCAGGATCAAAGATAGATATGCGTTCTACACCAGGATACGGGACATTCTTATGGGGAAACTTAATAACTTGGAAAAGTAAGAAGCAAGCAGTGGTTTCAAGAAGTAGCGCAGAGGCTGAATTGAGTGCTCTTGCACTTGGACTTTGCGAAGGATTATGGATAAGAAGATTGCTTGGAGAACTAAGGCAGGATGTACGTTTACCCATTCGTATTTATTGTGACAACATCTCTTCTATCAACATGGCTGAGAATCCTATTCAACATGATAAATCCAAGCATGTTGAGATAGATAGACATTTTATTCGAGAAAAGATTGAAGACAACACAATTAAGATTGAGCATATCTCTTCCAGCAGTCAAGTAGCAGATATTTTCACCAAACCTGTCTCTACATGTATTTTTCTCAAATTAGTTGACAAGCTTGGTTGCATAAACATATACACCAAGCTTGAGGGGGAGTGTTGAAATATACGGCTTTGTGTATAGGACTATTCTTTAGCATAGAGTATTTTAGTATAGTTTTATTGTGTATAGATACGGTATATATTGTAAGTGTTTTTGACATTATTACCGTTGGTAACAATGTTACCGTTGGAACTCTGCCAAGTATAAAAGGGCAGCATATTGTAAATATAACAGTTTTAATACACTAAAATTATTGTTTCAGTTTCTCATTCAAGTGTTCTTACTTGTAATTGTTGGTTCTATCTCATACATTGAATTTGTTCAATGTCTCATTGATTATGTCATGACTAGCATTCTATTCCTTGTGCCCAGCCTGAGTGAAGAAAACAGATGAAAGCACTATCTCTCTGATTAACAATTTGTTGGCAATTTGTTTTTGTTCATGGTTTTCATAGTGCAGATTGGAAGTCCGTCTAGAGTCGTAAGAGCTTCAGATGCCTTGCATGCGATGTTTTGCGACCAAACTATGTTCTTCATTTTTCGATCTCTATTGAGTTATAGGAATCAAAACACTATTAAATTTATGCCTAGACTAGATCCTTCTGAACTTCAATGTTTTGTGATGTATTTAATTGGTGCACCACCGGTGGAGAATTAATTTTGAAATCCCTTAATACAAGTGAGGAAGAAGTAAGCTTCTTTATGGCAGAATTGAAGTGTTTAATCCATCTAATTTGGTTTGAAAAGACGCTATTTTTTACCTAGCTTGAGAAAGAAATGGCCTTGCATTTAGTTCCTAGATGTATCCTTTTCTCACTCATGCTAGCTTCATTTTAGGATATGTACATTCCACATAAACTTTCATTACGTCTATTCTTCAAACTTCTGCATTAGAACTTCCGCTTTTAGGTATTGTTTTAGTGACTTAATGATTGTCAGTGTAATATTTTGTTTGAAGTGAAGAAATTTCCACAATCAAACAAAGAAATATATGGAAGACAGTTTTAAAGCAGTCATTTTCTCCAAAGCCTTTCCATCCTATGGCTTATTTAGAAAGTTGGAATCCTGGAAGATAGAAAAATTTCCTAAACCCAGTTAGATAAATCAAGTTGTGAGCTGAAGTGGGCAGTCTTTGGAGTCTGCGTCATCAAAGGATTTGACAAGAGGAAATTTACTAACCCATATGTTCTCTCTGTATTTTCATCATACAACGGTTTAAGAATCTTTACTGTGCACACTGTTTTATGTTGTTCTTGAAGAAGTTGAGTGTAGAAACTAAGTCTCAGCCGAGCTGGTGAACTGCCGAGCTGAGCTGGGGTCAGGTCGGCTAAACAGACGAGAGAAGACAAAATAGCCGTGCGGAACTGAAGTGTAGCTGAGGCGAAGCACGGAACAAAGAAAAGATCAAGTATGGCTGTGCTGATCTGAAGAAGCTGAAGAGCTGAGGTGAAGCACAGAACTAAGGTATGCTTGGAAATTATGCTGAGCTGAGGTTTACGAAGTGAAGCGCCAGCTGAGGCCGACCTACCATGCTTATTGTAAATATTACTTAGAATTATTTTTCTGTACAGAGCAGAGCTGCTTTGGTAACTAGCCGTTACCACAGCCGTTAGAACTTACAGTAGATTGACTGCGATAGCTGAAAGCGACAGCTGCAGAAAGTCAAATAGCCGTTGAATATATTTTTCAACCCTATAAAAGGGGAACAACCGTGTAAATTAACTCTTATTTGAATGGAAGTTTAATTCCTTCAATCTCGAAATGGTATCAGAGCTCCTCTGATTCAAAAAACACCTGCAATATCATACTCTGTTTCTGCATCTTCAATTTTTTTTGAAAAAAATGTCTACTTTATATACCCCTGCTGAATACACAGAAGCCACCTCTACCTCCAATTCTTCAGGAGTAGTGCGTGTTCTTCCTTCACTTACTGATGATTCTTCTGTATCCATTACCAGCCACAAACTAAATGGAGATAACTACCTCTCATGGTCTCAAGGGGTAGAGATGCATATCACTGGTAAGGGTAAAGAAGAATACTTATATGGAACAGTTCCTGTTCCATCAGAAACAGATGCAAACTTTCGACTGTGGAAGTCGGAGAACAACATGATAATGTCCTGGTTGATACGTTCTATGCAGCTAGACATTTCCAATGATTTCATGATGTATAATACTGCAACAGAGATCTAGGCTGCAGTCAAGGAAATGTATTCCAAACAAGACAACATCTCAGAGTTATATGAAATCAGACTCATCTTCATGAGCTGAAACAAGAGAATCTTGTTGTCCACAAATAATGCACCCTTCTGACGAAAGCATGGCAGCAGATTGACACATTAAAAGCATATCAGTGGTCCTGTACTACTGATGCTGCACTCTTCAAAGAAATAACAGAAAGGAAGCAAGTCTTTCATTTCCTTACTGGGTTGAATCCAGAATTTAACACTGCATGAAGTCGAATTCTGAGCACAAAACCACTGCAACCTCTGAAGGTTGCCTTCATAGAAATCAAACACGAAAAAAGCCAAAAGAAGGTAATGATGGGAGGATCTTCATCTTTTCACTTGGAGTCCTATGCATTGCACACTAAACAGCCAGCAGAAGTTTATGGGCTGGCTGTTAAATGACACTTTGCCTCTACTGGAGGTAAAGTGTGCAAATATTGTAAAAAGGAAGGTCATACAGTCGATGACTGTTGGAAAGTACAGGCAAAGCTGGCCAGAGAAGGAAAACCTCATTTAAAGCCCAGCAATGCCCCATGGAGGCCACAGCAGAGAACACATACTGCGGGACAAAGTGCTGCACACCAGGTAGCAGCACAAATCAACTAGAAGCAGCTCGGCCAAACACAAACCACCTAAGCTCGGCTTCAGGAGCAGATGCTGAGGTTGTGACAAAGGATCAGATTGCCACCCTGATCAACTTGCTGAGCAGACAAGGTGGCCGAGCTGACCTACACCAGGCCACTATGGCAGGCCAATACCAACCAAGCTCCAGCTGCTCATAGAAAAGTTAAAATTGCAAATGGAATTACCCTAAATGTTGTTGGGATAGGTTCTGCTATAATTAACAACATGATCACACTGAGAGGTGTCCTTCATGTCCCTAGTCTAAGCTTTAATCTGTTATCTATTAGCAAACTTACTAGGGATAATAACTGCTTAGCCTGCTTCTCATCCACGGAATGTTTTCAGGAAAACAAAGTGAAGGGTATGTTTGGTAGTACTAGGAATATAGCAGGCCTATATATACTAGAGTCAGAGAACAAGGCCTTCGTAAGCTCAGCCGAGCTGACAAGTGACCAAGACTCTAGTTTTTTGCACCTTAGAACTTCATGTATAGGGGAGATTTTATTATGGCATAACAGAATGGGTCATCCCAATTTTGTATATTTGAAACGTTTAATGCCAAAATTGTTTGGTTCAGTTGATCTGAAGAATATGAAGTGTGAAACTTGCCAACTAGCTAAGCACACTAAACAGAATTGCCAGCTAAAACATACGAGTCTTCAACTCCTTTTAATCTAGTTCACTCTGATATATGGGGACCATCTAAGGTAAATAACATCAATGGAGCAAGATGGTTCATAACATTTGTTGATGATCATACTAGAATAACATGAGTATACTTGCTGAAAAATAAAAATGAGGTCAGACAAGTATTGAAGAGATACGTATCACTATTTAATAATCAGTTTGGCTGTATGATTAAAACAATTAGGTCAGACAACGGAACTGAATATTTAGATCGAAATCTTCAAACATTTATGTATGAAAATGGTATTTATCACCAAACCTCTTGTACCTATATGCCTCAACAGAATGGAGTTGCTGAAAGTAAATATAGGCATCTGCTTGAAGTAACTCAAGCCCTCATGTTTAGCATGAATGTACCTAAGCAATACTGGGGTGAGACGCTTCTTACTGCTGCCTATCTTATAAATAGGATGCCATCTAGAGTATTGGGATTTAAAACTCCTAGAGAGGTACTCTTAAGTCATTACCCACATACTAAGCTACTCTCTGAGCTACCCTTCAAACTATTTGGGTACAACGTATGTTCTATTCAATCAGGCATTAGAGGAAAGTTAGATCCCAGTTCAGTAAAGTGCATCTTCTTAGGATATTCAGGATCACAAAAGGGTTACAAGTGTTATTGTCCAGTCAATAGAAGAATGTTTGTAACACTTGATGTTATTTTTGATGAAAGAAATGTATTTTACAGATCATCAACTGAGGTAACTGCTGAATACTGGACAATAATTGACAGTATACAGAAAGCAAACTCCAGTGCAGAACTATCCAGTCAGCCGAGCTCAGTAGCCCAACGGAGCTGCTTACCCCAGCTCGGCAGCCAATCCCCTCAAGTCGGCAATCCTAATTCCTAGCCTGTGCTTAATTCTCCTATAGTCTCCCATTTTCAGGAAGACCCAGAAAGCAGTAGCCGAGCTGAACTAATATCACCAACAGCAGAAGATCCAGAGTTGGGTCATGAAATCCAAATAGATAATAGACCAATTGCATTAAGAAAAGAAATACGGGAGTGCACTAAGAATCCTATCTGTACTAAATATCCAATAGATGAATACATCTCCTATAACAAATTGAATTCTAACTTTAAAACTTTTGTTTGCTCACTTGATGATAGGATTATTCACAAAAACCATAGGAGAAACACTAAGCCGACCTGCATGGCTAAAAGCAGTAAATGAAGAAATGAATGCTCTAATAAGGAATCAAACGTGGGAACTGACCCTCAACTCAGCATACATAAACCCTGTAGGATGCAGGTGGGTTTTCACCGATAAGTATAATAATGATAGAACAATAAATAAATATAAAGCGAGATTAGTAGTCAAAGGCTTCACACAGACATATGGAGTAGATTATTTGGAAACATTTGCGCCAATAGCTAAATTTTATACTATTCGAGTTATTTTCTCGATCGCAGTCAACCAGGACTGGGAGCTCTACCAGTTAGATGTTAAAAATGCTTTTCTAAATGGTGATCTAGCTGAGGAAGTATATATGAGTATTCCACCAGGATTTAATAATGAAACAAATAAGAATAAAGTATGCAAGCTAAAGAAGTCGCTATATGGGCTGAAGCAATCACCTCGGGCTTGGTTCAAAACTTTCACTAAGGCAGTAACCGACCTGAAATTTAGCCAGTCACAGTGATCACACACTGTTTACCAAAATTTCATCTAAGGGGGAGCTAACCATACTAATATTATATGTAGATGATATCTAATCACTAAAAATGATAACCTTGGTATAAGCAATATTAAGACAAAACTGTCTAAACAATTTGAAATGAAGGACCTCGGGAAGTTAAGATATTTCTGGGAATGGAAACTGCTAGATAAAGATGGGATGTTTATTTCACAAAGGAAATATATTCTTGATCTTCTTAAGGAAACTGGTCTGCATCCGAGCAAACACTCCAGTAGAACCTGGATATTAGCCAACTGATAAACTTAGTTATCAAAGACTAGTTGGAAAATTAATCTATCTTTCACACACTAGACCGGATATCTGCTATGCTGTCAGTTTTGTATCATAATATATGCACAATCCTACTAATGAGCATCTCCAAGCAGCTCTTAGAATTCTCAGGTACCTCAAGAATGCACCTGGTCAAGGACTAAGCTTCACGAAGAGCACAGATCGCAGCATTAAAATTTTTACGGATGCAGACTAGGCTCAATCCAGACCTGACATGAGTTCAACTACAGGATATGGAACATTTCTCTGGGGTAACTTAGTTACATGGAGAAGCAAAAAACAACCTGTAGTATCAAGGAGCAGCGCAGAAGCTGAGTTGAGAGCCCTTGCTTTAGGAATATGCAAAGGAGTTTGGGTCAAGAGAGTACTTGATGCTCTTCACATAAAAGCAGTTTCGCCAATCCAAATCTACTGCGATAGTGTCTCAGCGATAATCATGGCAGAGAATCGAGTTCACCACGACAAATCAAAACATGTAGAAATTGACAGACATTTCATCAAAGGAAAAATAGAAGACAACGAGATCAGACTAGTACGCATTTCTACCACGGACCAAATAGCTGACCTGCTCACAAAATCAGTCTCAACCCGTATCTTTCAACACTTGATGTCCAAGCTTGGTTGTATGAATATATACAACTAAGCTTGAGGGAGAGTGTAGAAACTAAGTCTCAGCTAAGCTAGTGAACTGCCGAGCTGAGCTGGGGTCTTAGCCGACCAGAGAAGACAGAGTAGCCGTGCAGAGCTGTAGTGTAGCTGAGGCGATGCATGGAACAAAGAAAAGATCAAGTATGGCTATGCTGAACTGAAAAAGCTGAAGAGATGAGGTGAAGTAAAGACCTAAGGTATGCCTGGAGACCATGTTGAGCTGAGGTTACAAAGTGAAGCACCAGCTGGGACCGACCTACCATGCTTATTGTAAATATTACTTAGAATTATTTTTCTGTACAGAGCAGAGCTGTCTTGGTAGCTAGCCGTTACCACCGCAGTTAGAACTTACAGTAAATTGACTGAGACAGCTGTAGAAAGTCAAATAGCCGTTAGAGTAGCCGTTGAAAATATTTTTCAATCCTATAAAAGGGGAACAACCTTGTAAATTAACTCTAACTTGAATGGAAGTTTAATTCCTCCAATCCTGACATTGAGGCCTAAAAGTTCCATTCGGTCGTAGATTTGAGATGATGGAACATTTCCACCTGCTCTGTCTTTCTCCTGCAGAATGCATCTTTTGAATAAGCTCATACTGTCGGTGCATTTTCTTTTTTCTTTTTTTTTCTTATTATATTTTTAATCTTCCTCTATTGCAGAACCCATTTTTGTCTTGCTCATGTCTGGTTCTTTCTCTTGTTTTTCTTTCCCTTGTTTTCTTGGTGTCTCTACGCGTCTGCTTCTCTCATGCTAGCGACAGATTGTTTGCACTATGGCCATTGGATTACATGATATGAATGCAATTTGACTTTTGATTCTCCACGCCCTCCTCTCTCTCGGGGGTTTCCTTGGCTCATTTTTTTTTAGCCTTCAAGTGTGTTCATTTAGTTGAGTTAAATCATCTTTTTTTTTTCTTTTTTTTTTTCATTTTCCATCTAAAGCTTTTTAAAACTTTGTAGGGCTCTTCACTATCATCTCCACATATAAGCTGTGTAGCATGAATATGCAGCAAGAGGACAGGCAGTTCTCAGTTATATGGAGAGGGAAGATCTTCAGTCTGAAGATGAATTCAAGTGATAATTTGAAGGCACTTGGGGACAAATTGCAAGCACTCACCGATGTCAAGACTGAGACGCTGAGACTCATTGTTCCAATGCATAAGAATTCCCAGTTGATATATCCTTTCTCAGAGGAGCACTCTCATGTTACTTTGGGAACTGCTTCCATTGATGAGGTCTGAAAGGCAATGTTTTCATCTACCTATTAATGTGATTGAATTATCAAAGTCATGTAACGTATACTTGAATGGTTTTAAAAATGTTTACTTCGTAGCTTATTAAATATTTAGTCTTTTTCCTGCAATATAAAAATGTTGACAAGGTAGATTTATTTGTTCTATAAGCGAAATAGTTTAGGTTGATCTTTTTTAGAAATCTATGTTTGAATATTAAAACACTGAAGTCTGGGTTTCATCTCATGCTAAGACTATATAAATAGTTCTCCTACACTACTGATAATAAAATTTCCTTTATAAGTGTCCAAAAGAAAGTGACCGAAGAAAAATTAACGTGTTTTGGTTGCTCTTTCTGGAAGAGAAGCTGTTGCTACTAAAACACACGGGCCCTATGTATATTTGCTGGCTAAGTAGTTAAGGGGGTAAAATCTGATCTCATAGAGCTCAGACGTTAGTCAAGTACAATGGTAATAGCTTTATGCTTCTAAGAGCTTGATGTTGTTGTTATGTTATTGCACATTCTTATGCCAAAAGCAAATGCGTGGACTGTAGAAGCAATCATCATGGCTGTGGTTCTGACTTTTTCTGTTTGACTGGCTGCAGGGAAAGACTATTAGAATGATGGGAATACTTGAAAATGAGTTAGATGAAGTTATACAAAATTCTAAGGCAGACTTACGTATAGCTGGATTTGATGAGGAAGAAAAGAGAATGAGGAGGAGAGTGGCACATGGAAAAGATTCTTGGCCAAAACTGCCCCAAGGAGCTTACCTTTTTTCTGAGTTTCACACTCTCCATCTTCCTGGAATAGTGGTATGCTGTCTCTGTAAGTTTTTCTTTTCAATTTGCTTAATGCTTGTGATACATAAAAAGTGATGGTGCCTTTCTAACTTAGAAGTTTGACATTTAGCATGTCTGAGTTTCAACTTTCTGCTTTTATTCTTTATTTTTGTCTTTTTTGGGCCCCGGGGAGGGGGGGGGGGGAGGGGGTTTGTTTATGGTTTGTAGGTCATGGATATCATTCAGATATCTACCAAAATAGTTCTTCCCTTTTCTTCATTTAGAACTACCTTTGACATTTAGCATGTCTTGAGTCTCAACCTTTGTGCTTTTATTCTTTATTTTTGTCCTCTTTTTTTTTTTTTTTTTTTTTTTTTTTGGGTGGTGGTGGTGGGGGGGGGGGGGGAGTTGTTTAGGGTTTGTAGGTCATGGATAGCATTCAGATCTCTACCAAAATAGTTCTTCCCTTTTCTTCTTCATTCACTTGAATATCATTTAGAACTACCTTTTTTATACATATGTTGTGCATATTGTTCAAGCTTGCTTTCCCTGCCATTTCCTTCTTTTTTTCCCCCCTTTTCATGTATGAAGAACTTGCCTGGCAGATGAGAATACTGATTACTACTGGCGAAGTATCAATTTATTGTTGCGTTTATTGTACTTAATTTGTTTTGTTTATTGTACATAATTTGTTTCCTTGTATGCTGTGTCGCTATTTGGTCTGAACACCTCCAGAAACTTCCTATGTTTAATGAGTTAAGGAGAATGTACAATAGGGAGGGCCACGAAAAAACTGAACCTAGTGTATTTTGGGATTTGAGAGTTTCAGATTACTGGTGACTCATTGTTTTAGGCTTTCTACAGGATATGTAGCGATATTTAAGATCAGACGTACCACCCATTCTAGTGAATTATAATGATCTAATTACAAAAAAAAAAAAAGAAGAATTATAATGATCTGGAACTGTGGGCATGGTTACAACAAAGAAGTATAATAAGCCAGAAATAATCTGCCATGTTACAGCATGCAATTGTTGGATCTGAGAAGAGTAGTTTGGAAAAGATGATAGGGAAGGGACTAGAAGATACTTTCTATGATACAATTTTTATTTCGGATGCTTGCAGTTGAATCCTCCAGCTTCAGAGGCTTTAAAACTAATGCATAGGCTTGCTGCAGATCCTGGAATTGTTGCTATAATGAATAAGGTGTGGTTAGCATTTATCTTACCTTTGTCCTTTTTTCTTCTTGTTTTGGCCTTTAAATGCTAAAGGTTGCTCTCTCCCTTTTTTTTCTTCTTTAACTTCATTGAAGCATCGCTGGAGGGTTGGAATTATGACAGAGATGGCTCCAGTTGGTTATGTTGGTGTGAGCCCTAAGTGCATCCTTGGATTCAACAAGGTAAATCAGAACCTATGTAGATTTGACTTATGGATCTTCGTCTCATGAATTACTTTCTAGCTTCATGACTTCTGGTTTTAGCTAATTTTCCTTCTTCTATGATCTACTCTTTTTCATCTAAATTGGGATTCTTATTTTCTTTGCAGAATCATGGAGAAGAGATTTCACTTCGACTTCGAACTGATGACCTCAATGGTTTCCGGAAATATGAGAGTATCAAAAAGACACTTTTGCATGAACTTGTAACTTTTTTCTGCTTTCCTTCTGTACTTGTAAGAGCATTTTTAAATATTCCAGGCATGCATCTGACATACGCAGATGGTGTGGAATGATGCTGCCATTTTCTTTTTTTCCTTTTGCACGAGCTTAAGAAACCTACCGTATTTTTTTCAAGTTCAGGCACACATGGTATACTCTGAACATGATGCAAACTTCTATGCTTTGGACAGTCAGGTTATTGATCTGCTCTGGCAGACCCTGGTTTTCATACATTGGACTTATATTATATTTATTTCTTCCCTGCTTCCATATTTAATTCCCTATGTGACTATATTCTTCATTTTGCATTATGTTTTTCAATATGAATCTGGTCTTGGCAGTTAAATAAAGAAGCTGCTGCTTTGGATTGGACCAAATCAAATGGTCACACGTTGAGTGTAGTCGGCCATGCTCAATACTTGGAAGAGGAGGCCACTGACAGCTTGAGCTCACCGCAGAGGCTTGGTGGCCAAGCAGCTGCTTTGCCCAGTGCCCGTGCATCTTCAGTGGCTGCCGCTTATCGTCGTTTTACTGATGCCTCCATCAACTCATTGAGAATGCCTAACATACATGAAGAACCTGATCCTGATGAGTCGAAGCATACCACCTACGAGGAGTCCAATCCTGTGGATGCTGGTGAAATTGCCTTCAAGGAAAATATAGATGTGCGCACGACACAGAAATTAAGCAACATACTTGACTTAGGTCGGAATGTGGTTACGCCTGAATCTGTTAATGATGTTATTGAGGATGCAAGATCCAAGGAATCTGGACAACATTTGCTCTCTGGCGAACCAGTTGAGCAACATCATGATGATTCAGAAGACAAATTCAAGATTGAAGAGCCTGTTCCCAGAAACTTCTTTGGATTGGTGGAAGATCGTATTATGGTGGACGAACATTGTTCGGGAGAATCAGAGAGCAATGAATTTCAAAATGAGCCTGAGATTATTTATCCGGTGACAGAGCCTGATGAATGTGGATTACAAAAGGGAAATATGGTGTCTCCTGATGTCTTGAGGCCTGTTACGAGTGAGATGATTTCCAGTGCAGATACGCTGTCTGAACCTGATCCTGATGAGACTTCAAAAATTGCAGAGACAATGTCTATGGTAAGAACATTTGAGCCTGATGCAGATGACGAGGAGCTTCAGAGAATCCAAGACCCTGTCTCCGCTATCTATGGTCGGTTGCAGAACGCCAGAGGGATATTGAGATCTGAATTAACTTTCTCAGAAACTGCCTCAGTCCTGCAAACAATAATTAAGATAATAAAGTAAACTGTCACTTGTTTTCCTGATTTTCGTATTTTTATTTATTCAGTTGATTTCAGACTGATGGAATAATGTATTCCTTTTTACTGCTTTCAGAAATGTGATTGATCACCCTGAGGAAATCAAATTTCGCAGACTACGGAAGGTGGTGTTCACCTGTTCTTTGTATCAATGTTTGGCACCGTTTTTCTTTCATGGATTATTCCTAGTTAATCTCCCTCTTTCTAACTGTTGGATGGTTTCCTGCAGGCTAATCGCATTGTTCAGAGAAATATTACGAGTCATAGAGGTATGAATCTTTATCTTATTGTTATTCCTACCTGCTTATTTTTCAGCAGACGTGGTCGAGAAAAAGCTTATGTATCTTCAACCAGAATCTCTGGTTGTAAAAGAAGCCATTAACCTTTTCATTGCATGACATGTGTTAAATGTAAGTCTGAAGCTTTGGCATCTAATGTCTTCTTTAGTTTTGTTTTGTCCTTCATGTGAATTTGCAACCTTGACTGATCCTAAATTTTCCAACTGACATCCATTCTGTGCTCTCCGCCCCCCACACTGGCTAAAAAGCTAGTAAAACCTTTGTGTCTGGTTACAGTGTGTTGTTCTTCAGGACTTCTTCCAAAAGTAGTATGTAGAAACGCTAGAAGAATACAACATTGAGCTGTTGATTAAGCAGAACTGATCAATTCTCCTTTGCTTTAACAAGTGGGTTCGCTCTTTTTTCCTTTTCCTTTTCTCTTGTTGTGGTGGTGTAGGGTGGCATAAAATTGAAGCTTGTTTCTTTTGGCGGTGATGTAATTAATATGTGCTTGCATTTGAAGCTTGTCAGGTTTTCCCCTCTAGTTCTGTGCTAAAAATGATTCTTTTGCATGCGTACGCAAACAAGTCGAGTTCACCTGTAAATGCTGCATGAATTTGCTAAGAGTTGGTTGTTTGCTTGATATTTCTGAGTGACATTTTCCTGGCAAACCAAAATTGTGGAATGGCTATTTCATGAAATTTATAAATTTATCAGAATTTCCTGTTAATTAACTGGGTAGCATGATTCTAAGACTAGGTAATAACTGCTTTGTGACGAGGACATTGCCTGCTGATATAGGTACTTGCCAGGCATAACAATTTCGACTGGTTCCTGTTTTGACAGGTGCAATGGAGATCTTACATGTAATAGGATTCAACGATGAGACAGTTCTTGACGAAGAGGGAAAGTCAGAAACTTACTTGGTCTTAAAGAGGAATGATCCAGGTCTGTTGTGGCTTGTGAAATCCTCCCTGGAGGATTCTGATGTTTAGCAGGCTTCATCTCTGGCTCGATATCTGTAAGGGTGTATAATATATGAACTGCATATATGGACCACAAACTGCAGATTTTAAGAGGGGGAGACTGAATGTAATACAGAAAGAAAATCCCTTGAACAGGTACTCCTAATAATGTGTCCATGTAAAATTTGTTAACGACCAGTTAGGTGTCTTGCATAGATATGAATATGTAGTTTGTGTCCAGGAGTTTATTGCAGAGAGGTCCACGGGCTTATGTGTTGTAAGTAAATGTATGTGATGGAAAGGTTGCAAAAAATTGTTACTCGATATTAATATGGATCCGGTGAGAAATTGCTCTCTATATAGGGTAATGGATCGGCATAGCCGACTCGAGCTAGTTGAAATAAGGGTTGAATGTTGATGTTGCAAATATTGGGATTTCTATGCAGTATCCTTCTTCATGATGTTGTGGGTAAATCTAGTAGCTTTTAAAGAATAGTGTTTACTGGCTCTGTCAGTCTCTTCATAGAAGGCCTATTGTTGAACTTACAGTTGACTTTGGAGTTTGAACTCTGGCATGGTAATATGCATTCGTAGTAGACTAGTTAATCTCTAACGAATTCTAAGGCACTTCTTTGGTTAAGAATAAAAGGGTTGGTCTTTTGAGGAAAAAAGCGTTCTCCGTGCACCAGGCTCCTGCGTTTACGTAAGGTCTGGGCTAATGTACGGAGCCTTACCCTATACTTTGTGCAAGAAGCTGTTTTCGCGGCTTGAATATAACAACCTTATTAGTTGTTCCAATGCCGGTTTTTGATTGGTCTTTCTGAGGACGTAATACCTTGATCGAATAAAAGTGAATTAAGGGAGGAATGGATAAAAATCATTTAGTCGAATGATTTATACAACATTATCCCATTGCCTTAGAGACTTCCATCTATGGTGGGGTATGGGAGGTCTGATGTACGCAACCATACTCATGTGTTAGAAACACATGGATGTTGTTTTCCGATGACTCATAATGAAAATTGCGTGTCGATCAACTGCTACTTCAGAATATAAGAAGCGCAACTAATTTAGTCGAATGATTTATAATGAAATGAAATCGAACGTGATGTTAATCAAAAGTCAAAAGATTATTAACCATTATTACAAAAGTATGAATATAATCGCGAAACCAAGTCTAGTTTTCTTAGTTTGAAGTCGCTGGGAAATGAACATCTCGCTATATGTAACTAACACAGCAACTATGTACTGTATGTCTAAACAATTTGAAACTAAAAAAAGGAAATCACCTGTGGGAGGGCAATTGTCATCTGACTTTAAAATCTGCTTTGACTATTGTATATTGTTTACTTTTTTTACAGCACACTAGATGAAGATTGAATAAATTAATCAAATTACATGAAAGAGTCAATTCATTTATAAAATAGTAACTGATATATTATTCTTATCACAACTTTTAACTCCCTTTTAACTTATGATTTCTCTTATATTTTATGCCACCTACACAAAATAGTGAGCCGTTGGAAAGTCTATTTAAGGAATTTGTCACTTTGTTTTGCATGCAATTGTAATTTTCTAACGCGTTAAAAGAGTAGACATGATTAAAGAAAATAGCACGACTTTGGATGAGAAGAAAAAGTATAGGGCAGGATTTAAATTCCCATAAAACTCACACTTTTGCTATTAAATTTGCGAATTGAAATCAAATTAACTTATTATGGTCATTCACGAAACCCTCTCAAAATTGTTGATTGTATCTATGCAAAAATATGATATTATCTCTGCAGCGATCCGTCCCGAGCCTTAGTACTCGAAACGACTCACCCGCCATATTTTGCTAAGAAAAATAAAAGGCGTCGAAACAAACTAATTATACGTCAACAAAGTGACACAAATCGGTGTCAGCAGAATTCATAAAATAAAACCTCGAAATAATCACCTCATTAATATCAATGTATATAAATTCGATACAATTGTCAACGTAGATAATAAATTTTAAGTCTCCAAATACATAAACCTCGAATAACAAAATATCTGTCTCAACTAAATCCTCAGCGAGTCTCGTCGGAATATCCTCGAACCTCAACATCTTTATTCGATCTCATCCTCTACGTACGCTAATCATATACTTGTTTGTTTGCAAAACAACAACAATGTATAGTATGAGCGACATACATCGTCCAGCAGGTAGCCTCACTGTACTTACCATGTGAATATCCACGTGGAAACAAGTGTTTTAAAATAAATAAAAATATATAAAATAGCATTTTTCCATTCGCAAATAAAGTTAATATTATGCCCTTAAACAATCAAACAACAAAGTCAACTAAATCAAATTATCAAGTCAAACAAGTCGATAGCCAATCAAATGTTAGTCCAAGTCAAAAATCGATGATGCGATTTTCAAAACGATGCAATGCAAAGTCAAAATTAAATTCCAAAATTTTCAAATTTCAATGTTTCCAAATTCAAAGCCAAATCCGGTTCCAACCAGTCCAAATATCCAAACATCAAAATCAAGCTTAGCCAGTCCAAAGTCCCAAAATCTAATGCAATGGTTATAGCACTTGCTTTACAAGTGACTTATACCGTAAGACTTATGAATTGATTCCCCCAAAAACCAAATATACTATAGACACCCTGTCCCTAGACGAGGTCGTTTTTGAGAAAAAGAGGTTTGAATGATTTGAAAATGCATGATTTAAGTGTTACGTGCTTACGAAATGCATGAATAAACTTTACTTGACATATTTATGTGATAAAAATGCTTTACATGTTTATATATAATGTTGCCGTACTAACAAGCAATGAAGCGTTAAAGCCTACATCATATGGCAGGCATTTCTTGTCTTTATACTATTTTCAGGTACCATAATTAATGAACTAAACTAGTTCATTAAGTGAAGTGCTTAAGTTAATGAACTAACTAGTTCATTAAATGAAGACATATTTGGAGAGAGCTATATGGCAACAAATTTGAAAATAGAAAGTCTTCTCCTTATTTCATTTACACGCCATTTTCATATTTAATATATATATCAATATTTTTTAAAAGGTACTATATACTTATATTCCGACGTACCACCGACATGTCACATATATTATAAACGTACTGTTGAGAAATATGTTTGGATAATTTTCAAGGTCATGTTTTTAAGTGGTGAATACATAAAAATATCACACATGGTGTTATAAATGATTAAAAGTTGAAAAAGTTGAGAAAAATGACATTGATTTCTCAGGTAGTTGCACTTTGATCAATCGATGTACTTCGATCCCTCACATCGATCAATCCATGTAAGGCAGAGAAAATTCAAGACCTTACTGTGAGACATCGATCTCTAAACCTGAGACACATCGATCGATCGATGTATACATCGAACTCTCACTTCGATCGATCGATGTAGGTCAGAGACAAATTCTGAAACTCACTGTGAGACATCGATCTCTGAAGCTGAGGCACTTCGATCGATCAATGTCTAGGGTTTTTAGAAATGTTTTTCTAAAATGTGATAAAGTGGTTGTTTTCATTTATACATGATTTATATATGTTCATTATGTTGATATTATGTGTTTTTGATAATTATAAATGCATTGTGACTAATGTGACTTGGAAGTTTCTACAACTTACCAAAAAGGGCAAAATTGGTATTTTGAGTTCTGTAGGAGCATGATATGGTGGAAATACTTCAAGAACTTATTCTCATGTTGTTTATCATTACAAAGGTGTTATTATATTTATTTCTGACCATCCAGGTCATTTCTGGAGTTTTATCTCACCAGGGGCATTTTGGTCATTTTACCCCTGAGGGTATTTTTGGTATTTTTACTCAAGAAATCTCTTGAGTATATTATTATCTTCATTCTGAAGCTAGTGTATGATCGTTTTGAAGATTATTTGGTGGTTCCTTATCTTATTCTCTTAATTGATGATGTTATCGACAGTAGCGGGATATGTGACGAGTTGTGATGTCACATTCTATTTCTTTCTTGAAGACCTTCTTCTATATGTTATTGGGGGATAATAATCATCATATTTCAGAGAATTTAAAGGTGTTAAAGTTGTGGAAATGATCATAACATACAAGAAGAAATATTGAGAATTTTGGTGTTACATGTTGACATAATCTTATCAACTATTATTTGTTGATTTCTTCTTCAAAAATCTGAGTTGATATACATATATATGTGTTGAAAAACGTGTATATTCAGTTGGATTTGATATGTTATTCATTTTATAGTTTGGTGACAAGTGGACCAACCAAAAAGAAGCTAGTTGGCAAAAGTTGCTAACTAGGAAAATTCAAAGGTAGCCAACGGCTACTACATGGTTTTTGGAGCTAATTTTTGGTTTGAATCTTTCAACTCCCACATGCCTATTCTTTTGCGAAGGAGTTGAGGGGATTTTGGAGTTGTTATCCCACTACATTATCTTCAAAATTTTTAAGACAAAATGTAGTGGAAAAATCGGTCAAATTAATATCCAAGTTGGACCAATTATGTTGCTTCATTTTGCCATGTGTACAAGATGATTGTATGGCCAACCAATGATGTGAAGAAACTTAAGCATTGATGATGAAGATAGTGACACATTGGAGTTCTTATCTACAAGGTTCAACTCACACTATAAATAGGAGGCAAAGGTGAAGAAGAAGAACACTCTTGAAGCACACTTGAAAGCAATAGTTGATTTGTCTAGCTATCTTCTTCTTCTACTCATTCTTGATTCATTCTTTGTAGCCAAGGCGTTCTTGAGATATTTGTTGTAGAGCTACAAGCCTCTTGTGTTTCATGTGTAAGATTAGTTAGCCAAATCTATAAGGCTATACCAATAGGTGGTAGAGGTGTTGCAACCAAGATTTGCATAGAGATGTTCATCCAAGTCTTGAATAGGGTTGGTGTTTAATCCAAGGATCATACCATAGTGAAATCCAAGGAAAGATGTTCCTTGGGACTTGAGTAGGTCACATTGACCCAAACAGGATAAATTCTTGGTGTTCTTATCTTGTTTCTACATTTCTGCATTCTGTCAGTTTTTCACTGCAAATTTCATACAATTTCACACGTTTTGAAAAAATAGCTAAACACTTTCAAAATTCGTGATTTTTGGTGGAGTTATACTTCAGACTGTTAGCTTTCATTTGGAACAAGAATCACTTGATTTGAGTAAGGTAAAGTTAGTGTTTCAGTCTTTGCAAAATAACTGCTCCAATCTGGTTGCAATCTGACCAGTTTTGAGAAAACTTGAATTATGTTTTAACCAAGAATTGTTTAAGGTTCAGGGCCTTTCGAAAACATAAACTAGACATCTTAAAGAGTGTTTTGACACAAGATAAACCTTTTTGGTTAAGTATTCAAAGAGAAATACGTTTTTCAATTTTAGCAACATTCTGTCCAATTCTGTCCAGATTGACCATATGAATCTTTTTATTTGTTTGAAAGGTCAAACAATCTTATTTTTTTCTAATGTTTGGACAGAGTCTTGTGAACACATTGAAGTTAAGTTCTGAAAATTTTCATAATTTTTGGAGTTGTGTACAAGAAGTTTTGAATTTTTCAAAGACGGTTCTGAATGTGAGGTAGTCTCAGATTCTGTTTTCAAAGGGGTTTTTAATCAAGGGTAGTAGTGTAATTTCCGCTAACCACTATTCTGTTAGTGTATGTGCCCTAGGCCATGATTTGGATATTTATGTTATGCATTTATTATTAATAAAAGAGGTTTCATTATCATTATTGTTGGTTAGTATGTTACACAATTTTGATATATGTCCCTGATTCATTATTGTTATGGAGATAAAATAATTTATAATCAGTATGAGTATTGATTTGATAATCATGAGATGATTATGTGTATGGTGATACGAATCAATCTCATAGATACTTGTTAGAGAACAGTGTATTGGATAGACCCATCATGAGATTGCTACATGAATTAGCGTCATAAGTAAATCTCATGATAGTCATGTTTTAATCCTTTGACTTGAGATTGTCATAGTTTCCAACATAAGGACTATTATATTTTGACATGATCAAACGTTATCCGTAACTGGATAATAATAAAGGTCATGATTGAATGTGATAGAAATTATGTAGAGGATATTGAACAATCAAGATAGAATTTGTCCCTCTCTTTTGAGAGAGATATCTTTGGGCCCCTCGATTAGTGAGACTTTGAAATGCATGGCCGTGCTCAAATGAATTGATAGTGTGATCAATATCATTTGTTTTATCAGTCTACTTAGAGATCGAGTAATCATATGTTTGAACTATATAAGTATGACGCTGACCATGACTTATGTTCAAACTAGATATCGTGTGACAAAAGGATTAATGCGTGTACTATTATTAGGCTAGTTGGACTTTACTCGTATTAATTGGGTAGTTGTGATGCCTTGCTAGAGGCCAATTACGACTTGTTGGTTTAATAGAGATTTAATCAACTGCCAATTAATATGGGCCTATCGGGTCACACACAAGAATGCGTAAGGCTGAGATTAATAACATTAATAATATTAATATTGGATATTAATTATTATTATTATTATTATTATTATTATTATCTTTTTTATATTAATAATATTAATATTGGATATTAATTATTATTATTATTTTCGTTTTTTTGGTGATTATATATACATGTGTGTTATCGGATAATAACGAGAGAATCCATATTTGATATGGATTTTGAATATCCTGATAGAATCCGTATCTGATATGGATTTTGATTGGCATCAACTAATCCGATTAGGACTCGGATTTTGATGTCTATATATTTGTGTATCTCGTATACACTATACACACGAAAATACACCAAGCAATTAGAAAACGCAAGAACAGAAAACGAAACCCTAGAATCGTTTTTGAGAAAAACGAGTTCTTCAGCCGCGCCGTTTGAAGAGCTAGCACTCCAGGCGGAAGCGTTTGTGTGGATACCGACAGAGGGTGATCGTATTTTCGCACCTTTTCCATCTGCAGATTTCGAATCTACGGAGGTACTTTTTGTTTTTTTTGTCGAATTAAACGAACAACATGGATCCTTGGTAGGAAATCAGAGATCAATTTTTGTTTTCCGCTGCGCGTTTTTGCAGTGATCTCGTTCGCTTTCCTAACATATTCACCCCCCTCTAATGGTGTTTATTGCAGGTGTACGGTCTAACAATTGGTATCAGAGCAAGGCCAACACCACTCAAAAGAAGCAAGATTCAACACCATACGAACAAGAAAAGGACAAGAAACAATATTTCATAGTAGCCTGCAAACTCAAATCAAAGGTACATACAATGGCCATAGTTTCTCACAAGGGTGAGTTGGAAGGTATGTCTACACAACGTCCTCCTCTTTTCAATGGAAACAATTTCGTTCATTGAAAACTTAGAATGAGACTATTCTTAATGGCTATAGACATCGATTTATGGTCTATAGTCGAAGATGGGCCGTACATTCCAAGGAAAGTCGTACAAGTTAGTGGAGTCATACAAGAAGTTGAAAATTTAAAAGTGAATGGTCTTCCGAAGATAAAAAGAAAACGTCCATGAATGCTAAGGCTATGCAGTTACTGTTAGACGGACTAACGACTTCTGAAGCAAGATATGTGTCAAATTGCACAAGTGCACACGACATGTGGAAATCATTAGAATTAAAGCATGAAGGTACTAGCAGTGTAAAAGATGTAGGACCTGTAAGGCACCACTAGAAGGGGGAGGGTTGAATACTGGGTGCGGAAAATTTGGTTTTCAAAATGTTTTGACCCAAAAACCCAACTTCTGAAAACAGTTTCTGTTTTCAGGTCATGTTTTCCAATGTTTGAAGAACTAGGTTACAGGCCTTCAAAAGTTCTGAAATTTGGAGAGATTATAGTCTCGGATGTTTTGAATATCTCCTAAAAATTTCAGATCAAAACTCAACCTCTAACCCCTTGAACAATTGTTTGTGGTCAGATTGCGCAAATCTGCCAGAAACAGTATTCTAATTTGAAAATTTTATTCTGATTTATCCGTGACTCCAAATGGTCTGAAAATTCAATGAAAAACCCCTTATGATGTGTATTTTAATGGGCTAAAACAGTTTTGGAAAATTCCTTTGGGGAAGTAGGTCAAATACATTCAAGTTCTCAACCTTTGCAAGTCTGAAAATCAGATTGCACTAGTCTCAGAACTATTAACATTTGAATGACTTATACTTGTCCAAATGGGTTGAAACTTGCACCAAATGAAACTTAAGAGGTGTGGCTATGTTTATGCAAAGTTTGGTAATTTTTGAAAGTCGTTTGATATTTTTAATAATGCAATGAAAACGATGCAAAGTGCTAGAAATTGAAAGTAATAACACCGAGAATTTTATACTGGTTCGGTTAACACAACCTACTACAGTCTTCGAGACACCTTCTTCGGTTATCACTAATCACAAAATAACATCTTACCACAAGGGTTGCTGGAGTTACACACCAACTCCAACCCTTTACATAAACGTTACAAGCAATCACACTTTCACGAACACCACCACCGAACTGATATTGATTACACCTTGATCAACCTTTTACAACAATGAGCGTGTATGGTGGTCTATACAAAGCCTATTCAATATATTTGAATATAAGAACAATAGGCTTGAGAGAGAAGAAGAAAGAAAGGGAGAAGAAGAAAGTAGAAGACACTTTTTGCACTTTAGAAATTGTGAGACTTGTCTTGCATTTTTGTTTGCTCTTCTTCTCCTTTTTATTTGAGGTTGGCCGCCCACTCTAGGGCTTCATCCCATCTTGAGAATTTTTTTTAAGTCCTTGGAAGTATGCCTTGTATAGATGTGACATCAACTTGCTTACTTGGCACAACTTGATTGGATGATTGTCTTGGCCTTGCTTACTTGGCACTCCTTGATTGGATGAGATTTGTCATCACTTGATGACTGTACAAATCTGAGAATTACATTCAAAACATGTGCCAAAATAGTAGTAAAAACCTTACCAAATATCATACAATTAATCCCACTTAATTTCCAAAGTAAATTGGTCTCCATTTTGACCAAGAATTCAGCCAACCATATGTAACACATGCTGAAATTTTCAGCATGTGCAATAATCTCAAGATGTTCAAATTATTGCCATATTATTACACATCAATTTCTTGAAAATGGAGAAGCAAATTTGTCACAATTAAGACATAAAATTTCGGCCACTTAATGTCTCACATGCTGAATTTTCAGCATGTGTTACATTTGTAACATAGCTTGAAATATTACCTTGTGTAGCTCCCTCCATTAAGTCACTAACCTTGTGTAGTCCATTCTTCACCAATCAAGATGCCAACTAAGCTCCACGTAGGCTCCACCAAGCAGCATTAGGCGTGTGAAGTGAGTTTGAACATGTGCTGAAATTATTTTTGTAAATTTTATAAAATAGTGCACAATAATTATACACATATGGTATATTCCAACCAGTCCTAATTTGAATATTCTAGAACACTTTAGTATGCATTGAATATGTAAAATGTGTCTAGATACATGTTACATGTCATGCTAAAAATGTTTCATGTGTTGTGTTCATAGAAAATCGAATTTTCGACTTTTGTCGATTACGCGATTTTTCTCCGATTAAATTCTAACTTTTTGCACATGTTATATATATTATGTCACACATACTATACATAAATAACTTGAATATTCAGCTCTAATGGCTGATTGAAAGTGGCGCCCCATGTGCTTAAAAATTGAATTTGGAATCTCCACAATTTGGCCTTAATTGGGGGTGATTTGTGTGTGCCAACATGGAATGATTTTATGGCTGAGTGTATTATGTAAGCCACAAAATTTGTGGCCATTTTTGAAGTGTAGGGGCTCGCCATCTATATATACGACAATTTTCGGCTTATAACCTTGTAACGTGTCGTAATAATTTTGTCATCACCATGACTTATATCATATGATATAAGACCTGAATATACTCATAAATATGAGGTAAATATAGTGGTGTGACGTTGACGTACGTTCATAATATATATAACGTGTCGGTAGTACATTGGAGTATATGTGTATAGTGCCTTTTTAAAAATCTGAATATATATATATAAAAAACGTGTGATTAGAGGGTAGAAGGAGACTTTCCATTTCCATGTTTGTTGCCTTTATGCCTTCTCCAAATATTTCTCCATTTAATGAACTACTTAGTTTATTTAACTAAGTACTTCACTTAATGAACTAGTTTAGTTCATTAATGGTGGCACCTGGAAATAGTTTAAACACAACAAATGTTTGCCATTTGATGTTAGCTTTAAAGCTTCATGGCTTATTAGTACGGCAACATTATATATAAAGTATATAAGACAAGTTTGACGCAAAAACGTGACAAGTCATAAAATGTGTCATGCATTTCTTTAGCACACGTTATTTGAATCATGCATTTTGCGAATCACTCAAACCCCTTTTTCTCAACAAAAGAGTCGAAAATAAACATGCTTATGTCTGAGCTTGAATCTTTCAAAATGTTGCCGAACGAATCCATAACATCTATGGATTTGAGGATTACTAACATTATTAATCCCCTTGAAGCTTTAGGAAAATCATTTACCAATAATGAGAAGGTTCAGAAGGTGCTGCGAAGCCTTCTTGCTGAATGGGAGCCTAATGTCACGGCGGTTGAAGAAACAAAATCGATCAAAAAAATGGACGAATTGATAGGCTCACTAAGAGTATACGAGGTAAAATTAAACCAACGGAAGTCCGAGTCATCTAAGTCATCCGGTAAGCTATAGCTTTCAAATCAGCTGAATCACATACAAATAATGATGATAGTAATAGTGATAATGAATTAGACGATGACTTAATATTGATAGCTAGAAAACTTAGAAAGTTTTTTAAAGGCCTAATAGGAATAGACAACGATCTTCTTCTTCTTCTTCTCAACCTAAGAAAAATAACTCTAATAACAACAAATGGTCTAATAAAGAGTTAAAATGTTATGAATGTGGTCAAAAAGGACACATCTCTTATGATTGTCGAACAAAGAAAACGCCAACAACAACAACAATAATAATAATAAACAAGACAAGGAGATGCAAAAATCAAAGGCAAAGAGACCAAGTCAAGGAAAGGCAAACGAGCAATGAAGGCGAGCATGTGGAGAGACTCGTCTGACTCAGAATCCGACACTGAAGAAGCTCAAGTCTGCTTCGTATCCAACGAGATAAGTTCTTCATCTGATGATGATTCTGATAGTGAAATGTCACTTGATGAAATGTATGAAGAATTTTTAATGATGCATGCTCGCTGTAAAAGGCTCTCTAAAGAAAAGAAGAAACTAATTGAAGAAAATGACAAGTTGAAGACGTCCAACTTGGAATTTTCCGATCAATTAGAATCTTTTAAACAAGAGTCTACTAACACTCTTGATTCTGTAGAGATTAAAATTGAATCATATAGGAAAAATGAACAAACATTAAAAATTGAAAATAGCATGTTGAAATCTAAGTTAGAAACTTGTGAAAATGATATAGTTCAACTTAAATATTCTAAACTAAACTTAAAAAAACTGTTAGAACAATTTAAGTCTGGAACCAACATGCTAGATACCCTGATTTCATCACAAAAATATGGAAATGATAAAACTGGATTAGGATATAAAGAAGAAGATGTCAAAGTAGATAAAAAGACCAAGTTTGCTTCGTCAAGTACTGAACAACCGTATAAAGCAACAAAAATAAAAGCAACTTTGCCTGCTACATGTTCTTCTACTCCTTCTTCTGCTATAAAAATGCAACACGTACCCACAAAAGCACACACATAAACATGCAACTAGGCAAGACTTTGCATCTAGACCACATAGAAATTATGGCTACATGTATACAAATATATCTAGACAAAATCAAATGCATCCAACTTATTATGAACCTAAGTATAGGCAACATTCATATAAGACTTATAGAAATGCATATGAACACACATACATAACTCCATTCAAGAAACAAAATCATATGCCTTTCACTCATTATCAAAATCGACCAAGACATAGCACTTATCAACCAAGATATAACATGTATGACAATGCATCATCTTTTAAATGGAATGATCAAATACATTTTAATTCTTTATATTCAACTAAAATATGTGCCTAGAAGGTACATCCAAGTTTGGATATCTAAGGGATATCTAAACAAGGGTGGTGCCCCTAACATTCAAGGACCTAAGTAAAGGGTACCTAAAGCTTTGTCTCCGTTGTAGGAAAATAGCAAGGAATGCAAGAAGGCGGAAAAGTCAAAGAAGCTAAAAACCAAATGGTTTTTAGACAGTGGATGTTCAAGACATATGATGGGTGACCCCAAACTATTCACCGAGTTGGAACATATCGAGAATGGAGGAAAGGTGACATTCGGTGACAACAACAGAGGAAAAGTTGTTGAAAAAGGAACAATCGGGGACCCTAACACATTTCAAATACGAAATGTGTTGTTAGTAAGAAATCTTTCTTACAACTTATTAAGCATTTCGTAACTTATATATTCTGGTTATTATGTTTCTTTCCTCCCTAATTCTTGGGATATAACTAATGAAAAAGGAGAAATTGTATTAAAAAGAAATAGGTATGGTAACATTTATACCCTTTCCTTAGATAACATGTTAGATGCTAAGGTTACATGTTTAATATCACATGACTTAGATGTACACTTATGTCATAGACGACTAGGCCATATAGGAATTTCAACCATTGAAAAGTTATCTAAGAAGAACTTAATTAGGGGTATGCCTAAGTTAGACTTATATAATTTTCAAATGTGTGAAACATGTATTAAAAGAAAACACATTAAAGAAACAATGAAACCAAAACATGAAGTGAGTACTAGTTATGTACTAGAATTGATTCAATTAGACTTATTTGGTCCAAGTTGGACAAGAAGCCTAGGTGGACTCTACCATGTGTGTGTCATAGTAGATGATTACTCACGATACACATGGACATTGTTCTTAACACACAAAGACGATGCTCCATTGGCAATCAAAACTCTTATCAAGCAATTCGAAAATATTTACGAAGAAAATGTTAAAAGAATTAGGAGTGATAGAGGTGAAGAATTTAAAAACAAAGATATAATCAAGTTTTGTGAATTACATGGAATTAAACATGAATTCTCACCACCAAGAATACCACAACTCAATGGAGTTGTAGAACGCGAAAATAGAACAATTCAAGAAGTTGCTAGAACAATGTTATGTGAAAATAGAGTACCAAAATATTTATGGGCTGAAGCTGTTAGTTGTGCATGTCATATTATAAATAGGATTTCTATTAGAAAGAAATTAAATAAAACACCTTATGAATTGTTAAATAATAGACAACCTAAGGTAGATTATCTTAGAGTTTTTGGTTGTAAGTGTTTTGTGTTGAAAACGAAGGATAATCTAAACAAGTTTGAACAAAAGTCTATTGAATGCATATTTGTTGGTTATTTTACTAATTCAAGAGCATATAGGTGTTATAATCCTGCATCTAGAAAGATAATTGAATCTATACATATGAAATTCAGTGAAAATGCATGTTTTGAGGTTAGTGATAAAACTCCACATAAACAAGAGAATAATGTTGAAAATATGTTTGATGATGATGATATATTACTTGAGCCTGTACTTGATCATCTATAACCAACTCCCACTGAACAAGGCATGCATCAACCCTTAGATGAAATAAATGAAGACACTTTGCAATTGGAAGATAATACAACTAATGATCCAATTATATATGATAATGAAACATTTGAACGAGATTAGGGTGAACCTAGTCAACCTAGGAATTGGTGGCACCCTAAAGAATTAATCATTGGAGATCCAAGTGTTGGGGTTAGAACACGTAGGAATATAAGTCAACCTGAAGGACATAACTTAATCTCATACTTAGAACCTAAGAATGTTAAAGAAGCCTTATGTGATATATCTTGGATAGATGCCATGCATGAGGAATTGAATCAATTTACAAGGAACAACGAACGGGACTTAGTACCTAAACCTGAAAACAAGTCTATAATAGGAACCAAATGGATCTTTAGGAATAAAATGGATGAATAAGGAAACATCACACGAAATAAGGCTAGGCTAGTGGCACAAGTTTATAATCAAAAAGAAGGAATAGATTATGAAGAAACTTTTGCACCCGTTGCACGACTAGAAGCAATTAGATTGTTACTTGCTATTGCAAGTCTAAGCAATATTAAACTCTTCCAAATGGATGTCAAGAGTGCGTTCTTGAATGGATACATCCAAGAAGAGGTGTTTGTCAAACAACCTTCTGGATTCGAAGATCCAAAGAATCCTAACCATGTTTACAAGCTTAAGAAGGATCTATATGGTTTGAAACAAGCTCAAGAGCTTGGTACGATAAATTTGCAAACTTTCTTATTGCAAATAATTATCAAAGGGGGACCATAGATAACACATTAATTTCTAAGTAGAAAAGATAATGACTTATTAATAGTTCAAATATATGTAGATGATATAATCTTTGGTTCAACCAACCCTACCTTAGGAAAAGACTTCGAAGAATGTATGAAGTCCGAATTTGAAATGTCAGTGGTAGGGGAGTTGAATTATGTCTTAGGACTTCAAATTAAACAAACCCCTCAAGGAATCCACATTAGCCAACTTAAGTATATCAATGATAGGATTAAGAAGTTTGGCTTTGAATAGTTGAAACCAACACCTATCCCTATGAGCGTTAGCACCAAACTAGACAAAGATGAAAATGGTAAACCTTTTGACGACACACTTTATAGGTCTATGATTGGCTCATTGTTATATTCAACCGCATTAAGACCTGACATCATGTTTAGTGTGTGTATATGTGCTAGGTTTCATTCTTGTCCTAAGGTATCTCATTACAATGCAGTGAAAAAGATCTTTAGATATCTTAAACACACACCCACTTAGGACTTCGGTATGATAGAAACGCTAAGTTGGAACTGTATGCTTATAGTGATGCTGATTATGGTAGTTGTAAACTTGATAGAAAATCCACTAGTGGAACTTGTCAATTCTTAGGAACCAACTTGATCTCTTGGTTTTCTAAAAGGCAAGCTAGTGTAGCACTCTCTGCCACTGAAGTTGAGTATATAGCCTTGAGTTTATGTACCACCCAAATACTTTGGCTTAAACAACAACTTAGTGATTTTAGCATTAAAATGAATAAGATTCCAATTTTCTGCGATATCACAAGTGCGATCAATCTTTTTTGGAACCCGGTACTTCATTCTAAGGAAAAACACATTGAGGTAAGATACCATTTTCTTCGAGATCATGTTCAAAATGGGGACATAACCGTAGATCATGTGAGAACTGATCATCAAATAGCTGACATCTTCACCAAACCTCTTAATCAAAACACTTTTGAAAACTTACGAGCCAAGTTAGGTATGATGACTTACGATACAATTACATAATTGTATCTTTTGCATGATTTGCAAACTAAAGGGGGAGATAGAATAAGGACATGATTTTAGTTGGTAAGTTATGATTTGAGTTGCATAATATGATAAGTTTCAATTGGTATAAGTTTCGAGCATAGGTTAGGGGGGAGAGTATAAGTTGAGGGGGAGCACATGAACACATATATTTAAAACATGAGTTTTTGAAAGTTTGAAAACAATTGGTGAAGCAATTGGTAATTGGTGAGGTTTTCAAAACAATTCAATTGGTATAAAATTGGTAAATTTGTGATAAACAATTGGTAAAGAGCTGTCACATTAAAATCATGTTAAATTATTTTGAAAATCATCCAAAAGAGGGAGAATGTTGAGAAATATATTTGGATAATTTTCAAGGTCATGATTTTAAGTGGTGAATGCATAAAAATGTCACACATGGTGTTATAAATGATTAAAAGTTGAAAAAGTTGAGAAAAATGACATCGATCTCTTAGGTAGTTGCACTTTGATCGATCGATGTACTTCGATCCCTCACATCGATTGATCCATGTAAGGTAGAGAAAATTCAAGACCTTACAGTGAGACATCGATCTCTAAACCTGAGACACATCGATCGATCGATGTATACATCGAACTCTCACTTCGATCGATCGATGTAGGTCAGAGACAAATTCTGAAACTCACTGTGAGACATCGATCTCTGAAGCTGAGGCACTTCGATCGATCAATGTCTAGGGTTTTTAGAAATGTTTTTCTAAAATGTGATAAAGTGGTTGTTTTCATTTATACATGATTTATATATGTTCATTATGTTGATATTATGTGTTTTTGATAATTATAAATGCATTGTGACTAATGTGACTTGGAAGTTTCTACAACTTACCAAAAAGGGCAAAATTGGTATTTTGAGTTCTGTAGGAACATGATATGGTGGAAATACTTCAAGAACTTATTCTCATGTTGTTTATCATTACAAAGGTGTTATTATATTTATTTCTGACCATCCAGGTCATTTCTGGAGTTTTATCTCACCAGGGGCATTTTGGTCATTTTACCCCTGAGGGTATTTTTGGTATTTTTACTGAAGAAATCTCTTGAGTATATTATTATCTTCATTCTGAAGCTAGTGTATGATCGTTTTGAAGATTATTTGGTGGTTCCTTATCTTATTCTCTTAATTGATGATGTTATTGACAGTAGCGAGATATATGACGAGTTGTGATGTCACATTCTATTTCTTTCTTGAAGACCTTCTTCTATATATTTTTGGGGGATATTAATCATCATAGTTCAGAGAATTTAAAGGTGTTAAAGTTGTGGAAATGATCATAACATACAAGAAGAAATATTGGGAATTTTGGTGTTACATGTTGACATAATCTTATCAACTATTATTTGTTGATTTCTTCTTCAAAAATCTGAGTTGATATACATATATATGTGTTGAAAAACGTGTATATTCAGTTGGAGTTGATGTGTTATTCATTTTATAGCTTGGTGACAAGTGGACCAACAAAAAAAAATCTAGTTGGCAAAAGTTGCCAACTAGGAAAATTCAAAGGTTTAGCCAACGGCTGCTACATGGTTTTTGGAGCTGATTTTTGGTTTGAATCTTTCAACTACCACATGCCTATTCTTTTGCCAAGGAGTTGAGGGGATTTTGGAGTTGTTATCCCACTACATTATCTTCAAAATGTTCAAGACAAAATGTAGTGGAAAAATCGGTCAAATTAATATCCAAGGTGGACCAATTATGTTGTTTCATTTTGCCATGTGTACAAGATGATTGTATGGCCAACCAATGATGTGAAGAAACTTAAGCATTGATGATGAAGATAGTGACACATTGGAGTTCTTATCTACAAGGCTCAACTCACACTATAAATAGGAGGCAAACGTGAAGAAGAAGAACACACTTGAAGCACACTTGAAAGCAATAGTTGATTTGTCTAGCTATCTTCTTCTACTACTCATTCTTGATTCATTCTTTGTAGCCAAGGTGTTCTTGAGATATTTGTTGCAGAGCTACAAGCCTCTTGTGTTTCATGTGTAAGATTAGTTAGCCAAATCTATAAGGCTATACCAATAGGTGGTAGAGGTGTTGCAACCAAGATTTGCATAGAGATGTTCATCCAAGTCTTAAATAGGGTTGGTGTTTAACCCAAGGATCAAGCTTGGTTCTTATTGTAATTTGGTTCATACCATAGTGAAATCCAAGGAAAGATGTTCCTTGGGACTTGAGTAGGTCACATTGACCCAACCAGGATAAATTCTCGGTGTGCTTATCTTGTTTCTACATTTATGCATTCTGCCAATTTTTCACTACAGATTTCATACAACTTCACACGTTTTGACAAAATAGCTAAACACTTTCAAAATTCGTGATTTTTGGTGGAGTTATACTTTAGACTGTTAGCTTACATTTACAACAAGAATCATTTGATTTGAGCAAGGTAAAGTTAGCCTTTCAGTCTTTGCAAGATAACTGCTCCAATCTGGCTGCAATCTGACCAGTTTTGAAAAAACTTGAATTCTATTTTAACCAAAAATTGTTTAAGGTCAGGGCCTTTTGGAAACATAAACTAGACATTCTAAAGAGTGTTTTGATATAAAGATCAACCTTTTTGGTTAAGTATTCAAAGAGAAACACGTTTTCCAATTTCAGCAACATTCTACCCAATTCTGTCTAGATTGACCATCTGAACCTTTTTATTTGTTTGAAGGGTCAACGAATCTTATTTTTATCTAATATTTGGATAGAATCTTTTCATCACATTGAATTTAAATTATGGAAATTTTCATAATTTTTGAAGTTGTGTACAAGGATTTTTGAATTTTTTAAAATCGGGTTCTGAATCTGAGGTAGCCTCAGATTCTGTTTTCAAAGGGGTTTTTAATCAAGGGTAGTAGTGTAATTTCCGCTAACCACTATTCACCCCTCCTCTAGTGGTGTTTATTGTAGGTGCACGGTCCAACACGTATGTCGACGTTACACCACTATATACACATCATATTTATGAGTATATTCAGGTCTTATATCATATGTTATAAGTCAGGGTGACGTCAAAATTAAAACGACATGTTACAAGATCATAAACCAAAAATTGTTGTATCGGGTGACTACCGAAACTTCACCGGCATGTCACATACTTGCCATATAAGGGTGGACAGCCTATATACATCAAAATTATTCAACAATTTCGTGATCCATATGTTACAATCAGCCACAAAGTCATATCATGCTGGTACACACAAATCGCCCACAATTTAGCCTAGATTTGTGAAGAATTCAAACTCAATTTTATTTTTGCACATGGGAGTTTTCTGCTCAGCTATTGGAGCTGAATATACACTTCATTTTATGTATGCGTGACATAATATATATTACATGTGTAAGAAGTTTGAAATTTAGTGGAGAAAATCGCGTAATCGATGAAAGTCAAAAATTTGGTTTTCTACAAACATACACATATGGAACATTTTTGGCATAGGTGTAACATGTATCTAGACACTTTTTACACATTCAAGACATGTTAAAGTGTTCTAGAGAATTCAAAATAGCGCTGATTATTATTTACCATATATGTGTAAATATTGTGCATTATTTTACAAAGCTTGCTAAAATAAAATTTCAGCACATGTGCAGCCTCTCTTACACGCCTACTATATCTATGTTGGAGCCAAGGTGGAGCTTATTTGGCACTTCAATTGGTGGAGGATATTCCACACAAGATTGGTGACATTGAAGAGGGCACCACATAAGGAAAGAATTCAAAAGAGACACATGCTGAAAATTTCAGCATGTCTACCATTGCTGGCTGAAAATTTCCCCTTTAATGTCTTCAATTGTCTTCCAAAATTGAAGGGGGATTAATGTGTGATTGCACGGTAATTATTTGACTAGAATTTGAGCACATGTTTTCACTTTTTTTAAGAATTTACAGCTCATTACAAGGATGCCAAGATAGACTAATGATGACCAATCAACAAGTGACAACTAGGCAAAGACAAGTCATCTCTCCAATCATATTGCACCAAGTAAGCAATGTTGTGTCATCTTTTACAAAAGACAATCTTCCAAGGACATTAAAGACAATTCTCAAGGAGGAAGAGGAACCCTAGGGGGCGGCCATGATGCTATAAAAAGAAGAAGATGGTGCAAGACAAGGCTAAGCAACAATTCATATTCTTACAAGTGCAAAAAGCAAGACTACTCTCTTCTTCTTCCTTTCTTTCTCTTCTTCTTAGTCCCAAGCCTATCATTCATATATTCCACATATTATATAGGCTTTGATTATACCACCTACACATATTCATTTCTTGTAAAAGGTTGATCAAGACGTGATCAAACTTTCATCCGATCAGTGGTGATGTTCGTGATTGGTTTGCTTGATTGTAAAAGGGTGGAGTTAGTGTTTAACTCCAGTCACCCTTGTGGTAAGGTGTTTTTGTGTTTAGTGATAACCGAGAAAGGTATCCTCGAAGACTGGAGTAGGTTGTTTTAACCGACCAGTATAAAATTCTTGGTGTTCTTACTTTTCAGCACTTTACTTTCAGTTTCCAGTTTTCTACATCGATTTCATTGCAACAGTAAAACTAGCAAACAATTTTTAAAAATCATAAAAGTTTGCAGAAACATATCCACACGTCCTAGTTTTCATTGGCACAAGTTTGACCTCATTTGGATAAGTATAAATCAATCAAACGTTAATAGTTTTGAGACTAGTGTAATCTGATTTTTCAGACTTGCAAAGGTTGAGAACATCAACGTATTTGACATACTTACCAAAAGAATTTTGAAAACCTGTTTCAAGCCATTAAAGTACATATCTTGAAGGTCTTACTAGAAAATATATAGCACCAAATATTTTCTAGCGGTGCTATACAAGTCCTACAGCCCCCCTTCTAGCGGTGCTATACAAGTCCTACAGTCGTTACGTCTATAGCACCAAATATATGCTTTTGCACCATGTCCCAGACTAGGTAGTTACGCTCAGGCCCAAACATGCATACAGAAGCCCAGTCCCTGACGAGGTAGTTACATCTGCATCAATCCAAATAGGCATACAGAAATCCTGTCCCTGATGAGGTAATTACATCTGCAGCGCTCGATAACCAAAATAAGAATCAACCCGGCTTACCGATATGTTTTTGTTGTAAGGGTGAATTTCAAAAATAGGCGATGCACGATTTCCAAAACGATTTCAAATGTTTCGATGTTTCCAAAACAATTTCCAAAGCTCCGATATTTCAAATGTTTTCCAAAACAAAATAATTTCCAAATGATACTAAATATCAAATTCGCCAAACACACTTATGGCAAATAATTGAATATCCAATATCAAATACCAAAATCCAATATCAATTTACCAAATGAATATCACACACACACACACACACATATATATATATATATTGGAGTTCGGCGCTCTGGCGATGCCCTCTCCATTTGGATGATCATGGCGGCGGTGGAAAGACCTTCGCTGCCGTCATCTCCTCCGCCCCTCCTCTAATCTCAATCTCCCCAAAAGCCATTTCTAAGCACAAAGGCATTCCCATGGTTTCTTTTTCGGATGAGGAAATAGATGCCTTGGCTATGCCATATCGGCTTTCTCTCATGATCCTAAAGATTGCCAGTTTTTTGATTCAGAGGTGAATCACTTGGCAGAACCGAACACTTTTTCTGATGTTTAAGCGCGTGCCCGATTTTCTCCATCAAATGAGTAGTGCCTCAGCTCTTATCGGTAAATGTCTTGCTCGTCCATTCCAGACTTTGAGTGTGTTGATTGAGTGTGTTGATTGAGTGTGTTGCTCTTATCGGTAAATGTCTTGCTCCATTAATTCCTTCTGATGATGACAGGCATTTGAGTGTGTTGATTGGCTCGTCCATCCCAGACTTTGATGGGTTTTTACCTGTCCCATCTCGTCGGTGACGTCGACCGCGTAAGGAACTGCCTCCTCGGCCTCCTTCAACTGTGGTGACTCGTAGTGCGACTTGTAGTGGTCAGCTTCCTCCACTTTCTCTATCTACTTCGCAATGAATGATCACACATGGAATGTCAGAGGTTTGCGCACCTCTTTAGCGAGATTATTAATATTGTTGCGCAATCATCATATTGAATTGCTTGTAGTTATTGAGCCTAAACAACAGCCTCCCAGGCTAACATACTATCGCATGAAACTCGGTTTCAGTCATGCACAAGATACTTGCGAAGGCAATACTTGGGTTTTCTGACAGAATGCAACTTTACAGTTTCATAATGTTGAACATGGAGTCCACGCTTCTCTATTTTGATTTACATGGCGTCAAACGCAACAGTCATTTCATTAGACAGTAGTTTACGGTAGACATACTATTCTCGAATGAAAGTTGTTATGGGACACGCTGATATCTACTTTTAGGAGTATTTCAGGTCCATAGATTATCGGTGGGGATTTAAATACCTTCTTACGCATACATGAGCATTGGGGGCAAACTACACCTATGCTTCGTTTCCTTGAGGACTTTATTACATGTCTTAACCAATGCCAACTGCAGGAAATTCCTAAACTAGGATTCTCATTCACGCGGGCACGGGGCAATGGTCTGAACCGCATATTACGTCGCCTAGATCGCATGTTATGCAACACATCTTTTGTTGATATATTTGCCGATGTTGTGGTACATCATCTTCCTCGAGCTTCATCTGATCACTCTCCTTTACTATTATAGTGCAGGCTTTTGATGGAAAAGCCACCCGTGCCCTTCCATTTTCTTAATGCTTGGACTTTACATGATGATTTTTATACATTTGTTGAGGCCGATTGGAAGCAATACCCAATGGTGGGTGGCATGCATGGACTATATTAAAAATTCCGTCTGTTGAAGCAAGATCTTTAACACTAGAATGGAACCATTTTTGGCAACATCTTTTGCAGGGCAACTGAGGTGGAGAGAACCTATTCTCGCATGGAGGCTGCATATGATCAACATTCTACACCGGAGAATAGAGAGGCCTACTCCCTTGTGCAGGCACAATTGGTGCAGCCAATAATGAACAGGTATCCTTCTGGGCGCAAAAATATAGAATCTGTTGGGTAACCAAGGTGAAGCAAATACTGCATATTTCCATGCAATGGTAAAAGAGCGATATCGACACCAACGTATTCGTCAACAGACAGATTCTGATGGAAATGTTCTTGAGTGGATCGACGACCTAGGCAGTGCTGCGGTGGATTATTTTCAAAAATTATTTACCAGTGAGCTTGTAGTTGATATGGATGACTTCCTTCAATCTATTCCAACGCTGGGGACACCTGTTGACAATGACATGCTTTGGTCTATTTCTGACATGAATGAGATAAAGGAGGCCATATGGAGTTTAAATCCCAACAGTGCTGTTGGTCCAGATGGATATAACAGTCAATTTTCTGAACATGCTGGGACATACTTAAGTTGGATGTCATGTGCATGGTACATGAATTCTTTCTAGGTGTCCCGGCACCATAGATTGTGCTTTCTTCTGTAATCACTTTACTTCCTAAGAATGAAAGTGCAGCCGTCTTCTTATACAGATTTCAGACCTATATGTCACTCCAATTTTATTAGAAAAATCACAACCCATGTACTGGCTACTCGATTGTCTATATTGCTATCATTTATAATTTTGGCTGAGCAAATTGGTTTTTTAAAAGGCCACGATATCAATGAGCATGTCTCAATGGCAAATGAAATGGTTTATTTGATAGATAAAAAGACGCATGGTGCAAATGTTATGATTAAGCTTGACATGGCTAAAGCCTTTGATCGGGGCAATTGGTGCTATTTAGAAACCATTCTTCAGAAATTCGGCTTCCATGATCGCTTTATTCCACTTATTCTAAACAATATGCGCTTCTCAAAACTGTCAGTAGCTGTAAATGGTAAGAGCTTTGGTTTATTTTCTCCTACACGTGGTGTGAAACAAGGTGACCCCCTATCTCCATTATTATTCATTCTCGGATCTGAGGGCTTTAGTAGGGGCCTTAACCGTCTCTTCAACATTGGCTCCCTTAACGGATTTCGTACGGGTCGAGTCTCTAGGGTATCGCATTTGGCTAATGCAGATGATTTGCTTATCTTTTTAAATGGCTCTACACACAATTTGTGCATTTTTCAATCATTCCTTTGCTCTTATCAGTGAGCATCAGGCCAACTGGTCAATTACACTAAAAGTCAGTTTGTCGCCAGCTCTTATGTTTCGCGCAGCTCATTGACCGTCATGGGTGAATTACTGCGTATGCAGCCATCTTCTCTGCCTTTTAAATATCTTGATTCTTACTTATATCGGGGATCAATCGTGCAACATACTGTCAATCGCTTTTACAGTATTTTGATACTAAGTTAGAAGGCTTGACACGTCATTTGCTTACTCCAGGTGGTCGGATTGTTTTGCTTAAGTCGGTTCTTACATCTATACCATTGCATCTAATGGCCGCAGTACGATTACCCAATAGTGTGCTACATTCCATAAATCAGAAAATGTTTGAATTCATTTGGGGTAATCGGTATCATTGGGTATCTTGGCGAACAATTTGTTCCCCAGAGAATGAGGGCGGCTTGGGCATTCATAGTCTTAATTTGATTCAGCTTGCCTATGATTGCAAGCTATGGTGGAACTATCATTAAAAGTCTTCAATTTTGGCAATATATATGCGACAAAGATATGGCACTCGTTCTGACTTTACCCCTCGCATCTATGATTCTCCAGGTTTGGAAGCGGATTTACTCAATTAATTCAGTATGCTCAAATTATACTATCACCGCTGATGCATTACAATGGACCACTTCCCCATCCGGTAACTTTACTTTAAGCCAGGCATATGCAGATATCCGATCTGGCCATCTTACTCTTTATTCTTACAGATTTATTTGGTGGAAGACACTTCCTAAATCGGCAAGTGTATTCATGTGGAAAATCTTTCATAATACGCTTCCTCTTGAAGAGAATTTGTGTCGTTTTATGCAAGCCTGTCCTACGATTTGTCCATTTTGTAAGTTCACATCGGCTAATACCAATCACATTTTTCTTCAGTGTCCCTTTATACAAGATGTTTGAACAAGATTTGCATTGCATTTAGATGGTCTGCTTCCCCGTCCAATATCGCTTCGGACACACATTTTACAGTGGTGGTTGTCTTCCACAATCCGTTCTATTTTGGGCCAATTTTGGATAATACTTCCATCACTACTTTGTTGGACTATTTGGAAAGTATATACCAATGTTGTATATGGCACGAAAGATCTTTCGGTTTAATGCATATATGCTATGGCCCGACAATCGTGTTATGTTTGGGCATCCACATTATCAGATACCAAATTTTCTAGGAATCATCCGACACTCATTCAATATAGCATGTCTCCCCAATTACGGGTTAAAAAGGTTTGCAAATTGAAGTGCCATCTACCTCCCACAGGGGAAACTAAAAATGAATGTTGATGCATCTATTTGGAGGCTCTCGGCTTCAGCGGGTGCCATCCTTCGGGATCATAATGGTCGTAGGGTGGGAGCTATTGCTTTGATGTTACCATGTCTTCCACCATTATATGCAGAGCTGCAGGCAATATTATACAATCTAATCTACTTTGGACAGTTTCACCGTCACATGCTTATTGAAACTGATTGCTTACAAGTGACCAAGTTGGGATATTCTTCCATCTCCTGTTTGCATGAGTTTACACGGTTGGCGACATTTTTGCAATTAACAGATAGTACACTATAGCACATTCCCTGAGAAATCAATATAGTATCCCATCATTTAGCACAGCATGCCAGGTTATTCCCTCAGACCGCTGTTTTCGCCTCTCCTTCATCACTCCCACCAGCTGCCCGTGGTATTATTTGACGGATGGCACGATACATGCGATGCGCACCTCAAGCTGAGGATTTGCAATGGTTTAGACCAAAAGACTGTTGCCTGTATCGCTCTGATACAGGCAACATCGATATGAAAATTATATTTAGGGTCTCTTTGCTTTTCATTGCACATAACATATGCTTATTATTTGTCCATTATGACTTCTATGCAAGCACTTTCCTGCTGGATGCTGTATATGTCTGACTCCGTGAGAATATCTTCTAGCACTCGCTCCTTGATTAGGGGATTGCAAATACATGTTTATGGTGTTTGTTGCCTGTATCATCATGATAGAGGCAACTGCGATATGCTTCTTTCTTTCATTCTGCTTTATGTATGTCTTTGTATGTAGTGCCCCGGCCTGATACTGGCATCGGAACCAGTGCACCTGCCGTAGTCTACTACGAGAACTACGAAGCGTCAAAGCAGATCAAGCATACATCATTCATGACGTAAGATAAATTAGCAGAAACGTCGTAAAATTTAAAACTTCCCCATATTAATGTAACCAGAACAATACAACGGAAATAAAAGGTGTTTGATCAACTGACTAACATATCCTCCAGTACAACATAATAAACATTGAGTTTTCCAACTTAAAAAGAGTAATCAAGCATCTATCTACTTCCATGACCGTCATCCCATTGAGCCCACTCGCCATTGTCTTCGACAAATATCATTTCGTATTCTGGCTCACCTGAAAAAGAAATGGAGTATCTGTTTTTAGCGAAAATATCGCCAGCAAGTAACCCGTCTATACACCTTACGAGATCACACACGACGAGTCACCAGTGTATCAGTCATTGCCCAAAATAAGGTGCTCGGGTTAGCAAATAGCATCTTTATAACAATTCCTCAAAACAAATAAATCACATAAATGATACATGGATACGAGAACAAACACGTAACTAAAATAACATACCACATAAACAGAACATAAGCTAGTCACATTTCTTGCATGTCAAATCTTATGCTTCGTGTATCATGATGCATGTACTTCTTTAAAACCACACACAACACCCATGCATATGTCTTCTTTCGTAAACATGTTGTGTGTGTCATTTCACAAACGTTTCATAACTTTTCATATCATATTCTTCGCGTAGCAGAACTTTATACCCTCTGGGTGATCAGTCCATAGCAAACAGAACTTTATACCCCGTGCTGAAAGGTCCACGGCCCCATAACATATAACTTTATACCCCGTGTTGAAAGGTCCACGGCCCCGTTACGTATATCATATATCCGTGCTGATAGGTCCACGTCCCATTACATATATCATATATCCGTGCTGATAGGTCCACGGCCCATAAAGTACTTTATACCTTGCTGTTGACTCACAGGTCACGCTTTTATACCCTGCTTTCGTAGGCATGACTTTTATACCCGGCGATCAACCAGCAGCCATAGTTTGCTTTTCGAAAACTTTAATCTTTTCTTGTAAACACATGTTCTTTCGCAAAGCAATTCTCAAGTCAAATGCAAGTGCTCATGTCATGATGCAGGATGCTTATGCAACTTCGTACCAACATGTAACACACACACACATCTTACATATCAAGTATACGGTCTTGCACCTCAAACACTCCATGTTCGTATCTTTCCAAGTCCGTTCGTCTCACCAATTCACTTGGGATTCAATCTTATTCTTACTTAGTCAAACTTATCATCTATTCCTGAATTACACCTCAATTACCTTTGCATTCTATGTTCAAAAGAAGTGTATAGAGTTACTACACATACATTGGGCGCCAAATGGGTCAAAAAGACCTCCAGTATACTTGGAACGCCACATGAGGCGCCTAAAGTGGACATGAGGTGCCTATTCTAGGCGTTCGAAGTGTTCGGGGATGTGCTGTATACATCGAACGCCTACGTGAAGCGGCTTATGTGACATGAAGCGCCTAATGTAGGTGTTCGAAGTATACGGGGATGAACTAGGACACATTGAACGCCTACATTAGGCGCCTAATGTTACTTGAAGCGCCTAATGTAGGTGTTCGAAGTGTTCTGACGGTTTAGAACTGCAGCTTTTCTGCAGTAACTTCTTCCCATCACCTTCCTCCTTCTACCCTTCCATGTTTACACTTCAAGATCCATCCTAGCACCTGGATTCATCATACTTAACACACAACTAACTTGAGTTGATTCTTAAACACGTAAAGTAGTGTCCATCCTAAGCCTTCTATCACCCACAACCTCCAATATATCTCTTCAAACTTTCCAACACAACAAGTCTACAACAATGACATCTTTAATCCTTCAACCTCCTGCAAATACGCCCAAAACACTTAAGATGTACGTAATGAACTCAAGAACTTATACCAAAAAATGAACACATTACGAATAACACTTTTATGGGCATATTTATCAACAAAGATCACAATGTAACCATTTTCAGAAATTGGCCCAAAGAACATGAGTCTACACCATCAACAACAACAATAGCATATAATGAAGCATCCAACATAAACAAATCAAAGTTACTAATGTGTGATCCGAGTTTTCTCTATATAAGAACATAGGGCCTAAGATATCAAAATTTGCATAAAGCGTATAGAAAGATTACCTGCCTTGGAATCTAGATACGCTTACGAGTGTATGGCAGAATTTCTGTAAAGATTGAACCTAGATTGGACGTTCTTCCTTCCTTTTCTTCTTCTTCTCTTCTTCTTCTTTCCTCTTTCTCCTTCCTTTTCTCTCTGGCGGTTTTCCCCTCTCCTTTTTGTGTTATAACCGATGGCTAGCTAATGGCGAGTTATACCCCTTTGTGTAACTCCCCCTTCATTTAAGTGGGGAGGGGCACTTTGGGTAATTTACTCTAATTTCTTAATTTCCCCATTTCGCTTATTTTCTCACCTATATTTTATCTAACTCAGCCTCGTAACATATGCATTTAATGAAATTATATTTAAAGTTGACTTCTAACTATTGAAAGTAGTACTTAAAAGTCACGGGGTATGACATTCCACCCACTTACAAAAAGTTTCGTCCTCGAAACTTACGTACCTTAGTCAAAGAGGTTAGGATACTTCTCCCGCATCTGTTCTTCGAGTTCCCAAGTGGCCTCGCGTTCCGTGTGGTTGCTCCACTGAACCTTCACATATGGGATCACTCGTTTCCTCAAAACTTGGTCCTTCGGTCTACTATCTTCACCGATATCTCTTCATAAGTAACATCATCATTGAGTTCCAAAGGTTGTGCCTCAAGCACATGACTTGGATCCGTCATGTACTCCCTTAGTTGTGATACGTGAAATACATTGTGAACTTGCGCCAACACCGGAGGTAAAGCCAACCTATATGCTAAAGCTCCTACTTTCTCCAGTATTTCATAGGGACCAATAAAACGGGGACTTAGCTTGCCCTTGACTCCAAACCTCATAATGCCCTTCGTAGGTGATACCCTCAAATAGACTTTATCACCCACATTAAATTCCAATGGTCGTCGTTTGGAATCTGCCCAACTTTTGTTGCGATCCTGAGCCACCTCGAGTCTTTCCCGAATGATTTTCACCTTTTCTAATGTCTTCTCCAAAAGTTCAGCTCCGGTGATGGTCCTCACGCCTACTTCGTCCCAATAAACCAGGGACCTACACTTCCTTCCGTACAAAGCTTCAAAAGGAGCCATATCAATTGCAGTGTGGTAACTGTTGTTATAGAAAACTCCATTAGCTTTACCATTCCATCACAACTCCCTTTAAAATCCAAAATGCAAGACCTTAGCATATCTTCCAACGTCTGAATAGTCCGCTCGGACTGTCCATCGGTTTAGGGATGATACGCCGTACTTGATACGAATATGGTTCGTATGTTAATGTTGTCCCGATCTTTCTTCACTCTCCAAACGTCCTTCAAGCCTTGAATGTGATGGACAATGGTGCCAAGCAACCACCTTCCTTCAAGCCTCCAAATTCGTTTGGTTATGTGTGTTTCAATCCGCTCAATCCAACCAGTCACTCCTAATCCTTGGATTGTGGATCACCAACAAGGAACACACAATCCTTAATTGGGTCTAGCCTTGATTTAGATATGTGTACACCAAAGGAAAAACACAAACTTTTATTCAAGAAACTCAAGAACAAAAGATAACATAAAACCGTAGGGTTTGTAGTTCAAAGATGAAAAATAGTCTAACTACTCAAAGAAATGCTAAGTGATCTATATATATGATTACAAGTCTTGTAAGCCATCTCCACAAAAACGGCTAGGGCTTCTTGGAATCTCCCATGTTGGCGCCTCCTTCCTTTGTTGTGCAAAAATCTGAATTTTGTTATTTTTGGTAAGTTCCCTTCTCTTGGCCAATCCACAATTATTGTCTCAATCATCAATTATTGCATTATTACCATCCTTCTAGACTTGCCTTATGCCTCCTTGGTCTTCCTTAAAAACGCCACTCACCCCTTTCCTTGTGACACAAGATCTAATTTTGGTAACTTCCTTTTTCTTGAGTTATCTCCTTATTTGCTCCCAAATCTTCAATTATGACTCCATGATTCATTCCAATCATTCCAATCTGATTTATGACATTCTAGAAGGTCTCTTAATTGCTCTTGATGATGCTAGGCGGCTGCACTCCCCACAAGCAAACCGAAAACCCTAAGTTGCACACTTGGGATTGTTTTGGACTTCTTTCTTGCAGCTCTTGTATCTATTTTTGTGGACTGATTTTGACAAAACCCAAAACATGAAAGTTGCTCCAAATTAAGTCTACTTCAAGGTCCAGCTGGTTCCATGCACCCCCAATCTCGTTTGAAAGCCCAAAATCACAAAACAGCCTTGTATGGACAAGCTTGGTCCAAATCTGAGAAGCCCTCCTTTCCAAAGCTCAAAACGTTTGGTCCAAGACTTGTAACACCTACAAAACACACTCATACACCAAACATAAGTATTCTAAACAAACTTTAAAAGAAGCAAACGAAAAGACAACTAAAAGCCACAGAAACGGCACCAACAAGCGGACTGACTATCATTGGATAATCAATTCTTAAGCTCAACAATGAGCACCCATTTAGGAGGAACATCCATTGGTTCATCTTGCACATGTTTGGTTAGAAAAGAGCCAACATCAAAACCAAGTTGAAAACCATTAATCCTCTTGGTTTGGCTCCTTGTCAACGGCCCCTTATGGTTAAGGCCACCTTGTGCAAGTTCCTCATTAGGGGGCTGCTCCTCAGCCTCATCAATCCCCCCCTCCTCAAAAGGATTCGCCCTCGAATCATCAAGGTAAAAATGCTCAAAAGGGGAAAGATCACTTACATTGAAGGTGTTAGAAACTAAACCATACCTGTCGGGAGGAAGATCAAGCACATAAGCATTTGGACCAACCTTTTGAATGACCTTAAAAGGTCCATCTCCTCTAGGCATAAGCTTGGACTTCCTCTCCTTTGGAAACCGTTCCTTCCTTAAATGCAACCAAACAAGATCTCCAGGATAAAACACAACATCTTTTCTATGCTTGTTAGCTTGTTTGGCATACTGTCTATTCTTTCGTTCAAGTTGAAGTTTAACTTTTTCATGCAACTTTTTGATCATTTCAGCTCGTTGTTTACCATCCATGCTAGTACGCTCATCAATTGGAATAGGCAACAAATCAAGTGGGGAATGGGGTAGAAAACCATAGACAACTTCAAAAGGGGAATACAAAGACCCACTATGAACTGCCCTATTGTAAGCAAACTCAATATGTGGTAAACATTCTTCCCAATTTTTCAGATTGCTTTGGATTAAAGCACGCAACATTTGTGACAAGGTCCGATTTACCACTTCAGTTTGGCCATCTGTTTGTGGATGTGCAGTAGTAGAAAACAAAAGCTTAGTTCCCAACTTGCTCCAAAGCACACGCCAAAAATGACTCAAGAATTTACTGTCCCTATCACTAACAATTGTTTTAGGCATGCCATGCAATCGAACAATTTCTTTAAAGAACAGATTTGCAATGTAAGAAGCATCATCTACTTTGTGACAAGCAATAAAGTGTGCCATCTTAGAGAATCTGTCTACCACAACAAAGACACTATCTCTACCACCTTTTGATCTAGGTAAGCCAAGAACAAAGTCCATAGAAATGTCCTCCCAAGGTGCACTAGGTACGTCCAAGGGTGTGTACAAACCATGAGGTTGTGTTTTGGACTTAGCCTGCCTACAAGTGATGCAACTACTACAAACCTTTGCAACATCTGATTTCATGTGAGGCCAAAAGAAATGTTCCTTTAAAGTTTCTAAAGTTTTAAAAACTCCAAAGTGTCCCATTAACCCGCCCCCATGTGCTTCCTTAACCAAAAATTCACGCATTGATCCTTTAGGAATGCATAATCGTTTCTCCTTAAATAAATAGCCATCATGCAAATAAAATTTACCAAAAGGAGAATCAACACATGCATCATAAATGGAAGCAAAATCAGAATCATCCTTATACAATTCCTTAACAAATTCAAAGCCAAGCAAGTGTGAATACAACTTAGTAATCAAAGTATACCTTCTAGACAAAGCATCAGCAACTATGTTATCTTTTCCTTGCTTATACTTAATGACATAAGGAAATTGCTCAATAAACTCAACCCACTTTGCATGCCTCTTATTCAGTTTTCCTTGACTTTTAAGGTACTTCAAACTTTCATGATCAGTATGAATGACAAACTCTTTGGGTTGCAAGTAGTGTTGCCAAGTTTGTAAGGACCTTACTAAAGCATACAACTCCTTATCATAAGTAGGATAATCCAATGCAGCACCTTTCAACTTTTCACTAAAATAAGCAATAGGATGCTTACCTTGGGTTAGAACAGCTCCAATTCCCACGCCACTTGCATCACACTCTATCTCAAAAGTATCATCAAAGTTGGGCAACTTCAAGATAGGTGCTGTAGTGAGACGTCTTTTAAGCTCATCAAACGCCCTTTGTTGGGCGTCCCCCCAATGGAATCCAACCTCTTTCTTAACGATCTCATTCAATGGTGCGGCCACGGTTGAGAAGTCTTTGACAAACCGCCTATAAAAACCTGCCAAACCATGAAAACTCCTCACTTCTCCCACACTCTTTGGTGTAGGCCATTCAAGGATGGATTTCACCTTGTCTTGATCCATTTCAATCCCTGCAGAGCTGATTACAAAACCAAGAAAAACAACTTTGTCCAAACAAAAAGAACATTTCTTAAAGTTAGCATAAAGTTTTTCTTTTCTTAGCTTTTCAAAAACAGCTCTTATGTGAACTAAATGCTCTTCTAAGGTCTTAGAATAGATCAAGATGTCATCAAAATAGACCACAACAAACTTCCCAATAAAAGCTCGCAAAACTTCATTCATTAGCCTCATGAATGTACTAGGTGCATTAGTTAACCCAAAAGGCATAACTAACCATTCATACAATCCAAATTTAGTTTTAAAAGATGTTTTCCATTCATCACCCTCTCTTATTCTCACTTGAAAATAACCACTTTTCAAATCAATTTTCGTATACCATTGTGAACCATGCAACATATCAAGCATATCATCAAGTCTAGGAATGGGGTACCTATACTTTACAGTGATTTTGTTGATGGCCCTACAATCTGTACACATCCTCCAAGTGCCATCTTTTTTTGGAACAAGTATGTACCACTTCAGTTTGGCCATCTGTTTGTGGATGTGCAGTAGTAGAAAACAAAAGCTTAGTTCCCAACTTGCTCCAAAGTACACGCCAAAAATGACTCAAGAATTTACTGTCCCTATCACTAACAATTGTTTTAGGCATGCCATGCAATCGAACAATTTCTTTAAAGAACAGATTTGCAATGTAAGAAGCATCATCTACTTTGTGACAAGCAATAAAGTGTGCCATCTTAGAGAATCTGTCTACCACAACAAAGACACTATCTCTACCACCTTTTGATCTAGGTAAGCCAAGAACAAAGTCCATAGAAATGTCCTCCCAAGGTGCACTAGGTACGTCCAAGGGTGTGTACAAACCATGAGGTTGTGTTTTGGACTTAGCCTGCCTACAAGTGATGCAACTACTACAAACCTTTGCAACATCTGATTTCATGTGAGGCCAAAAGAAATGTTCCTTTAAAGTTTCTAAAGTTTTAAAAACTCCAAAGTGTCCCATTAGCCCGCCCCCATGTGCTTCCTTAACCAGCAATTCTCGCATTGATCCCTTAGGAATGCATAATCGTTTCTCCTTAAACAAATAGCCATCATGCAAATAGAATTTACCAAAAGGAGAATCAACACATGCATCATAAATGGAAGCAAAATCAGAATCATCCTTATACAATTCCTTAACAAATTCAAAGCCAAGCAAGTGTGAAGACAACTTAGTAATCAAAGTATACCCTCTAGACAAGGCATCAGCAATTATGTTATCCTTTCCTTGCTTATACTTAATGACATAAGGAAATTGCTCAATAAACTCAACCCACTTTGCATGCCTCTTATTCAGTTTTCCTTGACTCTTAAGGTACTTCAAACTTTCATGATCAGTATGAATGACAAACTCCTTGGGTTGCAAGTAGTGTTGCCAAGTTTGTAAGGACCTTACTAAAGCATACAACTCCTTATCATAAGTAGGATAGTTCAATGCAGCACCTTTCAATTTTTCACTAAAATAAGCAATAGGATGCTTACCTTGGGTTAGAACAGCTCCAATTCCTACGCCACTTGCATCACACTCTATCTCAAATGTATCATCAAAGTTTGGCAACTTCAAGATAGGTGCTGTAGTGAGACGTCTTTTAAGCTCATCAAACGCCCTTTGTTGGGCTTCCCCCCAATGGAACCCAACCTCTTTCTTGACGATCTCATTCAATGGTGCGGCTACGGTTGAAAAGTCTTTGACAAACCGCCTATAAAAACCTGCCAAACCATGAAAGCTCCTCACTTCTCCCACACTCTTTGGTGTAGGCCATTCAAGGATGGATTTCACCTTGTCTTGATCCATTTCAATCCCTGCAGAACTGATTACAAAACCAAGAAAAACAACTTTGTCCAAACAAAAAGAACATTTCTTAAAGTTAGCATAAAGTTTGTCTTTTCTTAGCTTTTCAAAAACAGCCCTTATGTGATCTAAATGCTCTTCTAAGGTCTTAGAATAGATCAAGATGTCATCAAAATAGACCACAACAAACTTCCCAATAAAAGCTCGCAAAACTTCATTCATTAGCCTCATGAATGTACTAGGTGCATTAGTTAACCCAAAAGGCATAACTAACCATTCATACAATCCAAATTTAGTTTTAAAAGCTGTTTTCCATTCATCACCCTCTCTTATTCTCACTTGAAAATAACCACTTTTCAAATCAATTTTCGTATACCATTGTGAACCATGCAACATATCAAGAATATCATCAAGTCTAGGAATGGGGTACCTATACTTTACAGTGATTTTGTTGATGGCCCTACAATCTGTACACATCCTCCAAGTGCCATCTTTTTTTGGAACAAGGATGACTGGCAGTGCACTTGGGCTCATACTTTCCCTTACCTTCTCTTTGGCTAAGAGATCCTCCACTTGCCTTTGTATTTCCTTTGTTTCCTCCAGATTGGCCCTATAAGCTGGCCTATTAGGCAAGACAGCCCCTGGAACAAAGTCAATGTGGTGCTCAATCCCTCTCAACGGTGGCAACCCGTGTGGTTCCTCCTCGGGAAACAAATCTGCAAATTCTTCCAACAAAGAAACAACACCACTAGGCAAGGTAGATGGTAAGTCATTCTTAGAAAACAAGCATGCAACACTATCTTTGTAAAGCATCACCAAAACAGTTTTTTTATCATACAATGCATGTGTAACTTCACGAGATTTTGCAAAGAAAGCATGCTTCTTAGGTGGACGTGAAATTTGTGGGGTGGATGCTTGTGAAAGTGTTTGAAGCGTGGGTGAGGGTGGACTGATTTGGGCCGTGGGTTGTGTACCCTTGGCCAAGGAGTTTGTGGCCTCCAAAAGGCTTCTTCTCTCCTTTTTAAGAACCTCTAAGAACCTTTTTTCAGCCTCCTTTTCCTTAGGATCTGAATGGTTCTTTTTCATCCTCTTAGCATCCTCATAAACTTTATGTGGAGACAATGCATGCAACTTAAACTTTTTGCCATTAAAAGTAAAAGCATACATGTTCAATCTACCATCATAAATAACATGCTTGTCAAACTGCCAAGGTCTACCTAACAAAATATGACTAGCATGCATAGGAGCTACATCACACAAAATTTCATCTTTGTAACCGCCAATAGATAAAGAAATCAGAACTTGTTTAGACACATGAATCTCACCACAATCATTTAGCCAAGATAACCTATAGGGATGGGAATGATCAATCATAGGTAAATCTAGCTTTCTAACAAGTTCAATACTTGCAACATTAGCACAAGAACCACTATCAATAATTAAAGTGCAAGTTTTGCCTTTTACCAAACAATGGATGTGGAAAATGTTCTCCCTTTGCAAGTTTTCTTCTTCCTCCTTCATGTGTGCACTTAAGGCTTTTCTTACCACAAGAAAGTCCTTATATGCACCCTCTTCATCACTCTTTATCTCCTCAGCTGAGTCCTCTTGGTATTCTTCCTTTGTGGCTTCTTCTTCCTCCTCTTATGAATAGAATTCATTTGTTTCCTCAAGGTACAACACTTTCTTGGCATTAGGGCAGTCCCTTGCATAATGCCCTCTCCCTCTACATTTAAAACACTCAATCTCCCTTGTCCTTGGAGGGTTTGCGGTTGCCTTGCCTTTGCCTTTGTCATTTTGACCTAGATTTGCACCATTGGTCCTTTGAGTGAAGTGTGGTTTATTTGGAGTGTTCTGGCTGTTTTGGCCGAGGGTGTTTGAACCTGGCCGTGCTCCTCCATTGCCATTAGACCTAGGCTGCACTTTAGAAAAAGAAGAAGTATTAGTTCTAAAACCAAATCCACTAGTAGAAGAACGTACCTTTAATTGCCGCTCAATTTTCTCAGCTTTGTGAACCATGGAATTTAGATCAACATAGGTAGTGAGTTCAAGTTGAAACCCAATCTCCTTATTAAGACCTCCCAAAAACCGAGCCATGGTTGCCTCCTCAGATTCTTCAGTATCGGTTTTTATCAACAAACTTTCTAACTCCTTAAAGTATTCATCCACACTTTTATTTCCTTGAGTTAGGCATTGCAACTTTTGGAACATGGATCTCTCGTAAGATTCTGGAATGAATTTCTTTCTCATCTCATATTTCATCTCATCCCAAGTTCCAATTGTGGGTTGTCTAGTCCTTCTCCTTATACTTTGAGTTTGGTCCCACCAAATCAAGGCATATTCCAAGAACTCTATACTTGCATATCTCACTTTTTGCAACTCGGTATAGTTGGTATAGGAAAAGATCATGTCAACTTTTCTCTCCCACTCAATGTAAGCTTCAGGGTCACTTTTACCATAAAAGGGTGGAATGTTTATTTTGGTTTTCAAATAATCATCCTCTTGAGGCACATACCTCCTAGGTTGTATTCGGCCTTGAGGTCTCGGGTATACCTCCTCAACCTCTTCCTCTTCATAGTAGTCATTCCATTCCTCCCTAACAGGTTGTGGTCTCACTCCGTGTCTCCTATCTCCTCTACCCCTTGCTCCTCCTCTACCTCCCATGCTTGTGGATCCCTTAGGTTCAGTTCCACGAGATGTTTGGCCTTGGTTTTGATGTGGGGGTTGTTCTTGGGTAGGGGGTGTGTTGGATGTCATCCTTGCTTCCCACTCATCCAACCTAGATTGCATGGTACTAAGCATTTGTGCCATCTTTTCCATTGAAAATTCCACTTTGTCTCCTCCTCCTTGTGTACTGTTTGACCCCTCCATGGCAACCTGAAACGCTTTCACAAACAAGAAAAGAAGAAAACTAACACAAGAAACAAAGGTGAGTTGTTAGTGAAAACAAAAAGGAAAACGAAAATCTGTCTGGCCTTTTTTTGTCCTCCCTTGTTTTCTCTCAATTGTTCAAGTGTTTTTCCTTGGCCAATCTTGAGCTAGAACCTCTTAAGGCAAGTCCCAAATCGGCTACCCACAATCTGTTTTGTTTTTTTGTCCTTGCAATCTTCTTTTGCCTTCAAAAACACCAATTGATCAACAAGTGGTAAAACAGCTTCAAGAAATTTAGAGCACAATTTTTAAAACACACTTAATAACTATGATTCAAAGAAATAAGAAACCAAAAGTGATGTAGTTGGCTGAACCAAAGAATTTCTAGGGGTTGTCCTGGGCAATCTTTAATTAAACCAACTTATGCAATATCAAATGCAAGTTCTTTGATTGATAGTATGAATGTGTATCCAAGGTGGAGAATTGAAGGGTTTATGTGTGTTGTTTTGGGGCAAACACACGGCTTTTTGTTTTGCGTTTGTGAACTTGGATGGTAGATGCAAAAAGATGGAACTTTTGTACAAAAAGGAACTTCTTTTCTCTTCCTTTCTTTGTGCACTTCTTTTTGTTGGTTTGTGCACGTTTCTTTTCCTTTCTTTTCTTTTTTTTTTGACGTTCAAAGCAGCCTTGATGCAACCTTTGTTTGTTTTTTTTTTGCGAGAATCAGTGGTATATGCTTGAAAGATGATCCTTTTTGTGTTTGTATGGATGTGTAGTAGAGAAACAGATTTTCCTTGGATACCAATACAACCAAAACAAACAACTTGTATTCAATATCACACAAGCAAATTTAATTAAAAGCTTCGTTAACAACAAGGTATGTGACTCAAAGGTAGCTTCTTTTAGGCCTTGGACTGATTTTAGGTGGAGTTAAATCTTATTCAATGCAAACAACAATAATCCTATGATTAAGTGTGTTAAAGATGAGATCTTTAATGATAGGTGATCAATATTGATGCAAAAGGTGAAGTCTTTTTTTTGTGGTTTTCGTTGGACTGAAGAAAAGAACAATCTTTGTTTTTGTTTTGATGAAATGAAGCAAAAGTTCAATTTTTTTTTTGTTTTGACAAGAGACGTTTTTTTTTGAATGATTGAGAATAACAAGAATGACACAAATGACACAAAGAAAAGATATTTGAGATGAAGATAAACGAGAGCTCTGATACCACTTGATACGAATATGGTTCGTATGTTAATGTTGTCCCGATCTTTCTTCACTCTCCAAACGTCCTTCAAGCCTTGAATGTGATGGACAATGGTGCCAAGCAACCACCTTCCTTCAAGCCTCCAAATTCGTTTGGTTATGTGTGTTTCAATCCGCTCAATCCAACCAGTCACTCCTAATCCTTGGATTGTGGATCACCAACAAGGAACACACAATCCTTAATTGGGTCTAGCCTTGATTTAGATATGTGTACACCAAAGGAAAAACACAAACTTTTATTCAAGAAACTCAAGAACAAAAGATAACATAAAACCGTAGGGTTTGTAGTTCAAAGATGAAAAATAGTCTAACTACTCAAAGAAATGCTAAGTGATCTATATATATGATTACAAGTCTTGTAAGCCATCTCCACAAAAACGGCTAGGGCTTCTTGGAATCTCCCATGTTGGCGCCTCCTTCCTTTGTTGTGCAAAAATCTGAATTTTGTTATTTTTGGTAAGTTCCCTTCTCTTGGCCAATCCACAATTATTGTCTCAATCATCAATTATTGCATTATTACCATCCTTCTAGACTTGCCTTATGCCTCCTTGGTCTTCCTTAAAAACGCCACTCACCCCTTTCCTTGTGACACAAGATCTAATTTTGGTAACTTCCTTTTTCTTGAGTTATCTCCTTATTTGCTCCCAAATCTTCAATTATGACTCCATGATTCATTCCAATCATTCCAATCTGATTTATGACATTCTAGAAGGTCTCTTAATTGCTCTTGATGATGCTAGGCGGCTGCACTCCCCACAAGCAAACCGAAAACCCTAAGTTGCACACTTGGGCTTGTTTTGGAATTCTTTCTTGCAGCTCTTGTATCTATTTTTGTGGACTGATTTTGACAAAACCCAAAACATGAAAGTTGCTCCAAATTAAGTCTACTTCAAGGTCCAGCTGGTTCCATGCACCCCCAATCTCGTTTGAAAGCCCAAAATCACAAAACAGCCTTGTATGGACAAGCTTGGTCCAAATCTGAGAAGCCCTCCTCTCCAAAGCTCAAAACGTTTGGTCCAAGACTTGTAACACCTACAAAACACACTCATACACCAAACATAAGTATTCTAAACAAACTTTAAAAGAAGCAAACGAAAAGACAACTAAAAGCCACAGAAACGGCACCAACAAGCGGACTGACTATCATTGGATAATCAGTTCTTAAGCTCAACAATGAGCACCCATTTAGGAGGAACATCCATTGGTTCATCTTGCACATGTTTGGTTAGAAAAGAGCCAACATCAAAACCAAGTTGAAAACCATTAATCCTCTTGGTTTGGCTCCTTGTCAACGGCCCCTTATGGTTAAGGCCACCTTGTGCAAGTTCCTCATTAGGGGGCTGCTCCTCAGCCTCATCAGTACTCAACCTTAATTCTGTACCCATGGCTTTCTGAAATGCTGTCCAAAACTTAGATGTAAACCGTGAATCTCAGTCGGACATTATACTTACTGGGACTCCATGCAAGCTAACAATACTATCCATATATAGATTCACCAACCTTTTGAGAGGAAAATCACTTGCGATATGTAGAAAATGCGCAGACTTGGTTAAACGATCCACAATGACCCAATCATATCATGCCCATTTCTTGTCTTTGGTAAACCCGCTATGAAATCCATCGTGACATGTTCCCATTTCCATTCCGGGATCTCTAACGGCATCAGTAATCCCCCAGGCCGTTGGTGTTCCGCCTTGACTTGTTGACAAACTAAGCACCTCTCTATAAACTCAGCGATATGTCGTTTCATTCCGGACCACCAATAATATTGCTTGAGATCTCTATACATGTTAGTGCTACCAGGATGTATTGACAACCTCGAATTATGAGCTTCTTGCAAAATTTCCCTTCTGAGTTCATCAACATCAGGCACACACAACCTTTCTCTGAACCATAGATCCCGTCCTCTTAGATCCGAAATCCTTCGACTTGATTATGTTTCATCCTTTCCGTTATCTCACTTAGGGCCTTATCACTCTTCTGCACCTCTTTTACCCGATCAATCAAACTCGGCGTGATGGTCAATGTCATCAAAACATTTACCGTGGATTCCACCAAATCCAAACCAAATTCCTCAATCTCTCTTTCCAGTGGTGATTGTCGCGCATGGCTAGATTTCCTTCTTAAAGCGTCTGCTACCTTGTTAGCCTTTCCCGGGTGATAATGAATAGCTAAATCGTAATCTTTCAGCAATTCTAACCATCTCCGCTGCCTCATGTTTAATTCTTTCTGAGAGAATAAATACTTTAAACTCTTATGATCTGTTAATACCACGCACTTCTCTCCATACAAGTAATGCCGCCAGATCTTCAAGGCGAACACAACCGCGACAAGTTCAAGATCGTGGGTGGGATAGTTTTGCTCATAAGGCTTTAGCTGTCTTGAGGCATATGCGATGACTCGGTCGTTTTGCATCAAAACACAACCTACAAACAAGGTATTAGTCTAAACTTAACTGGTATACAAGATCATAACCTTATACTACAGTTTACGTACCTAAACCGTTTTTCGATGCATCGGTATAAATTACAAACCCATCAGTTCCGGAGGGTTGAGCCAATACTGGAGCTGTCATTAATCTCTTCTTAAGCTCCGTGAAGCTTTGCTCGCATTCCGCCGTCCACTCAAACTTGGACTTCTTTTGAGTAAGGCGACTGAGAGGCACTGCTATGCTTGAGAATCCCTCGACAAACTTCCTATAATACCCCGCTAGACCCAAGAAACTTCGAACTTTGGTGACATTAGTAGGTTTAGGCCATTCTGTGATAGCTTCCACCTTCTTCGGATCCACAACAATTCCCTCCTCTGATATCACGTGACCCAGAAAAGCCACACTTCTTAACCAAAACTTACACTTGCTAAACTTAACGTACAGTTGTTTTTGCTTTAAGATGCCTAGAAGGATTCTCAAATGCTCGGCGTGAGTTTGCTCGTCAGATGAATACACCAGAATATCATCTATGAATACCACTACAAACTTGTCCAACTGTTCCCGAAAGACGTTATTCATAAGATCCATAAAGGCTGCAGGGGCATTAGTCAAACCAAATGGCATCACTAAGAACTCATAGTGGCCATACCTCGTACGAAAGACTGTCTTTGCAATATCCTCGGCCTTCGCTCGCAATTGATGGTATCCTGATCTGAGATCAATTTTAGAAAATATCTTGGCACCATTGAGCTGGTCAAATAAATCCTCAATTCGTGGAAGGGGGTACTTATTCTTGATGGTAATTTTATTCAACTCCCGATAATCGATACAAAGCCTCATACTACCATCCTTCTTCTTCACAAATAAAACAGGTGCTCCCTAAGGTGATACACTAGGGCGAATAAACTTCCTGTCCAGTAATTCCTGAAGTTGCTCTTTCAGCTCTCTCAATTCTGCCGGAGCCATTCTATAAGGGGCTTTAGAGATGGGTTCGGCTCCAGGTATCAAATTTGTCTCAAACTCAACTTCTCTCAGAGGTGGCACTCTTGGCAATTCCTCCGGGAACACATCAAGAAACTCATTAACCACTGGAATTTGCTCAATAGATGGTACTTCCTGAGTAACATCCATCGCATACACTAGGAATCCCTCGGCACCTTTCCTTAAGGCTTTGCAAGCTTGAGCAACCGACATATACACCTTCTTGGGAACTTTCTTTCGTTCCGCATCTCCTTGAAGCGTTACCTCTTCCATCTTAGCACTCTTGACTGTCACTTGCTTTAGTCGACAATCAATATTTACGTGATACTTGGCCAACCAGTCCATTCCTAATATGGCATCAAAGTCATACATCTGAATATGAATCAGTGTGGCGGAGAACGTTTGGCCTTCAAACTCTAACTCGCGATCCCGGTACTGCTGATACGAAACCACAATTTGATCTCCAGCCGTTTGGACACGATATGGAGTTTCTAACCATTCAGAAAAACTACCAAGGTGCTTAGTGAATCTCTTTGCTACAAAGGAGTGGTTTGCGCCGCTATCGAAAAGCACATTGGCAGGCATCTTATTTACTAAAACCGCACCTAAGGCCATATCAAGTTTTACACACACGTAAATACTTAATTCAATAAGAATTCAAACTTAATTTAAATGGTACCTGCTACCACATTGGTAGCCTCCTGCACATCAGTGTCTGTCATGAGATGTACACGGGCATTTGCTTGTGGCTTTGCTCTCGGCTGCTGAGCCGCTTCTCCCAGAGTATTTTTCTTCATCTCCAGATAGTCCCTAATCATATAACCCACTTGACCGCATCAGAAGCATGCTCCAGCCATCTTTCTACACTCTCCGACGTGATTCTTGTTGCAGTGTGGGCACACTCCCATAGCCTGCTGAACTACTGGATTTTGGGGTGGGAGTCTCTGAAAATTTCCAACTAGGCCTCTTTTCGGAATCTTGACCCAACGTCCGGGTCTTCCACCAACTCTTACATCTTCTCTTGGCCTTTTGCCTCTGTCAGATGCTCCTACACTAGATGCTCTTGCCGCTACTCTGCGGAAGTCGCTCTCAACCTGAAAACATGCATCCAACATGTCCTCGTAAGTTTTCATTCCTGCGTTCACTATTGCCTATTGTATCCTTGAGTCCAAACCCCTCTCAAACTTCGTCATCTTAAGGCGATTATCAGACATAATCGCAGGGGCAAACTTACCCAAGACATGGAAACGATCCGCATACTCCGGCACAGTCATCCTCCCTTGCTCCAATCTGTCAAATGCTCTTATCTTGTCCAATATTGCAGTCTCCGGTACGTAATACTTTAGGAAAACATCACAAAACTGTGCACATGAGATTGTTGGGGTCATTCTCAACACCATTCCATTCCACCATTCACCAGCTTTGCCACATAGAAGGGGTGTGGCCACATCTACCTTTATCTCTTTAGGCACTTGCACCAATCGAAAACATTTCTCTACCTCAGCAGACCAGTGTTGAGCTTCCTCAGGATCAGTAGATCCTCCAAACTCCGGAACTCTCATCTTCCTCATCTCTCTGTAAAAGAACCGGATATTGTGCTGCGGTGGTGGAGGCGGAGGAGGCTGATGCTGCTGAGCAAACCCTTGTGCAATCACCGTTAGTGCATCGGTGAGCACCTGGGGTAAGACCACTTGTGGTGGCTGATTCTCCTGTCCGTTGTTAGAGTTTCCTGTGTTATCTCTTCTTGGAGGCATTTTCTCTGAAAGGTTAACGTTTCATTAGCATTCAGTAGATATATGATGTTACTGAAAGCTTGAATGCGTAAGGACGGGTGGGGTATGTAATAAAACTATTAATACGAAATTAGATGATAAACGCGCTCGCACACACCCAACCCAAATCATACTTAAACTCTAGAGAAATCAGTACTTATAACTAAGGATCAACCTTAAGGGAGAATCATATCTTAAATGTCTAAAAGATCATGAACCTAAGTTTCCGAGATAGATCTGAAGCCTAGTCTCTGATACCACCTGTAGCGCATGAGAACTACGAAGCGTCAAAGCAGATCAAGCGTACATCATTCATGACGTAAGATAAATCAGCAGAAACGTCGTAAAATATAAAACTTCCCCATATTAATGTAACCAGAACAATACAGCGGAAATAAAATGTGTTTGATCAACTGACTAACATATCCTCCAGTACAACATAATACATTGAGTTTTCCAACTTAAAAAGAGCTACTTCCATGACCGTCATCCCATTGAGCCCACTTGCCATCGTCTTCGACAAATATCATTTCATATTCTGGCTCACCTGAAAAGGAAATGGAGTATCTGTTCTTAGCGAAAATATCGCCAGCAAGTAACCCGTCTATACACCTTACGGGATCACACGACGAGTCACCAGTGTATTAGTCATTGCCCAAAATAAGGCGCTCGGGTTAGCAAATAGCATCTTTATAACAATTCCTCAAAACAAATAAATCACATAAATGATACATAGATACGAGAACAAACACGTAACTAAAATAACATACCACATAAACATAACATAAGCTAGTCACATTTCTTGCATGTCAAATCTTATGCTTCGTGTATCATGATGCATGTACTTCTTTAAAACCACACACAACACCCATGCATATGTCTTCTTTCGTAAACAGGTCGTGTGTGTCATTTCACAAACGTTTCATAACTTTTCATATCATATTCTTCGCGTAGCAGAACTTTATATCCTCTGGGTGATCAGTCCATAGCAAACAGAACTTTATACCCCGTGCTGAAAGGTCCACGACCCCATAACATATAACTTTATACCCCGTGCTGAAAGGTCCACAGTCCCGTTACGTATATCATATATCCGTGCTGATAGGTCCACGTTCCCATTACATATATCATATATCCGTGCTGATAGGTCCACGGCCCATAAAATACTTTATACCCTGCTGTTGACTCACAGGTCACACTTTTATACCCTGCTTTCGCAGGCGTGACTTTTATACCCTGTGATCAACCAGCAGCCATAGTTTGCTTTTCGAAAACTTTAATCTTTTCTTGTAAACACATGTTCTTTCGCAAAGCAATTCTCAAGTCAAATGCAAGTGCTCATGTCATGATGCAGGATGCTTATGCAACTTCATATCAACATGTAACACACACACATCTTACACATCAAGTATACGGTCTTGCACCTCAAACACTCCATGTTCGTATCTTTCCAAGTCCGCTCGTCTCACCAATTCACTTGGGATTCAATCTTATTCTTACTTAGTCAAACTTATCATCTATTCCTCAATTACACCTCAATTACCTTTGCATTCTATGTTCAAAAGAAGTGTATAGAGTTACTACACATACATAGGGCGCCTAATGGGTCAAAAAGACCTCCAGTATACTTGGAACGCCACATGAGGCGCCTAAAGTGGACATGAGGCGCCTATTCTAGGCGTTCGAAGTGTTCGGGGATGTGCTGTATACATCGAACGCCTACATGAAGCGCCTTATGTGACATGAGCGCCTAATGTAGGTGTTCGAAGTGTACGGGGATGCACTGGGACACATTGAACACCTACATTAGGCGCCTAATGTGACTTGAAGCGCCTAATGTAGGTGGTCGAAGTGTTCTGACGGTTCAGAACTCCAGCTTTTCTGAAGTAACTTCTTCCCATCACCTTCTTCCTTCAACCCTTCCATGTTTACACTTCAAGATCCATCCTAGCACCTGGATTCATCATACTTAACACACAACTAACTTGAGTTGATTCTTAAACACGTAAAGTAGTGTCCATCCTAAGCCTTCTATCACCCACAACATCCAATATATCTCTTCAAACTTTCCAACACAACAAGTCTACAACAATGACATCTTTAATCCTTCAACCTCCTGTAAATACGCTCAAAACGCTTAAGATGTACGTAATGAACTCAAGAACTTATACCAAACAATGAACACATTACGAATAACACTTTTATGGGCATATTTATCAACAAAGATCACAATGTAACTATTTTCAGAAATTGGCCCAAAGAACATGAGTCTACACCATCAACAACAACGATAGCATATAATGAAGCATCCAACATAAACAAATCAAAGTTACTAATGTGTGATCCGAGTTTTCTCTTTATAAGAACATAGGGCCTAAGATATCAAAATTTGCATAAAGCGTATAGAAAGATTACTTGCCTTGGAATCTAGATACGCTTACGAGTGTATGGCAAAATTTCTGTAAAGATTGAACCTAGATTGGACGCTCTTCCTTCCTTTTCTTCTTCTTCTTCTTTCCTCTTTCTCCTTCCCTTTTCTCTCTGGCGGTTTTCCCCTCTCCTTTTTGTGTTATAACTGTAGGATCTGCAAGGCACCACTAGAAGGGGGGAGGGTTGAATAGTGGATGCGGAAAATGTGGTTTTTAAAATTTTTTAGAACCAAAAACCCAACTTCTGAAAACAGCTTTCGTTTTAAGGACTAGTTTTAAAACGTTTTGAAAACTAGGTTTCAGGTCTTCAAAAATTCTGAAATTTGGAGAGAACTTATACTCAGATGTTATGAGTGTCTCCTAAAAATTTCAGATTAAAATTTAACCTCTAACCCCTTGAAAAGTCGTTGGTGGTCAGATTGCACAAATCTGCCAGAACCGATACACTGATTTGAAAAATTAATTCCTATTTGTACACAACTCCAAATTCTCTGAAAATTTAACCACTAACCCCTTACGTGTTATATTTAAATGGGTTGAAACATTTTTGAAAAATTCTTTTGGGAAGTTAGTCAAATACGATCAAAGTCTCAACCTTTGCAAGCCTGAAAATCAGACTGCACTAGTCTCAGAACTTTAGACGTTTGAATGACTTATAGTTGTCCAAAAGGGTTGAAACTTGCGCCAAAAGAACCCTAGAACGTGTGGTTATATTTTCTGAAAGTTTCTTGATTTTTGAAATTCGTTACTATTTTTACGAATGTGATTAAAAACAGTAAACAGTGCTGAAACAGAAAATCAGTGCTGAAAGTAAATGACACCAAGAATTTTATACTGGTTCGGTTATCAACAACCTACTCCAGTCTTCAAGGAACACCTTCCTTGGTTCACACTAGTCACACAAAACAAATACACCTTACCACAGGGTTGATGGAGTTACACCTAACTCCAACCCTTTACAAACCTTGTACGATTAATACAATTCGCACGAACACCACCTCCTTGCAAGAATGAAGATTGATCACACCTTGATCAATCTTTTACAAAGATATGGAATATGTGGTGGTCTATATCAAGCCTATTTAAGATTGAAAGATATGAATACAATAGGCTTACAAGAAGAAAGAAAGAAAGAGAATGTAGAAGAATAAGGCTAGAACACTTTTGATCTTTCAATTTGCAACACTTGTTCTTGTCTTTGTTTTGCTCTTTGTCCTTCCTTTTAACAAGTCTTGGCCGCCCCCTATAGGTCCTTCTCCTCTTGAAAATTATCTTCTAAGTCCTTGGGAGGATGTAAGACATCATTGTGACATGGTCTTGCTTACTTGGCATCTTCTTATTGGATGATCATTTAAGCTTTGCTTACTTGGCACTTCATGATTGGTTGAATGTTGTCATCATTGATGACTTGGAAAAATCTGAGAATAACACTTAAAACATGTGCCAAAATCATCACAAAATAACTTCCATAAATCATAAGATATATCACATAAATTGCAAGACAAAAATCCCTTCCTTTCTAAGTCAAAATTTCGGCCATAATGTAACATTGCCATGCTGAATTTTCAGCATGTGAATCATTCCATTTCATTCAAAATAATGCCAATTTTACTTTGATTTTTCTTTAAAAAATGAATCACCAATTGATGGTAATTATTCCTATCACATGAGAAATGAATATGGACACTTTTTAGCTCATATATTCGGCCACCATATGTCTCACACATGCTGAAAAAATTTCAGCATGTGTGATATGTAGAATATCACACTTTATTAATTTAAATAATATTCGAATCATTTCCATTTCTTCTTCCAATCAATCACACAATAAAAGATGACAAATTATATCACATTTATGTCAAAAAATTGGCCAGCCTTGTGTAGCATGCTGAAATTTTTAGCATGTGTTATAAGAGAGACAAATTTTGAATTCTTACCATTTGTAGCTTCTCTCTTTAATTCACCAACATTGCATGATTGATTCTTGACCAATCAATATGCCAACAAGGCTCCAAATAAGCTCCATCTCAGCTGTAGGTGGCATTGGATATGTATGTGCATGTGCTGAAATTTATTTTTGCTAACTTTGTAAAATAATGCACATTTAATAATACACACATGTTATATTCCAATCAGCCCTTAATTTAATTTTCTAGAACCCTTTAAGATGTATAACATTTGTAAAAAGTGTCTAGATACGTGTCACATGATGTACCAAAAACGTTCCATGTGTTGTGTGCGTAGAAAACCGAATTTTCGATATTTATCGATTACCCGATTTTTCTCTAATTTAAATTCCAACTTTTGCACATGTTAAATATATTATGTTATACATAATATATATAATATATACTTTAAATCTCAGCACTTGGCTGGTCTAAAGTGGTACCATTAACATGTGACAAAATTAAACTTGGAATCTTCACATTTTGGCCTTAATGTGGGGTGATTTGTGTGTGCCAACATGGAAAGTATTTTTGGCTGAAAATATAGTCATGTGCACGAAATTTTTATCAATTTTTGAAGTATAGGGGCCGGCCATTTATTTATGGCAAGTACGTGACACGTTGGCGAAGTTTCGGTATTCACCCGATACGACAATTTTTGGTTTAGAACCTTTTATCGTGTCGTATTTAATTTGTCAACACCATATCTTATATCATATGATATAAGACCTGAATATACTTATAAATATGAGTTAAGTATAGTGGTGTGACGTTAACGTACGTACGTAAAATATATAACGTGTCGGTAGTACGTTGGAATACATGTGTATGTGCCTTTTTCAAAAAATCTGAAAATATATGTAATATATATGTGTATGGCGTGTCACATTAAAGAGGGGAGGAGGAGAAAACTTTCCTTCCTTAGCTTTGTTGCCTTTGTGCCTTTTCCAAATGTGGCTTCCTTTAATGAACTACTTAGTTTAATAAACTAAGTACTTCACTTAATGAACTAGTTTAGTTCATTAATGGTGGCACCTGAAAATAGTATAAACGCAACAAATGTTTGCCATATGATGTAAGCTTTAACGCTTCATGGCTCGTTAGTATGGCAACATAATATATAAGCTAAATAAGGCAGGTAATAAGCAATATCATGCACACGTTTGTTTATGTCATGCACATTTTATCTTATGCTCGTTTTTGTGCACATTTAAATCATGTATTTGAAAATCACTCAAACCCTTTTTTCTCTACAATAACCGATGGCTAGCTAATGGGGAGTTATACCCCTTTGTGTAACTCCCCCTTCATTTAAGTGGGGAGGGGCACTTTGGGTAATTTATCTATTTCTTAATTTCCCCATTTCGCTTATTTTCTCACCTATATTTTATCTAACTCAGCCTCGTAACATATGCATTTAATGAAATTATATTTAAAGTTGACCTCTAACTATTGAAAGTAGTACTTAAAAGTCACGGGGTATGACATTGTAACTGCTCCGATGACCATTTGTTTCTACATCTTGGATGAGGACTGTTGGCGCAAGAACGATGAATACAAGAGAAATCGCGGATCCATGGAGCACGGTCAAGATGATCTCCATTCATTCATTTTGGTCACCTGTGTTCAATATGAATACAGACGCATTCGGTATGGCTTTGTTTATATCTTTCCTTTCTCATACATTGCTTTTTACACTGTATATACTATTCAAGCTTTGTTTATATTTCACTGGACTGAATCATGGCCGTGCAATGCTGCCTCACCTGCCTGAGCCAAACTTCATCGCCACTTCGGACACTGGCTAAAAAAGACATATCAAATACTAGAATATTTAGATATTGCAGTCTATTTTCATTTACATATATAGATACATTGGTAGTAATTTTCTTATATTGGGAGAGTCTCCTGTAGATGACAGGAATTGAGTGTAACCATGGTATTCCTCCGTCATAAGTAAGGGTCTTATTATTAATAAAATCACCGAACGGTACCGCCCGTCCTTCCACTAAACAATATATATATTTTGGCAGAAATATGTATCATTTGTTATGAAGCCTCACTTATAGAGGAATATCGTGGTACAACAGAATCATGTCATCATACGAAAAATGCGAATGTAAATAGGAAATTATTGTCAATCTCCAATCATACATGATTTGCCGCATTAAAACCTTGCCAATAACAACCACTCTTGTGGATAAAAACTTAGCGAAGGAAAAAACGTACATATTTATATGATTGGACCGTTGACATTATACAATATATCTCATCCTAATGCAGGTAAGCCAATTGTGTAATGTAGTCTGACGTGATGTGGAAGTATGCAAAAGATGCGTATGGTAGTAGGAAATAGAGCATGGCAGCGGACAAGTAATCCTCCCATGGCCACCACCAAAATCCTCAACAAAAAAACAATAGGTATCAAAACAGTAACCATGAAGCATTAGCAGGTGACCAAGAAGTAATAGAAATGAATGGAAAGTGAACATACAGAGGTTGCCTGTGTCTTTAAGCGACACAGGCAACATCCCGAAAGACATGCCATCCCATTGGGAGACCATGAAACTAAACCCGACTAGATGCAATTGTAACATCGGAGGAAATAGCACCACAAGCCAAAGTAGGTAAGGACTGCACTATGTTGTAAACACGAAACTGACAATGCCGAAGATCATCATGCGATAAATAATGCGCCACGGTATTTGCTTCTCGGGATATTAAAAGATATTGGTTACTTAACCGAAGCAGAATGTGCAAATGATGAAGCATACAGTGAAGGCACGGGGTGAGTTACAGTCAGACCGAAAAGCAAAAAGTTCCCGTTGTAAGTCACTACAATCAACCTCAAGATCAAAATGTGAATAGCCGATGCTGAAATATATAAAAGCCGAGAGTGCAGCCTGCAGTTCCAAATACATAGGATCTACGGCATAAATGGGAAAGGTGATAGTCTCAAGTATACAACCAGTATGATCTCGAAGTATCGCCCCTTCAGCAGCAGAGAAACAGCCTAGAGAGGCATCTATATTTAGCTTCAGTCGACCAGCATGGGGCAAAATCCTACAAACAACTCGTACCTGTGGATGGCACATGGAGGAGAAAACCAAGCATTAACCAGTGTTGGAGAATAATCCGCACGTTTCGTCCTAATTTTAGAAGAGCTCCATATATATATTGTGGTTCGAATATGTTCAATAACGCGACGTGAATTCCACTTGGAAGTCCCAAACATAATGCCTGTATAGGCTACCCAAATACACCAGTATATGACTGCAAGTAAAATCACATAAACAAGGACAGGAAGATTCTTAAAATTGCCTTGCAACCACCAACAAATCAAGTGAGTATGAAGGGTGGATGCTTGCGAAGCAACAATCGGACCATCCACTAGATGTCCGTAATAGTCCCAAATAAATGAAACAGCCGAACAAGTGAAGAAAATATGGATGATAATAATAACATAGACTTTACAGAATGGACATTGAGTCGGGCAAACTTGGTATATAGCAGCCAAGTTTTCAGGAGAAGGCAATGCTCCATGAAACAGTCGCCACATAAATGTACTCACCTTTGGAATGGATGTATGAGCCCAAATAAATTTGTGCGTCAGCAACTCCAGTGTCACAACTCGCACCGACACATATGTTGTCCGTAGTGAGAAAATACCTTTAGAAGTAAGCTTTCAGGATGGCAGATTATCGTCCCAATGGCAAAGATCTATACAGACCAAGTGTATGTTACAAATACGTTGCCAACCGGTGGTATCGTAGAGGCGAGGGTTATAATCACGACGTGAACCGTATTTTTGGCGTATATATAACCCATAAAGAGTCCTGTGTATGATAATGCCACAACACATGACAAGAATATGCCTTCTGAATATCAAACAAATCTCAAATACCAAGTCCGCCTTTAATCCGAGGGAGACAAATGGCATTCCATGTCAACCAATGGCGCTTGGCATGTCTGGATTGTGCTCCCCAAAAAAAGTTAGCAATAAGACGATGAAGCTTACGAATAACACTAGCAGGCAGTCTGGCAGCTGCGAAATAATGAAGAGGAACAAAAGCTAATACACGGCGTATTAATATGAGACGTCCCGCTTGTGACAAAAATCGATGATGCCAGCTAGATAAATACTGCTCAAAGTGCTGAATGATTGATAAACAACGAGAAGAACGAAAAATCCCCCGATGTAAGTATGTGCCGAGATATTTAACGGGCAAGGATGCTGTAGACATTTGTAATGTAGCCTTCATAAGTATTATTCACCGAAGAGAGATAGTAGACGGGGGAATGAGCTGGCTTTTGTCAAAATTGACCATCTGCCCCACTAGCTGTTTGATAACTTAGCAGGAACTTTCAAAACCGCTTTATATTGGACGTGGACACATTCAAGAAGATAAGTAGATCGTCCGCGTATGCAAGATGAGAGACCACACTAATGTGACCCACCTGAAAAGGCAAGAGATGTCCCAATGCAGTCAAACTTTTAAGACCACGACTGAATCCCTCTGCTGCTAAAATAAAAAGGAGGAGAGATAAAAGACCACTCTATTTCACCCCCCTCGTAGGTTGGAAAAATCCCTTAGGTGTCCCATTTATGAGCACCGATACATAAGAACCCCCTAATGATTTATAATGAGACGTATAAAAAAAGGAGTAAATCCAAACCTCTCTAATACACTGCTCAAATATTGCCAGCACACTCTATCAAATGCTTTGGACATGTCAAGCTTAATCAGAACATTTGAGCTCTGCACCTGCCTGTCCAAATGATGAACCATTTCATTAGCTAATAATATTTGTTCTGAGATGTCATAATACGGGACAAAACCAATCTGCTCCAGAGAAATCAACTGATCTAGAAGTGGTCTCAGTCGCATAGATAAGATCTGCGTATTGATTTTACTAAGGAATGTAGATAAACAAATGGGATGATAATCTGCCAGAAATGTCCGAGGGGTCAATTTTTTAGGCACTAGTGTAATCAAAGTGCTACCAACCGCCTTCGGTAATGGAACCCCAAGAAAAAATTCTATGAATGCCTTATGAACATCATCACCAATAATCTCCCAACCAGAACGATAGGAAACACCATTGAGTCCATCAGGACCCGATGCACTATGGGATCTAGTGTCCATACATCTTGCCACACCTCATCTTTTAAAGGTAATAATAATAAGTCATGATTCTGTTGGTCTATAAGGATCCAAGGAATACATTAAAGGCTAGGCTCATAATTGCCTGTATTCCTTTCTGTAAACAATTGAGAATAAAACTGAATAGCCTCCTACGAAATGGCCACTTCCGTGTCACATAAGACACCTGTAGAACTAAGAATGGTCAGAATCTGAGTCTTAGCACGCCAGCCTTTGACAATATTGTGAAAATAGGTTGTATTAGCATCCCCCTCCCTAAGCCATTTGACATTGGCTTTCTGTTTCCAAAAAAGACACTCATATTTTTACGCTTGCAACAATTTGGTCCGGGCTTCTGAATATGCAATACGATGCTCCTCAGATAGGTTTGTATCATATAATATCTCGGCCTAACTGGTATCTTTGTCTGCCTGGTGCACCCATGAGCATATATTCCTAAAAACGTGTTCATTCCAAGAGCGTATATCACGTTTGAACCACCGTAACTTCTGACACAAACCTCGCATCCCCCAACTATAGATATGATGCCCAGGTATGTTTCAATAAAATGGGATTATTCAGGATGATGTGTCTAGGCCTCCAAAAATCGAAATGCTCTAGGGCCCACAGATGAATCTTCTACACAACGTAGCAGAAGGAGTGAGTGATCTGAAGTAGCACGATTCAAATGTTGAACAACTGCCATGGGATACTTATCCAGAAAAGACTGATTACACAAAATACAATCAAAACGACGCCACAGTCCATTACGCCCACTACCACGGTGCCAAGTAAAGTTAGATCCCTGATGTGGAAGCTCCAATAACTCACAATCTGCTATGCACGTAATAAAATCTTTTGTGATGGATAGGCGAGGGATAGTCTCCCCTTGATGCTCTGATAGTCGCAACAATGCATTAAAATCACCCCCTATCAACCATGAGATTGAATGACTTCCAAATAGACTGCGAAGTTCAGGCCAGAGCTGCAGACGTTGTACACTAGTGTGACATCCATAAGCCACTGTGAACCAAAACTGCAAACCAGTATAATGCAGGTTAAAAAGGAAATGGGAGGCCTGTTGACCATGCCAAAAATCAAGGAGATTGGAACGGTCCATATTCCAAAGTAACCATACTTCATCATCACATGTAGATAGAGAATGTGTAAAACCCATACGTAGATGATAGGAAGTTATAAAGTCTGCCCTATACTTCGGCTCAATAAGCACCAAAAAGATAATATGATGAGAACGTACTAAACAAAGAATACGATCGTAGGAGGTATCAATACCCCATACATTCCAAATTAAGAAATTCATTGAGCAGAAGGAACTGAGAAAGCACACTGAGAAACAGAGTGACGTGTTTGTCGCGTTACCCTAGTTGTGGGGGGTGGCGGAGGAAGCTCAGATCTCTGACGTTGGACTCGCGTCTTTTTGGGTGGGAAGTTAATCTGAACCTCAGCATCCATAGGTAGTTTAAGCATGGAGATATCATCTGCTGATTTCTGCAACGATGCGCGAGCTTGCGCCAAAGAAACAATGTTGAGTCGGTCCGATCGTGCCTCAGTTTCAGATACATATCCAATGTCATGCCCAAAACAAGAAGGCGCAGAGGGTGATAAAAAGAACTCAGGATCTGGTTGCAACCTACGAAAATCATGCTGGTCTGAAATTTTTTCTAAAGCGACCAGCTGAGCAGAAATAATGTGGAGAATCCGTCTGAGGTGTTATTGACATATCATTAAGAGGTGGTTCCAAAATAGACATTGCATATGCTGAGATAAGATCCAAAGAAGGTGTCTTCTCAAGTGGCTTTGCCGCAGATGGCATAGCATTTGACTGAGAGACTAAATTAATATCATCATGCAAATGAAGACCACTTTCGGGTGGTCCATCTTTTTCAAGGTCCAACGTGTAGTGGGCTTTACAATCTGACGTTTCTGTGATGGAACCCGACTAGATAACTTGTCAGCAGGTAACGTATCTGAAGCTGCATGATTTGGTTGAGAAGTCAGCTGTCGCAGCTCATCCGAACATGATGCAGTGGCATGGCCCAAGATGCGACATTGTGTACAATATAAATGGAACTCCTCATATTCAACTTTCTGATAAAAACCATAATCCGCACATCGAATATATACCTTGGTCGGTAGCTCTTTAGATACATCCAATTCAACACAAATTTGTGCAACTGAGGGCCGCAGTATATTACTTGTGGCAACATCCGTTTTTAAAGGAACACCCACCATTCGTGCAATTTCAAAGAGAGCCTCTGGTGTGTGTAAATATACCGGAAGACCCAGAAGAGAAATCCACAGAGGAACTACGGGGACATCAACTTTGGGGTCAAAATTGTTGGGCCGTACAACTCCAGTAAACACCATTAGAGGGGGTGAATAGTGGTTAGCAAAAATTACATTACTACCATTGATTAAAATCCCCTTTGAAATCAGAATCTAAGACCTCCTCAGATTCAGTACCCGTTTTTGAAAAATTCAAAACTCAGTGTACACAACTCCAAAAATTATGAAACTTTTTAGAAATTAACTTCAATGTCTTGACTAGACTCTGTCCAACAATAACACATCAATAAGATTGTTTGGCTCTTCAACCAAATACAAAGATCCAGATGGTCAATATGGATAAAATTGGACAGAATAGTGCTAAATTCTGAAAATATGTTTCTCTTTAATTATTCAACCAAAAAGGATGATCTTTATTTCAAAACACTCTTTAGGATGTCTAGTTTAAGTTTTCAAAAGGCCCTGACCTGAAACTATTCTTGATAAATTCAGAATGCAACTTTCCTTGAGACTGGTCAGATTGCAGCCCGAATGGAGCAGTTATCTTGAAACGACTGAAAGACTAACTTTTCTTTGCTCAAATCAAGTGATTCTTGTTGCAAACAAAAGCTAATAGCCTGAAGTATAACTCCACCAAAAATCACAAATTTTGAAAGTGTTTTGTTATTTTTTCAAGACGTGTGAATTTGTGTGAAATCCGCAGTGAAAACGGGTAGAAAACAGAAAAGAAGAAGGAAGACAAGAAGTCCAAAGATTCATCCTGGTTCGGTCAATATGACTTACTCCAGTCTCAAGAAACACCTTTCATTGTATTTCACTATGAAATGAACATAAATACAACAAGAACCAAGCTTGATCCTTGTGTTAAACACCAACCCTATTTAAGACTTAGATGAACACCTCTATGCAACACTTGGTTCCAACACCTTTACCACCTATTGGTGTAGCCTTATAAACTTGGCTAACTAATCTTACAAAATCACCAAGAGAGGTGTGTATAATGTAGCTCAACAACAACAAGAATGAAACACCTTAGCTACAAGAAATGAATCAAGAACAAGAAAAGAATAGCAAGAATGATCTTCAATTTTTGCTTTCAAGTGTGTATCTTCTCTTCTTCACCTTACCTCCTCTTTATAGTGTGTAATAGGCCTTGAAGATAAGACCTCCAATATGTCACCATCTTCATCATCAAGTCTTAGTTACCTTCACATCATTGGTTGGCCACATAATCACCTTGTACACTTGGCAACATGATGAAACATAATTAGTCCACCTAGAAACTCATTTTGGCCGATTTTACACCTTGGATTTGTCTTGAAACTTATGACGACAATATGGAGGAATAAGATGGCATATACCTCCCAAGATTACCTCAACTCCTTCGGCAAGATAATAGGACATGTATGGCTGAAATTTTGACTCCAAAACAGCTTCTATGACTGTTGGGTTTGAATTCAAAAAGTCCAACCAACTAGCTTGTTTTTGGTTGGTCCATTTGTCATCATGTTATAAAATGAATACACTATCATTTCCATCTGTACATGGACGTTTTGGAGGCCATAATAAAGTGTACAAACTCAGATTTAATGAAGAGAAATCAACAAATAATAGTTGACAGATTATGTCAACATATAATATCAAAATTCCTACAATTTCTCCTTGTATGTTGTGAAGAATTTTGCACCACTAACTCCATTTAAATCTCTGCAAAATGATGATTAGGAACCTCCAATAACATATCCATGAGAGTCCTCAAGAAGAAAATAAAATGTGGCACAAAAACCGTCACATATACCGCCGATGTCGACAATATCAGCATATAGAGAAAAAAGTTAGAAAACCACCAAATAATCTTCAAGAACACCATAAATAAAATCCAGAATGAAGATAATAAGATACTCAAGAGATTCCTTGAGTAAAAATACCAAAACTGCCCTTGGAGTAAAATGACCAAAATACCCCTACTGACAGAAAACACCAGAAATGACCCCGATGGTCAGAAATAAATATAAGAATACCTTTTTGATAATAAATAAGATAAGAATAATTCTTTGAATCATATTCACCATTTCAAGTACCTACACAACTCAAAATACCAATTATCTTTTTTTGGTAAGTTGTAAAAACTTCCAAGGCATGTTAGTCACAATGCATAATAGTTATCAAAATCACATAATAACACCATAATAAACATATATGAATCATTTAAAAATGAAAACAACCATTTTATCATATTTTAGAAAAAGTTTTCTAAAAACCCTTGACATCGATCGATCGAAGTGACTCTGCTTGGGAGATCGATGTCTCACAGTGAGGTTCAGAGTTTGTCTCTGACCTACATCAATCGATCGAAATGTACATCGATCGATTGATGCATCTCAGGTTTAGAGATTGATGTCTCACAGTAAGTTCTTGGTTTTTCTCTGCCTTACATAGATCGATCGATGTGAGGGTTCGATATACATCGATCGATTGGAGTACACTAACCTGAGAGATCGATGCCATTTTTCTTCACTTATTCAACTGTTTATCCTTTATAACATTATGTGTGACATTTTTAAGCATTAAACACTTAAAATCATGACCTTGAAAATTATTCAAACATATTTCTCAACATTCTCCCCCTTTAGGATGATTTTAATGTCACAACTCTTTACCAATTTTTTATCACACATCTACCAATTTTATACCAATTATTTTCAAAACACTTACCAATTCTATACCAATTGTTTTCAAAATCTTAAAATCTTTTAACTTATATGCTCCCCCTCAACTTATACTCTCCCCCTAAACCTATGCTCTAAGCCAATTTAACGCCAATTGAACTTAACTTATTATTCAACCTCCAAATCATGACTTAAAATCTAAAATCATGTTCTTATTCTATCTCCCACTTTATTTTGCAAATCATGCAAAAGATAGAATGTGCGATTTTATCGTAGGTTACCATACCTAACTTGGCTCGTAAAGTTTCAAAAATGGCTTGATTAAGGGGTTTGGTGAAGATGTCAGCTACTTGATGATCAGTTCTTACATGATCTATGGTTATTTCCCTATTTTGAACATGATCATGGAGAAATTGATATCTTACCTCAACGTGTTTGACCTTAGAATGAAGTACCGAATTCTGAGAAAGATTGATCGCGCTCATGCTATCACAGAAAATTGGAATCCTATTCATTATAATGCCAAAATCACTAAGTTGTTGTTTAAGCCAATGTATTTGGGTAGTACATAAACTTAAGGCTATATACTCGGTTTCAGTGGTAGAGAGTGCTACACTAGCTTGCTTTTTAGAAAACCAAGAGATCAAGTTGGTTCCTATGAATTGACATGTACTGCTAGTGGATTTTCTATGTATTTTGCAACCACCATAATCAGCATCAGTATATGCATATAATTCCAACCTAGCATTTCTATCGTACCAAAGTCCTAAATGAGGTGTATGTTTAAGATATCTAAATATCTTTTTCACCGTATTGTAATGTGATACTTTCGGACAAGATTGAAACCTATCACACATACACACACTAAATATTATATCAGGTCTTGATGCGGTTAAAAAAAGATCCAATCATATACCTATATAGTGTGTCATCAAAAGATTTTCCATTTTCATCTTTGTCTAGTTTGGTATTAACACCCATAAGGGTAGGTGTTGGTTTCAACTCTTCAAATCCAAACTTCTTAATCATATCATTGACGTACTTAAGTTGACTAATGTGGATTCCTTGAGGGGTTTGTTTGATTTGAAGCCCTAAGAAGTAATTCAACTCTCCTATTATTGACATTTCAAATTCTGACTTCATACACTCTTCGAAGTCCTTTACTAAGTTATGGTTGGTTGAACCAAAGATTATGTCATCTACGTATATTTGGACTATTAACAAGTCATTATCTTTTCTTCTTAAGAATAATGTGTTGTCTATGGTCCTCCTTTGATAATTGTTTGCAATAAGAAAGTTTGAAAATCTATCATACCAAGCTCTTGAAGCTTGTTTCAAACCATATAAAACTTTATTAATCTTATATACATGGTTAGGATTCTTTGGATCTTCGAATCCAGGGGGTTGTTTGACAAATAGCTCTTCTTGGATGTATCCATTCAAGAACGCACTCTTGACATCCATTTGGAAGAGTTTTATGTTACTTAAACTTGCAATAGCAACTAATAATCTAATTGCTTCTAGTTGTGCAACGGGTGCAAAAGTTTCTTCATAATCTATTCCTTCTTGTTGATTGTATCCTTGTGCGACTAGTCGAGTCTTATTTACTGTAATATTTTCTTGTTCATCCATTTTGTTTCTAAATACCCATTTCGTCCCTAAAATGGAGTTATTTTGTGGTTTAGGTACTAAGTCCCACACGTTGTTCCTTGTAAATTGGTTCAATTCCTTATGCATGGCATCTATCCATGATATATCACCTAAGGCTTCTTTAACATTCTTAGGTTCTAAGTGTGAGATTAAGCTATGTCCTTCAACTTGACTTATGTTTTTACGTATTTTAACCCCAACATTTGGATCCCCACTGATTAACTCTTTAGGGTGTTTATGTTTATCTTTTATAAGCCACCAATTCCTAGGTTGACTAGGTTCACCTTCTTCTTGTTCAAAGGTTTCATTAGTGTGAAGTTGGGTAAAAAATGCAGTGAAAACGGGCAGAAAAACAGAAAAGTATAAAGAAGAAAAGAACACCAAAGATTTATTTTGGTTCAGTCAATGTGACCTACTCCAGTCCCAAGGAACACCTTTTCTTGGATTTCACTATGGTATGAACACAAATACAACAAGATCCAAGCTTGATCCTTGGGTTACACACCAACCCTATTCAAGTTGTTTAACCCTATTCAAGACTTGGATGAACACCTCAACGCAACTCTTGGTTGCAACACCTTTACCACATATTGGTGTAGCCTTATAAATTTGGCTAACCAATCTTACAAATGAGACACAAGAGGCGTGTAGCTACTCAACTAATATCAAAAGAACACCTGGCTACACAAAGAATGAAACAAGAATGAAGAGAAGAAGATAGCAAGACAATGAGCTTCAACTTTTTTGCTTTCAAGTGTCCGTTCTTCTTCTTCACCTTTGCCTCCTATTTATAGTGTGAAATAGCCCTTGAAGATAAGAACTCCAGTGTGTCAATGTCTTCATCATTAATGCTTAAGTGTCTTCACACCATTTGTTGGCCACATAATCATCTTGTACACTTGGCAACATAATGAAGAATGATTGGTCCACCTTAAAATTCAGTATGGCCGAAATTTACACATCATTTTGTCTTGAAAATGTTGAAGATAATATGCAAGGATAAGATGACATAACTTCTCCAAGATTGACTCAACTCCTTGGCAAAATAATATGGCATGTGAGGCTGAATTGTGACTCAAAAAATCTGCCAACAATAACCTAGTAGCCGTTGGCTACAATTCAAACTTTTCCAAGTTGGCAACTTTGCCAACTAGCTTGTTTTTGGTTGGTCCACTTGACATAAAGTCATAAAATGAATACACCATCATTTCCACCTGTAAATATAAGTTTGGAGGGCTGTATATATGAATATCAACTCAGATATTTGGAGACAAAATGATACATAATAGTTGACAAGATTATATCAACATATAACACCGAAATTCCCACAATTTCTCCTTGTCTGTTATGATGAATTTTGCATCATTAACACCTTTAAAATCTCTGCAAGATGATGAATAAGACTCTCCAATAATATATATATATAAGAAGGTCTTCAAGAAAAAATAGAATGTGACATCGAATACCATCACATATCCTGCTACTGTCAATAATATCATCAAATAAGAGAATATAATAGAAAACCACCAAATAATCTTCAAGATAATAATAAATCAACTTCAGAATGAATATAATAAGATACTCAAGAGATTTCTTGAGTAAAAATACCGAAACTGCTCTCAGGGGTAAAATGACCAAAATACCCATGGTAAGAGAAAACTCCAGAAATGACCCCGATGGTCAGAAGTAGAGACAATAACACCTTTGTGATGATAAATAAGAGATGAATGTGTCCTTAAAATATTTTCACCATGTCAAGTACCTACACAAACTTAAAATACCATTTTTCCCTTTTTAGTAAGTTGCAGAAACTTCCAAGGCACATCAGTCACAAAACATTTATAATCATCAAAAACACATAATAACAACATGATTAACATATATAAATCATGTGAAAATGAAAACAACCATTTTATCTTATTTTAGAAAAATATTTCTAAAAACCCTAGACATTTATCGATCGAAGTGCCTCTGCTTGAAAGATCGATGTCTCACAGTAAGTTTCAGAGTTTGTCTCTGATCTACATCGAACGATCGAAATGAGGGTTCGATGTATACATCGATCGATCGATGTGTCTCGGGTTTAGAGATCGATGTCTCACAGTAAGGTTTTAGTTTTTCTCTGCCTTACAAGGATCGATCGATGTGAGGGATCGATGTACATCAATTGAACAAAGTGCAATAACCTGAGAGATTGATGTCATTTTTCTTTACTTTTTCAACTTTTAATCATTTATAACACCATGTGTGACATTTTTAAGTATTCACCTGTTAAAATCATGACCTTAAAAATTATCCAAACATATTTCTCAACATTCTCCCCCTTTTGGATTATTTTCAAAATAACCATACATGATTTTAATGTCACAAATCCTTATCAATTATTTATCACATATCTACCAATCTTATACCAATTGTTTTGAAAACCTCACCAATTCTATTTCAAACGTTCAAAACTCATGTTCTTAACATATGTACTCCCCCACAACTGATACTCTCCCCCTTAACCTATGCTTCAAGCCAATTTAACACCGATTAAAATTTATATCAATTGAACTTAACATATTATTCAACTCAAATCATGACTTAACAACTAAAATCATGTTCTTATTCTATCTCCCTCTTTAATTTTTCAAATCATGCAAAAGATAGAATTATGCAATTGTATCATAGGTTATCATACCTAAGTTGGCTCGTAAAGTTTCAAAACTGGCTTGATTAAGGGGTTTGGTGAAGATGTCAGCTACTTGATGATCAGTTCTTATAGGGTTTATGACTATATCCTCATTTTGAACATGGTCACGGAGAAAATGATATCTTACCTCAATGTGTTTGGCATTTGAATAAAGTACCGGATTCCAAGAAAGATTGATTGCACTTGTGCATCGTAGAAAAATAGAATCTTATTCATTTTAATGCCAAAATCACTAAGTTGTTGTATAAGCCAAAGTATTTGAGTAGTGCATAAACCTAAGGCTATATACTGGGCTTCAGTGGTAGAAAGAGCTACACTAGCTTGTTTCTTTGAAAACCATAAAATCAAGTTGGTTCCTATAAATTGATAAGTTCCGCTAATGGATTTTCTATCTAGTTTGCAACCACCATAATCAGCATCACTATAAGCATATAGTTTCAACTTAACGTTCTTATCATACCAAAGTCCTAAGTGAGGTATGTGTTTAATATATCTAAATATTTTCTTAACCGCATTGTAATGTGAGACTTTAGGACAAGATTGAAACCTAGCACACATACACACACTAAACATGACATCAGGTCTTGACGCGGTTAAGTATAACAATAACCAAATCATAGACCTATATAGTGTGCCATCAAAAGGTTTATCATTTTCATCCTTATATGAATCATGTGAAAATAAAAACAACCATTTTATCACATTTTAGAAAAATATTTCTAAAAACCCTAGACATTGATCGATCGAAGTGCCTCTGCTTGAAAGATCGATGTCTCACAGTAAGTTTCAGAGTTTGTCTCTTATCTACATCGATCGATCGAAGTGAAGGTTCGATGTATACATCAATCGATCAATGTGTCTCAGGTTTAGAGATCGATGTCTTATAGTAAGGTCTTGGTTTTTCTCTGCCTTACAAGGATCGATCGACGTGAGGGATCGATGTACATCAATCAATCAAAGTGCAATAACCTGAGAGTTTGATGTCATTTTTCTTTACTTTTTCAACTTTTAATCATTTATAACACCATGTGTGACATTTTTAAGTATTCACCTGTTAAAATCATGACCTTAAAAATTATCCAAACATATTTCTCAACATTCTCCCCCTTTTGGATTATTTTCAAAATAACCATACATGATTTTAATATCACAAATCCTTATCAATTATTTATCACATATCAATCTTATACCAATTGTTTTGAAAACCTCACCAATTCTATTTCAAACGTTCAAAACTCATGTTCTTAACATATGTACTCCCCCACAACTGATACTCTCCCCCTTAACCTATGCTTCAAGCCAATTTAACACTGATTAAAATTTATATCAATTGAACTTAACATATTATTCAACTCAAATCATGACTTAACAACTAAAATCATGTTCTTATTCTATCTCCCTCTTTATTTTTCAAATCATGCAAAAGATAGAATTACGCAATTGTATCATAGGTTATCATACCTAAGTTGGCTCGTAAAGTTTCAAAAGTGGCTTGATTAAGGGGTTTGGTGAAGATGTCAGCTACTTGATGATCAGTTCTTATACGGTTTATGACTATATCCTCATTTTGAACATGGTCACGGAGAAAATGATATCTTACCTCAATGTGTTTGGCATTAGAATAAAGTACCGGATTCCAAGAAAGATTGATTGCACTTGTGCATCGTAGAAAAATAGAATCTTATTCATTTTAATGCCAAAATCACTAAGTTGTTGTATAAGCCAAAGTATTTGAGTAGTGCATAAACCTAAGGCTATATACTGGGCTTCAGTGGTAGAAAGAGCTACACTAGCTTGTTTCTTTGAAAACCATAAAATCAAGTTGGTTCCTATAAATTGATAAGTTCCGCTAATGAATTTTCTATCTAGTTTGCAACCACCATAATCAGCATCACTATAAGCATATAGTTTCAACTTAACGTTCTTATCATACCAAAGTCCTAAGTGAGGTATGTGTTTAATATATCTAAATATTTTCTTAACCGCATTGTAATGTGAGACTTTAGGACAAGATTGAAACCTAGCACACATACACACACTAAACATGATATCAGGTCTTGACGCGGTTAAGTATAACAATAACCAAATCATAGACCTATATAGTGTGCCATCAAAAGGTTTATCATTTTCATCCTTATATGAATCATGTGAAAATAAAAACAACCATTTTATCACATTTTAGAAAAATATTTCTAAAAACCCTAGACATTGATCGATCGAAGTGCCTCTGCTTGAAAGATCGATGTCTCACAGTAAGTTTCAGAGTTTGTCTCTTATCTACATCGATCGATCGAAGTGAAGGTTCGATGTATACATCAATCGATCAATGTGTCTCAGGTTTAGAGATCGATGTCTTATAGTAAGGTCTTGGTTTTTCTCTGCCTTACAAGGATCGATCGATGTGAGGGATCGATGTACATCAATCAATCAAAGTGCAATAACCTGAGAGTTTGATGTCATTTTTCTTTACTTTTTCAACTTTTAATCATTTATAACACCATGTGTGACATTTTTAAGTATTCACCTGTTAAAATCATGACCTTAAAAATTATCCAAACATATTTCTCAACATTCTCCCCCTTTTGGATTATTTTCAAAATAACCATACATGATTTTAATATCACAAATCCTTATCAATTATTTATCACATATCTACCAATCTTATACCAATTGTTTTGAAAACCTCACCAATTCTATTTCAAACGTTCAAAACTCATGTTCTTAACATATGTACTCCCCCACAACTGATACTCTCCCCCTTAACCTATGCTTCAAGCCAATTTAACACCGATTAAAATTTATATCAATTGAACTTAACATATTATTCAACTCAAATCATGACTTAACAACTAAAATCATGTTCTTATTCTATCTCCCTCTTTAATTTTTCAAATCATGCAAAAGATAGAATTATGCAATTGTATCATAGGTTATCATACCTAAGTTGGCTCGTAAAGTTTCAAAACTGGCTTGATTAAGGGGTTTGGTGAAGATGTCAGCTACTTGATGATCAGTTCTTATAGGGTTTATGACTATATCCTCATTTTGAACATGGTCACGGAGAAAATGATATCTTACCTCAATGTGTTTGGCATTTGAATAAAGTACCGGATTCCAAGAAAGATTGATTGCACTTGTGCATCGTAGAAAAATAGAATCTTATTCATTTTAATGCCAAAATCACTAAGTTGTTGTATAAGCCAAAGTATTTGAGTAGTGCATAAACCTAAGGCTATATACTGGGCTTCAGTGGTAGAAAGAGCTACACTAGCTTGTTTCTTTGAAAACCATAAAATCAAGTTGGTTCCTATAAATTGATAAGTTCCGCTAATGGATTTTCTATCTAGTTTGCAACCACCATAATCAGCATCACTATAAGCATATAGTTTCAACTTAACGTTCTTATCATACCAAAGTCCTAAGTGAGGTATGTGTTTAATATATCTAAATATTTTCTTAACCGCATTGTAATGTGAGACTTTAGGACAAGATTGAAACCTAGCACACATACACACACTAAACATGACATCAGGTCTTGACGCGGTTAAGTATAACAATAACCAAATCATAGACCTATATAGTGTGCCATCAAAAGGTTTATCATTTTCATCCTTATATGAATCATGTGAAAATAAAAACAACCATTTTATCACATTTTAGAAAAATATTTCTAAAAACCCTAGACATTGATCGATCGAAGTGCCTCTGCTTGAAAGATCGATGTCTCACAGTAAGTTTCAGAGTTTGTCTCTTATCTACATCGATCGATCGAAGTGAAGGTTCGATGTATACATCAATCGATCAATGTGTCTCAGGTTTAGAGATCGATGTCTTATAGTAAGGTCTTGGTTTTTCTCTGCCTTACAAGGATCGATCGACGTGAGGGATCGATGTACATCAATCAATCAAAGTGCAATAACCTGAGAGTTTGATGTCATTTTTCTTTACTTTTTCAACTTTTAATCATTTATAACACCATGTGTGACATTTTTAAGTATTCACCTGTTAAAATCATGACCTTAAAAATTATCCAAACATATTTCTCAACATTCTCCCCCTTTTGGATTATTTTCAAAATAACCATACATGATTTTAATATCACAAATCCTTATCAATTATTTATCACATATCAATCTTATACCAATTGTTTTGAAAACCTCACCAATTCTATTTCAAACGTTCAAAACTCATGTTCTTAACATATGTACTCCCCCACAACTGATACTCTCCCCCTTAACCTATGCTTCAAGCCAATTTAACACTGATTAAAATTTATATCAATTGAACTTAACATATTATTCAACTCAAATCATGACTTAACAACTAAAATCATGTTCTTATTCTATCTCCCTCTTTATTTTTCAAATCATGCAAAAGATAGAATTACGCAATTGTATCATAGGTTATCATACCTAAGTTGGCTCGTAAAGTTTCAAAAGTGGCTTGATTAAGGGGTTTGGTGAAGATGTCAGCTACTTGATGATCAGTTCTTATACGGTTTATGACTATATCCTCATTTTGAACATGGTCACGGAGAAAATGATATCTTACCTCAATGTGTTTGGCATTAGAATAAAGTACCGGATTCCAAGAAAGATTGATTGCACTTGTGCATCGTAGAAAAATAGAATCTTATTCATTTTAATGCCAAAATCACTAAGTTGTTGTATAAGCCAAAGTATTTGAGTAGTGCATAAACCTAAGGCTATATACTGGGCTTCAGTGGTAGAAAGAGCTACACTAGCTTGTTTCTTTGAAAACCATAAAATCAAGTTGGTTCCTATAAATTGATAAGTTCCGCTAATGAATTTTCTATCTAGTTTGCAACCACCATAATCAGCATCACTATAAGCATATAGTTTCAACTTAACGTTCTTATCATACCAAAGTCCTAAGTGAGGTATGTGTTTAATATATCTAAATATTTTCTTAACCGCATTGTAATGTGAGACTTTAGGACAAGATTGAAACCTAGCACACATACACACACTAAACATGATATCAGGTCTTGACGCGGTTAAGTATAACAATAACCAAATCATAGACCTATATAGTGTGCCATCAAAAGGTTTATCATTTTCATCCTTATATGAATCATGTGAAAATAAAAACAACCATTTTATCACATTTTAGAAAAATATTTCTAAAAACCCTAGACATTGATCGATCGAAGTGCCTCTGCTTGAAAGATCGATGTCTCACAGTAAGTTTCAGAGTTTGTCTCTTATCTACATCGATCGATCGAAGTGAAGGTTCGATGTATACATCAATCGATCAATGTGTCTCAGGTTTAGAGATCGATGTCTTATAGTAAGGTCTTGGTTTTTCTCTGCCTTACAAGGATCGATCGATGTGAGGGATCGATGTACATCAATCAATCAAAGTGCAATAACCTGAGAGTTTGATGTCATTTTTCTTTACTTTTTCAACTTTTAATCATTTATAACACCATGTGTGACATTTTTAAGTATTCACCTGTTAAAATCATGACCTTAAAAATTATCCAAACATATTTCTCAACATTCTCCCCCTTTTGGATTATTTTCAAAATAACCATACATGATTTTAATATCACAAATCCTTATCAATTATTTATCACATATCTACCAATCTTATACCAATTGTTTTGAAAACCTCACCAATTCTATTTCAAACGTTCAAAACTCATGTTCTTAACATATGTACTCCCCCACAACTGATACTCTCCCCCTTAACCTATGCTTCAAGCCAATTTAACACCGATTAAAATTTATATCAATTGAACTTAACATATTATTCAACTCAAATCATGACTTAACAACTAAAATCATGTTCTTATTCTATCTCCCTCTTTATTTTTCAAATCATGCAAAAGATAGAATTATGCAATTGTATCATAGGTTATCATACCTAAGTTGGCTCGTAAAGTTTCAAAAGTGGCTTGATTAAGGGGTTTGGTGAAGATGTCAGCTACTTGATGATCAGTTCTTATACGGTTTATGACTATATCCTCATTTTGAACATGGTCACGGAGAAAATGATATCTTACCTCAATGTGTTTGGCATTAGAATAAAGTACCGGATTCCAAGAAAGATTGATTGCACTTGTGCATCGTAGAAAAATAGAATCTTATTCATTTTAATGCCAAAATCACTAAGTTTGTTGTATAAGCCAAAGTATTTGAGTAGTGCATAAACCTAAGGCTATATACTGGGCTTCAGTGGTAGAAAGAGCTACACTAGCTTGTTTCTTTGAAAACCATAAAATCAAGTTGGTTCCTATAAATTGATAAGTTCCGCTAATGGATTTTCTATCTAGTTTGCAACCACCATAATCAGCATCACTATAAGCATATAGTTTCAACTTAACGTTCTTATCATACCAAAGTCCTAAGTGAGGTATGTGTTTAATATATCTAAATATTTTCTTAACCGCATTGTAATGTGAGACTTTAGGACAAGATTGAAACCTAGCACACATACACACACTAAACATGATATCAGGTCTTGACGCGGTTAAGTATAACAATAACCAAATCATAGACCTATATAGTGTGCCATCAAAAGGTTTATCATTTTCATCCTTATATGAATCATGTGAAAATAAAAACAACCATTTTATCACATTTTAGAAAAATATTTCTAAAAACCCTAGACATTGATCGATCGAAGTGCCTCTGCTTGAAAGATCGATGTCTCACAGTAAGTTTCAGAGTTTGTCTCTTATCTACATCGATCGATCGAAGTGAAGGTTCGATGTATACATCAATCGATCAATGTGTCTCAGGTTTAGAGATCGATGTCTTATAGTAAGGTCTTGGTTTTTCTCTGCCTTACAAGGATCGATCGACGTGAGGGATCGATGTACATCAATCAATCAAAGTGCAATAACCTGAGAGTTTGATGTCATTTTTCTTTACTTTTTCAACTTTTAATCATTTATAACACCATGTGTGACATTTTTAAGTATTCACCTGTTAAAATCATGACCTTAAAAATTATCCAAACATATTTCTCAACATTCTCCCCCTTTTGGATTATTTTCAAAATAACCATACATGATTTTAATATCACAAATCCTTATCAATTATTTATCACATATCTACCAATCTTATACCAATTGTTTTGAAAACCTCACCAATTCTATTTCAAACGTTCAAAACTCATGTTCTTAACATATGTACTCCCCCACAACTGATACTCTCCCCCTTAACCTATGCTTCAAGCCAATTTAACAACGATTAAAATTTATATCAATTGAACTTAACATATTATTCTACTCAAATCATGACTTAACAACTAAAATCATGTTCTTATTCTATCTCCCTCTTTATTTTTCAAATCATGCAAAAGATAGAATTATGCAATTGTATCATAGGTTATCATACCTAAGTTGGCTCGTAAAGTTTCAAAAGTGGCTTGATTAAGGGGTTTGGTGAAGATGTCAGCTACTTGATGATCAGTTCTTATACGGTTTATGACTATATCCTCATTTTGAACATGGTCACGGAGAAAATGATATCTTACCTCAATGTGTTTGGCACTAGAATAAAGTACCGGATTCCAAGAAAGATTGATTGCACTTGTGCATCATAGAAAAATAGAATCTTATTCATTTTAATGCCAAAATCACTAAGTTGTTGTATAAGCCAAAGTATTTGAGTAGTGCATAAACTTAAGGCTATATACTGGGCTTCAGTGGTAGAAAGAGCTACACTAGCTTGTTTCTTTGAAAACCATAAAATCAAGTTGGTTCCTATAAATTGATAAGTTCCGCTAATGGATTTTCTATCTAGTTTGCAACCACAATAATCAGCATCACTATAAGCATATAGTTTCAACTTAACGTTCTTATCATACCAAAGTCCTAAGTGAGGTATGTGTTTAATATATCTAAATATTTTCTTAACCGCATTGTAATGTGAGACTTTAGGACAAGATTGAAACCTAGCACACATACACACACTAAACATGATATCAGGTCTTGACGCGATTAAGTATAACAATAACCAAATCATAGACCTATATAGTGTGCCATCAAAAGGTTTATCATTTTCATCCTTATATGAATCATGTGAAAATAAAAACAACCATTTTATCACATTTTAGAAAAATATTTCTAAAAACCCTAGACATTGATCGATCGAAGTGCCTCTGCTTGAAAGATAGATGTCTCACAGTAAGTTTCAGAGTTTGTCTCTTATCTACATCGATCGATCGAAGTGAAGGTTCGATGTATACATCAATCGATCAATGTGTCTCAGGTTTAGAGATCGATGTCTTATAGTAAGGTCTTGGTTTTTCTCTGCCTTACAAGGATCGATCGACGTGAGGGATCGATGTACATCAATCAGTCAAAGTGCAATAACCTGAGAGTTTGATGTCATTTTTCTTTACTTTTTCAACTTTTAATCATTTATAGCACCATGTGTGACATTTTTAAGTAGTCACCACTTAAAATCATGACCTTGAAAATTATCCAAACATATTTCTCAACATTCTCCCCCTTTTGGATTATTTTCAAAATAACCATACATGATTTTAATGTCACAACTCCTTATCAATGATTTATCACATATTTACCAATTTTATACCAATTGTTTTGAAAACCTCACCAATTCTATTTCAAACGTTCAAAACTCATGTTTTTAACAAATGTGCTCCCCCACAACTGATACTCTTCCCCTTAACCTATGCTTCAAGCAAATTTAACACCGATTAAAACTTATACCAATTGAACTTAACATATTATTCAACTCAAATCATGACTTAACAACTAAAATCATGTTCTTATTCTATCTCCCCCTTTATTTTGCAAATCATGCAAAAGATAAAATTATGCAATTGTATCGTAGGTTATCATACCTAAGTTGGCTCGTAAAGTTTCAAAAGTGGCTTGATTAAGGGGTTTGGTGAAGATGTCAGCTACTTGATGATCAGTTCTTATATGGTTTATGACTATATCCTCATTTTGAACATGGTCACGGAGAAAATGATATCTTACCTCAATGTGTTTGGGTTTAGAATGATGTACCGAATTCCAAGAAAGATTGATTGCACTTGTGCATCGTAGAATTTGGAATCTTATTGATTTTAATGCTAAAAACACTAAGTTGTTTTTTAAGCCAAAGTATTTGAGTAGTGCATAAACCTAAGGCTATATACTGGGCTTCGGTGGTGGAAAGAGCTACACTAGCTTGTTTCTTTAAAAACCATGAAATCAAGTTCGTTCCTATAAATTGATAAGTTCCGCTTGTAGGATCTGCAAGGCACCACTAGAGGGGGGGGGGTTGAATAGGTGGTGCGGAAAGTGTGGTTTTTAAAATTTCTTTAAACCTAACCAATTCAACTTCTGAAAATAGATTCTGTTTTCAGGACCTGTTTTAAAACGTTTTTAAAACCAGGTTAGAGGTCTCCAAAAATTCTGAAATTTTGAGAGAACTTAGCCTCAGATGTTATGAGGGACCCCTAAAAATTTCAAATTAAAATTCAACCTTTAACCCCTTCAAAACCCGTTGGTAATCAGATTGTGCGAATCTACAAGAAACGGTAGATGGTTTTGAAAAATTAATTCCTATTTTTGTGTATGTCCAAATGCTCTGAAAATTTAACCACTAACTCCTTATATACTATATTTTATTGGGTTGAAACAGTTTTACAAAATTCTTTTGGGAAGTAGGTCAACTACAATAAAAGTCTCAACCTTTGCAAGTCTGAAAATCAGACTGCACTAGTCTCAGAACTTTTGATGTTTGATTGACTTATACTTATCCAAAAGGGTTGAAACTTGTGCCAAATTAACCCTAGAAGGTGTGAGTATATTTCTGAAAATTGTTGTGATTTTTGAAATTCGTTAACTATTTTTACGAATGCGAACAAGAAGGATAATCAGTGCAGTAACTGAAAAGTAAAAGCAGAAAGTAAATGGCACCAAGATTTTTATACTGGTTCGGTTATAAACAACCTACTCCAGTCTTCAAGGAACACCTTCCTTGGTTCACACTAATCACACACACGCAGTACACCTTACCGCAGGGTTGATAGAGTTACACCTTAACTCCAACCCTTTACAAACCTTGTATGACAAGTACAATTTGCACGAACACCACCACCTCGCAAGAATGAAGATTGATCACACCTTGATCAATCTTTTACAAAGATATATAATGAGTGGTGGTATATATCAAGCCTATTCAAGATTGAAAGAATATGAATACTATAGGCTTACAAGAAGAAAGAAAGAAAGAGAGAATGTAGAAGAAGAAGAACTAGGCTTTTGATCACTTCGATTTTGCAATGCTTGGTCTTGTTTTGTTTGCTCTCTTCTCTTTCTTTTTAACATGTCCAGCCGTCCCCCTTAGAGTGTCTCCCCCTCTTGAAAATTATCTTTTAAGTCCTTGAGAGAGGTAAGACATCATTGTGACAATGTCTTGCTTACTTGGCATCTTCTTATTGGATGATCATTTAGTCTTCGCTTACTTGACACCTTCTCATTGGATGAATGTTGCCATCATTGATGACTTGGAAAAATCTGAGAATTTCACTTAAACATATGCCAAAAATCATCACAAAATAACTTCCATAAATCATGAGATATTCACATAAATTTCAAGACAAGAAATCCTTCCCAAACTTAATGAAAATTTCGGCCATAAAGTAGTCTTGCCATGCTGAATTTTCAGCATGTGCATCATTCCTTTTCTGTCAAAATAATACTCAATTTACCTTGATTTTTTCTTTAAAAATTGAGTCACCAAGTTATGGTAAGTATTGCTATCATATAACAAATGAATTTGGACACATTTTGGCTCTCAAATTCGGCCACAAAGTTGTACACATGCTGAAAAGTTTTCAGCATGTGTGATATGTAAAATATCACCATTTATTTATTTAAATAATATTCAAAACCTTTCCATATCTTCTTCTAATCAATCACCTAATAAAAGATGACAAAATAAGTCACATTTAAGAGCTAAAATTCGGCCACCCTATGTTTAGTATGCTGAAATTTTCAGCATGTCACATAAGAGAGATATACCTTGAATTCTTACCATTTGTAGCTTCTCTCTTCAATTTACCAACTTTGTATGATTGATCCTTGACCAATCAAGATGCCAACAAAGCTCCACATGTGCTCCAAATCAGCTGTATGTGACGTTGGAAGGTGTATGTACAAGTGCTGAAATTTATTTTTGCTAACTATGTAAAATAGTTCACATTTAATAATACACATGTAATATTCCAATCAGCCCTTAATTTAATTTTTTAGAACACTTTAAGATGTATATCATATGTAAAAAGTGTCTAGATACGTGTCACATGATGCACCAAAAATGTTCCATGTGTTGTGTGCGTAGAAAACCGAATTTTCGATATTTATCGATTACCCGATTTTTCTCTAATTTAAATTCCAACTTTTGCACATGTTATATATATTATGTTATACATAATACATATAATATATACTTTAAATCTCAGCACTTAGCTGGTTTAAAGTGGTACCATTAGCATGTGACAAAATTAAACTTGGAATCTTCACATTTTGGCCTTAATGTGGAGTAATTTGTGTGTGCCAACATGGAAAGTATTTTTGGCTGAAAATATCATGCATGGCACGAAATTTATGATGATTTTTGAAGTATAGGGGCTGGCCATTTATTTATGGCAAGTACGTGACACGTTGGCAAAGTTTCGGTATTCGCCCGATACGACAAATTTCGGTTTAGAACCTTTTATCGTGTCGTATTTAATTTGTCATCAGCATATCTTATATCATATGATATAAGACCTGAATATACTCATAAATATGAGTTGAGTATAGTGGTGTGACGTTAACGTACGTACGTAAAATATATAACGTGTCGGTAGTACGTTGGAATACATGTGTATGTGCCTTTTTCAAAAAATCTGAAAATATATGTAATATATATGTATATGGCGTGTCACATTAAAGAGGGGAGGAGGAGAAAACTTTCCTTCCTTAGCCTTGTTGCCTTTGTGCCTTTTCCAAATGTGGCTTCCTTTAATGAACTACTTAGTTTTTTTTTTATGAAAAGCAAATTTTATTAAGTAGCAACCTCACTTATGGCGGAGGAAAACCATATTACAAAAGTCAGAGTATGTGAATAAATGAATTAACGAACTAATGATCTCATATCTCCAATCGTATATGATATGCCGCATTAAAACCTTGCCAAGTAAAACCACCCTTGTGGATAAAACCTTGGCGAAGGAAAAAGCGTACATATTTATACGGCTGTCATTGATATGATATAGATGGAATATTGTGTACAAATGAAGAGATGCTGCAGGCGGATGTAGTATTAATGTGAGGCTGCAGACAGTATAATCGCCAACATTTGATCTTAGATGCCATTTGTCGAACCAACCCTCGGAGTCTCCATGGAAAATTTGATGCCACCGTGACAGAAGAATGAAAGGAGAAACGTGGTCAATCTGAATGTTAATGTCCTTGAACGCAGAAAGATAGTACGCCACAGGTGGAATCTCGCGCGGATGAAGAGAACATATTAAATGAGTATAAAGTCCAAAAGTAATAAGCGTAAGCATAATGCCAAAATGCATACCCAAGTCGCCTTGACTAGGTAGCCAAGGCGACAGTGTGTAGATTCCAGCAGCAAAAAATATGAAAGTATCTGCTTCTTGATGTAATCCTATGAACCAGCAAAATTGCCCTCCAATCGCCAATGCGGAAATAAGGATGTGACAGATGCGCCAGTGTGATGACCAAGTCGCTCCAATTAAACAAAACAACATGTTATGTGTATGTAAGAAACCGCGTAAGTCGTAGAAAAGGGATGTTTAAACATACCGTGCCTGCCTGCAGCCCAATAGGTGCAGGCAGGTGATGCAAAACAGCGCCAATCCATATGGAAGACCAGATAAATGTCAAGGAACTCGTAAGTGAGCAGATGTGAGATCCAAAGTGACCGCCGCCCTGACCAAAGAAGGGAGAGTAGACGATGTATAATATTTCGTCCTTGGGTATAACATTGCCTGCTGTGCTAAGTAATGTGCTGCCATGTTTGCTTCGCGATAAATATGACTGCTAGGGAGCCTATGAGAATGAACGAGCGTAAGAAGCCAACGAAGATGGGAATTCCCATGTACGGCGTAGGAGTGCGCGAGCCGATCAGTCAGTTGGGCGCAATCTGACTCGAGTGTAATTGAGCGATAAAACGGAAGGAAATAAAGAAGGCCAAAAAGGGCAGCTTGGATCTCTGCATGAAGAGGTGGGCATTGCGGGAGTCGGAATGAGATTGCTCCGAGACATAAACCCCTATGATTACGTAATATAGCACCGCCTGCTGCAAAGTGCCGCCCCACTGCAGCATCCACATTTAGTTTCAGTCGGTCCGAAGGCGGTGCGATCCAACGAACTATGACTGGTCGAGGTGGTCGAGGAGGAGGAAGCCAACTGAAGATCTGCATTGGGTAAGTAGAAAGTTTGGAGCCTACTATTGTGTTGTGCCACAGTGTAATATCATACTGGATGGAGGATCGTAGGGAAAATGTTGTAAAAGTTGTTTTGTTCCCATATACCATGGAAGTATAAGCACACCAAATGTTGTAGACAATGATTGCAGGAATCACGATTTTATAAACCCCAATAAGAGAAGAAAGAGATGACCGATACCACCATGCAAGAAGATACTGACGTAGCTGCAATGAAGAAGGAAGAGGACAATGCAACTCACTGGCAAAGTAATGCCATATAGGGTGAACGTAAGAACAAGATAAGAAAACATGGTCTATCGTGGCCGAAGCTCTCTTGCAGAACGGGCATTGTGTTGGCTGTGCCGCTATATATCGTCCAATATAATCCTGAAAATGCAATGCTGAATGACATAGACGCCATAAGAACAGTCGGATAGAAGGAGAATGATGCTTGGACCAAATAAAGGATGCAGACAGCATGGTTGGAAAAGAGGTCCGGCAGATGTCATAAGCACTCTTGAGTGAAAATCCCCCCAGTGTCGTTGGTAACCATGTGAGCTGGTCACCCTGTCCTACCGTGTGCATTAAGCAGAAAGAATGAATCCGACAAATCTTTTTCCAGATAGGTGAGTCCGTTAGCCGAGGAAAATAGTCCTGTCGCTGGCCATATTTCGCATGCATGAATTTGCTCCACAATGTTGAGTTCTGATGATACAACCACCAAATACGGCAATGATATGCCTTTTGTAGCACATTTAAATCCCTTAGGCCTAAACCTCCCTCAGCCTGCGGTTTAGTAATGTTAGTCCATGAGACCCAATGATGTCGACGACCCCAATAAAATGCAGCCATTTCGTGATGGATTATCTTTATGACCGATTTCGGTATGCCACCCGCTGCAATAACATGAAGAGGTAACGCAGCAATTACAGATTGTAACAGCACTAGTCGGCCTGCAGCAGATAATAATTTGGAGTGCCACCCTTGAAGTCTGTCATCAATATGCTGTAGCAACGAGACACAGTGATGAGAACGAGAGATACCCTTGTGTAAATAGGAACCAAGATATCAAAAGGAAGATTTGAGAGACGCATGCCCAGAATATGCATGAAATGTTGACGTTGTTGTAGAGTGACAGCAGCAGAAGGAATCATACTACTTTTTTGGAAATTCACTTTCTGGCCTGAAGCAGTTTCATATTGTTTAAGAAATGTATGAAAGTGTTCCAAGTTCCGCTGTGTACCACGAAGAAATATCAGAAGGTCGTCTGCATAAGCCAAGTGCGTAATTGGAAATGGTAGTCGTCCCAAACGGAACGGCTGCACAACACCTGCTACTGTCAAAGCATTTAAGCCTCTGCTAAAACCTTCTGCTGCTAAAGTAAATAGTAAAGGAGATAAAGGATCTCCCTGCTTGACGCCTCTAAATGGGCGAAAATAAGTAGATGGCTGGCCATTGATTAACACTGCAAATGTGGTAGCACTCAAGTGATTCAGAATAATACGTGTGAAAAAACCGGAAAATCCGAAGGCCTTAAGGAGTAATTCCAAATATTCCCAGCTAACTCTATCAAAAGCTTTCATCATGTCCAACTTAAGGCAGAGTTGTGAACCCCCTCGATCTAGCATATGAATCATCTCACGAGCCAATAAAACTGGAGTAGAAATGTCCATACCCGGAAGAAAGCCCATTTGTTCTGGAGATACCAAACGTGGTAATAATTTACTCAAACGACAAGCAACAATTCTGGTGCAGACTTTACTGAGAAAATTAGTGAGACATATAGGTCGATAATCACTGAAGGTAGTAGGGCAAGCTTTCTTTGGAATTAATGTGATCAATGAACTAGCCATAACTTTGGGCTGTGGAACGCCAAGAAAGAATTCCTGAACTGCTAAGACAACATCCTTGTGTATAATTGACCATCAAGATCTATAAAAGTTACCATCAAAACCATCAGGTCCCGCTGCACTATGAGGATCTAAATGCCAAACCGCCGTCTTGATCTCATCGGGCATCGGAATTTGCGTTAGTGAGGCATTGTCCTCTGAAGAAAGCAGCGATGGAATATGGCGGAGAATTTGATCATAGTTGGCCGTAGCTTCTCGCGCAAATAAAGATGTATAAAAAGATACAGCTTCATTCATTATATCATTAGGGGCAGTACAAATAAGACCAGTAGATGTTTGTATTTGCTGAATCTTAAGATGTAGACGTCGGCCTTTGACAACAGAGTGATAATAGCGAGTATTTGCATCTCCATCCTTTAACCATCGGACTCTTGCTTTTTGTTTCCAATAATGCATTTCATAAGAAGCTGCTTGTAGATATTCTGCCTTTGCGCGATGATACTCTGTACGATTTTCCTCTGTCGGCTGCATGTCCCACTGTCGTTCAGCTTGTGTAAGCTGAGCCTCAGCATGTTGAACCCTAGAAAAAATATTACCAAATATTTCTGCGTTCCATCGGTGCACATCCTTTTTGAACTTAAATAATTTGTTATAAAAACCATACATGCCTCCCGTTGTTGGATATGCAGTCCATGCATCGCGCATGTAATCATGGAAGTCTGGGTGTTGCAGCCATGAATCTAAGAAACAGAATGTGCGACGCACCGAAGCCATACTCTGCCGACATATGAGAAGCATTGGCGTATGATCCGAAGCAATTCAAGGGAGATGTGTAAGTTGCAAGTCTTCAAATTTATCATGAAAATCAGAATTGATAAACAACCAATCTAAGCGTCGACGCAATCTGCCAAGACCTCGACCATCCGACCATGTGAACCTAGAACCCTGAAACGGCGGTGACATCAAACCACATGACTCTATACAATCATTAAAATCTTGTAAAACTGAGAGTGAAGGCTGAGAGCGTCCTTCATGATCTGAGAGAGAGCGGAATGTATTGAAGTCTCCTCCTAAAACCCAAGGAAGCGTTGTATTTTCAGAAAAAGTACATATAGAAGCCCACAAAGCACGACGTAAAGTTGGAGTATGATTGCCATAGATTGCCAAGAGGACAAAAGCACACTGAAATTGTCGAAATAATAGTGTAAAATGTACCACTTGTCCTTCATCCTGTACTGAGACCAACTCAAAGTGAGAATCACGCCAGAAAAACCATATACGTTCAGACTGTGATGCATATGAATTTGAAAATCCGAACTCTAAAGCATATCGAGAAACAATATGAGATGCATGTTTAGGCTCAATGAGAACAAGTAAATTTAATCGATGTTCACGAATCAGTTGATGCAAACGAGGCTTTGAGGCACGAAGACCTCGTATATTCCATATCATAATATTCATTGAGACAGTGTAGAGTTACTTCCCTGTATCGCATGCGAAGCGCTGCGTGTAAGAATGGACGACGGAGGTAATGGTGGAAGATCCTTCTTTGCCTGACGTTTTCTACGTGGTACAACCTGAATAAAATCATCTGCTGAGTCCTGTAAGCGTGAGATTAAGATGTCCGTATCAGGTGTAGAAGGCAGCTGCTGGATGCGATTGGCTACGTCCTCCGGTACCGTAGGAATCTTAATGTTATCCGTCACCGGAAGGTCTGTATCAGATGAGTGACCAATGTCACTAGCCTCGATAGGCGCTCTCAGTGGTTCCAAAGCATCATCTGCAATATCTTCGGCAGGTGCAGCTTCGCGAATGGGGGAACTTTCGTGGGGAGGATTGTCTGACAACGGGGCCTCAGTCTCTTGAAGATTAGATTGAGCAGCTGGGCGTTTTTTTACCGGAGTCCAACGTTGCGCCTGTGGACGACGCGGAGGGGGTGGCGGCGGTGGTGGTATATTTTCCACCGAAGACGGCGTGCATGACGAGGCTGCATGGCCTAACCATCGACAGGAAGTGCAAAACAATGGTAAATCTTCATAATTGACAGTTTGCAGAATAAATCGACCTTTAGCTTCAAGGTAAATCTTTTGCGGCAATTCTCTGGAAATATCTACTTCCACACATACACGTGCAACCGATGGTCGTAGACCCTCCATTGTTGCGACATCAAGTTTGATAGGGCTCCCAATTGGTTTCACAATTTCAAATATTGCCTCTTTGCGGTGGAGATGAATGGGAAGTCCAGGAAAAGCTATCCAAACTGGTACTATTGGCACATCAGTAAACGGATCAATATCTACTGTCCATTTGGTTATCCGCATGTGACATCCAGAGATATGCCATGATCGCCGGTAAAAACAACGTAAGTAATCTGCTTCATTTCAAAATTGAGCAGTATATGTGTCTGATCAATAAGAGTGATACGAAGATCTGGTTGAAAACCGATCTTTTCAAAGACTTCCCTGATCACCTTCAATGGAGGTCTCCCATACCAAAAAGTACCCACTAGCGAATATTTAAATGGAGCAGCAAGTTCATCGATTTCCGAATCCAAAAAGGATATTAAGGGAATACCTTTATACCGAGAAACCGTTTTGGGTGAGATGTTGATGGACTGAGAGGAAGCGGCGCCGGAAACCACTGCAGCAAACGACGGCGGCGCCTCGGACATGTTGGATTATTAGAGAATGGAACCCAGGGAGTAGTGAATCAATACCGATAGGAAAGAAAGCAATGCCGGTGATGGAGTGAAGCCGGTCCGGCTACAGCAACGGCGGCGAATCGCCGCGAAGTGATCGGCTGCGCCGTTATCGCATGCGCCGCTTAATGAACTACTTAGTTTATTAAACTAAGTACTTCACTTAATGAACTAGTTTAGTTCATTAATGGTGGCACCTGAAAATAGTGTAAACACAACAAATGTTTGCCATATGATGTAAGCTTTAATGCTTCATGGCTCGTTAGTACGGCAACATAATATATAAGCTAAATAAGACAAGTAATAGCAATGTATGATGCATACATGTATATATATCATTCACGTTTATGCTATGTTTGTTTTTGTGCACATTTAAATCATGTATTTGAAAATCACTCAAACCCCTTTTTCTCTACAATCTCCCCCTTTTGATGATTTTCAAAATAACTTATGCACATGATTTAAATCCTATCGCTCCCCCTTCAATTATGCATAAATTCAAAATTCAAAATTTAAATTTCGAATCCGCTCCCCCTTGATTTATGCAATTAGTATCTCTCTTCCCCTTAAATCATGCTTTCTCTCCCCCTTTATTTTGGAAAGCAAATCAAAAGATGCCTGTAAAGAAGAAAAAAAATCATGCATTTCATATATGTGCATTCATAAGGGTTATTTATTCAACCCTTTGAAAATGTCCCTTTTGGTACCCAAATTTGGGTGACCTTTCTAGGTATTCCAAAAGGTGAGAAAAATGATGAAAATGCAACATAGTATCCGTTGGGGGCAAATGCGTTTGGCCTTTGGCCAAGAATCCCATCAGGCATATAGTATGGTTTTCGTTTTTGGTTTGTATGCACGGAGAGTGATCTAGATGCATTTTTATGATATGAATGTCGCATATGCATCAGTGGCTTTCTATATGGCATGTGATTTCTCTTTGTATGATAAGAAGCACGATGAGATAAGATAAATGGTGTACTAGTCTTCTTCTCATATTTATACGGCACATAATTATACTTCGTATGAGATGAAGAAGAGATATGACGAGATGTGGGGAGAGAAGGTTTTTGCTTTATTTTAGGCGCTACGTATGCCTTTGATGTGTCTACTTTCTTAGACAAAACAAACTTGGATGGTTTAGATGATGCTTCGTTTGTCTCGCTGTATCCTAATCCAGTTTTATCACTGTCATGTTTTTGTGATAAATAATGCGATCTAGCATGTTGGATCCCGTATCAAATTGTTTCACCTTTTTCCTTGATTTCAAGTTTGAAATCTCGGATTTCAATTCAATGTTCTCTGATGACAATGATGAAATTTCAGATTTTAATGAATTTATAATGCATGACGACTCTTCTTTTGAATCGTTTAATTGAGACACAAGATCTTTGTTAGAAGATTCTAACAATTTCTTGTCTTCAATTAATCGCTTCTTTTCTTTTGCAAGATTCTTTGAAAACTTATGCAATTCTAAATATTGACTAAATAAATCATCATATGAACATTCAGAATCGGAATCAGAGTCGGAAGATACCTCGTTTGATGCTTTAGATGTAAAGCATACTTGTGCCTTGTGTTCTTCCGTATCATCAGTCTCAGAGTCGGATGTGTCACTCCAAGTGGAGGCTTTGAATGCTCTTCTCCTTTGCTTAGGTTCTGAGACGAGTCTATTCTTGTTCCGATCCTTGTCAGGGTATTTGTTTGTTTGTTTTTCTTTATTAGGGCAGTCATATGATAAATGTCCAAGTTTGCCGCATTCATAGCACTTTATTTCCTTATTTTTATTTTTATGATCCTTAGATGAGGTAGACTTATGTTTAATCGATTTTCTCAATATTTTTCTTAATCTTTTAGCCATTGTGATTAAGTCCTCATCATCGGAATCTGTGTCACTATCATCTACGACGTATTCATTTGATTTAAATGCTATAGCCCTGTCATTATTAGAAATGGACTCAGAATGTCTTAAAGAAAGTTTGTTTTCATATACCTTAAGTGATCCGATTAGTTCTTCCATTTTAATCAATTTGGTCACTTTACTTTCTTCTATGGCCATTACTTTAGGGTCCCACTCGGATGGAAGGCTTCGCAAGACCTTTTGTACCTTTTCCTGCATAGTGAAGGCTTTGCCAAGAGACTCAAGAGAATTGTAAATGTTAGTCAAGCGTAAATCCATTTCAACAATAGACTCATTTGGCAATAATTTAAAAGACTCAAGTGTGGACATGAGCATATTGATTTTGGACTCCTTTACTTGGCTAGTCCCTTCATGTTTCATTTCAAGAATATGCCACATCTCTTGAGCACTAGAGCAATTAGACACGTAACTAGCCTCACTTTTACTTAGGCCGTTTAATAGTAGTTGCATGGCTTTAGCATTCATACTCAACTTCTTTTTGTCATCACTAGTGTATTCTTGTTTCGTTTTTGTAACCTCTAGTGTGACACCATCAATAATTGACGTCTTAGTAGGAACAAATGGACCGTCTTCTATGATGGACCATAGATCAATATCAATAGCCATAAGAAAAAGTTTCATTCTTAATTTCCATTGAATAAAAGACTCACCGTCGAAAAAAGGAGACCTTACAGCTGACATTCCTTCTTGCACGGTTGTGGTTGCCATCTCACTGAATCATTGGATTCTTTGAAGTGAGTGTTCCTGCGCTCTGATACCAATTGTAGGATCTGAAAGGCACCACTAGAAGGGGAGGGGTTGAATAGGTGGTGCGGAAAGTGTGGTTTTTAAAATTTCTTTAAACCTAACCAATTCAACTTCTGAAAACAGATTCTGTTTTCAGGACCTGCTTTAAAACGTTTTTAAAACCAGGTTAGAGGTCTCCAAAAATTCTGAAATTTTGAGAGAACTTAGCCTCACATGTTATGAGGGTCTCCTAAAAATTTCAAATTAAAATTCAACCTTTAACCCCTTCAAAAACCGTTGGTAATCAGATTGTGCGAATCTGCCAGAAACGGTAGATGGTTTTGAAAAATTAATTCCTATTTTTGTGTATGTCCAAATGCTCTGAAAATTTAACCACTAACTCCTTATATACTATATTTAATTGGGTTGAAACAGTTTTTCAAAATTCTTTTGGGAAGTAGGTCAACTACAATCAAAGTCTCAACCTTTGCAAGTCTGAAAATCAGACTGCACTAGTCTCAGAACTTTTGATGTTTGATTGACTTATACTTATCCAAAAGGGTTGAAACTTGTGCCAAATTAACCCTAGAACGTGTGAGTATATTTTTGGAAATTTTTGTGATTTTTAAAATTCGTTAACTATTTTTACGAATGCGAACAAGAAGGATAATCAGTGCAGTAACTGAAAAGTAAAAGCAGAAAGTAAATGGCACCAAGATTTTTATACTGGTTCGGTTATAAACAACCTACTCCAGTCTTCAAGGAACACCTTCCTTGGTTCACACTAATCACACACATGCAGCACACCTTACCGCAGGGTTGATAGAGTTACACCTTAACTCTAACCCTTTACAAACCTTGTATGACAAGTACAATTTGCACGAACACCACCACCTCGCAAGAATGAAGATTGATCACACCTTGATCAATCTTTTATAAAGATATATAATGAGTGGTGGTCTATATCAAGCCTATTCAAGATTGAAAGAATATGAATACAATAGGCTTACAAGAAGAAAGAATGAAAGAGAGAATGTAGAAGAAGAAGAACTAGGCTTTTGATCACTTTGATTTTGCAATGCTTGGCCTTGTTTTGTTTGCTCTCTTCTCTTTCTTTTTAACATGTCCAGCCGTCCCCCTTAGAGTGTCTCCCCCTCTTGAAAATTATCTTTTAAGTCCTTGAGAGAATGTAAGACATCATTGTGACAATGTCTTGCTTACTTGGCATCTTCTTATTGGATGATCATTTAGTCTTCGCTTACTTGGCACCTTCTCTCATTGGATGAATGTTGCCATCATTGATGACTTGTAAAATCTGAGAATTTCACTTAAACATATGCCAAAAATCATCACAAAATAACTTTCATAAATCATGAGATATTCACATAAATTTCAAGACAAGAAATCCTTCCCAAACTTAATGAAAATTTCGGCCATAAAGTAGTCTTGCCATGCTGAATTTTCAGCATGTGCATCATTCCTTTTCTTTCAAAATAATACTCAATTTACCTTGATTTTTTCTTTAAAAATTGAGTCACCAAGTTATGGTAAGTATTTCTATCACATAACAAATGAATTTGGACACATTTTGGCTCTCAAATTCGGCCACAAAGTTGTACACATGCTGAAAAGTTTTCAGCATGTGTGATATGTAAAATATCACCATTTATTTATTTAAATAATATTCAAAACCTTTCCATATCTTCTTCTAATCAATCACCTAATAAAAGATGACAAAATAAGTCACATTTAAGAGCTAAAATTCGGCCACCCTATGTTTAGTATGATGAAATTTTCAGCATGTCACATAAGAGAGATATACCTTGAATTCTTACCATTTGTAGCTTCTCTCTTCAATTTACCAAATTTGTATGATTGATCCTTGACCAATCAAGATGCCAAAAAAGCTCCACATGTGCTCCAAATCAGCTGTATGTGACTTTGGAAGGTGTATGTACAAGTGCTGAAATTTATTTTTGCTAACTATGTAAAATAGTGCACATTTAATAATACACACATGTAATATTCCAATCAGCCCTTAATTTAATTTTCTAGAACACTTTAAGATGTATATCATATGTAAAAAGTGTCTAGATACGTGTCACATGATGCACCAAAAATGTTCCATGTGTTGTGTGCGTAGAAAACCGAATTTTCGATATTTATCGATTACCCGATTTTTCTCTAATTTAAATTCCAACTTTTGCACATGTTATATATATTATGTTATACATAATATATATAATATATACTTTAAATCTCAGCACTAAGCTGGTTTAAAGTGGTACCATTAGCATGTAACAAAATTAAACTTGGAATCTTCATATTTTGGCCTTAATGTGGAGTAATTTGTGTGTGCCAACATGAAAAGTATTTTTGGCTGAAAATATCATTCATGGCACAAAATTTATGATGATTTTTGAAGTATAGGGTCTGGCCATTTATTTATGGCAAGTACGTGACACGTTGGCGAAGTTTCGGTATTCGCCCGATACGACAAATTTCGGTTTAGAACCTTTTATCGTGTCGTATTTAATTTGTCATCACCATATCTTATATCATATGATATAAGACCTAAATATACTAATAAATATGAGTTAAGTATAGTGGTGTGACGTTAACGTACGTACGTAAAATATATAACGTGTCGGTAGTACGTTGGAATACATGTGTATGTGCCTTTTTCAAAAAATCTGAAAATATATGTAATATATATGTATATGGCGTGTCACATTAAAGAGGGGAGGAGGAGAAAACTTTCCTTCCTTAGCCTTGTTGCCTTTGTGCCTTTTCCAAATGTGGCTTCCTTTAATGAACTACTTAGTTTATTAAACTAAGTACTTCACTTAATGAACTAGTTTAGTTCATTAATGGTGGCACCTGAAAATAGTGTAAACACAACAAATGTTTGCCATATGATGTAAGCTTTAATGCTTCATGGCTCGTTAGTACGGCAACATAATATATAAGCTAAATAAGACAAGTAATAGCAATGTATGATGCATACATGTATATATATCATGCACGTTTATGCTATGTTCGTTTTTGTGCACATTCAAATAATTTTCTATCTAGTTTGCAACCACCATAATCAGCATCGCTATAAGCATATAGTTTTAACTTAACGTTCTTATCATATCAAAGTCCTAAGTGAGGTATGTGTTTAATATATCTAAATATTTTCTTAACCGCATTGTAATGTGAGACTTTAGGACAAGATTGAAACCTAGCACACATACACACACTAAACATGATATCAGGTCTTGACGCAGAAAAGCATAACAATAACGCAATCATAGACCTATATAACGTGCCATCAAAAGGTTTACCATTTTCATCCTTATCTAGTTTAGTACTAACACTCATAGGGGTAGGTGTTGGTTTCAACTCTTTAAATCCAAACTTCTTAATCATATCATTGACATACTTACTTTGACTAATGTGGATTCCTTGAGGGGTTTGTTTGATTTGAAGCTCTAAAAAGTAATTCAACTCTCATAACATTGACATTTCAAATTCTGACTTCATACATTCTTCAAAGTCCTTTACTATAGTAGTGTTGATTGAGCCAAAGATAATATCGTCTACATATATTTGCACTATTAATAAGTTATTATCTTTTCTTCTTAGGAAGAATGTGTTGTCTATGGTTCCCTTTTGATAATTATTTGCAATGAGAATGTTTGCAAATCTATCATACGAAGCCCTTGAAGCTTGTTTCAAACCATATAAAGCTTTCTTAATCTTGTATACATGGTTAGGATTCTTTGGATCTTCAAATCCAGGGGATTGTTTGACAAAAACTTCTTCTTGGATGTATCCATTCAAGAATGCTCTCTTGACATCCATTTGGAAGAGTTTTATGTTACCAAAACTTGCAATAGCAAGTAACAATCTAATTGCTTCTAGTCGTGTAACGGGTGCAAAGGTTTCTTCATAATCTATTCGTGTTATCATATAACCTTGTGCGACTAGCCTAGCCTTATTTCGTGTTATGTTTCCTTGTTCATCCATTTTATTCCTAAATACCCATTTTGTTCCTATAATAGACTTATATTCGAATTTAGGTACTAAGTCCCACACGTGGTTCTGGGTAAATTGGTTCAATTCCTCATGCATGACATCTATCCATGATATATGACCTAAGGCTTCCTTAACATTCTTATGTTTATGTGTGAGATTAAGCTATGTCCTTCAACTTGAATTATGTTTCTACGTGTTCTAACCCCAACACTTGGATCCCCAATGATTAACTCTTCAGGGTGTTTATGTTTATCTTTTATAAGCCACCGATTCCTAGGTTGGCTAGGTATATCCTTATCTTGTTCAAATGTTTCATTAGTGTGAACATCATCGTATACAATTGGATCATCTTGCAAGTTAGTTGTGTTATCTTCCAATTACTAAATTTCTTCATTTATTTCACCTAAGAGTTCATGCATATCTTGTTCAAGGGGAGTTGGTTTTAGATGATCAAGTACAGGCTCAAGTAATACATCATCATCATCAAACATATTTCCATCATTTTTCTCTTGTTTATGTTGAGTTTTATCATTAAGTTCAAAATATGCATTCTCATTGAATTTCACATGTATGGATTCAACTATTTTTCTAGATGCAGGATTATAACACCTATATGCTCTTGATTCAGTTGAATAACTAACAAATATGCATTCAATAGACTTTTGTTCAAACTTGTCTAAATTATCCTTAGTGTTAAACATAAAACACTTACAACCAAAAACTCTAAGATAATCTATCTTAGGTTGTCTATTATTTAACAATTCGTAAGTGTTTTATTTAATTTCTTTCTAATAGAAAGCCTATTTATAATATAACATGCACAACTAACAGCTTCAACCCATAAATATTTTGGTACTTTATTTTCACATAACATTGTTCTAGCAATTCCTTGAATTGTTCTATTTTTACGTTCAATAACTCCATTGAGTTGTGGTGTTCTAGGTGGTGAGAATTCATGGTTAATTCCATTTAATTCACAAAATTTTACTATTTCTTTGTTTTTAAATTCTCCATCTCAATCACTCCTAATTCTTTTAACATTTTCTTCGTACAAATATTCAAGTTGCTTAATAAGATTTTTGATTGCCAATGGAGCATCGTCTTTGTGTGTTAAGAACAATGTCCATGTGTATCGTGAGTAATCGTCTACTATGACACACTCATAGTAGTTTCCACCTAGACTTCTTGTCCTACTTAGACCAAATAAGTCTAAGTGAAGCAATTCTAGTACATGACTAGTACTCACTTCATGTTTTGGTTTTAACGTTTCTTTAATATGTTTTCTTTTAATACACGTTTCACAAATTTGAAAATTATCTAAGTCTAACTTAGGCGTACCTCTAATTAGGTACTTCTTAGATAACTTTTCTATGGTAGAGATCCCTATATGGCCTAGTCGTCTATACCGTAAGTTTACATCTAAGTCATGTGACACTAAACACTTAATCCTAGCATTTTATTTAGTGATAGTGTATAAATGTTACCATCCATATTTCCTTTTAGCATAATTTCTTCCTTTTCATTTATTATATCACAACAATTAGGAAGAAAAGAAACATGATAACCAGAATCTATAAGTTGAAAAATACTTAATAAATTGTAAGAAAGATTGCTTACTAACAACATATTTCGTATTTGAAATGTGTTAGGGTCCCTGATTGTTCCTTTTCCAACAACTTTTCCATTGTTGTTGTCACCTAATGTCACCTTTCCTTCATTCTCGATATGTTCCAACTCGGTGAATAGTTTGGGGTTGCCCGTCATATGTCTTGAGCACCCACTATCTAAAAACCACTTGGTTTGTAGATTCTTTGGCTTTGTCTTCCTTTTGCCTTCTTTATGATTTACCTACAAGGGAGACAAAGTTTTAGGTACCCTTTATTTGAGTTCTTGAATGTTTGGAGCACCATCCATGTTTATATACTCTTTGGGTATCTAAATTTGGATGTACCTTCTTGGCACATATTTGGTATTATAAGTCGAATATAAAGGATTAACATGTACTCCACCATTCCATTTAAAATAAGATGTATTAATATACATGTTATATCTTGGTTTAAATGTATTATAGTGTGGCCGTTTTTGATAGCTAAAATGAGGCATATAACTTAGTTGATTTTTATAATGAGTGTACGACATATGATTTTTTTTCTTATATGGCGTCGTATGTGTGATCATATGAATTCCTATATGTCTTATAAGAAGGTTGTCTATAATTAGGTCTATATGCATTATAATGAGTTGGTTTTATTTTATTATGTCTAGTCACATTTGAATGCATGTAGACATGATTTCTAGGTTTTCAAGATGCAAAGTTTTGCTTAGTTGCTTTTGCAGGTAATGTTGTGTTTTTAACTTAGAATAAGTAAAAGAAAGGATAGAAGAAGGGGTAGAAGGCAAAGTTGAATTTATTTTTGTTGCTTTTTAGTACTTGATGAAACAAACTTAGTATTTCTATCTACTTTGATATTTTCTTCTTTATATCCTAAACAAGTTTTGTCATTTCCATATTTTTATGACGCTATAAGTGTGTCTAGCATACTGGTTCCGAACTTAAATTGTTCTAACATTTTTTTCTAAGTCTAATTTTGATTTTTAAGTTGTAATATTTCATTTTCACAATTTTCTACCTTAGATTTTAACAGGCTATTTTCAGTTTTTAATGTTTTTTTCATTTTTCCTATATGATTCAATTTTAGTCTCTAAAGAATCAAGAGTATTAGTAGACTCTTGTTTAAAAGACTCTAATTGATCGGAAAATTCCAAGTTGGACGTCTTCAACTTGTCATTTTCTTCTTTCTTCTTTTCTTTAGATAGCCTTTTACAGTGAGCATGCATTTTAAAGAACTCTTCATACATTTCATCCAAAAGACATTTCATTATCAGAATCTACATCAGAAGAAGAAATTACCTCGCTATATACAAAGCAGACTTAAGCTTCCTCAGTTTCTGATTCTGAGTCGGAAGAGTCTCTACATGTACTTGCTTTCATTGCCCTTTTACCATTTCTTGCCTTGGAATCCTTTGCTTTGGATTTTTGCGCCTCCTCACTTTGTTTATTATTATTGTTGTTTTTATTTTTCTTTGTCAGACAATCGTAAGAGATATGTCCTTTTTGCCCGTATTAGTAGCACTTTGATTCCTTATTATACCATTTATTGTTATTTGAGTTATTTTTCTTAGGTTGAGAAGAATAAGAAGACTGTTGTCTATTCCTATTAGGCTGTTTAAAAAAATTTCTAAGTTTTCTAGCCACTAAGATTAAGTCATCATCTAATTCACTATCACTATTACTTTCACTATTATTATGTGTCTCAGTTGTTTTGAAAGCAATAGACTTATCGTTAGATTTTGATTACTCGGACTTCCGTTGGTTTAGTTTTACCTCGTATACTCTAAGTGAGCCTATTAACTCGTTTACTTTTGTTATTGATTTTGTTTCTTCAATTGCCATGACTTTAGGATCCCATTCGGCAGGAAGGCTTCGCAGCACTTTCTGAACCTTCTCGTTGTTGGTAAACGATTTTTCTAAAGCTTCAAGGGCATTGAAAATATTAGTAATCCTCAAATCCATAGATATTATGGATTCGTTCGGAAACATTTTAAACGATTCAAGTTCAGACATAAGCATATTTATTTTTGACTCTTTTACACCGTTAGTACCTTCATGCTTTAATTCTATTAATTTCCACATGTTGTGTGCGCTAGTGCAATTTGAAACATAACCTGTTTCAAAAGTCGTAGGTCCATTTAAAAGTAATTGCATAGCTTTAGCATTCTTGGACATTTTCTTTTTATCTTCGGTCGACCATTCACTTGTATATTTTTCTACTTCTTGTGTTGCATCGTTTACTTGTACAATTTTCATTGGAATGTACGGTCCATCTTCAACTATAGACTATAAATCAATGTCTATAGCCATTAAGAATAACCTCATCCTAAGTTACCAATTAACAAAATTATTACCCTCGAACAGAGAAGGGCGTTGAGTAGACATATCTTCCAACACACCTTTGTGAGAAACAATGACCATTTTATGTACCTTTGATTTGAGATAAGCAGGATACTATGAATTGTTATTTCTTGGCCTTGTCTTGTTCGTATGGTGTTGAATCTATCTTCTTAGAGTGGTGTTGGCCTTGCTCTGATACCAATTGTTGGACCGCACACCTGCAGTAAACAACACTAGAGGGGGTGAATAGTGTTTAGCGGAAATTACTGTACTACCCTTGATTAAAATCCCCTTTGAAAATAGAATCTGAGACCTCCTCAGATTCAGTGCCCATTTTTGAAAAATTCAAAACTCAGTGTACACATTTCCAAAAATTATGAAACTTTCTAGAAATTAACTTCGATAACTTGACTAGACTCTATCTAAAAAATGATACAAAAATAATATTGCTTGGCCTTTCAATTAAATAAAAATATTCAGATGGTCAATCTGGACAGAATTGGTCAGAATAGTGCTGAACTTTGAAAATAAGTTTTTCTTTAATTACTCAACCAATAAGAATGATCTTTATTTCAAAATACTCGTTAGGATGTCTAGTTTAAGTTTCCAATAGGCCCTGACCTGAAACTATTCTTGATAAATTCAGAATGCAACTTTCCTTGAGACTGGTCAGGTTGCAGCCAGAATGGAGCAGTTATCTTGAAACGACTGAAAGACTAACTTGTCTTTGCTCAAATCAAGTGATTCTTGTTGCAAATGAAAGCTAACATCCTGAAGTATAATTCCACCAAAAATGACAAATTTTGAAAGTGTTTTGCTATTTTTCTAAGACGTGTGAATTTGTGTGAAATCCGCAATAAAAACGGGTAGAAAACAGAAAAGGAGAAGGAAGACAAGAACACCGAAGATTTATCCTGGTTCGGTCAATATGACCTACTCCGGTCCCAAGAAACACCTTTCATTGGATTTCACTATGAAATGAACATAAATAAAACAAGAATCAAGCTTGATCATTGTGCTAAACACTAACCCTATTCAATACTTGGATGAACACCTCTATGCAAAACTTGGTTGCAACACATTTACCAGCTATTAGTGTAGCCTTATAAACTTGGCTAACCAATCTTAAAAAATCACCAAGAGAGGCGGGAATAATGTAGCTCAACAACAAGAAGAAATGAAACATCTTAGTTACAAGAAATGAATCAAGAACAAGAAGACAATAGCAAGAATGATCTTCAATTTTTTCTTTCAAGTGTGTGTCTTCTCGTCTTCATCTTGCCTCCTATTTATAGTGTGTAACAGGCCATAAAGATAAGACCTCCAATGTGTCACCATCTTCATCATCAAGTCTTAGTTGTCTTCACATCATTGGTTGACCACTTAATCGCCTTCTACACTTGGCAACATGATGAAACATAATTGGCCCACCTAGGAACTCATTTTGGCCGATTTTACACATTGGATTTGTCTTGAAAATTATGAAGATAATATGGAGGACCAAGATGGCATATTCTTACCAAGATTACCCCAACTCCTTGGCAAGATAATAGGATGTGTGTGGGTGAAAGTTTGACTCCAGAATCAGCTCCAAAACATCTCCTATGACCGTTGGGTTTGAATTCAAAAAGTCCAAGTTGGCAACTTTGCCAACTAGCTTGTTTTTGGTTGGTCCACTTATCATCATGTTATAAAATGAATACACTATCATTCACACCTGTAAATGGACGTGTTGGAGGCCATAATAAAGTGTATAAACTCAGATTTAATGAAGAAAAATCAACAAATAATAGCTGACAAGATTATGTCAACACATAATATCGAAATTCCCACAATTTCTCCTTGTATGTTGTGAAGAATTTTGCACAAATAACTCCATTTAAATCTATGTAAAATGATGATTACTAACCTCCAATAACATATCCATAAGAGCCTTCAAGAAGAAAATAAAGTGTGACACGAAAACCGTCACATATACCGCCGATGTCGATAATATCACCAAATAGAGAAATAAATTAGAAAACCACCAAATAATCTTCAAGAACACCATAAATAAACTCTAGAATGAAGATAATAAGATACTCAAGTTATTTCTTGAGTAAAAATACCAAAACTACCCTTGGAGGTAAAATGACCAAAATACCCCTGGTGACAGAAAACACTAGAATTGACCCCGACGGTTAGAAATAAATATACGAATACCTTTCTGATAATAAATAAGATAAGAATAATTCCTTGAATCATATTCACCATGTCAAGTACCTAAAAAACTCAAAATACCAATCTTGCCCTTTTTGGTAAGTTGTAGAAACTTCCAAGGCATGTTAGTCACAATGCATAATATTTATCAAAATCACATAATAATACCATGATAAACATACATGAATCATTTAAAAATGTAAACAACCATTTTATCACATTTTAGAAAAAGTTTCCAAGAAACCCTAGACATCGATCGACCGAAGTAACTCTGCTTGAGAGATCGATGTCTCACAATGAGGTTCAGAGTTTGTCTCTAACCTACATCGATCGATCGAAGTGTACTTCAACCGATCGATGTGTCTCAGGTTTAGTGATCGATGTCTTACAGTAAGGTCTTGGTTTTTATCTACCTTACATAGATCGATCGATGTGAGGGTTCGATGTACATTCATCGATCGAAGTACACTAACCTGAGAGATCGATGCCATTTTTCTTCACTTATTCAACTGTTTATCCGTTATAACATTATGTGTGACATTTTTAAGTATTAAATACTTAAAATCATGACCTTGAAAATTATCCAAACATATTTCTCAACAAAAACCATACGTATATTTTGTGACACGCATGAGCCGTCCCAATATTTTCCATCTCCGAACGATAAAAGCAGTGTATATAATCATCTTCGTGCTCAAAGGTAATCAGAATATGTGTACGATTAATGAGTCCTATTTGACATTTGCCATTAAACCTAATACGATCGAAACAGGAGCAGATGTCATCCATTTTCAGGCGACCATAACAAAAGGTACCTACAAGGCTAAATTTAAACAGAACAGTAAGGATTTGTACCTCCTGCATGGTGAATTTAACGGCCGAAACTCCCTTGAACTTGGTAATTTCGCGACACGGCAATGAGACCTTGGGAGCCGCCAATACGATTGAGGCATAAGAATCTTTCGGCATCCCCCTTTTAAGGGTGCCCATGACGGCTGATGAAGCGTGGATAATTTACAATGGAGGAATGAATATTCGCCTGGAGGATGTTGATTGATGACGCCGTTATATATGTGTGTGGTTCATGATTCAGTCCATCTCGGTTAATTGACAAATCACACATACTTATTCGTTTTGATCATCAACGTGACTACACCCGCTGTTTTTGTCGTCGTATATGGAACATTCTTGGCTATCCAATGCTTGTCACCAAGTATACCCATGATTTCGATCCAAGACACGATGCACCAATAGTCCCTGTTTTGATTTCATTGCCTGCTCTCCAGGTCTACCTACATAATTAGGCTGCCCTTTTCGCCATTGCTTCAATGATTGTCACACCTATTCGTTTGGACGCTGAAACACAGAAACTTTTACGTCTTTCAGGTGCCCATGTTTGTCTGGAAATCGATGTCTCAAAAGATTTACCTACAAAGTTGCATATTCAGAGCAAAAACCACGAGTTTTTCCAACAGGTGATTTATGAAGATGTTCCGTTGTTTTGTTCCACATGCTGTGTTTTAGGCCATAAACCTGGCCACTGTCCGACAACTACTACGGACAATCCAAAATCAGCTCCAGCAGCAAAAGTTTGACAGGAAAAAGGCCTTTCAGATAATCCACAACCAGCACTGCCATCGGTAAGCGCTGCGGATAGTACTGCTATAACTGAGACCATCCCACATTCATCTTCAGAACCAGTCCCTGTTTCTGATCCTATTGCAAATGAAACAGTCGCATCACCAATTACCGATTCTAACATAAATGAAATAGTCCCAGCACCATCATCATCTGTTATTCAGCTTATAGATTCACAGAATCTTACTCTATTCGATCGTGCTGTTAAGGCTGCTCCACCTCAGCCTTCTTGCAGTGAGGCTCTTATGCATGGTCACTCTGACACCGAGGTGTATCTCCCTACCCTCCCTCCACAGGATCCCCTCCATGCTGCTGATCTTCGTACAAAATATCAAGCAGATTCTACCCTCATTGCTAATCTAATGGCTCATTTCCCACAGTCTCAACCGGACAAGACTTTGCTAGAGCAGCTCATGCAACCTGCTACAGTCACAGATGTTGAGGGATTTACATTACATGTAAAGAAACGCACACACAGACTGGCTTCACAAATTTCACGTTCCCCCTTCAAGTTGTTACCTGCAGTTCTGTTAGGGCATCACAATTATCCTCTCAACAATCTTAATGCATATATTGATATGGAATATTAGAGGTTTACGCACCTCTTTATCTCGCCTTCGTTTACTCTTACAGCAACACTGTGTGAAATTTTTGGCAGTCATTGAACCACAACATCCAGTCTCCAGATTACACCAAACAAAAATACAGCTTGGTTTTTCATCCAGTTTATCAGTATGTAGTGATTGTGTATGGTGCTTTGGGCGTGATATTTTCTGTCTGCACAAGATGTACGCACGCATGATCAGGTGACTCATTTCCTTATTCGCCTATCTGTTTCCTACGAAACATACTGGAATTCGTGTGTGTACGCGCATCATACAATTGTTGATCGTAGTAGTCTATGGGATGAGTTGCTCTCTTTTGGTACTCATCTATCTTTACCATGGTTGGTTACGGACGACTTTAACACTTTTCTATCGTTGGACGATCATCAAGGCATTTCTCGTCCCACTATATCATCTCTCTCAGACTTTAATGCTGTAGTGGACAATGTTTCTTGTCATATTTTACCTCATGTCTGGATGCGGTTTACGTGGCTGGGTCACCGTGGTCTGGGCCAAGTTCATCACAGACTTGACTAGGTCTTCTGCAATACACTATTTCTGGAGAAGTTTCAACAAGTTAAGCTATTCTCTGTTATTGATCCAATGTCTGCACTCCACGCCTGCCACACCCAAGCAATTTCGATTTCTTACGGTATGGACTACTCAGACTCAGTTTCTTCCTTATGTGCGTCAACAGTGGGACTCCTACCCCACAACAGGATGTATGAATGGTTTTTATCGCAAACTACGTCTCCTCAAACGGGATCTATCCACCTGGAACAAAGAAGTATTTGGAAATATATTCAGACAAGTGGAATATGCAGAAACTCTTGTGCAATGGGCTGAGACTGAGTATGATGCACACCCCACAGCTAAAAATTGTCTCTTGTATAATGCAGCTCAGGCTGAATATCGAACATCTTGTTCTTGCGAAATGAACTTCTGGCAACAAAATGCCCGCGTAAAATGGTTGAAAGAGGGCGAAGCTAATAAGACTTATTACCATGCCATCGTTAAAGATCAACATCGGCATCAGTATATCCATCAGATACAGCGATCTGATGGAACCCTATGCAATACACCGCAGGGTATTCAACAAGCGGCTGTGGGTTTCTATTTTACAATGTTTACCGCATAGTCAGTTCAAGACCACCCTGCTCTGCTTGATACACTTCCAACACTTATTACGGATGCTGATAATGAGTTTTTAACTGACATGCCAATTGAAGAAGAGGTACACGAGGCTGTTTGGGTATTGGACCTGCAAAGCTCTGCTGGGCCAGATGGATATAATGGTTGGTTCTATCGCACTTGCTGGGATATAATCCATTCAGATGTATACAGAGCTATACATGAATACTTCTTGGGCTTCCTCTTGCCCAAGGCCGCTGCTCACACTATGATTGTCTTGCTTCCAAAAGGTAATAGACAGACAACATTTGCAGACTACCGACCAATTGCCCTATGTACTTTTCTAAGCAAAATTCAGACGCGTATACTAGCTACTCGATTAAGTTCCCTACTACCGCATGTCATATCTTTGGAGCAAGCGGGATTTCAAAAAGGTAAAGGAATTGCTGAGCATGTATTATTGGCCAATGAAATGATACATTGGTTGGATCATTCTCCTCGCTCGTCTAACTATATAATAAAGTTGGATCTCGCTAAAGCTTTCGACCGGGTTAGCTGGCAATTCTTACATCGGGTCTTATCTCGCTTTGGGTTCTCCTCTTTCTTCATCAAAATGGTCCATAATCACCTAAGTATCACACATTTTTTGATACTCATTAACAGTGCTCCTAGTGGTTTTTTCCAGCCCACACGAGGGGTGAAGCAGGGTGATCCATTATTCCCTCTACTCTTCATCATAGTAGCGGAAGCATTTTCAAGATCTCTTCAATCACACACGCATAGCGGATATATATAAACATTCCCCATGGGTCGTCTCTCTCTTACTATCTCACACTTTGCCTACACAGATGACCTTCTTCTTTTTGTTGCAGCTAATTGATGAAATTTGCGGCATGTTAAATCTTTTCTTACCACTTATGAACTTACTTCTAGTCAGGCTATAAATTATCATAAGTGTACGATGGTGTTCTCTTCATCTATACCATCTCGGAGGAGGGCTGACTTACTTGGTCTGTTAGACATGCAGCAATCTTCACTGCCCCTAAAATATTTGGGTTCTTATCTACATAAGGGCATTACACGTACTTTTCAATGTACAAATCTCTTATCTTATGTAGACAGATGCCTGTAGAGTTGGCAACAACGGCTACTGGGGATGGCAGGTAGGCTTGTCTTAATCAAATCTGTACTCACATCCTTGCCATTACATCTTATGGCGGGTACTCGATTACCGAAGAGCGTTATTAAAGTGTTGGAGAGCCGCTTAGCCCGCTTTTTCTGGGACCCTGGTAGATATCATTGGCTCTCTTGGCCAAAATTGTGTTTCCCATATCATGAATGAGGTTTAGGCATACGCGATCCATCATCTATCCAACTGCATACTCCTGCAAAATCTGGCATTTATATCATTACAGTGATTCTTTATGGGGTCGTTATATGCGCGCTCGATATGGAAATAGGCTTGATTTTTTAGCCAAGATTACATGACTCTCCACGATGGAAGCGCATATGTGCAATACATGAATTATGTTTGGATATCTCGTCATCTCCACCTGCACCGATTTGGCCTACGCCATCGGGGGCATTTACATAAAAATTTTCTTATGATTCGCTACGTCCATCCAAGCCACAACTATTATCTTTCATACACATTTGGAACAATTCGCAGTGCCCAGCTATACAGCTATTCTTATGGCGATTTTATCAACGAGCACTTCCACTTTCGGTCAATCTGAGTTGCTTTATGCATGTATTTCCTTCTTGTTGCCCGTTTTGCCATTCAGCGAATGCCTCCACCTTGCATCTTTTCTTTGACTGTACAGAGGTACGTATGATATGGTCATATTTTGCTGCTTTCTTAGATCTACCGCCTTTCACTAGTGGATCTTGGCGCTCCTATATGTTGTATATATTATGTTTATCTTCTAGTAATTTCTTGGGCGCAATGCAATCTGTGTTCCCGGGAATCCTACTTTGGAACCTCTGGAAAATGTATGCTTCCATATATTTTGATGACCTCACTTGGTCCCCTTAGTTAACTATCAGATCCATACGCATGGATTTATATACATGAGCGTCCTCTATGGCTGGCACAAAAATAGTTGAAACTATTCCAGATCTTGTCACGGCACGGCTATCTCTGGCGTATGTTGTAATCGGTTCCGGATTATTCGCTGGTCACCTCCTCCTTCCCGACCGTCTAAAATTAAACACGGATGCTGCAGTAGGTCGACATCATTCAAGCGGGGGTGGCCTTCTCTGCGACTCCACTGGTGATTTTATACATGCCATCTCATTCCCTTTTCAGTTAGAATTGCCTCTGCGGGTTGAAGCTCAGGCAGCGTTTATGGCTATCATGTACTACTTACCACATTATGGGGACGTCATTTTGGAGATTGATTGTGCATAACTAGTAAAGCTTTTGACTATTAATTCTTCTTCATTGGCACCTGATATATACAGGCTATGAGTCCTACTTCAGTCGCGATATTTCACAGTCTTGCATCCCCCGCGAGAAACAAATGAACTTGCTCATTTTCTTGCGCATTTATCACTATCTTCTCAAAGTTTCACATCTTATGACTCTCTCGGCCTCTTGCATGCCTCTATCCGGGCCACCATCCTCGCAGACAGCATGCTTCCGACTTTCCGTCATTCTGCGCACACTGCTTACAACGGACCACGACCCCGATGATTGCAATACTCTCAAATTGTCTCCCATATGGGTTGGCTCTCATTCTCTTCTGTTGCCCGTGGTCTAATAGGATACGGGCAACATGAATATGCCTTACGTTCTCTCTTGTTTTTCTTGTTGATCTCTTTAACATATATATGCTAATCCTTTTCTTTCTTATGCTGGAGAGGCGGCATGGGACTTGAATGATAGCATATGGACTTGTCTCCCATATGGGTTGGCCCCTCGACTTAAATTGTTGCCATGCTCCTCTTGTAGGATCAAGATTACGTGGGTATGTTTTCACATCTATATTCTATTACCCTACCTCATGTTTTCCACTCATTCACTATTTCCATGTGATGCATGGGGAGTTTTTGTCAAGCATCAGACTTCAACGACCACAAGGAGCGATTCAACTATCATGGCGGAGCATTACTTTCTATTAGTTATACTTTCATTTTGTTACTTATTCATCTTGTCGCATACTCTTTGACTCTTGTGTACATGATTTACTTTTCAATTTACTTGGGAGAGTCTCCCTTAGCTAGGGTCAATTATGTAACCACGGTGTTCATCTGCCATAAGTGAGGGTATATAAATATAAAAACCACGGACGGTGCCGCCCGTCCTTCCACTAAGAAAAATATATATACGTCTACGCCCATACATATGCATATAAAAGTATATATATAAGCGTTCTCCCTCGGCTCACTTTTTCCCAATCCACTACCTAACTCACCTCACTCCTCACCCCAACATCCTTGGCCCACACTGACCATACCCACCAAAGCCTACCCCCACCCCAGCTCCATTGGCCCAAACCCCTTTCCCACTCCCAAAATTCAAACTCCTCTCAACTCACTTTCTGTCCCTCATTCTCCCTCCAGAACGCACACCACCTACATTTTCTCACATCTAACACCTCAGACAGCAAGCATGGTTCATGCCTAATACACTGCCGCAAAAATCACCGTCAAAAGATCCCCCATGCGTCGCCACACGCGGCCACTCGCCTTTCGATGCCGACCACTCGCCTTTCGACGTCGACCACCAGAAATATTCTTTTCTTATATCCAACCTATTCTCATCATCAAATTTTACAAATTCCCAACACCACTATCAAATTCCTCCAAAATCGATACTGATACGCCCATTTACTTCACCTAAAATCATATGAATTTCATTCATATTCTTACGCAAATTGCACCATATCTTATGTTAAAATCCATCCACTGGCCGAATACCAATTCTCCCAAATCCAGCATATTGTTCGGCATTAACACTCAACAATTACAAAACATAATCATATATATATAAATACATATATATACCTGCTATAGAACATATTAAAGTATACATTTAACTAAGGCATTCAAAATATATGTACACTCAAATTCTTTCACAATATATACTCATACACACACTCAGAGGTGTCATCATAGCGGATGCAGCACTTCCGACATTTCGACAGCCTGGTTTGAGCATACATAATGGGCCACGACCTCCATGACTGCTATCACATGTTGTTGTGTCCCATATGGGTTGGCTTTGACAGTCATCCGTTGCCCGTGGTCTACTTGGCTACGGGCAACATGGGTACGCATATACTTCTTCGATATTATTCTTGTTTATACTTACATATTACTGCGACTAACTTTTTCACTTGCTTGTTTCGAAACTGTCATTATCTGGATGCACATAACTCGGATGTCTCCCATTTGGGTTGGCTCATTACATCGGCTGGTTGCCTTGGTCTATTTGGCCAAGGTGACGTGGGTACGTAGCTTATTTCTTTCTCCGCTTGATATTATATATCATGAAATTATCTTGTCTAACCATTTTCCTGATTCGATATGTTGCATAGGGAACCTATCACCATGGAAATCAATACACCGCAGGCCATCTGTCACAAGCCCGCCTACATCAACCAAATTATGACTATTGTTAGGATTCTCTACGAATGTATTCATTTCTTGCACAATTATTTATAGACTCATGTGTTTATATTATTTATTTCCGTTTTAGGAGAGTCTCCCGTTGATATAGGGCTATTATGTAACCGGGGTATTCCTCTGCCATAAGTGAGGCCTATATAAATAAATAAAACCCCGGATGATACCACCCGTCCTTCCACTAAAAAAATACACTTGAAAAGGTGGGCGGCCAGTGGTTAACATAATTTCATAAACATCGGCCCATATTTATGTTGATTTATATATATATATATATATATAGACGTATATTCGGCCACATATGAACATGTATATACATTCATCTATGCATTCAAATTTACTTATACATGATCCACATTTTGATACGAGAAGAATAATACGAATTTCACAAATTCATAATAAGTACAAAAAAGATACTTACAGTTACACGTATTTACTATACCGAACGATTGAACTAGGGTTTTTTGAATTGGAAAACCCTCCTTACTTCTCCAATGCAGGCTGACCGATTTTATGGCTTGTGGGAGAAGGGTACAGCCGGCTGTTTTGGGGGTTGAATAGGGGTGGTAGGGTTTACTTATATGGATTTTTTAAGCAAAGAAATATTTTATTAAGTTGCCTCACTTACGGCGGAGGAATACCATAGTATAATGTTGCATCAGCAAAAGAAAAATGCCAATGTGAAGCAGTAAGTATTGACAAGTGCCAGTCATATATGATATGCCGCATTAAAACCTTACCAAGTAAAACCACCCTTGTGAAAAAACCTTGGTAAACGAAAAAACATACATATTTATATGATTGGTGAAAGAACATGATTAAAATATATTGTAGGAGACAAGATTTAACAGCAGAATCGCAAGTAGTCCGGTGGTGTAGCCAATCAGTAACCGATAGTGATATAGCAGCAAGTGATAAAGACAAAGGACAATTGATCGAAGTATTGCCAGCTCTCCAATGAACATGCAGTGCTACAAAAATGCAGGGCCAAGTAGGGGATGCACTCCAGAATTGTGAACTCCATCGCCATATAAGCCACCAAGCGAACATGCAACAAACACAAGACGGGTGGGTCATTATTAAGTTAAAGGAGTAACATATGTAAGATCCACACATGGACAAGCAACTACCCGTGTTGCCTGCATCTGAGGATACAAGCAACAAGCTTATGAAGAAAGCCATAGTATTTAGTACTGGAGAAAACAAATAATCAGGCACAAAGAAAGAATGCGAAGTTACCCGAGTTGGTGTCAACCAACAACACAGGAAACTATCCAAGCAATGCAGCCATAGATAACCAAGAACCTCAAGGTCATAAATATGCAGTGGTGCCATCAGTATGTAAAGTAGCTTTAATGTAGGTGGGCAAATTATCATATCTCTTAAACATACTTATCCCAGAATTTAGCTGACCATAACAAGCAAGCATATGCGCCACCATATTCGCCTGACATGGGATAGAGGTAATAGTGCCATTACCCAGCTGTAGGAAACGAGTCAAGCGATCATGAGGGTGAGTGCAAACATAGTCCACAAATGCTGTCGAATTAACCTCCAAATCGATATGCTGATAACGCTGCAAAAAATAGATCATCGTTAACGTAGCCTCCTGGTGCTCATCGTTGAACGGTGTAGATACCGGAAGATAAAAAACAACAGCTCCACAAAACACGCCTGCCGAGTCGCGAACTACTGCATAGCGTGCTGTCGAAATCGAGCCAAGCTCTGCATCCACATTTAATTTGAGTCGTCCAGTGGGTGGTGCTAGCCATCGCACCACCAGTGGTCTACGAATCCGGAGTGTAGGCGAATGTCCGTGTGATAACAAGTGAGGATCAATCTGGGCATGTTTGGTGCCATCATGTGCATCACTCCAAAGATACATTTGGTTACGAGCCATTTCATATAACTTATGATAGGACCAGGTCTCCTCTCCGAAAACAATAGAAGTGTACAAACGCCAAACATCCATAATATCAATCCCGAAGCAACTAGACGAAGACATCCTTTGAATGAAGTTGCACGGGTGGAAGTCCACCGTGAGAAATTATATTGCCGCACAGTGTAGTGACTCAACTGTGGTGCATCTAGCAGAGATGCGTATTGCGACTAGAGATGTGTTATAAAAGTGCATTCTAGAAAAAGATGATCAACTGTCGCATAGTCTCTCTGACAAAAGGGACAGCATGTGGGGCCAACTATCATTATCTTGCGAAGGTTATCTTGAACAGGGATGGCACCATTGTATAACTTCTACAAAAAGACACGTACAATGGGTATTTGTAATCGATGCCAAATAAACTTGTAAGAAAGGAGCTTAACCCCTGAGGACGTAGCACCTCATAAGATGACTTCAAAGTAAACTCTCCCTTGTCCGCCGGCCGCCACAAATAATACCTATTATTGCCGTTAAAATGCGCAAGACAAATAGGATGAATTGCACAAATTCGTTTCCAACATGAAGAATCTATAATCCTAGACTGAAAGCGATCCTCATATTTAGAGTGCATAAAAGTCACCCATAAGGACTGGGCCTGATGATAGGACCACCATAATGTTGCAGAATAAGCCAAAGTCAAATACTCAACATTGCGTATGCCAAGGCCCCACTCCCTGTTAGGTGCAACAATTGTCCCGTGGTGCGTAGGTCGTGTGGGCTAAGTCACAATCGAATGCTGTGGGTGCTTGTGTGTGCTGATGCACTATAAGGCTAGGGTATGCGCATCTCCTGTCACCAATTGGTTTTGGGAGAGTTGGTAGCGCCTGAGGTCCTACAAGTGGTATCAGAGCCAAGGTCACGGGTTCGATTCCCAGCGGGAGCAAATGCTGAGGGGGAGATTGTTAGGTGCAGCAATTGTCCCGTGACGCGTAGGCCGTGTTGGCCAAGTCACAGTCGAATGTCGTGTGTGCTTGTGTGTGCTGAATGCACTATAAGGCTAGGGTATGCGCATCTCCTATCACCAATTGGTTTTGGAAGAGTTGGTAGCGCCTGAGATCCTACAGCAGCGCTATGTGGATCAAGAGACCACACTGCAGCCTTAGTTTCCTCCATTGTTGGTATAGATATTAACTGGTCATTCATCTCCGAGGTTTCCATACTGGCGACATGCTGCAACAACTCCTCAATCCCACTAACTGACTCTGCCAAAAATAAGTTAGTGAAATATGAAACAACCTCTACTTGAATAGCTTCCTCTGTAAGACAATGAACCCCTTTGGTTGTATAGATACTAGATATAGCATGCCGTTGCCGACGGTCCTTCACAATATTATGAAAGTATTTTGTATTTCATCCCCACTTGTGATCCATTTCACCTTAGCTTTCTGTTCCCAAAATATCATCTCATTGTGTGCCACGTCTCAGGTGTAGGATGCTGCTCGTACAATTGTCGAAGGCGTGATACATTATTCTCGGCCTCGCCCAGCCTATCAAATATATTTCCGAAAATTTCATGATTCCACGTTTGCAAATCTTTTTAAGATGGTGGAGCTTATGTTGCCAATAGTGGGGTAGGCTGCCCACTTTTCACAAACATAAGGAAGGAAGAAATCATGCTCAACCCAGACATTAAGAAAACAAAATGATTTAGGCCACTGCTGTTGTGCTTGAAACTGAGAGAGCAATAGTGGTGTATGGTCCGAAGAGACTCGCAGTAAGTGTTGCACCTTCAGCCCAGGAAGGTGGTCATATAGTTCAGAAGAGCAGAGAATGCGATCGAGCCGTCTCTTGACTAACCCCAAGCCACGTCCTCCAACCCATGTATACTGAGTACCTTCATATGGTAAATCAACTAATTCACAGCTACGAACACAATCTACAAACTACTCAAGTGATGGCAGATATGGTGAAGATGTGCCAATATGTTCATCAATTGATAAATATGTGTTAAAACCCCTCCAACAAGCCAAAAAGGTGATATCTGTGAACAAATATTCTGAAGCTCCAACCATAATTGATGATACCAGAAAAATCACCCGTCGGTCAATGACAGTCAACGTTAGAGCAAGAGTACAGAAATAACTAAAGGCCGCAGGTCGGCCTGGTGATTGACCAAGTCCCACGCGGACAAGTATTCCACATCGGCCTAAAGTATTCCACCTCGGCCTGAAGGGTTCCACCTCGGCCTGAAGGGTTCCACCTCGGCCTGAAGGGTTCCACCTCAGCCTGAGGGATTCACCTTGGCTCAATGGCTTTACCACGGCCCAGGATCTTATCACAGCTACAGTTACCAACTGGAATAGCCTGGCCAGAACCTTGGCCCAAGTATTTTATCACAAGACCCCGGTATTTCCGCCCTTCAAAATGGCACCTCGACCATAATAGCAGTCGAACATCTGAGAGCGGGCACAACCAGCTCGGCCAGAGGGATCCGAGTTCTCATAGTTCCATCTCGGCCTCGGATCTGCTCTCGACCACAGCACTGATTATTGATCTCGGCCAGGTTACAACAGTCACAGAGCAGTATGCTACGTGCTCAACATGCAATATCCAACCTTCCAGATGTCAATCATACAGAGGGAAGGTGTCAGGACAGCAATCTTTAGCAGCTGCACGGTTACCATGAAAGCAAGCCAGACGTCGTCATCTCAACCATCTGAGACACGCAGCTCCCAGCTTTCGCCAACTATAAAAGAGCTTCCTCATCAGAAAGGAAAGGCTAAGCTCAGATTAGCTAAAGAGACCCCAGCTCGGCCTACACCTTGGCCGACCCCAAACAGGTTTTATCAAACCTATACTTCATTTAAAGCCTTGCGCATAAAATGCCCGTGACTGACTTGAGCGTCGGAGGGTCTTCCTGGGGCAGCGCCCTGGGACCCTAACGCGTTCTTTCTTTTCTCAGGTTTCCCTGGAGGACGTCTGACGGAAGGACAACGGCCATTAACGGCCTAGCTCCAGATATTTCTACTTTTACTTTGACGGGACCAATCCGACCTCGTCAAATTGGCGCTAGAAGGAGGGCCTGAACCTCCGGGTCCTTTTTACACGAGAAATATCCATTAAGGATTTCTCCAGTAATTAAATCCTTAGAACTGCCTTTGAAAGTTATCAAGAGAAAGATGAGCCAGGAAAACACACAAAGGTCTGCCCTGCCATTTGTTGATCCGGGTTTTCAGGGGATAAACGAGTATTCAGTTCCTAATACCTTCTCATATGAGGAACATATGCGAGCCATACACTATGTGGCACAAAATCCAGCAGCTTTCCAAGCTGTACTGGAGTTGAGAAGGGAAGCGTTCAGAGAAGGAACAAGTAATCCTTCTCCCAGTGGTACCAGCGTTCAGCAGTTGGAATATTCTCCATCTCGGCCAGGATACCATTCTGAATGTCAAACCGAGATTATAACTGAAGCTGAGAACCCATTTCGAAGGTCTGACGATCAGACCATACAGAGCCCCTCGACCTCACCTCGGCCTCGAAGTCTCGAAAGACATATCCAGGCCTCACGGCGAGAAAGAGCATCCGTTAAGGTTCGGATGGGGGGCCAGGGCAGAGAAAAAAGTTCCTTGCTGACTTCCAAAGCTCGTATTCTCTCCTATATGAGGAAGAGAAGTCTGGTAAAGGAACCTAGACCTCTTGCAGGACCACTCCGTAAGAGGGATCCACAACTCTACTGCCTATATCATCATGATATAGGGCACGATACAGAAGATTGTAGGCAGCTCGGAAAAGAGATAGCCCGCCAAATTGAGCTCGGCCATCTGCAACAGTTTCACGATCCGAGATGAAACTTGCATAATGGAGCCAATTTAGATGTTCCTGGAGGTAAACATCAACCTAAGGGGTAGCTCTGAGTTGGAAAAATACAGAGGCTGCTTAGACTGTTAATTGAGCTAAAAGTGGGGACCAATTTTCGTGTATATTTGAAAACCCCCAGCTTGGCCTTACAGTTGGCCTGTACAGCAATCACCTCTTGGTGCATGAAACTTCTCAGCAATAAAAAGTGTTCATTCAACTGTGTTGTGGACAGTTCTGCAGAACTGAAGTTTCTTACTAAAAAGACCTCGGCGAAGAACGGGGTAAATGCCCGCTAAAGGGTGAAAAAAGACCTCGGCTAAGTCCCAGGCACCTGCCCGCTAAAGGGTAAAAAATTTCTCCTCAGCAGGTTCTGGGGAAAGAGCCCGCCAGAGGGTTAAATTTCTCCTCAGCAGGATCTAGGGAAAGAGCCCGCCAGAGGGTTAAATTTCTCCTCAGCAGGATCTGGGGAAAGAGCCCGCCAGAGGGTTAAATTTCTCCTCAGCAGGATCTGGGGAAAGAGCCCGCCAGAGGGTTAAACTTCTCCTCGGCATGGTCTGGGGAAAGAACCCACCAGAGGGTTAAATTTTCTTCTCAGCAAGTTTGGAAAAGATCAAGGGTTGAAGTTGCATCTCGGCCATTCCGGGACATTAGCTCAAAACTCGTATGACCTGGGCAACTCTGGATGAGGTCAGGGCAGATTTCTATAACTCACTTCGGCTAGCTTATGCCAAATATCAGAGAATTATGCCTCTGAGTGAGATCTCGGCCAAGGCATCCCGAGATTCTCTTATTTAACCCGGCCAAGCCAGGTAACATCTATTTTATCCATCTTTTATTGAGACTGGGTAGGTTTAATAAGACCGATATTTGATCTCGGCATTAAAAAACTTATTAAGATTCGTTAGCATGTTGGTCTGTGGACTTAGTTCCATTTAAAACGAATTTGTTCAAGATCAACAAGGCCGACCTGGGACCTCGGCAAAAGTAAGGTCGGACAAGACTTGCTGGGCTAATGCTTGATTTCGGCTACTAAACACGAAAAGTTCAAAATATTCAGCAAAACAGAAAATGTGAGTCAAGAAGAGTTGGAATTTTCATTGAGAATAGACAAATTATTACAATTTAAGCCTATATCTGCTCTTCGTCCTCACGCAAATCTGCCCCGTCGGTGAACTTCTGAAACTGGGCTTCAAACTCGGCCTCAGCATTGATGTTATAAAGCTCAACCAGCCGAGGATCATCCTTATCCAGCTGGGGGCAGACCTCAGCACAGACATCAATAGCTTTTGTTTGACCCATCTGCATAACTGGCCCCTGCAGCAGCACCATATTCTCTTCGAACTCCTCAGATTTCTTGAATTCGGCCACTGCTTCAGACTTGGCCGTAACAAGCTGAACAGAAAAGTTTGATGCTTGCTGCTCCAGTTTTTCTTGCAGAGTTTTGATCACGGCATCTTTCTGCCCAGACTCGGCCATGACTTGGTTGTAGCATGCTTCCAGGTCGGCATTCCTTTTTTCTAGCTCGGCCACTAGAGAGTTGGTCGTAGCCCACTTTGTCTCGGCCTCCTCTTTCTGGCCTTGAATTTTGATGATCTCCGACTTCAAAAATGTGATGCTCTGGGAATTGGCATCAGACTCTTTGGTTTTGATTGCCAGCTGACTTTGTAGCTCTTCACCTCGGCTAATGAGCTCGGACAATTGCACTGTTAGCTGTTTCACAAAAACAGTTAGAAAAAACTTTAGCATGTGAAACAAACAAAAGATAGGTCATACCACAGCAGAATTGATATGGACAGAGTTGACCAAACTGCCCCAAGACGCAGTTGAGAAACGCTGTTTGTCAATGGGTAATATCAAGCTGTTCATCTTCCTAGCTATGGCAGGGTTCATCACAGTGTCGGCTTCATCGAATTCGCCCACTGTTACGTTTTCCTGAGCAGGTGCCATCTCGGCCTCAGGAACAGGGGCATCTTCTCTTGGTCTTTTTCCCAGAACGGAACCTTCAAATTGTTGGTTCCGTCCAAAGTCAACTGGAGCTGCACTCTTCAGAGGGACCTCGGCCCTTGCCTCTGCTATCATGATCCGAGTGAGGAAAATTACCTAAAGGAATAAATCAACAAGACAGGAAATACAAAATACCTGGGTTGGTTGATTCAGATGCGATTGTGATGGCCTGATTCACCTCAGCTTCGGCCATGCCTTCAGCTGGGGGCAGACCTTGAGCCACCTCGGCCCTTGCTTTTGCGGCTTGAGCCTTCTTGCGAGCCGCGGCCTTGGCAATCTTTGCCGCAACATCCTTCCCTCCAGGAGCCATGGAGCCTGCTTAGAGTGCACAAGGTTAAATGGGGGAGGTTAGAAATGGAAAAGAAGCACTAAGTACCAGAACATACCCCGGACTATTGCCAAATTGTCTGAAGAAAGGGGTTTGTAATGGGGACCTGAGGCTAAGGAGCTCAGGTCAGCCGCCTTCAGAACGGATTCATTAACTCTGTGCCAGTCAATGACTACAGGCAGAGAGTACAACTTGGCTGCCTCGTCACAATATTCTGGGCTCGGCTTCATGTTGTCAGCTCTGCCCGATTTCCATATATCAAGTTGGGGTAACCCTAACTTCTTAATATAGAAAAATCTACCCTTCCAGTTCTTCTTAAAAGATGGGATGTGGGCAACATAGTGAAAATCTTCAGGAGTAACCCTCTTGGTAAAATAATACCAACTTTCGGAGGATCGGCAAGCAAATAGACTTCTGAAGATCCTCTGGTCAAAGGGGATTTCAGATGCTCTAAGGAAGAGCAGGAAGGATAGAATTATTTTCAAACTGTTAGGCTTGATTTGAGGAAGCCTAAGGTTATAGGAATGAAGAATTCGAAAGAGAGAGACTGGGACGGGAAGACGGAACCCAGAATGAAAGTATTCTTCATAAATGGCCTCATACCCTGCAGGAGGGTCATAGGCAGTTTGATTGGGTAAAGGAAGGATGGGATCAAATTGATCAACATCAATATCGTACATCCCGCATATCAAAGAAACGTCCACCTCGGACATAGTACAAAAAGACTCTTGGACCTCGGCTGAAGGAGACCCCCTATAGACAACTCCTACCGGCAGAGCTGAAACCCTAGATCTATTAGGCACTGCTGTCGTGCCCGGAGGAGGAATGGTTTCTGCCTGCTCTGGAGAAACTTCAACTACTCTAACAGCTCTGCTCGGCATACCTCGGCCACTGGGGCCGGCAACATTACCAACACCAGCCATAAGCCGAGCTGGAGAACGGTTCTCAGAGACAACCGTCTTCTCCGATGAGGAACTAAAAGTTCCGTCATTTCCAACATACGAAGCTCCCTCAGAGCGATTCTGTGAATCAGAAGCCGAAGACATGAAAGCTAGCAGAGAACTTACAGACGATTAGCTGGAAGAGAAGGAAGATTGCCGAGATGAAAAGGACGCCGGAGCAAGGGGAAACGCCGGAGGAGCTGACACCGATGAAAAGCAAAAGATGGGAAAAGAGTAATTAGAATGCAAAAGGGAAAAAATGAGGAACGAAGCCTTATTTATAGGCAAGTCTCAACCATTCCAAAGGTCACCTCGGGTTAGGTTAACCTTGATTCCCGTGCCATCATCAAGGCTGGTTGGCGTTGAATCCTGAACCGATGTAAATAAAAGCTGAACCGTCGTCACCTCGGTATGCGCAGACAATAATTGTGCAAGGCAAACCAACCCAAGATGGACACGTGCCAACAAAATTTACCCACTTGGTCAGAATGATCCAATCAGTACAGCTACAAACTGATGCTTCGTACACCGCGCTTGATAGGTATGGAGTAATTGGCTTTAAGAGAGACACCTCGGCCAAAGGCAACGACATCAACAGATCAGCCTGCCCTCAGTTCAGCTCGGCCAAGCTAATCTGGGGGGCAAATGATGATACCAGAAAAATCACCCGTCGGTCAATGACAGTCAACGTTAGAGCAAGAGTACAGAAATAACTAAAGGCCGCAGGTCGGCCTGGTGATTGACCAAGTCCCACGCGGACAAGTATTCCACCTCGGCCTAAAGTATTCCACCTCGGCCTGAAGGGTTCCACCTCGGCCTGAAGGGTTCCACCTCGGCCTGAAGGGTTCCACCTCAGCCTGAGGGATTCACCTTGGCTCAATGGCTTTACCACGGCCCAGGATCTTATCACAGCTACAGTTACCAACTGGAATAGCATGGCCAGAACCTTGGCCCAAGTATTTTATCACAAGACCCCGGTATTTTCGCCCTTCAAAATGGCACCTCGGCCATAATAGCAGTCGAACATCTGAGAGCGGGCACAACCAGCTCGGCCAGAGGGATCCGAGTTCTCATAGTTCCATCTCGGCCTCGGATCTGCTCTCGACCACAGCACTGATTATTGATCTCGGCCAGGTTACAACAGTCACAGAGCAGTATGCTACGTGCTCAACATGCAATATCCAACCTTCCAGATGTCAATCATACAGAGGGAAGGTGTCAGGACAGCAATCTTTAGCAGCTGCACGGTTACCATGCAAGCAAGCCAGACGTCGTCATCTCAACCATCTGAGACACGCAGCTCCCAGCTTTCGCCAACTATAAAAGAGCTTCCTCATCAGAAAGGAAAGGCTAAGCTCAGATTAGCTAAAGAGACCCCAGCTCGGCCTACACCTTGGCCGACCCCAAACAGGTTTTATCAAACCTATACTTCATTTAAAGCCTTGTGCATAAAATGCCCGTGACTGACTTGAGCGTCGGAGGGTCTTCCTGGGGCAGCGTCCTGGGACCCTAACGCGTTCTTTCTTTTCTCAGGTTTCCCTGGAGGACGTCTGACGGAAGGACAACGGCCATTAACGGCCTAGCTCCGGATATTTCTACTTTTATTTTGACGGGACCAATCCGACCTCGTCAATAATCGTCTTCTGTCAGTGACTGTGTGCATGCCATAAACTGGACTAAATGAAAGAATCTGCTTAGTGGCGGCAAAAAATATCTAAGATGTGACGCCTGTGCACCATGAATGACATCTAACAATCGAAGTGATGTATACTGCCAAAATACCCATACTCTATCGCGACAACTGGAAATAGAGTGTGAAAAGAAAAAAAAGCTGGTACCGATTTAATTGAGCAACCGCAACTTTTGGTTCAGTTATAGCTAAGAGCGTAAGCTTGTGACACTTGATTAGGCATTTTAACCGTACCAAGGAGGTACATAAACCACCAACATTCCAAATCATTTTTGAAGTGCTGCAGACGAAATCCGCAATTTTTGGAGATGACTGCCGTTTTTCCTGCCTCAGCTGGGGGTAAAGAAAAAAAATGGCCAGTTGTAATTGTTTTGGGTATGGGTAGGGTTGTGTAGTTAGAGTTATATGCACTTATAGATAGAAATTAGGTAGTTTACTAATAGGTTTAGGAATTTAATTATGAGGTTAATCTTTTGTAGTCAAAATCTGTCCCACTTTTTTCCTATTTCATCCAAATATAACATGGTAATTGTTATCTCTATCTAACATTTATTATTGTTTTTTCTTTACCTTTTCTTATGCCCGGTTGGTCACGGGCATGACAATCTCACATGTTAACCTTATAAAAAATTGATATTATATCAACTTTACCTCTTGGGAAAGAAAAAAATCAGAAACAGGCCTGTCTAAAACGAAATAAGAAATTGTGGCCTGCTATAATTGCCTGAAAATTGACCTTTGTGCCCTTTTAAGATACAACACGCATTGAAAATTTTATGTTGCAAATCAAAAAACTACATTTTTCCGCTTTTTTTTTTTCTCATGGCTACCAACCATCAAACAATTACCGTAATTCAGTGCTTACAACAACCAAACAATTATTGTAATTCAGTATCTGAACAACTAAACATTAAAACTATTTGTTTTATTTATGCCATTATTGTTAGAAAGTGTAATCATAAGAGTGTACAGTGTGCGTTTGTGTAAACTGACGAAATGTAAGCAAAACCGAGGCGAGTCTAACGACTCTGTCCTTAAGACGATTTGCTCTGGTATAAAGTGCCCAACCAGAATACACAGCAAACGTCTCCCAGGATACAACGGCTACAGTTCATACGAAGTGGCACACCAACGTAAAGAACTCGACGAACCTGTAAGGTGCTCTGATTTCTCGAACGCAATGAATGCAAGAAAACGTTTTATGAAAACCAGAAGTAGAAGAAGAAGAAGCTGCGTACGCCTTTAGATTTTCGAAATCTCTATCTAAAACGTTTCAACATGAAAGGAATTTATAGAGAGGAAGAAGTTACTGGAAGTTATCAGATGATTGGATGCGTACCGTTAGATCAATCAGTTTTGATCTGTACCGTTAGATTGGAAGAAACCGCCCCACTACTGCAATAACCACCGAGTAGTTATTGGTAGTGGAAGAAACCGCCCCACTACTGCAATAACCACCGAGTAGTTATTGGTAGTGGAAGAAACCGCCAAATAACTTCCAATGTTACTCCAACTTTGAGCGTTAATTTTTCATTCACCCGGTATCAGAATCGAGTGATTCAACAACCTAAATTCATCTACGCGTTACATAGATAATTTAGGAATTTTTAGTTTTCGTTTTTGATTAACGAATACTAATCGTAATTAAGCCCAAAGTATGGTGTTTGACAAAATCCACTTGCCATCCAAAATTTTCCGACTCCCACAACTAACTTTTCTCCAACAATCCCCCACATGAATGGAAATTAATGCAAATGTGAATGCAGACTCTATCGAGAAATCAGATAAGGATATGTTGCCTCAGAAGAGGTAGCTTCTGGCTTTGAACCTTTCTTAGTGATGTACCATCGGATCCACTCGGCTGGGTAGTGAACTAAAGTCTTGAACTATCAGCCTTTAGTGTGAACCTAGACAATGATACTCACACAACATTTCCTCTAACACCCCTTTTTGGTTCTCATGGTTGTGTTCATTTTGGCCATGAACAACCTGGTTTCAGAAAGTGTATTAGAGAATTCTTGCCTCTCAGAATTCTCATAGAAGCGGCCCCACTTCACACTTACATAGGTGATTCCTATCAAGAGTATTCTGCCATACCCCACTTGATTTATTAAGATATAGGACATCATTAAAAGCATCAGCTTACCCTCATTTCTCTGCAGACAGCACTTTTATTTAACGGAATGAGTAAGTGCTAACTGAAACCTTATAACTTAGTTTTCCCATTGAACCTAGATTCTGGGATCTCCAGTCAACAAGGTTGGGTTACCGTTACAAAGATTCATGCTTTGTAGGCTTAAGTCCCATTCCGTTTGTCAATTTTGACATTTGATCTCTAGGCAAAGCTTTTGTAAGCGGATCCGCAAGATTCTCCTTTGATTTTATGTAATCAATGGAAATCACGCCATTAGAGATCAACTGCTTAATGGTATTATGTCTCCGATGTATGTGTCGTGACTTACCATTATAGATGCTGCTTTGAGCTCGTCCTATAGCTGACTGACTGTCACAGTGTATGCTTATATGAGCGATTGGTTTAGGCCAGCATGGAATGTCTTCTAGGAAATTTCGAAGCCATTCAGTTTCTTCCCCAGCTTTATCGAGTGCTATAAACTCAGCTTCCATAGTTGACCGAGCTATGCACGTTTGCTTTATAGACTTCCATGACACAGCACCCCCACCTACAGTGAATAAGTATCCACTGGTGGATTTAGAATCTTTACAATCTGATATCCAGTTTGCGTCACAGTATTCTTCCAATACTGCTGGATATCTTTTATAGTGTAATCCAAGATTCATTGTGTACTTCAAGTACCTCATCACTCTATTTAGAGCTTTCCAATTATCTTCACTTGGATTGCTGGTAAACCTACTCAATTTGTTTACTGAACAAGCTAAGTCTGGTCTTGTACAGTTCGTTATGTACATTAGACTTCCAATCACTTGTGAGTACTTCAATTGAGCTACTGGTTCACCTCTGTTCTTCCTTAAGTGCATACTTAAGTCAAGTGGGGTTTTTACTGGTTTTGCATCAAACATATTGAATCGTTTGAGAACGGACTCAATATAATGACTTTGTGACATGATCAATCCTTCAGTTACCCTAGAAATCTTGATTCCTAGGATAACATTGACAACTCCCATATCCTTCATGTCAAAATTTTGTGTTAGCATCTTCTTGGTATTCAAGATGATGTCTTGAGCACTGCCCATAGAGACATACTATCACAAAGGCATTAGAAGTGTTTTGTCACACTCGTTGATCCTGAAACCGTTTGTCATCATTTCCTGATCAAATATCAGGTGCCACTGGTTGGGCGCTTGTTTAAGTTCTGTACAGAGACTTAACAAGTCTACATACTGTCTTCTCTTGTCCTGGCACAACAAACCCTTCTGGTTGTTCCATGTATATCTCCTCCTCCAAATCACCGTTTAGAAAAGCCGTTTTAACATCCATCTGATGGATTTCTAAGTTATAGACTGATGCAATCGCGACTAGCACTCTGATTGATGTAATCCTTGTCACTGGTGAGTAAGTGTCAAAGAAATCAAACCCTTCTTTTTGCCGATAACCTTTGGCTACCAAACGCGCTTTATATTTGTCGATAGATCCATCTTCTTTTAACTTCTTCTTGAAAATCCACTTGCATCCGAGTGGTTTACTTCCTGGTGGAAGATTGACCAGCTCCCAAGTATGATTTTGAAGAATAGATTCTATCTCACTGTTGATTGCCTCTTTCCAGAATGAAGCTTCTGGTGTTGACATCGCCTCTGAAAAGGTCCTTGGCTCATTCTCTACCATGTAGGTTAGAAAATCTGGTCCAAATGATGTTGGTATTTTGGCTCGTTTGCTTTGACGGGGTTCGTCAATTTCTTGAGTCGTTGTATCCCGAGTTCGCTTACTCGTATTGGCTTCTTTATTATTTCTATCTTTCTTTGGAAAGACGTCTTCAAAAAACACTGCATTTCTTGACTCCATGACAACATTTTCATGTATGTCAGGGATGTTAGACTTGTGCACCAAGAATCGATATGCACTACTGTTTGTTGCATATCCTATAAATATACAATCAATCGTTTTGGGCCCTATTCTGACTTGTCTTGGTTTAGGTACTGCTACCTTAGCTAGACACCCCCACACTTTTAAGTATTTGAAATTCGGTTTATAACCTTTCCAAAGTTCATAAGGGGTCTTATCCATCTTTTTAGATGGAATTCTATTTAGAATGACATTGGCAGAGAGGATTGCTTCCCCCCACAAGTTCTGAGGTAAACCCGAACTTATCAACATAGCATTCATCATCTCTTTAAGAGTTCGATTCTTGCGTTCAGCAATACCATTGGATTGAGTTGAGTATGGCGCAGTCGTTTGATGAATAATGCCATGTTCTGAACAGAATTCATTAAACGGTGCATCATATTCACCACCTCTATCACTACGAATTATCTTAATTCGTTTGCTAAGTTGATTTTCAACTTCATTCTTATAATCCTTAAACGCATTAACGGCCTCATCTTTGCTACTTAGCAAATAAACATAACAATATCTAGTGCAATCGTCAATAAAAGTTACAAAGTACTTTTTACCACCTCTTGTTTGCACAAACTTTAAATCACACACATCTGTATGAATTAAATCTAACATTTCAGTGTTTCTTTCAATCGAAGGAAAAGGAGCCTTAGTCATTTTCGCTTCAACGCAAACTTGACATTTTTTCTTAGTCATATTCAGTTTAGGCAACAAATCAAGATTTATCATTCTTTGAATTGATTTGTAATTAACGTGTCCCAAACGTAAATGCCATAAACAAGAAGACTCAAGCATATAAGCAGAAGTAGATGCATTTTCATTAGCCACTACGGGCACAACTTTTCCTTTCTTAGGTACAATGGTCATAACGTTTAACTTAAACATTCTGTCTACCAAGTACCCCCTTTCCCAAGTACAACCCATTCTTAGTAATGATAACTTTGTTAGACTCTAACACAAGTCTAAACCCATGCATCACCATCAAAGCGCCAGAAATCAAATTCTTCCTAATATCAGGAACATGCAGAACATTCTGCAGAGTCAGAAACTTTCCAGAAGTCAACTTCAAAACAACATTTCCTTCACCTTCAATCTTTGATGAAGCATCATTTTCCATGTAAAGCTGTGCACCATCAACGGGCTTGTATTCTGTGAACATTGCCTTGTTTGCACAAACATGTCTCGTAGCTCCAGTGTCAAGCCACCATGCGTGCGGATTTCCCACAATGTTGCATTCACTCACAACAGCACAAAGATCCAGATCTTCCATTGCGCCAACCAGGTTCGCCTTCGCTTTCTCTTGCCTTTTCTTTGGCTTGCGACAGTCACTGCTCCGGTGCCCCTGAATGCCACAATTGTAGCACTTACCTGTGAACTTTTTGGCGATCTCTTTGCCTTTGTTGTTCACACCCAACTTGCCTTTCGTTTTCTTCGTCGCCTCTGCGACATGAGCCTTTGCCTGACCAGAAAATTGAGCAAACTTCTTCTCAGATCTGCGATTGTCTTCTTTGATACGCAATCGAACAATCAGATCTTCCAAGGACATCTCCTTTCGCTTATGTTTGAGATAGCTCCTGAATTCCCTCCACGAAAGAGGTAGCTTCTCAATAACAGCAGCAACAAGGAAAGATTCACTCAGGGACATACCCTCTTCTTCCATTTCAGCCACTAACATCTGAAGTTCCTCAATCTGAGAAACAACAGTTTTAGAATCAGTCATCTTAAAATCAAGAAATTTACCAATGATAAATTTCTTCGCACTAGCATCCTCTGTCCTGTATTTTTTGTCTAAAGCCTGCCATAAAGATTTTGCAGTCTTAAAGGTACTATACAGTCCATACAGAGTATTATCAAGACAACTTAAAATATGACTCAAACAGACATAATCACTATATTTCCATGCTTCAGCCATCAAGCTATTCTGCATATTCACGTTTTGATCCTCGACTGGTATCACCACTGGAGGATCCTCGGTCAGCATTTTGGCCAGCCCCAGAGTTGTCAAAAAGAACAGCATCTTCTGCTGCCAACGTTTAAAGTAACTGCCTCCAAACTTCTCCGGTTTCTCAACTTGTCCAACAACCGGAACAGGAGCAGGAATGGCAGCGGGTGCAACTGGAACAGCAGTGTTCACTTCCTCGGACGGACCAAGGTGCACGCCATTGAAGGAGTTCGAACTTTCGTTCTCCATTTCAGATTCTGTAAGGCCAATACAGAAACAAAACACAGAGCCGATTAGTTTCGTACAATAGAAACTGCGATCGCAAAACGAAACAGATTACAGTATATAAATTAAATCGTCTTAAGAATGTTAGAAAGTGTAATCATAAGAGTGTACAGTGTGCGTTTGTGTAAACTGACGAAATGTAAGCAAAACCGAGGCAAGTCTAACGACTCTGTCCTTAAGACGATTTGCTCTTGTACAAAGTGCCCAACCAGAATACACAGCAAACGTCTCCCAGGATACAACGGCTACAGTTCATACGAAGTGGCACACCAACGTAAAGAACTCGACGAACCTGTAAGGTGCTCTGATTTCTCGAACGCAATGAATGCAAGAAAACGTTTTATGAAAACCAGAAGTAGAAGAAGAAGAAGCTGCGTACGCCTTTAGATTTTCGAAATCTCTATCTAAAACGTTTCAACATGAAAGGAATTTATAGAGAGGAAGAAGTTACTGGAAGTTATCAGATGATTGGATGCGTACTGTTAGATCAATCAGTTTTGATCTGTACCGTTAGATTGGAAGAAACCGCCCCACTACTGCAATAACCACCGAGTAGTTATTAGTAGTGGAAGAAACCGCCAAATAACTTCCAATGTTACTCCAACTTTGAGCGTTAATTTTTCATTCACCCGGTATCAGAATCGAGTGATTCAACAACCTAAATTCATCTACGCGTTACATAGATAATTTAGGAATTTTTAGTTTTCGTTTTTGATTAACGAATACTAATCATAATTAAGCCCAAAGTATGGTGTTTGACAAAATCCACTTGTCATCCAAAATTTTCCGACTCCCACAACTAACTTTTCTCCAACAATTATTACCATATCTCTTATGCACACCATAATTATGTAATGATACTTTTATAATTACACTGCATTAATAACTATGTCCTCTCATAGTCATAAGCACTGGGCTAAGGGACGGTTGAGCAACTCAAGCGAACCGCCCTATCTTATTACAACATATGGCCATAAGGGAGAAGGTTATGAAAGTGGCCCACATATAAAATGTCGTCGGCTCTCCTACTTTCGCTACTACAATTACTTTAGCGCGAGCAACAAGGAAAGGCCAGTCAATGCTAAAAGGGAAGGTCATGACCGAAGGGAGATAGACCTCCTATAAACATTACTCTCTTTTGAGGTAACTTGCAAACTCTGATATGATTAGTTCCGTGGGCAGAAAGATCACTATTGAGGTGAGGGAGAAAAGCTCAACTACAACACGTATCCACCCACCCCGCTTACTCCATCTAATCAGAAAACTACACATACCTTTAACTCGTAAGGAATCATTACAATCGCATTGATAATTTTCTTTTCGAAACCCTAACACAGACGCATCAATCATATTAACGATCTTACTGTTTTGAATACGTGTAAGCCCTTATAGAAGCACCGATCGAACCGAGAGTTATCATTCAAAACCCAAAACAGAATCATCAATCGAATTGATAATCTGCTGTTCGAAATCCGAAACAGAATCAATCTGCCATTCGAAATCCGAAAACAGAATCATCAATCGAATTGATAATCTGTCTGTTTTGAATATGCATAACTCTTACAGAATCATTATCGGTTGTTCATATCGATATAAACATAATCGTTTTTTATCATCACATGAAAAACGAAAACTTTATATCACATATAACAATCTCGAATCATAACGTCTCATGAAAACGAATTGAAAACATCAATTCGCTCTCACCAGATGAGATTCGAATAGGGTTTTACACATAGCGTATGTTTATATCTAATATAAACAGAATCGGTTTTGATCATCACATGACAAACGAAAACCGCCGTATACAAATCATCTCATGAAAACGATTTGAAAAACACCATTCTTCTCTCATCATATGAAATCTGAGTTGGGGTTTTTGTACATTTCATGCCATACGAAAAACAGTAAACATATAATCACATAAGCATGATATAATCGATTTAAACGAAATCAACAAGTGGCTCTGATACCACTGTTAGGAAATCAACCGAGATCACTGCCAAACGCGCAGCGGAAAACAAAACTTGATCTCCGATTTCCTACCAAGGATCCATGTTGTTCGTTTAATTCGACAAAAGAAATCAAAAACTACCTCTATAGATTCGAAGTCTGTAGATGGAAGAGGTACGAAATCACGAACACCCTCTGTCGGTATCCACACGAACGCTTCCGTCCAGAGTTCTAGCTCTTCAAACGGCGCGGCTGAAGAACTCGTTTTTCACAAAAACGATTCTAGGGTTTCTGTTGTTTTCGTGTGTATTTCGTATGTCTCTATGTACGAGATACACACACACACACACACACACACACACATATATATATATATATATATGTGTGTGTGTGTGTGTGCATTTATGGATATTAAAAACCGAGTCCTAATCGGTTTCGTTGATGCCAATCAAAATCCATATCAGATATGGATTCTGTCAGGATATTCAAAATCCATATCAGATATGGATTCTCTCATTATTATCTGACAACATATATATATCTATATACATATAACCACAAAAACAAAAATAATAATATTAAGAATAATTAATATCCAATATTAATATTATTAATATTAAAACGATAATAATAATAATAATTAATATCCAATATTAATATTATTAATATTATTAATCTCAGCCTTACGCATTCTTGTGTGTGACCCGATAGGCCCATATTAATTGGCAGTTGATTAAATCTCTATTAAACCAACAAGTCATAATTGGCCTCTAGCAAGGCATTACAACTACCCAATTAATACGAGTAAAGTCCAACTAGCCTAATAATAGTACATGCATTAATCCCTTTGTCATACGATATCTAGTTTGAACATAAGTCATGGTCAGCGTCATACTTATATAGTTCAAACATATGATTACTCGATCTCTAAGTAGACTGATAAAACAAATGATATTGATCACACTATCAATTCATTTGAGCACGGCCATACATTTCACAGTCTCACTAATTGAGAGGCCCAAAGATATCTCTTTCAAAAGAGTGGGACAAATTCTATCTTGATTGTTCAATATCCTCTACATAATTTCTATCACATTCAATCATGACCTTTATTATTATCCAGTTACGGATAACGTTTGATCATGTCAAAATATAATAGTCCTTATGTTGGAAACTATGACAATCTCAAGTCAAAGGATTAAAACATGACTATCATGAGATTTACTTATGACGCTAATCCATGTAGCAATCTCATGATGGGTCTATCAAATACACTGTTCTCTAACAAGTATCTATGAGATTGATTCGTATCACCATACACATAATCATCTCATGATTATCAAATCAATACTCATACTGATTATAAATTATCTTATCTCCATAACAATAATGAATCAGGGACATATATCAAAATTGTGTAACATACTAACCAACAATAATGATAATAAAACCTCTTTTATTAATAATAAATGCATAACATAAATATCCAAATCACGGCCTAGTGCACATACACTAACAAGCACCCATGTCAAATCTGATTTCTTCTCAACGCAAACAAGGAAGAAACAAGCTGATCAAATCTTTAAACCAATAGGAAGAAGTCATGCAAATATTCAAGCCAATCAAAAACAAGCAAGGAGACAATTCAGCAAGCTGCACAACAATTCATCCAATCAGCTCCTTTTGAAGAAACGGCTGATCAAGGCAAAATCCTTTGAAAATTCAACACCAAACTTGCAACCAATTAAAGCCTAATTTCAAGCAAGCTGCTCCAAGTATTATCCAATCAAATTGATCAAGAAAAAGGCTGGAAACAAAGCATGGAGTACACGGCAAAAGCAACCAGAATTCTTGGAACAAAAGTTGTTCAAAAAGCAAGAATGTCATTTTAGTCTTGTACTTTGTATTTTAAAACTTGTACTCTTTATAATTTTCGTTTGCTATAAGTAAGGTAGAAACCTGAATGTACAAAACACAATTTCAAACACATTTCAATCAGATTTTCCTTTAAGGAGTTCTCAACTTTTCTAGTTGAAGTTTAAGACCACTAACGATTTCTTTCAAGTTCATAGCCTAGAACTTGTTAAGTATTTACTTCATTTTTGGTTTACAACATCTTAGGGTCTCAATGAGGTTTTAGATGTGTTGGAATGCCAAAGAGGAAGAGGTGTTGGTATAAATTGAGCCAAGAACAAATGGTTACAGTTCAAGGGGTGTCATTGTGATGTTCTTTGCCATAGCCGAGGTTCAAATCAATTTGGAGTAGAAGACAAAGTCCTAGGAATGTTTTTCTAGTCTTCATTTGGCTCATCAATTGGTATCAGAGCGTTGGTTAGTCTTCTATTCTTGTTTACATTGTTTAAACTTGCATATGAATGATGCTGCCCAAATCGTGTAGTGAACTGTTTTTTTATGTCCGTTTAGAGCCTGTTAGTTTAGGTAGTTAATTTATGTTTTGAAGTGTTTATTAGATAGTTTACAATAGTTTGGTAACTTAGTTTTTAGTAGCAAAAACCGAAACACCACAAAAAGAACATAGACTAGACTTAAGTGTTGTTAGAATCCCTTTGTGTAGTTTAGATTAAAACCGTATGTGAATCTTGTTGTTCTAGTTCAATCTAGCTTAGATAATGTTCATTAGGTCCTAATCTAGAAGTTTAAACGGTAGTTTAGTGATTCCTTAAAACAGAAAACTTGAACACAAAAATAGATTAGTTGATAGTTTAGTTTGTAATCAAGTTGTTAAAATTCTGTTTTAGTAGTTGTGTGCAATCTGTTTTAGACGTTTTATTTGCTGCCTTATTTAGCTTAGTTAGAGTAGTTTGCAACATAGATTAAAGGTTTAGTTGGTTGTTTAGTTTAGCACAAGCAAATCCGAAAACTAAGAACAAAAAAGGATAGTTTTAGTTACCTATGTATGCTGCCTAGTCTTTGGTTGATACACGTTTGTTGTGTAGAATACATAAACACTTGCATCTTGTGTCATCTAGCTTAGAAACTGATTGCATCATACAAACGAAAACCAAAACAAAAACAAGTAGTATAGATAACTTAAAAACAAAACAAAACAAGTTAGTTAGTTTGTATCAAAACTGATTTCCATTAGTTGTTATAGTAATCACCCTTATAATTGCATTTAGAAACAACTAAGTTGAATTTAGCTATCTTAAGATTAGTTAGATCATTTGCATCAAAAACAGAAAATTGCCAAAACCGTGTGTTTAGAACAAGTTTTCAAAGCTCATTTGAAATCTTTGAATGCTATTTGTTTAAACTTGTTGAATTTGATTTCACCACCTCCGTTACACCTTAAGTCATTGTTTGGTACAAACTTGATTGAATCTTTTAATTGAAACATTATTTACTTGAGATTTGTTAAAAGTGAAGTAAATTTGTAAGAAACAAGATTTGATTTCAAATTTTAACGTTGGCTTTACGATTATCTTTACTTGGGATTGATTCAATTGTTTAAAGACTTTATTGGACTTAAGTTCTTACTTAGGATCACTTTGTCTATATTTATCCCTACACTGTTAAATTGCCGACCCTGTTATCATCTTGTTGTCTTTACACTTCTTCAACTTGCATTGAACTTTCATCTATATTTGGTTGTTAAATTTGTGAAACAGTTTTCATATCATTAGTGTTCTTCCGTGTTGTTCAAAGAACGTTTCACAAAAGCCACACCAAAACTTGTGCAAGTAAAACCAAAGAAAAAGAAGCCGTGAGCAATGTCTCATAAAGGCAAGTGAGCAGTAGACTCACAAAACAGACAAAGCCAATCCAAAGGAAAATAATTAGGATTGTTTGTGAAAGAAACTGAGAGAAAAGTCATTTTTAACGTCAAAAAGCAAGAGACAAGACGTATGAGTGATTTGCACAAGAAGTGAGATATAGCCATCCAAAGTTCACAAAAGGTGAATTGTGCAAAACCAAAAGCAAATACCTACACCAAAAGTGTTGACTGTTGTAAAAGGTTCCTCGAACAAACCCTTGTTGAACACTTGTGTGTATGTACTGTCTCTCACTTTATTTACAATTGAATGAGCATTAAAGTTTAAAGTAAGTTAAAGGATTGTTCTGTACAAACCCTTAGCTTTCTTTGATTAAGCCAAAAACATCACTTGGCTTCTATTTTTCTTTGAATCTTAGATAGTCCAAGATTGTTGTTTATTCAATTGTCAATTTGAAGTAGAAATTTACGTTTTGTTAAAGTTATAGTTTGATCTTACTTGCTTGTATTCTGACTTATTTATCTCATTGTTTTAACATCTTGGTTGATTGTTTTGATTAAACATGATTCTAAAAACCATTTGGGGAGTTGAATGCCATAGGAGAGACTATGATGAACGGGAAAAACGTATGAACTCCTTTGGTCGTACGAATGGTTTGTGGGTTGGATATTGGGAATGTAAAACTCCTAGATATCAAACTCTTTCTCAGTGCAATAAAGACGTTAGTGCATATTACAATGAAATGCTTGATGATTTGTACTATGCTTATGTTGAAGAACATGAGGAATTAAGCATGATTAGGTTCTTTGCTGGATTAGATAAAGAGATCGCTGATTGCATATTGTCTGAAAAATTCTCATCACTTTATGACATGTATAAAAAGGCAAAGATTGTTCAATCAAACCTAATCCCATGGCAAGTTAATCAAAACTATGGGTATGAACTGAACTCTTGTGATTCTGAAAATGACAAACCAAATCCAGTTAAGTTAAGCAATTTGAGTCATACTATGGGTAATATTGAAATGCATTGCTTCAACTTAGAGACATGGTGCAAGTATTGATAGAATCTAAAAAGAACAAAGACTTGCAATCTGACATTTCTGTGAATGATGGTTTGTATGAAATTAGCTCCAACATGCCTGAAACTGGAACTCCTTTATCTGAATTGCATGTTCAACCTTGTGTACTGTATGAAGAAGACCCTTCACTTGAATCTGTTGGTGATTTCCAAAGTGTTAGTCGTTTGCTTATAGATGATGTTAATTGTGATAACACTTTGTCTGAAAATGATTTACATTGTGACATGCATATAAATGGAATCCCTGTGCATGATCTGCATTCTGCTGAGATGCTTGTTTCTGGGTTACAATCTGAATTACATCCTGTACATTTCATTGATGACATTGATGTAAGTAATTCTGTTGAGAATGACATTGATAAACTAGATTCTTATGAATTGATGTTAGCTGAACTAGATTGTCTACTTGATGTAGAGCTTGATCATGATGTCATTATTGAAATAGATTCAGCTACAAATGAACATAAATCCTTGGATGAACTAGTTAATGAATTGAATGACATATTTAGTATAGATGAAGGTTCTATTTCTGAAATATCTATTTCATCTCATCTTGTTGAACGTCTGCCTGTTGTCATCTCAATTGATACATCTTGTCTAAATATTGCACATGTCTGTAAGATTTGTACATTTAGTGTTAACATGATGCAATATGCTTTTTGGATGTTGTTTTATCTGTTAGGATGTACGTGTTCTAAAATTTTTGTTATCATATTGTTAATACATCCTAAACATTTTAGAAAGCGTGTACACACCTTATTCTTTCTTCAAAGATAAGGATGCACCAAGGTATTTCACCTTCACCATTTGTATTATCATGTTCCTATTTGGTTATGGTGTAGTTGAGCATACGTGTACATCCTAAACCCCTATCCCTTATTCTATCCATGTTGAGATTCGAGGACGAATCATTTTCAAGAGGGAGGGAATGATGAGCCCACGATGGGGTCAACGCAACATATTTTCATGTATCATTTATTGTCACATGTTAGTTCTGTAAGACATGGCATATCACTGTTAACTCCGCACACACTAGTGCTACTTCTTATGTCTTATAGTCTTAACTAACCCTTAGGACATGTCATATATGTTGTGTATCTTGTGTTTGTTGCTTGGTGTCTTTGAAGATAGGTCAAAGAGAGCTTCGTGGACAAATCTTTCTCAAGTGGGAGGGAATGATGAGCTACAGCCTAACCTTGTAGATACAAACATTAATGATGACACCTCACTGCCCCGCACATGTCCCATAACAAGGAGTATGGCTAAGAAGTTGTTACATTGTGTTGAATCATTTCTTTATAGGCATGAAGTGGATGAACCAAGCAAAGATGATGTCCATTGGGTTTGTATGATACAAGCTTTGATCTAGTTGTATCAAAACCATGTTGTACATATCTTTAGTTGTTCTTTTTAATATTGTTGGTTGGTAACCTTGTTTTAGGATAGTTTGTGTTGTATTATTGCCTTGTCTTTCAGGTACACGTACTTAGCTTGAAAATACAATTGGAACCTAAATTTTTATCCAAGCAAGGAGGTGATAACCAAGTAGCTTACAAGCAAGGTGGTGACAAGCACCCATGTCAAATCTGATTTCTTCTCCACGCAAACAAGGAAGAAACACGCTGCTCAAATCTTTAAACCAATAGGAAGAAGTCTTGCAAATATTCAAGCCAATCAAAAACAAGCAAGGAGACAATTCAGCAAGCTGCACAACAATTCATCCAATCAGCTCCTTTTGAAGAAACGGCTGATCAAGGCAAAATCCTTTGAAAATTCAACACCAAACTTGCAACCAATCAAAGCCTAATTCCAAGCAAGCTGCTCCAAGTATTATCCAATCAAATTGATCAAGAAAAAGGCTGGAAACAAAGCATGGAGTACACGGCAAAAGCAACCAGAATTCTTGGAACAAAAGTTGTTCAAAAAGCAAGCATGTCATTTTAGTCTTGTACTTTGTATTTTAAAACTTGTACTCTTTATAATTTTCGTTTTCTATAAGTAAGGTAGGAACCTGAATGTACAAAACACAATTTCAAACACATTTCAATCAGATTTTCCTTTAAGGAGTTCTCAACTTATTCTAGTTGAAGTTTAAGACCACTAACGGTTTTCTTTCAAGTTCAAAGCCTAGAACTTGTTAAGTATTTACTTCATTTTTGGTTTACAGCATCTTAGGGTCTCAATGAGGTTTTAGTTGTGTTGGAATGCCAAAGAGGAAGAGGTGTTGGCATAAATTGAGCCAAGAACAAACGGTTACAGTTCAAGGGGTGTCATTGTGATGTTCTTTGCCATAGCCGAGGTTCAAATCAGTTTGGAGTAGAAGACAAAGTCCTAGGAACGTTTATCTAGCCCTTATTTGGCTCATCACATATAAAGATGGCCAGCCCATATGCATAAAAAAATAGCCAAAAATTTGGTGGCTCACATGTTGAAGTCAGCCACTAAATTATTCCATGTTGGCACACACAAATCACTCACAATTCATGCTAAATTTGTGGAAAATTCAAATTCAACTTTACATAATACACATGTGGTGTTTTCAAGTAAGCTATTGGAGCTAAATATACACTTAATTTTACATATATTATGTGTGAGATAATATATATTACATGTGCAAGAAGTTTGAATTTAATCAGAGAAAATCGTGTAATCGACGAAAGTCGAAAATTCGGTTTTCTATGAACATAACACATGGAACGTTTTCTTTTGGCATGAGATGTAACATGTATCTAGACACTTTTTACACATTTAAGACATGTTAAAGTGTTCTAGAAAATTCAAAATATGGCTGATTATTATTTACCATATATGTGTAAATATTGTGTATAATTTGACAAAGCTTACTAAAATGAAATTTCAGCACATGCCCATTCATTCTACACGCCATTTTCAGCCATGGTGGAGCCTAGGTGGAGCTTAGTTGGCATCTCAATTGGTAGAGAATATGCCACACAAGATCAGTGACATAAAAGAGGGGACTACACAAGGAAACAATTCAAAAGAAAGACACATGCTGAAACTTTTCAGCACATGCTAAAGTGGGTGATTTTGTTGAGGTTAATGCACCTTAATTTTGTATCCCAAAATTCAAGGGATTGAAGGTTGGTAGTGGCAATATAGCCAAATATAGCCAAAATATTAGCACTACCAACCTTCAAGTGACAAGTAAGCAAGGTCAAGTCATCCTTCCAATCAGGTGGCGCCAAGTAAGCAAGATAGTGACATCTCTACACAAGGCAATCTTATGAGGACATTAAAGAGAATTCTCAAGAAAGGAAGAAGCCCTAGGGGGCGGCCACATGTGAATAAAAGGAGAAGAGTAGTGCAAACAAGTCTAAGTATCTCACACATCTCTCTCAAGTGCAAAAAGATCTACTACTCTCTTCTTCTACCTTTCTCTCTTCTTCTTCTTCTCTCAAACATATTGTTCATATATTCTAAATATTGTATAGGCTTTGAATATACCACCCACAATCATTAATTGTTGTAAAAGGTTGATCAATGTGTGATCAAACCTTCATTCAATCAGTGGTGGTGTCCGTGATTCGTTTGCTCTATTGTATTGTTTGTAAAAAGGTGGAGTTGGTGTGTAAATCTAGTCACCCTTATGGTAAGGTGTTTATTGTGTTTAGTGATAACCGAGGAAGGTGTCTTCGAACACTGGAGTAGGTTGATTTAATCAAACCAGTATAAAATCATTGGTGCCTTTACTTTATTGCACTTTACTTTCAGTTTCTAGAATTCTGCATCAATTTCATTGCAAAGGTAAAATAGCAAACGAGTTTCAAAAATCATTAAATCTTGCAGAAACATAGCCACACCTCCTAGTTTTCATTTGGCTCAATTTCAACTCATTTGGATAAGTATAAGTCAGTCAAACTTGAATAATTCTGAGACTAGTGCAATCTGATTTTCAGAGTTGCAAATGTTTAGGACATCAATGTGATTGAAGTACTTTCCAAAGGAATTTTCAAACAATGTTTCAACCCATTAAAATAAATATCTTGAGGGTCTTTTCATTAAATATTCAGACAATTTGGAGTCACCAATTAATCAGAATAAAATTTTCGAATCGGAGTAATGTTTCTGGCAGATTTGCGCAAACTGACCAAAAATGCATTTTCAAGGGGTTAGGATTGGATTTTTAATTTGAAATTTATGAGACACTTATAACATCTGAGAGTTCATTCACACAAAATTTCACAATTTTCGGAGGTCTACAACTAGGTCGTTTAATTAGTTTAAATAAGGGTCTGAAAAAAGAAATTGTTTTCAGAAATGAGGTTTTTGGTTCAACAGTCTTAAAAAAACAAATTTTCCGCACCACTATTCAACCCCCCCTTCTAGTGGTGCTTTAGAGGTCCTACAAGTGGTATGAGAGTGCAGACACACTCACGACAAGAGGATCCAACGATCTTTGTGAGATGGCAACCACTATCCACAAGATCGAACAAGAAGGTATGTCGAGTCCAAGAACTCCTCTTTTTGATGGTGAGTCTTTCATAGAATGGAAACTTAGAATGAAACTTTTTCTTATTGCCATTGATATAGACTTGTGGTCCATTATATAAGATGGTTCTTTTATTCCTTCTAAGTTATCTACTGTTGATGGTGTCACATTATAGGTCGTAAAACAGAAACAAGAATATACTAGTGATGACAAAAAAATTGAGTATGAATGCTAGAGCCATGCAACTTCTTTTAAACGGGCTGAGTAAAAGTGAATCGAGTTATGTGTCTAATTGCTCTAGTGCCCAAGAGATGTGGAGAATTCTTGAAATGAAACATGAAGGGACTAGTCAAGTTAAAGAGTCTAAGATAAATATGCTTATGTCTACTCTTGAGTCCTTCAAGTTATTACCAAACAAATCTATTGTTGATATGGACTTACGCTTGACTAGCATCTCAACTCTTTTGAGTCTCTTGGAAAAGTTTTTTCTACATTGGAAAAGGTTCAAAAGGTGCTAAGAATTCTTCCATCCGAATGGGACCCTAAAGTCACAGCGATTGAAGAAAGTAAAGAAACTAAATCAATGAAGATGGAGGAATTAATCAGATCATTGAAGGTATATGAAAACAAACTCACTCTAAGAAATTATGAATCTAATTCTAAACAAGATAAGACTATAGTGTTTAAATCAAATGAACACGTCTCTACCTCTTATGATCGCATAGATGATAGTGACATGGATTCCGATGATGAAGATCTAATCACGTTGGCTAAAAGATTAAGAAAGATAATGAAAAAATCGCTTAAAGACAAACCCAAGTCTACTTCATATTTTCTTAAAGAAATTTACTTTTATTTCCATTCCCCTCTTTTCTGGCCGAGGAAAGCCATTTTACACGTTATTCAAATTACCGCTTTTTCTTGCTTTACACTCATGCTTGTCATAATACTAGTGTTGTCCTGTCCGTCATAATACAACCTTTTACATATGGGGGAAGTTCTTCGGTCTTGCTGAAGGCTGTGAATTTATTGTTTAACATTCCGTGTTGTGCTAGATTGTGAGCAGTTGTATTAGTCTCTCTTGGACTATATTTAATTCTTGCTTCCACTTTCTGCATCAATAATTGCGTCTTCTCGATTATTCCCTCCATTGTCTCTGTTTCTTCCAATTCTTCTGTTTGCGTCGTCCCCTTTCTTTTTTGCCGCTTTCTTTCCAAATTTTTGCAGTCTGTCTCTATTTCCATTCCCTTTATCTCTATCTTCTTTTTTCTGCATTTATGATGAAGTATATGAGGGATATCATTACTGTTTGGGCTTCGGCTACTTCTGGCTGTGCTGTTGGTAGATAGAAGGAGATTGCATGTATCATTTCCCCATTTGAGTCCCTTAGTATTGTCCCACCTGCTGCGGTTTTGCCTCCGATGGCTACATCCGTGTTGATTTTTAGCTTACCTTTGGGGGGCTGCTCCCATTTTAGTACTTTTGCAGCTTTTAGCTGTAATTTTGGTGTGATTCCTGCTTCTATTAGAGCTTGGGTGTTGCATGCCATCTTGGTTCCGTTTAGTGTCATACGCCACTCTCTAATTTCTGCTCTGATTTTCTCTTGGAAAGTCATTTGGTTCCATTGATTGTCTTCCTGTGTTACTTTGTTGTATTCTTTCCATATATTCCATAGCGTTATCCCTTCAATATCCCTTTCATTTTCTTTTCAGATCCCTGCAGCCACCATGCTAGGAGATATTGTCTGATGTCTTGATTTGTTGGAAGTGATCCATCCAGTATACATGCATAGTAGATCCATATTGCCTTTATTTCTTGGCACTGTAGGAACATGTGTTTCTATGTTTCTCTATTTTCTTTGCTTATGGGGCATCTTGTGGGATAGATTGTTAGAAACTTCGATAGGTTTTCTGTTGTGTTTAGAGATCCATTTAGTAGCTTCCACATGAATACTTTTATGCTTTCTCTTTGCCTATTGTGCCATAGGAGCTTGTGTGATATCATTGTTGGGTTCGATATCCTGTTGTCTTCGTATGCTGCTTTTAGTGTGACTTTCTCTGAGTTTTCATATCTGTCTTTGCAAAATTGATCCTTTGATTTTATCCTTTTCAATCTTGGAGAGTCCATTGGTTGGATTGTAGTTGAGCTTGTTTCCGTATTTGCTATACATGTAGCTTGCCCATAAGCTTGTGTTGTTTTGGTATTTCTTCTATATTTTACATGAGTAGGCTTTTTGTATTGTTTCTATATTTCAGATTCCAAGTCCTCCCTCTTCTGTTGGTCTAGTGATTGAGCTCCAATTGTTTCCACTGATGTTTTCCTGGTCCCCATAGAAATGTTGACATTCTCTTTTCCAGTGCTCTTTTTATTCCTTTTGGCAATGTTGTACTGCTAGGGTGTGTAGAGGTATTGTTGCTAGTACATACTTTATTAGGATGAGTCTTCCGGCAAAATTCAGGAACTTGTTGCTCCATGCGTTGAGTTTCTGGTCAAAATATTGTATTATGTGTTGACAATATTTGGATCTATTGATGCCCTTATGTAGATTGCATCCTAGGTACTTCATAGGCTGTTTTGCTGGAGTCATTTCAAGAATGTTCTGTATGATCTTCTGTTTTTGTTAAGGCATTCTAATGCTGATCAAAAATTGGCTTTTTTTTTGTAGTTGATGCTCTGGCCTGATTCTTTCTGATATGTTTCCAGGAAGTTCTTGAATTTCCTTAGGTTTGGTGATGTTCTATTGATGAATATTAGTAGATCATCAGCATATCCTAGGTGGGTTAGAACATTTTCCATTCTTCCTGCTGAGTATCCTGTTATGATCTTCTCTTTATGCATTTCTTTGATGCCTCTGCTAAACCCTTCTGATGCTATTATGAACAGTAGAGGGGACAGTGGATCCCCTTGTTTTACTCCTCTTGTAGATTTGAAATATTCTGTCTGTGATCCATTTATCATGATTGATAATTGAGTGGTCTCCAGGTGATTGTATAATATGTTGATAAAGAATTGTGAGAAACCGAATCTTTCCAGTAATTTCCTCAGATACCCCCAATCAACTCTATCAAATTCTTTTGTCATGTCTAGCTTTATTATTACGTTTGACCCTCTGTATTTTCTGTCAATGTATTGCATTAGCTCTGAGGCTAGCAGTATTTTTTCTGAGATTTCTTTTCCCTTCATGAAACCTGCTTGTTCTTCTGAGATGATTTTTGGTAGGATGTTGTTCATTCTTGTGGCCATTATCCTTGTGTTGACTTTGCTCATGAAGTTTGATAGGCTTATTGGCCTGAAGTTCGCATATGTCTTTGAGTTTTCTATCTTTGGTATCAGTGTGATTAGGGTGCTTGCCATTGTCTTTGTAGGCGGAAATCCCAAGAAGAATTCATGTGATGCCTTTAATACATCCATTTTGATGGCTTTCCAGAAGTATTTATAGAAAAAGCCGTTAAAACCGTCTGGCCCTGCTGCGCTGTTTGGGTCCAGTTCCCATACTACTTTCTTTACCTCTTCTATGGTTGGTTGTCTTGTTAGAATTTCATTGTCTTCATTCTTTAATATTTGCGGGATTTTCTTGACTATTTCTTCATGGTCTTCTGTTTTTTCCTTGGTAAACAGTTTCTTGAAATATTATGTTGCTGCTTCTTTCAGCTTTTCTTCCATAGAACATGTGATCCCTTGGTCATTCTTCAATGTCATTATTTGTTTTCTTCTTCTTTCCTTCATTTTGTTGTGAAAAAATGTTGTATTTGCTTCTCCTTCCTTTATCCACTTTATATGCGCTTTTTAGCTCCAATAACTTTCTGCCTTTTTGTTTTCTGCCTTGAGTTGCACCTGTGCCAGAGAGTAGTTTGTTCTTGTTTCTTCATTTGGGTTTGTTTCATATTCAGCTTCCTTTCTATCCACTTCTTTTTCTGCTTTTTCCACTGCGTCAAAAATATTGCAAAACACTTGTTTGTTCCATTTTTTGAGCTCTTATGTAATCCTATTTAGCTTATTGTATAGCCCATTCCTCCAATCGTTTCGTAGTTTCTCCAGGTTGTATTGACAAATTGTTTAAAGTCTGCATGAAGGGCCCAGGCGTTGATGAACCTGAATGGAGCATGTCCTCTTTGCGTTTTCCTCTGTCCCTTCAATAATAATGGTACATGATCCGATGTAGTTCTGTTGAGATGTTTAACTGCAATGTCTTCTAATTTTTCTTGCATTATGTCATTGATCAAGTATATGTCTAATCTTCTCCATATTCTTCCTAGTCCTCTGTTGTCGGTCCATGTGTATGTTGAACCTTGATATGGGACTTCTAGTAGGCAGCATTGGTTTACACAATAATGGAAGTCTTGCATTGAGTCTAATGATAGTGTTGATGCTCCCTTGTATTCCTCTATCCTTAAGAAAGTGTTGAAATCTCATCCCAATATCTATGGTTCTGTCATGTTGGTGCCTTTTTGAGTCAGTTCTTTCCATAATTCTTTTCTTTCTGTATGGTATGCTTGGCGTATATCCCTGTGTACCATATTGATAGGTTTTGTTGTATCCAATAGTACTGGATATGGATAGCTTGCGTTGTGTCCTGTCTTTTGATTTGCTTGAATATGTCTTGATTCCACATTATCCATATTTTCCTTTCACAGTTTACTATTGAGTTGGAATAGCCAAATCTAAGCTGGTATTGTATTGCCTTTTCTTTTTTTTTGCTTTGGCTCAATGATTGCTAGAATCTGCACTTTGTGCTTTTTAATCAATTGTTGTACTCTTGAGGTAGAATTTTTGATTCCCTTCACATTCAATGATAGTGTTATCATGTATCCGGGTATTTTGTGCATTATTGATAGAAATTGGGTGTCAAGATTTTACCCTCCTTCTATCTTCTTTGAAGTCCTTCTTGTTGTCATCCACATTGGATCTGGAGGTGGTTTCTTGTATCTACTCTTTTTGTGTGTTCATGTAACATACCCTTTTATATTATGTTCCTCCTCATGCTCTTCCGTTTGATTCAGTAGTTCTTTATGTGTTTCTTTGCTCACACTTCCCATTCTGTGTTTCAGCTCAATCACAGCTTTTATCCAATCGTTTAAAGTGTATTGTTTTCTTTTTCTTTGACATGCATCCGATTCTGAGTAATGTGCAAAAGGATCTTCTTCTTGATTTTGATGTGATGGGCTTTCCTCACGATGGATGTTTAATCGTCATATCTTGCACTTCTGTTAGTCCCTTGATTTCTTCTTGTATTTCCTCTATTCTTTTTCTGGGATCTGTATTCTTGATCTCTTTTCCTTCATTTTTTTTTCTGTTGAGTGGATTCCTTTTGTGATTCTACTTTCTCTTTCGGCTTCCATTTTTGCTGCACTTTGTCTTTTTTGTTTCCTTTTCCGTTTTTGGCTTTTCCTTTGTTTGCTGCTGTTTTTGTATTTGCCATTCTTCCTTGTTAACCCCTTCTTTTCTTTGTGGTCCTTTGCAGTGTTGCATCATGTGGCCAAATACTCTGCATTTTATACAATATTCTGGCAAGTTTTCGTATATAACGTTTTGCATTAATCTCATCTTGCCGCATTGTAATGGCTCAAGTATGCTTTGCATCCAAAGCATCAAACAAGGTATCTTCTGATTCTGATTCTGATTCTGAGCCTTCTTATGATGATTTATTTTGTCAATGTCTTGAGTTGCATAAGTTTTCTAAGGCTCTTGCAAAAGAAAAGAAAAGCTTAATTGAAGACAAGAAATTGTTAGAATCTTCTAACACCAATCGTGTATCTCAATTAAACGATTCAAAAAAAGAGTCGTCTTGCATGATAAATTCATTAAAATATGAGATTTCCTCCTTAAAATCTGAGAATACTGAGATGAAAGTCGAGATTTCAAATTTGAAATCAAGAACGCGGATTTAGAAAAGACTATAAAACAATTCGATTAGGGTACGAGCATGCTAGATCGTCTCATTTCCTTCCAAAAGCATGAAAATGACAAAACTGGATTAGGATATGTGGAAGATAATAAAGTACAAAATAAGTCTACCAACTTTATTTTATGTAAGAAACCGCATGCAACTATACAACCTAAGAAGACGACTAGTACACCACTCATCTCATCTCATCGTGCTTCTTATTCTTCATATTATACAAAATACAATTATGTGCCTTATAGATATGAAAAGAAACCATTGATGCATACGCGGCGATCATACAACACAAATGCATTTAGGTCACGCACTATGCACACTAACACAAAGGCATATCAAAGACAAAAATCTTATCATGAGCATGATGGCATTCTCGGCCATAGGCCAAACGGATTTGCACCGAACATCTATTATATTGCTTATTCATCTCTTTTCTCACCTTTTGGAAGACCGAGAAAGGTCACCCAAGTATGGTTACCAAAAGATACTTTTGCAAAGGGTTAAATCAATAACCCTTAATAACGCACTTGAAATGCATGATTTTTGAACTGCTAATTCTTTCCATTCTTATATGTATGTTTGATGACATTTACAAAATAAAGGGGGAGAGAAAAGCATGATTTAAGGGGGAGAGAGAGCATGATTGCATGATTTAAGGGGGAGCACAACGATATGAAATTCAAAATTCAAAATTCGAATTTGTGCATAATTGGAGGGGGAGCAATCATATTTAAATCATGAACCAATGTTATTTTGTAAATCATCAAAAGGGGGAGATTTTTGAGAAAAAGTGTTTGAATGATTTACGATGTGCGTAATTGGAGGGGAGCAATCATATTTAAATCGTGAACCAATGTTACTTTGTAAATCATCAAAAGGGGGAGAGTTTTAAGAAAAAGTGTTTGAATGATTTATAAATGCATGATTTAAATGGTATGAGTTTACGAAATGCATGACAAAATTATTATTTGACACGTTATGTGATATACATGCTTCATATGTTTATATATATTGTTTCCGTACTAACAAGCCATGAAGAGTTAAAGCTTACATCATATGGCAAACATTTGTTGTCTCTGTACTATTTTTAGGTTCCATAATTAATGAACTAAACTAGTTCATTAAGTGGAATGCTTAAGTTAATGAATTAACTAGTTCATTAAATGTAGATATATTTGGTGGAAGCTACATGGCAACAAATTTGAAAATGAAAAGTCTCCTCTCTACTTATATCACACGCCAATATATATATATATATATATATATATATATATTATACATATATTCATATTTTTGTTAAAAAGGCACAATACACATATATTCCGACGTACTACCGACACGTTAAATATATTACAAACGTACGTCGAAGTCACACCACTATATACACCTTATATTTATGAGTATATTCAAGTCCTATATCATATGATACAAGTCATGGTGATGACAAAATTATAACGACAAGTTACAAGGTCATAAACCGAAAATTGTCGTATTAGGTGACTACCGAAACTTCACCGACGTGTCACGTACTTGCCATATAAAGATGGTCAGCCATATACATCACAAATAGCTAAAAATTTTACGGCTCACATGTTGAAATCAGACAGTAAATCATTCCATGTTGGCACACACAAATCACCCACAATTCATGCTAGTTTTGTGGAGAATTCAAACTCAACATTACTAATACACTTGTGGTGTTTTCGAGTTTGAATTCAAGTTTTGAACTCAAATTTATCTTCAAACTTGAGCTATCTTTTGGCCGATCAAAGGGCTTGAATGATGATAATCTTTTCTTCAAAAGTTGATGAGTCAGCATGATGAGTTGGCGTCCAGGAAGCTTCCAAAAACCGTGAAGAGGGAATTTTCCCTTTGGGAGAACATTAAGACAAACATTCCTTAAGACAAACATTCTTTGGACAAACATTCCTTGGTCCAAATTTGTCCCAAACATCCTCTAGAATATGCCATTGTTGTCTCATCTTTAAAAACATTCTCTATGTCTTCCAAAACAGCAACATTCATTTTGTCTCCTTTTGACCTACATTTTTGTATGCACCTTCTTCCCTACATAACAAAGGCATAAAAACAAGGATTATAAGTAAACGAGACAAGAATTAAGCTGAAAACACTCACACACGCGCTAGGTACCCGAAAGGTTCACTTTTTGGGCTCAATGAGGTGAACCCAATGAACCTCAGGTTCATCTTGCACATGCCTACACAAGAAGCTACCAAGTTCATAACCAAGTTGTTTGACCTTGCTTATTATCATACGGTCATTGACCTCATTATAGGATCCTTGATCCGCATCATGAGATATGAGCAAAATACAAAAACTGTGTCAGCCTGGTCTGGTCCATCTATTTCAGCTTTGTTTTTGCTTCATGCTATGGCCTCATTCTTGCTTGAACTGACCTACAATAAGCTTATACAAGAACCAAAAAAGCATGTACGACATGTCCTAATATATCCTAGTATATGCTAGACTCAATTAGACATAGACTTATATAAACGAAAGTAAGACAACTCCTGAAACATTATACAAGTACTGCATGCCCTATAGAACTAACAATACATTGTGACATGTATAATGATGATGCCTCATGGTAGTACACCAGTTCATTAACACCATTTCGGGAGTCCTGCTCCATCAAGATGACTTTAAATACATTAAGGTATGCATGCAATACTTTGGTTATTCTCAAGATCTTCATGTAAAATATTGGAGAAATGGAGTTAGAAGGTACCAATCTTTTCCTCAATACCATTATAGTGTACAGAAGTTTTACAAAGAATTGTTATATGGTTTATAAATTGCCAATGTTAGGGAAAATGAGAGATCCACAATGATTAGATTTCTTGCTGGTTTAAAGTAGAAAATTATTGCACGTTTACCTAACGTTAAGTTTAGACATCTTGATCATTTGTATCTTCTTGCTAATGGTTGTGAGAAACAAATGGCATACGAGACAAGAAAGGCATACTTGAAAAGAAAGGCATAAGATATAAAAAGCATCAAATCAGATTCCTCAAAATTATATGAATCTAATGTTGAAATTAAAGCTAAAGAATGCTAAAATGTGCATGAATCTAGTTCTTATTCTAATGGGCTTAATGATAAGCCTTGCATGATGTAGTTGAGCATGATATGTATGAAAATATTACTGAACTTCCTTTGGTTGAACATGATTTAAATGATGTTAAAAATGAAGAACCTAAGGAAGATGTATTGCATAATCAAAATCTTAACTTGTATGATGATTTGTTAGCTTTAAAAGATGATTTACCTACTGATTTGCATGACTTCAATGATGATTTAAATGCTGTTAACATTGTTGAACTTGAAAAGGATGGTATGCAATCTGATTTTTCATGATATCCTTTGCCTAAATGATGACTTAAATGACGAACTAAGTGATATTTCTGGTGAAAGTGAGCTTGGAACTTTAGAAAAGAATAAATGGACTATTTGTACTAATCCCTTGTTTGAATAGCATGACAATGATGTTGCATTATATGAAACTTCTAACTTGTATTCAAATGAAGTTGTGCATGACAATCCTTTGTTCAATCATCAGTTTGAAACTGAAATCCCACTTGAAAATATGTCACTGATTTAAATGATAATGATAAAACCAATGGTGAACGGAATAATTTGGAAGAGCGAAGCTCACAAGGTACATTGATTGTCCCTTATTGATGCGCCTATGACAAGAAGCAAGGACAAACAACTAGGATACAATGCTGGCACCTTCCTGTATAAGCATGTTCAAGATGAACCCTCCACACGTTGGGTTTATCTTGAACCTGCCATTTAGTGTGTTTGCGTTAATGCATGATTACTCTATGTTTTAAAATGTTATAAATAAGGTGTAAGAGTTGGAGGGAATGGATGGATAGTCATTGCATGAATGATAACGTTTTTGTGGTTTTTCGTAGTCGTTTGTGTTTTTTCTTATTTAGGAGCATTTTTGTCATTTCACTCACTGTTAGATATTTCACATACCTAACATGCATTATATTTATCATTGATGAAAATGATGCTTGGTGGAGTTTGTATGTTGTAGGGAACTTTAAAGGAGAAAACGTTTGTTTGGACGAAGATTAAGCAAGAATGGATGCTGAAATTCGAACAAGCATAACTTCTTTGTTGTACCTCAGAGTTGTGTTAAATTTGGGCTCAAATCATGGTCTCGGAAAGCTATACAGCATTGAAGAAGACATCAAAGGCCAATTCTGAATGTACAAGTCTCTGCAACGAAATGAAGGATCAAGGTTCAATAGGAAGATAAAAGACTCTTAACGTTCCTACATTTTAGGGAATCATCCCTACATTTTAGGAACTCAAGTTTTTGGCAAATTCCAAGTCTCAAGAGGATTCAAGGCCAGCCACCCTATATAATTGGAAGATAGGATAAGATTCTTTCATGTTTTTGTAAATTACCTAACAAGTAGAGTTGTGTGTAAGGATATTTGCATATAGTTCAAGTTATAGTTTAGGACTTTTACATTTACTTGGTGTTTTAGATTAGGACTTTCCATTTAGTTAGTAGCTTTGTTTGCCTATAAATAGGGCCATATGGCCGTCTCCTTCAACACATCAAGAACACGCTTCTTCTCTTCAATAAAATTCCGTTTTCTCTCTTAAGACTTTGTGTCTTTGAGTTGTTTCTTGGTTTTTCTTAAAATTAAGGTTAGGATCCTTAAAGTTTGAGCAAGCTTTAAGGTGGTAATTGTCAAGCCCAAAGGGAGGAACGTCTTGGAGGACGATTTGTTTGCCGAGATCAACGTTAATCCCATTGTGGAGGTGTTTCTCAATCACTGTTGCCTTGAAGGAAGCAAGGAGGGAGAGAACCCCATTGTGCCAACCCTTGAAGTTGAAGTTTTGAAAGAAAAGATCCAAGCTTACGTGAGGGTTTCACATCAATTTGATATCAAAGAACAAGGTATTCCTTCTAAACTCTATATCTTTCATTTCTTTCATCATATTTGTTACACCCTGACCCCCGCTACATGCGTAGGAATTTATACCATCGTATGATACTTAGTGTAACTTGTGTGTATGTGTGTATACTTAGGAAAAATTTCAAAACTATACTTAAGTAACCTAAAATGAGTAGGAATAATTAAATAGGAGTGTAAGAAGATGACAAACTTTAGTTGGAATTAAATTAGAGAAGAAATGGTGTAGGACATAGAAAGTAAAGTGGACAAAATTTTGTCCCATCGTACCCTCAAAAATGGTACCCTAGCCATGCCATTCATGCATAAAAGGAAGAATATTTTATTCTTCTTCCATTTAAATTCTTATACAATGTGAGAAAATTACAAGTGGATAAATTAAACTCACTTTCTTCCCACTAATTCACAAAATTCTGCCAAAATACCCCACCTACACCCCTTACCCCTGGCCGCCCACCCCCTATTGTAAAACAACTTGTCTTACACATGATCATTCCTAATCCATTATTTCATTCTTAAAACTTTAATTTCCCCTCCAATCATAACACATGCACAGTTTCCCCTCTTTTACACTTCCTCTTCCCAACCCAAAAACACAATGATTCAACCCCCACTACTCTCCCCACTATCTCAGCCAAGAACCAAGCCAAGGCAAGAAATATACTGTCCTTCTCATGCTATTCTTCCATTCATTTGCATCTCACTCAAAAATTACAACACTCTCTCTAAAACTTTATCTCCATTCCACTTTTCTCTCTCAAACAAAATCCTCTCCTCCTCCCTCTTCTCTCATCCAACCGAGAGTTCCTTCAAGCAAAGGAAGAAGGAAGTTGTTCCAAATTCAAGTGGAAGAATCAAGCTTTAAGTGTAAGGATTACTAAGGTAAGCACCCTAACCTTCCTTATAAACACCTTTTCTTCATTCCATTCATCCAAAAGATTCAAACTTCACCCTCCTTAGGCTCCAAACTGTGAGTTCAAGCAAGGAGGAAGAAGTTCTTCAAGTTGGAAAAGTAGAGAGCTTTCATGGATTTCAAGGGTGAGTTCTCTTAAGAATTAATCTTAGCACCTTCTTAGTCTTCCTACCTCAAAGTAACTCAATTATTTTCTTCCATCTTGGACCCTAGGCTGTGGGTACCAAGGACAAGGAAAGAAGAAATTTTCTTACTTTGAAATTTTCTTACTTTTTAAGATCTAAGTTCAAAGGCAAGGCAAGTATTATTCTTAGTTTCTTCATGTATGTTCAAAAAAATGAGTCATCTAAATTCATCTACAAACTTGGATCATGCATACATATATATGTTCAAATGATGTTTTCACTACAAAACATGAAGAAAGTTTGCTTTCGTGCAAATTATATGGTCTTGTATGTGATACTTGAATGTAGGCATGTTTATGACTATGTTGGTATGTAAAAGTCTCATGCATGATAAGATGATGATATATGTAGATCTTATATGTGTTCATGTCATATGAATTAGAAGATTAGGCATGCATGCTTCATATCATGAAAAGTGTTGGTGACATGATACATTTTCTTGAAAAAGTGTACTGAACCTCACCTTGCATCATCTTCTTGTATGTTTTCTTGATGATTATCATTTATGTATTTCTCTATGATTTTTAGTGTATATGCATGTTGGTGGACATGATTTAGCATGATTGTGGTGCATCATAATTTATGCTACAATGCATGACCATCAAAGATTGTTTCTTTGATGATAATCATGTCATTTTATGTGTTTCCATCCAAATAAGGGGTTGTTTTGGCCTTCCTAAATAGGCATAATTCATCATCATCATTTTAATGTGTAATCTTGATGATCATGTGATGCACTCCTAAGAGGCATCAACAACATGTCAAGCTTGTCGAACATTGCACTTGTTAGGTCTCTAGGACATATAGCACTTGTATGAACGTTTGAGGGTCATTTGACTACCATATCTACACGTTTATGTCTCTTATATTCTAACAAACCCTAGGACAGGTTGTGTGTATTTCATATGTTGTTTCGTATGTGTTTAAACTCATTTAGGCTCAAGGAAGCAAGAATCAATCAAACCCAAAGTTCAAGCACAAAGCTGAAACTGAACAGCGAAGTAGGCAGTTTGACACCCAGTTGGTATTTGGCCATATAATGGGATCAAGGATCCCATCAAGAGGTCAAGGGCCCTATGTTAAAAAGGAGGGCAAGAGAACTTTGTCATCAATTTGGAACCTTCTTGTATAAGCATGTTCAAGATGAACCTAAGGTTCCATGGGTTCATTTCATTGAACCCACCCATTGGGCATTTATGAGTTTGCGTGTGTGCGTGCATTCTTTAATTTGAATTTTGTCTTGTTTTCTTGTGATCTTTGTTTTATGTGTTTGTTTTGTAGGTAAATTAGGTACATTGTAGGCGTGTGTTGCAAAGGAAAGAGACAAAAGGAATGTTGTCTTGAAAAGAATGTTTGTCTCCACAAAGACAAATTCAAATGTGTCCAAGATGGAATTCCTTGTCCAAATTGAAATCAAAATCATCTCCAAAGATCACAAAGGGGCCGGCCATTTTGGAAGTGCAAGGATGAAGTTCTACTTGAATTTAAACTTGAGGATAAACTTGAATTTAAATTCAACCATGATTTGAATTCAAGTTTCAACCAATTGGAGACTTAAATTCCAAGAAGATTTCAGCCCTATCATCAGCCATGTACACGCCTCCTTGGAGGATAAGAGAAGGATAAGTTCCAAATCAAATTGAATCCAAGTTTGAATTCAAATTCAAACTCAATTTGAATTCACACTTCAACCATCTTTTGAATTCAATTCCAACCATCTTATCATCATCAAAATCAGATTTTCTACACTTCATTATCCCAGGAACACGCCAGCTTGGAGGGATAGATTCCAATTCAAATTGAATCCAGGTGAACTCAAATTCAAACTCAATTTGAATTTAATCTTCAACCAACCTTTGAATTCAATTCCAATCACTTTATCATCATCAAATCAGATTTCCAACACCTTCAAAGACTCATCATACACGGCTGGATGGTGGAAGATGGCAATCTACAAGCATTTCAAATTTTAGCTACAATTTGTTTTAGTTTTGAATTCAAACAATTTCCAATTTTCAAACACTTGTTAGCTAGCTTATTTGAAATAATTTCTAGTCATCTCAAAGGCTGATATGACGAAAATTGTAGCCTATAAATAGAGCCTTTGGCCGATTGGATAAACAACCTTTGATGAATAAAATTTCTTGATATTTTCTTCACTTATTGTGAGACTTTGTTTTCTTGGTTTTGAGTTAAAAACCTAAGTTAAGATTTTTCAAAGTTGAGCATTTTGAAGGTGTTGCCATTGCTTAAAAGTGCCGTCCAGGAGGGCCATATTGGTTTGCCTGATTAACAACCATCTTGAAGTGTTGGTCTTGCTCATTGATCCATACGTTTTTATCACTAAGGAAGCAATGGGAAGTTTTCTTCCTTGTGCCTAACCCTTTGTGAAGGATGTTTGTAAGGTGGAATTGTTGGATCCCACAACTTGCACGCATCAAATTGGTGTCATAGCGAGGTTACTCTATTCCACCGTATTCTATCCTCTTCTTTTTGTTTGAGTCTTTTCATTTCAAGTTCAGTTGTGTCATTCTTGTACCCCTCATTCTACACGTCATTTGTCAATCATACAACAAAGAAAAAAAAAGGAAAAAAAACGTCCTAGGGTCTAAGTATTTGTCTTTTGCTGCATCTTGTCATTTATCATTCAAAGTGTCATTCTTTTCTTTTCAATCTTGTCACTATTTGATCTTTGTCATTTAAACTTGAACACGTTAGGGTTGTTGCATTTAGGTCCCATTCATCTTTGTTTTAAACATTACAACCATCAGCCTATAAAGCCACCTCGGTTTCAAATCATCTTGTTGCTACCGAAGCTTTTAGTCAATGATGATTGTATGCATTTTGTGATTCACATTGTGATTGAATTCATGCTTTAAATCCAGTCCTACGTGTGTTTGTCGTCACAAGCCATTTTCACATCAACAAAACCCTAAATCCACCCAATACCCACGGCTCAACCAACCCCACCCAAACCCAACCCTAAAACTCACCAACCAGATTCCAAACTACCTTATTTACACTCTTAACAAAAAGCCCCAACCCAATTTTGCCAAACGAAATCAACATCAAAAGTTCCCAACTCATTCAAAAAACCCTAACCCTAGAATTTGAATTTTGGTTCAATTCTGTCCTACACTCATCCATTATCCAAATTGACCACACAAATGATCAATTACCAACCCAAATAGTCATATATACCGAACAGTCAATTCCCAAAACCCCAATCCTACAAATACCCAAAAACGTCCACAAAAACCCTAAATTGGAAACCCTAACCTTAACCACAATTCCATCCAACCCCAATTTCCCTCACTTTCCAAGGTTATTTTGTTGCCATTCAAGGTTGCAAACTGCAATTTAAAGTCATTGTACTATTCTGCCCAAAAACGAAAGTTCTGAGTGCAAAACGCATAAAGTTCCAATTCTGCACCTAGTCAAAAAAAAGAAGAATCTGAACCTTGCTCACATTGAAATAGCAAGGAAGGGAAGAAAAACAAAAGAACAAGAGAAAAGAAAAAGGTAAAAATGTTTGTGCATTACTTGAAATTTTTTTGGTACAATTCGAAAACCTTGGATACCGTATTTCGTTTTCGCTACACACAACCATCCTCCCACATCTCATTCTCCTTATCCTGCTCTTCTTGAACCAATCGCACACTTGGTTGCTCGATTATTGCATGACGTGAACCATTTTGTGGAAAGTAAGTGCATAGAATCAAAATTAACTAAAGATTGCCCACAACAACCCTTAGTTCATCTTTGGTTCAGCCTTATACATCAATTTTGGTTGCTAATTTTCTTTGAATCTTAGTAGAAAGTTCAATTTTGTTTCCATTTCACTTGATTCTATTTTGATACTATTTGGTGCAACTTGAAAGCAAAAGGGAGAAACAAGTGTAGACCGTCGTGATTTGGAGAAGCATTAGCAATACACTTTCTTAATTGATCGCTTTAAATCTTATTAACTTCAGGTTATCCAAGAAGCAAAGTGGTAAGAGAGTGGAAAGAAGAGAAAGAGGAGTGTTCATATTTCGTTTTTACTAATCACTTAACGTTTGCTTATCTTTGTGTTAGTTTGGTTCTTTCCTTTTTCTTTTTGTTTTCGTTAAAATTCCCTAGGTAAAATGGAGAGCAGCACTCATTCCGCTTCTATCAAATCAAAGGAAGCCGAGACTTTGGACAACACGCAACAACAAATATTGGAGATGCTCAAGAAACTCATCCATGACAATGAGGTAATCAAACATCGATTGGAGGATGTTGAACGGAGCTACAAAACGAGTGACAGCCAAGGCACAAGCAGGGCCGTTCCCCTACAACAACCTAGGCGTCACCCCCCAGAAGAAGTTGAGGATGACAACCTTAGACCACCTTACATCGAGGCAAGAAGGTTTGTTCCTCCAACACAACCAAGAAGGTACGCTCCCAGAAGGTACAATGATGATTACATTCCATTTGAGCATGATGATTATGACTTTGATGACCACACTCCCCGTGGTTGCCAAAGACGCCAAAATCCCCTTTTTCCCACAAGATGACGATTTTCTCAAGACAAAAATAAATATTCTCACGTTTTATGGTAAAAGTAATGCGAAAGAATATTTGGAATGGGAAACAAAAGTAGATCTAATCTTTTTTTGTACCAACTACAGTGAATTACAAAAAGTGAGGTACGATTCTATTGAGTTTTCTGGTTATGCACTAAATTGGTGGGCAAATTTGTGTCGAAATAGAAATAAGACAAGACAACCTCCAATACCACTTGGGAAGAAATGAAGTTTGAAATGAGAAAACGTTTTATCCCAAACAATTTTGAGAGTTCTATTTTCACAAGTTTTCAAAACTTACGACAAGGTTCCAAAAGTGTAGACGAGTATTACAAAGAGTTAGAAATTTTGTTGGAAAGGTCTAACTTGTAGAAACCCGAAGAAGCCACCAAGGCTCGTTTCTTAAATAGACTAAACCGGGAGATTGCGCAAAGGGTTGAGCTTCAACCTAACCTCAACCTCACAACCATGGTCCATATGGCTGAGAAGATTGAACACCAACTAAAGGTACGTAGTTCCTCTAATTTCAATTCTAGTTATCGTACTAATCAGTCTTCATCAAGGTTTTCCAGCAAGCCTTCAGGTACAGAAAGCTCACGACCCACAGGAGGCCAAACACGTGGCCAAGGTGCGTCACAAAGGATGGACAACCGTGTGCAGGGCACACAAAAACAAGATGAACATGCCCAACAAAAAGCTCCCGCAGGAAATTCTTCTGATCTCTCAAACAGGTTTAGAGACATTAAATGCTATAAATGACAAGAACGTGGTCACATAGGAAAAGAGTGTCCTAATGCAAAACAAATCATGTTAATTGAGGAAACCAATGAATATGTGTCTGAGTCCGAGCATGAAAATGAATCTGAGCATGATAATGAAATTGAACCTGAAGAGGATCTAGGCGCATTAGATGATTTTGACACTAAGGAATTTCTTGTTGTGTGTAGAGCTTTGAATGCATATCCGAAATTAGATGATCATGAACAACATAGAGAAAACATTTTCCATATTCATTGCATGATAAATGGTAAAGTGTGCACCATGATCATTGATTCCGGTTCTTGTTCGAATGTGGCTAGCATCGAATTGGTAAGAAAACTGAATTTGCCTATGACTAATCATCCGCATACTTACAAACTTGCATGGTTAAATGATTGCGGCGAAGTTAACGTAAGTAAACAAGTTTTGATTTCTCTTAGCATTGGTAGTTACAAAGATGATGTTTTATGTGATGTTGCACCAATGCATGCTAGTCATATCTTACTTGGTAGGCCATGGGAATTTGATCGACATGTGACATATGATGGATATTTGAATCGTTATTCTTTCAAGTTGAATGGCAAACTTTACAAATTGCATGCACTTCCACCACACAAAGTCCACAAGGATCAACAACGCATGTCTAAGTCTAGGTCCAATCCTAATGAAAAAGAGGTTGAGAGAAAATTCGTGGAATGCATGAAAAGTGAAAACAAAAAAAGAGAGCAAAGGAAAAGATGTAGTACCCATAGGAGTCACCGAGTCAAAAAAAAGTGTGGGTATTTTGCAAAGAAAAGAGAGGTCACATGAGCCCTTTATAGCAACCAAACCGTCCTCATTCTCATTCCTAAGGCGTGTCACCTTTCCATCGAAGAACTCCCACCAAACTTACCTACATCAGTTGCGTCCCTTATCCAAGAGTACAAAGTTCTATTTCCCACCGAGCCCCCATCCGGTTTACCATCTATTAGAGGAATAGAACACCAAATTGATTTTGTCCCAGGAGCTGTTTTACCGAATCGACCCGCCTATCGAGCCAACCTAGAAGAAACCAAGGAAATCCAAAGGCAAGTAGAAGAGCTCCTAGCGAGTGGACAAGTCTGAGAGAGCCTAAGCCCATCAGCCGTCCCTATCATTTTGGTACCCAAAAAGGATGGAACTTTGAGAATGTGTACTGATTGCCGTGCCATAAACAAAATTACCGTCAAGTATAGGTACCCATACCTAGGCTGGATGATATGTTGGACATGTTGCACGGATTTAAATTCTTCACCAAAATTGACCTTAAGCAAGGGTACTTCCAAGTCCGAATTAGAGAAGGGGACGAATGTAAGACTGCATTCAAAACCAAGTTTGGACTCTATGAGTGGTTAGTGATGCCCTTCGGGCTCACCAACGCCCCTAGGACCTTTATGAGGCTAATGAATGAAGTCTACGGGCGTTCATAGGACGATTTGTTGTTGTTTATGTTGATGATATCCTAATCGATTCCCAAAACATAGAAGATCATCTTGACCACATTAGGGCCGTTTTTGAGAAGCTTAAGCAAGAACAACTTTACGCCAACTTTAAGAAGTGCTCTTTTTGTTTGGAACGAGTAGTCTTCCTAGGCTTTGTCATTTCGGCTGAGGGGGTAGACATGGATGAGGAAAAGGTTAGGTCAATTGTGGAGTGGCCTATACTTAAAAATGTAGGGGAAGTTTGAAGTTTCCATGGCTTGCAAGTATTTATAGACGATTTGTCAAATATTTTTCTTCCATAGCTGCACCCCTAAATGAAATTGTGAAAAAAGATGTGCCTTTTAAGTGGGAAGAGCCACAACAGCAGGCATTTGATGAGCTTAAACGTAGGCTAACCACGGCACCCATACTTAGGTTACCAAATTTTGACGAGACTTTTGAGATCGAGTGTGATGCAAGTGGAGTGGGTATAAGCGCAGTTTTGACCCAAGGTAAGAAACCGCCTACTTTAGTGAGAAGTTGAAAGGTGCTGCATTGAATTACTCTTCCTATGATAAGGAACTTTATGCCCTCGTGAGATCCCTACATACTTGGCGACACTATCTTCAACCTAAAGAGTTTGTGATCCACACTGACCACGAAAGCCTTAAGTATCTTAAAGGGAAAGTTGAACAAGAGACATGCCAAATGGGTAGAGTACATAGAACAATTCCCTTACGTGATTAAGTACAAACAAGGAAAGGACAATATAGTTGCTGATGCCCTCTCTAGGAGATACACGTTAGTGACTACATTATCCTCACGATTTTTAGGATTCGAATCACTTAAGGAATTGTACACAAATGACCATGATTTTGGCACCATTTTGAGGCATGTAAAGAGGCACCATTTGGGAAATTCAACATGCATTGGGAAGATTGTTTACCATATATCGAATTTGCATACAACAGGAGTGTACATCACAGAACCTTGCATAGTCCATTTGAAATCGTGTATGGTTTTAACCCCTTGTCTCCCCTTGATTTGATCCCTATTCCTGTGCATGAACGTTCAACTCTTGATGGTAAACAGAAAGGGGAAAAGATAAAGAAACTGCATGAACACGTTAAAACACAACTTGAAAAGAAAAACAAAGCTTATGAAAGACGAGCTAACAAACATCGAAAACGAGTTGTGTTTAAACCTGATGATTTAGTGTGGTTACATTTGCACAAAGAAAGATTTCCCAATGAGCGAAAGTCAAAACTGTTACCTCGAGGAGATAGACCTTTCAAAGTTTTGAAACGCACAGGTGACAATGCATACATCCTTGATCTCCCTAAAAGGTATGGTTCTATTTCGCCTACTTTTAATGTTGCTGACCTTGCCCCTTTCACTGATGACCTTTTTGATTCGAGGACGAATCCTCTTAAGGAGGGGGGATTGATGAGGATCAAGGGTCCGATTAGGATCAAGGATCCCATCAAGAGGTCAAGTGCCCTATGACAAGAAGGAGGGCAAGAACTTTGTCATCAAGTTAGAACCTTCTTGTATAAGCATGTTCAAGATGAACCTAAGGTTCCATGGGTTCATTTCATTGTCTAAATCTCATCCAATCACAATTTAGACGTCCTAAGCAAGTTGCAAACAAGGAAGAAGTTTCAGCCAAAACAGCTGAAAAAGACAGCGTTATGTCTTTCTTTTCTTTTCAACTTCAGATTAGCTTAACTTTCTTCTCAGCTCTCATTGGACCGTTGTACATCTGATATCTTCTCTTAGAAGCTTAGGATAGTTGTTAAATAACCATAGAAGTCGTTGTAAACACTTAGTTTTTTTGGATTTTATAAACAGTCCTGCTGAGGCAGTTTTTATTCAAGACTTTGTCTTGTTCTTCTTTTGATTCAAGGGCTTTTGAATCCTTTCAAGACTTGAACAACCTTGATTGTAGGATTTTATGCTTGAGGTGAATATCATTTGGGAGGGTTGAGGCTTGGCCACTGAGTTTAAGCCATTTGTTATCCTTGTTCATCTCACACACCAAAACAGAAACGATTTGTTGCAAGGTCTTCTTTGCAAGGTTGTGCTGCACCCATGTCTTGTTCTAGCTGCATTAGGAGTTAAAGGACCACTCCTTCTATTTTGACTCATCAAGTGGTATCAGAGATGTAAGGTACACTTTAACTCCATATGCTTTTGTTTTGTTCTCACCGCTAAACTGTTTTAAGTTTTCTGTTTGGTAGTTCTGGTTGTGACGGTTTTGTGGTACGTTTTTCTTATATTTCCAGCGCCTGAATTTCGTCCAAAAAACAGTTCAATATGTTAAGAAATGTTGTTTAGAGTTTGGTTAGATGTTTGTTAAACCATTAAATCCAGAAAACCCAAAAACAGCTAGTTGTCCATCGATTCTGTTTTCCACATTTTGTGTACTGTTTTGAGTCTTGTTTTTCTTGCGGTTTTTCTGACAAACCTGAGCATATTGATCAATCAGCTACTGGACATTTGAATATGTTGTGGTAAAGTTGGTTTAATGATTTGATGCTGTTTGGTTTAAGAAAAACCAAGAAATACGCATGTGTGTCCTGTTTTGTGTTTAGCCGTGTATATATAGCTTGCAACCTATTTTTATTGCATTTTTCTTCGCAACATCTGCTCAAACTTTGCATGAACATCCTTAAGATGTTTAAATATGATGTGGTAGAGTTTGTTTGAAGTTTAGTATCCATTAGAACTCAGAAAGAAGCAAGGAACTTCCGACAATTTTTCTGTTTTCTAGCAGAATACAAACTGTTGGTGTGTCTAAGTTTAAACTATTTTGTCTTGCATTTTTCTCATCAATTCTGACCCAAAACTTGTTCAATCATCTCTTTATTGTTTGAATATGTTATGTAAGCATTTGTTGAGAGTTTTGTTGCCGTTTGATACATGTAAAAGCCAAAATACGCAATATATGCCATTGTTTGTTTAAACCGTGTAGCAATCAGTTTCTATCTTGTTGTTCTTGCATTTTTCTTATCATAGTCTGTTCAAACCTCACTCACACACTTAAGATATTGAAATTTAATGTGTTGGTATTCGTTTGAAGTTTAAATGTCGTTTGAAACCAGAAAAGACCAAAAAAGAGGTATATATGTTTTCTGTTTTAAAGCCGTATACTAGATTAGGTTGTTTTAGCTTGTCTTAGCCTAAAACCAACATCATTCGGTATAGGATTTGTTTGTGCGTCTTGTATTTAAGTTGTTTTTCTGTCATAAACAAAAAAATCACAAAAAGAGGTACGTTTATAAACTGGTTTGATCAAGACTGTAGCATCTGCAAACTTGGTACAATTTGTTAGTCATTGTTTGATTAATTTGATTCAAGCCGTGCCATTTACAAGTCTTTGCAATTGTTTTATCACAAACATTTATTTAAGAAGTTTAGACGAGGTGCTGCCCATTGCAAATTAATCCAGTCGTCTCAAAATCACTTTAAGTCATTAAACAAAGATAAAACGCTCCAAGGTTGGCTGAACTTTTAATCAAACATTTCTTGACTTTAAAGCCGTGAAAAAGTGAAGTAGACTTGAAAGAAAACAAGAATGAGCATCAAGTTTTAACATTGGATTTGCATTTATATTTACTTTGGGTTGTTTCAATTGATTAAAGACATTTTTGGACTTAAGTTCTTACTTAGGATCAAGTTGTCTAAATTTCAGCCCCGCACTGTTATATTGCCAACCCTATTTATCATCTTGTTGCCTTTACACTTCTTCAAACTTGCATTGAAATTTCATTCATATTTGGTTGTTAAATTTGTGAAACAGTGTCAGACCATTAGTGTTCTTTCGCGTTGTTAAAGGAACATCACAAACCCTTAGTTTTCTTGATTCAGCATATAAGCATCACTTGACTTCTATCTTTCTTTGGATCTTAGATAGTCCAAGATTGTTGTTTATTCAATTGTCAAATTAAAGTAGAAATTTACGTTTTGATGAAGTTATAGATTGATTTTACTTGCTTGTGATCTAACTTGGTTACCTCACAGTTTTTACTTCTTTAGTTGATTGTTTTGATTAAACATGATTCTTAGAACCATTTGGGCAGTTGAAAGTCATAGAAATGACTATGATGAACTCAACCTACGTATGGACTCTTTCGGACATTTGAATGGTATTTGGGTGAGATATTGGGAGTGTAAAACTCCAAGGTATCAAACAATTCCTCAGCACAGTAAAGATGTTATAGCATACTATAATGAAATGTTAAATGATTTGTATTATGCTAAGCATGATTAGGTTCATAGCTGGTTTATATGAGGACATTGCCAACTGCATGTTAAAAGAATCATTCTTACCAGTAGATGACATATTTGAAAGGGCAAAGGTCATTGAACGGAACCTAACATTTCATGTTTTAATCAAAACTTTAGGCATGAGCAGAACTCATGTAAATTTCAAAATAACAAAACTAAACTTGATTCAGATAAGTTAAGCAACTTGATTGAGAACATGGACACATTTGAAAAAGAAATGCTTGAACTTAATAGATGTTGCAAACAATGAAAAAGGATTTCGAAACAAATAATGTGTTGCAACCCAACGAATTTCAAAGTTATGGTTTGTGTGAGCTTAAATTGAACCCTGACATGCATCAAACTGAAATTCCTTTACATGATATGCATGTTCAGCCATATGAAGTTTCTGAGTTGGAAGAAGATACCTCACTTGAAACTGAAATTGGTGGTTTACAAAGTGTTAACGTCCCTAAATTGATTTTGAACTTGATAACACTTTGCCTGAAATCGTTTTAAACCCTGACATGCATATAAATGAAATCCCTTTGCATGATTTGCATACCCATGAGATGCTTACATTTGGGTTAGAAAGTGAATTGCATCCGAAACTATTTGTTGAAGACAGTGATGTAAGTATGCTGAACTTGGACGTCAATGCTAAGCATAAGAATGAGAGTGAATTTGATTCATATAATGAACTAATGGCTAAATTAGATAGTCTACTTGACGTAGAACTTGATCATACGCTTGTTGAAACAAATTCAGCTACATTTGAACATAAATCATTAGAGGATCTATTTGATGAATTGCTCAACATATTCGCCTTAGATGAAGGACCTACTAGCCTTAATCTTGTTGAATATAACCAAGAACCTGACATCTCATTCATTACATTTAGCCTAAATATTGTACTTGAAAATTGTCATATAAAATTGATATAAACATGGTGCAATATATCATTTGGATGTTACTTTACTTATTTGGGTGTTCCTTGTGCATAATGTTTAAACTTTTACTTTTGGTAATCTTAAAGACATTAGGAAACGTGTTACACCTTATTGCTTTTGTGTGAAAAGATAAGGGTGCTCCCACGTATATCATCTTCACCCTATTATTTTTTCAGATTAATCTTTGATCCAGGTGGAGTTGATTATGTATGTACATCCTTGTATCCTTTCCCTTACTCATGTTTAGATTCGAGGACGAATCATTTCGAAGGGGCAGGGAACGATGCACTCCTAAGAGGCATCAAAAACATGCCAAGCATGTCAAACATTGCACTTGTTAGGTCTCTAGGACATATAGCACTTGTATGAACGTTTAAGGGTCATTAACAATCCATACATAGAGGTTTATGTCTCTTATAGTCTAACAAACTCTAGGACATGTTGCATATGTTGCATATGTTGTTCTGTACGTGTTTGAACTCATTTAGACTCAAGGAAGCAAGAATCAATCAAACCCAAAGTTCAAGCACAAAGCTGAAACTGAACAGTGAAGTAGACAGCTTGATACTCGGTTGATATTTTAGCCATATCTCTCCAACCACAAGTCCAATTAACATGATTCCAGTTTCAGGTGAAAGACAAGAAATTTATCTACAACTTTGTAATGTATCACTTTTCAATTATAGGCATGTACACAGCTCAATGAATGTCCTCAATAAGCAGGCTGCTTAGTCACCTACTTCCAAAGGTCCACATCCAAAGCAGGTCAAACTTTTAACGGCCATAACTGACTCTTCCAAGCTCCAAACGATGTCATTTAGGTGTATAAACTCATCTTTAGGAAAATATCTACAACTTTCATTCGTATTGCAAAATCTAATTCGGAGAGGAAGATTATCAAATAATCCAACACAATTCAGGTGTCAACTTTGTCCGATTTTGGATATAATGCTGTTTTCAGCCTAATTGGATCAAGCTTCCAAGAAACTCTCAGGTACATTACAAGTCATCTCAATCTGTGCCCAAAGCTCATCTAATCACAATTTAGACGTCCTAAACAAGTTGCAAACAAGGAAGAAGTTTCAGCCAAAACAGCTGAGAAAGACAACTTTATACCTTTCTTTTTTTTCAACTTTAGATTAGCTTTTCTTCTCAGCTCTCATTGGACCTTTATACATCTGATATCTTCTCTGAAAAGCTTAGGATAGTTGTTAAATAGCCTTAGAAGTCGTTGTATACACTTAGTTTCTTTGAATTTTATAAATAGTCATGCTGAGCAGTTTTCAGTCAAGACTTTGTCTTGTTCTTCCTTTGATTCAAGGGCTTTTGAATCCCTTCAAGACCTGAACAACCTTGATTGTAAGCTTGTATACTTGAGGTGAATATCATTTGGGAGAATTAAGGCTTGCCCAACTGAGTTAAAGCCATTTGTTAGCCTTGTTCATCTCACATGCCAAAACAGAAACGATTTGTTACAAGGTCTTCTTTGCAAGGTTGTGCTGCACCCATTTCTTGTTCTAGCTATGTGAGGAGTTAAAGGAAAGGTCCACTCCTTCTATTTTGCCTTATCATCATGCCTAAGGATGTGTATTTTTATGGGGTTAAACCTCATATGTATTTGCATGTGCTTTGCATCATGATCATTACTCTTATTGATGCAAGCACGTGATGGAAGGATCCACTCTACCACCTCCAACGTCCCTCTCACAAAGGTGTAGGCGAAGTGATCTTCTCCTTACTTCCGTGGTATAGAAAGTGCTGGCTTGAGCAAACACCGAAAACTTCAAGCGTACGTTGATAGGCAAACCTACAATAGGCCCTCCTAGACGGCACTGTTAGCCTTGGAAAACGACCTCAAATTGCTCACTTTTGAGACTTATTAGCCTTGATTTTTGATGCAAAATCAAGAAAACAAAGTCTCACAACTTTGGATAAGAAAGAAAAGGTTTTTTAATATTTATGAATTGTTGTTGATACAATTGACCATAAGGCCTCCTTATGCTGAAGTTTCCTAGCTTATTAAGAGTCCTAAATGCCTTAGAATTTATCTTAAAATCCTATCAAAAGTTTGAAAAAAATAAAATACAATTTGAAATAAAATTGAACTTGTAAAAAGCTAATTATCTTGTCTTCACTTCTCCATCCAGACGATTATTGTAGGTAACTTTGGAAGACTTTTGATTCAAATTCGAGGTTGTGATAAGCTTGGAGATATCCTCAAAAGGTGGGCTGAAATTTGATCTTGAATGGTCTTGACTTTGATTTCAAATTTTCTTCATCTTTATCTTCTTGTTGGCCGCCCCTTCAAGTCTTGAAATGGAGATATGTTTGTCCTCATCTTGTTGTGAAGTTGATCTTTAAGTTTCCATGTAGTTGTTGGGGAAGGGATTAGGAGAAACATTCATTGGGACAAACATTCCTTGGGACAAACATTCTCTTAGACAAACATTCTCTAGGACAAATATTCCCTAAGACAAACATTCTTCAAGACAAATATTCTCTTTAGGATAGCATTCTCTTGAGACAATTATACTCTAGAGACAAGAATTCTCTTTGAACATTCCCTTGAACATTTTCTTGAATATTCTTTGAACATTCTCCTGAACGTTCTCTTCAAGACAACATCATCCTTTTCACACCATCATGTCTCCTAAAAGACAAAGTCATGAAGACAAGAATCAATAGCAATGCAAAGTCATGAAAATGAGAAACAACATAGAAAACGCACACACACATATGCAAGATTGGCTAAACGTCTTTGGTTTCAAGTAAATGAACCCAATGCTTGTTTGATTCATCTTGCACATGCCTAAACAAGATGTTTGCAACATCAAGATCGAGTTGTTTAGCTTTGCTTCTTGTTATAGGACCGGTGAAATTAGATGGGATCCTTGATCCCCATCAATACCCCCTCATCAAAAGGATTCGTCCTCGAATCAAATGACTCGTCATTATAGGGGATTATGTCAGCAACATTGAAAGTAGAGGAAACAGCACCATACCTTGGAGGATTGTCTAGAATATAAGCATTCAGACCCACACGTTGAAGTACTTTGAAGGTCCGTCTCCCCTAGGTAACAATTTATTATTCCGTTCCTTAGGGAACTCTCTTTCCTAAGATACAACCTAGCTAAGTGTCCAGGCTCAAAAGAAATTTGTTTACGATGCTTGTTACTTCTTCATGCATATGCCTTATTCTTTTCTTCATGTTGGAAACAATCTTTTCTTGCAACTTTTTAATTGTTTCAGTTTTATGTTTACCATCTAAACTTGAACGTTCTTGCATGGGGATGGGAATCAAATCTATAGGAGACAAGAGGTTAAAGCCATACAGAATCTCAAAAGGACTATGCAATGTATCATGATGAACACTCATATTATATGCAAACTCTATGTATGGTAAACAATCTTCCCAACTTTTAATATGCTTTTGCAAAATGGCATACAATAACTATGAAAGAGTACGATTTACAACTTCAGTTTGTCAATCAGTTTGTGGGTGAGCAGTGGTTGAAAACAAGTTAGTAGCGGGCTTAGCCCACAAACGTGCCAAAAGTGGTACAAAAATTTTGTATCTCTATCACTTACAATTGTCTTAGGCATGCCATGCAATCTAACAATCTGATGAAAAAATAAATCAGGAACATGGTTAGCATCATCAACTTTCTTACATGCAATGAAATGAGCCATTTCAGAAAGACGGTCAACCACAACAAAGACACTATCCTGTCCACTCCTAGACCTAGGTAGACCTGAAACAAAGTCCATAGAAATGTTAGTTCAAGGGGAATCTGGTACGGGCAATGGGAATAAAGTCCAGTGTAGTTGTGACTTAGATTTGGATTACTTACACGTAATACAGTTTGTGCACATCTTCTCAACATCTACACACATATGAGGCCAATTAAAATGCTCTTTAAGGGTTTCTAAAGTCTTAAACACTCCAAAGTGTTCCACCAATCCTCCCCAATGGGTTTCTCTCACTAACATCTCTCTCATGGAAGATTGGGGCACACACAATTTTTGTTCCTTAAAGAGACATTTATCATGCATGTAGAATTTCCCAAAAGGTGATGCATGCAAGACGTGAGCTCTAACAATTCCACCTTCCAAATGTCCTTCACTGTGGGTTAGGCACAAGGAAGAAGACTTCCCTTTCTTCCTTAGTGAAACAAACGATTGGTTCAATGAGCAAGAACCAACACATCAAGATGGTCGTTGTTAATGCAAACCACAATGGCCCTCTTGGATGGCACCTTTAAGCAATGGCAACACCTTCAAAATGCTCAGCTTTGAAGGATATTAACCAAGGTTTTTAATGGAAAACCAAGAAAACAACATCTCACAAGAAGTGAAGGAAAAAAATCAAGATTTTATGTCATCCAAAGTTGTTCCTTCCATGCGCCCAAGGGCTCTATTTATAGGCTGAAAATCTCGTCCCTATCAGCCTTAAGATGAGTAGAAATTATTTCAAATAAGCTAGCTAACAAGTGTTTGAAAATTGAAAATTGTTTGAATTCAAAACTAAAACAAATTCTAGCTAAAATTTGAAATGCTTGTAGATTGCCATCTTCTACCATCCAGCCGTGTATGATGAGTCTTTGAAGGTGTTTGATACCTGATTTGATGATGATAAAGTGGTTGGAGTTGAATTCAAAGGTTGGTTGAAGTTTGAATCCAAATTGGGTTTGAATTTGAATTGGTTTGTTGATCATCTTCTCCACCTCCTTCCAGCCGTGTTTTGATGAATAATGAGGTGCTGGAATTCTGATTTGATGATAAAGTAATTGGAATTGAATTCAAAGGATGGTTGAAGATTGAATTCAAATTGAGTTTGAATTCAAATTCAAACTTGGATTCAAATTTGATTTGTGATCTATCCTCATTCTTGCTTCAAGATTGGCATGTGATTGTCTTTAAAAATGGCTGAAATCTTTATCTTGTGTCTTGAAATTTGAGCATCAAATTGGTTGGAACTTGAAATTTAAATCGTGTTTGAATTTGAGTTCAAATTAAATTCAAGTTGATCTTCCTTTTTGAACTCCATGTGGCCTGCCCTTCCTTTGGTGGATGGAGATATTTTGAGCTAATTTTGAAAAAGGAATTCCATCTTGGACACATTTGAACTTGTCTTTGTGGAGACAAGCATTCTTCTCAAGACAACATTCCTTTTGTCTCCCTTTTTGAAACACACTCCTATAATCCATCTTGCACCTCCATTTGGCTTGGAACTTCCATGTACCTAATTTACCTAAAAAGCAAACACATAAAAACAAAGATCACAAGAAAACTAGACTAGATTCAAAACAAAGAATACTCACACACACGCACACACATACACGTTCATAGTGTAGGTTCAATAAAGTGAACCCAATGAACCCTAGGTTCATCTTAGTGAAACAAGGAAGAAAACTTCTCCTTGCTTCCTTAGTGAAACAAACGATTAGTTCCATAAGCAAGAACCAACACTTCAAGATGGTCGTTGATCAGGCAAACCACAATGACCCTCCTTGACGGCATCTATAAGCAATGGCAACAAGATGAGGATCAAGGGTCCGATGAGGATCAAGGGTCCCATCAAGAGGTCAAGGGTCCTACGACAAGAAGGAGGGCGAGAGAAATTTGTCATGAAGTTGGAACCTTCTTGTGTAAGCATGTTAAAGATGAACCTAAGGTTCCATGGGTTCACTTCATTGAACCCACACTTTGACTGTTTTATGAGTAGGGTGTGTGCTTTCTTTATTTTTGAATTTTATCTTGTTTCTTGTGATCTTTGTTTTATGTGTTTTCTTTGTAGGCAAATTAGGTACATGGAAAATCCAAATAAAATGGAGGCCCAAAAAGAGCATTATAGGCGTGTGTTACAAAAGAAGGATACAAAAGGAATGTTGTCTTGAAAGGAATGTTTGTCTCCACAAAGACAAATTCAAATGTGTCCTAGATGGAATTCCTTGTCTAAATTGAAATCAAAATCATCTCCAAGGATCACAAAAGGGCCGGCCACTTTGAATGCAAGGATGAAGTCCTACTTGAATTTGAACTTGAAGGTAAACTTGAATTTAAATTCAACCATGATTTGAATTCAAGTTTCAAACAATTGGAGACTTAAATTTCAAGAAGATTTCAGCCTAATTTTCCAGCCTTGGACACGCCATCTTGAAGGATAAAAGAAGGATAAATGCCAATTCAAAATGAATCCAAGTTTGAATTCAAATTCAACTCAATTTTGAATTCAAACTTCAACCATCTTTTGAATTCAACTCCAGCCATATTATCATCATCAAATCAGATTTCAAGACACCTCTTGGACATGTTAAACACAGTTGGAAGGAGTGAGGAAGGATATCCAACAATCAAATTCAAAGTGCACTCAAATTCAGACTTAAATTGAATTCAAACTTCACCAAACTTTTGAATTCAAGTTCAAACACCTTCTACTCATCAAATCAGCTTCTCCAAGGCATCACGTGGACATCTTACACGGCTGGATACATAAGGATAACATCTTGCAAGATTTTCAGATTTTAGCTAGAATTTGTTTTAGTTTTGAATTCAAACAATTTTTAATTTTCAAACATTGTTAGCTAGCTTTATTTTGAATTAATTCTAGACATTTTAAGGCTGATAGGACGTCAATCTCAGCCTATAAATAGAGCCTTTTGAGCACCTAGGAAGGCAACCTTTGATGAATAACAATTCTTGATATTTTCTTCACTTTGTGTAAGACTTTGTTTTCTTGGTTTTGCAATAAAAACCTAAGTTAAGATCATTCAAATTTGAGCATTTTGAAGGTGTTGCCATTGCTAAAAGGTGCCGTCCAGGAGGGCCATATTGGTTTGCCTGATCAACGACCATCTTGAAGTGTTGGTCTTGCTCAATTAAGCCACACGTTTTTATCACTAAGGAAGCAAGGGGAAGTCTTCTTCCTTGTGCCTAACCCTTTGTGAAGGACGTTTGAAAGGTGGAATTGTTGGAGCCCACGACTTGCACGCATCAAATTGGTATCAGAGACCAGGTTAGTCTATTCCACCATCTATCATTTCCTTTTCGTTTGAGTCTAGTCATTTCAAGTTCAGTGTGTCCTTCTTCTACTCTTAATTCTACACGTCATTTGCATTTCATACAAAAAAAAGTCCAAAAAACATTGCTTTGAGTCTTTGCATTTTGCTGCATTTTGCTTTTCATCATTCAAGTGTCACCTCTTTTATTTCCTTTTGGCGTCACATCTGATTTTGAGTCATTCAAACTTGAACAAATTAGGGTTTGTTGCATTTAGGTCCCATTCAGCTTTTAAACGTTACAACCATCAGACTATAAAGCTACCTCGGTTTCAAATCATCTTGTTGCTACCGAAGCTTTTAGTTGGTGATGATTGTATGCATCTTGTGATTCGCATTGTGATTGATTTCATGCTTTAAATCAAGTCAGTCCTACGTGTGTTTTGTCTTCATAAGCCATTTTCAACATCAAGAAAACCCTAAAACCACCCCAACACCCACGGCCCAACCAGCAGCCACCCCAACCCAACCCTAAAACTCACCAACCTGATTCCAAACTACCTTATTTATACCCTTAACAACAAGCCCCAATCCAATTTTACCAAACGAAATCAGCACCAAAGTTCCCAATTCATTCAAAAAAACCCTAACCCTAGAATTTGAATTTTGGTTCAATTCTGTCCTACACTTAGCCATTATCCAAATTGACCACACAAATCATCAATTACCAACCCAAATAGCCATATATACCGAACAATCAACTCCCAAAATCCCAATCCTGAAAATACCCAAAAACGTTCAAAAACCCTAAATTGAAAACCCTAACCCTAATCCCAATTCCGCCCTACCCCAATTTCCCTCACTTTCCAAGGTTATTTTCTTGAAATTCAAGGTTACAAACGGCAATTTAAAGACATTGCACTATTCTGTCCAAAAACAAAAGTGCTAAGTGCAAAACGCGTGAAATTTCAAATCTGCCCCTAGTAAACAAAAAAGAGAATCTGAACCTTGCTTACGTTGAAATAGCAAGGAAGGGAAGAAAAACAAAAGAACAAGAGAAAAGAAAAAGGGCAAAACGTTTGTGCATTACGTGGAAATTTTTTGGTGCAATTTGAAAACCTTGGATACCATATTTTGTTTTTGCTACATACAACCGTCCTCCCACATCATATTCTCCTTATCCTGCTCTTCTCGAACCAATCACACACTTGGTTGCTCGATTATTTCATGACTTGAACCATTTTGTGGATAGTAAGTGCATAGAATCAAAATCAACTAAAGATTGCACACGGCAACCCTTAGTTCATCTTTGGTTCAGCCTTATACATCAATTTTGGTTGCTTATTTTCTTTGAATCTTTGTAGAAAAGTTCAAGTTTGTTTCCATTTCACTTGATTCTGTTTTGATACGATTTGGTGCAACTTGAAAGCAAAAGGGAGAAACAAGTGGAGATCGTTGTGATTTGGAGAAGCATTGGCAATACACTTTCTTAATTGATCACTTTGAGCCTTCTTAACTTCAGGTTATCCAAGAAGCAAAGTGGTAAGAGAGTGGAAAGCAGAGAAAGAGGAGTGTTCATAGTTTGTTTTTACTAATCACTTAACGTTTGTTTGTCTTTGTGTTAGTTTGCTTCATTCTTTTTTTTCTTTTTGTTTTTGTTCCTTAGGTAAAATGGAGAGCAGTACTCATTCCACTTCTAGCAAATCAAAGGAAGCCAAGACTTTGGACAACACGCAACAACAAATGCTGGAGATGCTCAAGAAACTAATGCACGACAATGAGATAATCAAACATCGATTGGAGGATGTTGAACGGAGCTACAAGACAAGGGATGGCCAAGGCACAAGCAGGACCGTTCCCATTCCACAGCCTAGACGTCACCCCCCCAGAAGAAGTCGAGGATGACAACCTTAGACCACCACACATCGAGGCAAGAAGGTATGTTCCTCCAACACAGCCTAGAAGGTACGCTCCAAGAAGGTACAATGATGATTATATCCCATTTGAGCATGATGATTATGACTTTGATGACCACCCTCCCCGTGGTTATCAAAGATGCCAAAATCCCCTTTTCCTGCAAGATGACGATTTTCTCAGAACCAAAATAAACATTCCCATGTTTTATGGTAAAAGTAATGCGGAAGAGTATTTGGAGTGGGAAACAAAAGTGGATCTAATCTTTTCTTGTGCCAACTACAGTGAATTGTAAAAAGTGAGGTACACTTCTATTGAGTTTTCTGGTTATGCACTAAATTGGTGGACAAATTTTGTGTTGAAATAAAACTAAGACAAGACAACCGCCAATTGCCACTTGGGAAGAAATGAAGTTTGAAATGAGACAACGTTTTATCCCAAACAATTATGAGAGTTCTATTTTCATAAGTTTGCAAAATTTACGACAAGAGTCTAAAAGTGTAGACGAGCATTACAAAGAGTTGGAAATTTTGTTGGAAAGGTCTAACTTGCAAGAACCCGAAGAAGCCACCAAGGCTCGATTCTTACATGGTTTAAACAGGGAGATTGTGCAAAGGGTTGATCTTCAACCTTATCTCGACCTCACAACCATGGTCCATATGGCTGAGAAGATTGAACACCAACTAAAGATACGTAGTTTCTCCAATTTCAATTCCACTTATCGTACTAATCAGTCTTCATCAAGGTTTTCTAGCAAAACTTCAGGAACGGGAAGCTCACGGCCTACAGGAGGCCAAACACGTGACCAAGGTGCGTCACAAAGAATGGACAATCGTGTGCAATCCACACAAAGCAGAGATGACCGCGCCAACAAAAGGCTCCTACCTGAAATTCTTATGATCTCTCAAACAGGTTTAGGGACATTAAATGCTATACATGTCAAGGACGTGGTCACATACCTAATGCAAAACGAATCATGTTAATTGAGGAGACAAACGAATATGTCTCTGAGTCCGAGCATGAAAATGAGTCTGAGCATGATAATGAAATTGAACCTGAAGAGGATCTAGGCGCATTAGATGATTTTGACTCTAAGGAGTTTCTTGTTATGTGTAGAGCTTTAAATGCATATCCGAAATTAGATGATCATGAACAACATAGAGAAAACATTTTCCTTATTCATTGCATGATAAATAGTGAAGTGTGCACCATGATCATTGACTCCAGTTCTTGTGCGAATGTGGCTAGCGTCGAATTAGTAAGAAAACTAAATTTTCCTATGACTAATCATCCGCATCCTTACAAACTTGCATGGCTAAATGATTGCAGCGAAGTTAGCGTAAGTAAACAAGTTTTGATTTCTCTTAGCATTGGTAGTTACAAAGATGATATTTTATGTGATGTTGCACGAATGCAAGCTAGTCATATCTTACTTGGTAGGCCATCGCAATTTGATTGACATGTGACATATGACAGATATTTGAATCGTTATTCATTCAAGTTGAATGGAAAACTTTACAAGTTGCATGCACTTCCACCACACAAAGTCCACGAGGATCAACAAGCATGTCTAAGTCTGGTGCCTATCCTAAGGAAAAAGAAGCTGAGAGAAAATTCGTGGAATGCATGAAAAGTGAGAACAAAAAACAAGAGAGCAAGGGAAAAGAGATAGTACTCATAGGAGTCACCGAGTCAAAAAAAAGTGTGGGTATTTTGCAAAGAAAAGAGAGGTCACACGAGCCCTTTATAGCAACCAAACCGTCCTCATTCTCATTCCTAAAGCGTGTCACCTTTCCATAGAAGAACTCCCACCAAACTTACCTACCTCAGTTGCGTCCCTTATCCAAGAGTACGAAGTTCTATTTCCCTCCGAGCCACCATCTGGATTACCACCCATTAGAGGAATAGAACACCAAATCGATTTTGTCTCAGTAGCCGTGTTACCAAATCGCCCAGCCTATCAAGCCGATCTAGAAGAAATCAAGGAAATCCAAAGGCAAGTAGAGGAGCTCTTAGCGAGTGGACAAGTCTGAGAGAGCCTAAGCCCATCAGCTGTCCCTGTCATTTTAGTACCCAAAAAGGATGGAACTTGGAGAATGTGTACTGATTGTCGTGCCATAAACAAAATTACCGTCAAGTATAGGTACCCCATATCTAGGCTGGATGATATGTTGGATATGTTGCACAGATCTAAATTCTTCACCAAAATCGACCTTAAGAAAGGGTACTTCCAGGTACGTATTAGAGAAGGAGACGAATGGAAGACTGCATTCAAAACCAAGTTTGGACTCTATGAGTGGTTAGTGATGCCCTTCAGGCTCACCAACGCCCCTAGCACCTTTATGAGGCTAATGAATGAAGTCTTACGAGCGTTCATAGGACGATTTGTTGTTGTTTATTTTGATGATATCCTAATCTATTCCAAAATCATAGAAGATCATCTTGACCACATTAGGGCCGTTTTTTGAGAAGCTTAAGCAAGAACAACTTTATGCCAACTTTAAGAAGTGCTCTTTTTGTTTGGAACGCAGAGTTTTCCTAGGCTTTGTCATTTCGGCAGAGGGAGTAGAGATGGATGAGGAAAAGGTTAGGTCAATTTTGGAGTGGCCTATACCTAAGAATGTAGAGGAGGTTCGCAGTTTCCATGGACTTGCAAGTTTTTATAGACGCTTTGTCAAAGATTTTTCTTCCATAGCTGCACCCCTAAATGAAATTGTGAAAAAAGATGTGCCTTTTAGGTGGGAAGAGACACAACAACAGGCATTTGATGAGCTTAAACGTAGGCTAACCACTGCACCCATACTTAGGCTACCAAATTTTGACGAGACTTTGAGATCGAGTGTGATGTAAGTGGAGTAGGTATAGGTGCAGTTTTGACCCAAGGTAAGAAACCCATAGCCTATTTTAGTGAGAAGTTGAAAGGAGCTGCATTGAATTACTCTTTCTATGATAAGGAACTTTATGCCCTCATGAGATCCCTACAAACTTGGCAACGCTATCTTCAACCTAAAGAGTTTATGATCCGCAGTATCCACGAAAGCCTTAAGTATCTTAAAGGGCAAGGAAAGTTGAACAAGAGACATGCCAAATGGGTAGAGTACATAGAACAATTCCCTTACATGATTAAGTATAAACAAGGAATGGACAATATGGTTGCCGATGCCCTCTCTAGGAGATACATATTAGTGACTACATTATCCTCATGCTTCTTATGATTCGAGTCACTTAAGAAATTGTACCCCAATGACCATGACTTTGGCACCATTTTCGAGGCTTGTAAAGATGCACCATTTGGGAAATTCTACATACATGAGAGTTATCTTTTCAAAGAACATAAGTTGTGTGTTTTCCAATCATCCCTACTAGAAGCATTGACTAGAGAAGCCCATGGGGGAGGTTTAATGGGACATTTCGGAGTGTTCAAAACCCTTGAGACTCTTAAGGAACATTTCTACTGGACCCACATGCGCGTAGACGTCGAAAGATTGTGTGGTAGTTGCATCACTTGCAAACAAGCCAAATCCAAGTCCCAACCACATGGCATTGACACGCCTTTACCCGTCCCTGATTCTCCTTGGATTGACATTTCCATGGACTTTGTTTTAGGACTTCCTAGGTCTCGAGGAGGATGCGATAGCATTTATGTTGTGGTTGATCGATTTTCAAAGATGACACATTTCATTGCATGTAGGAAAGTTGATGATGCCACACATGTTGCTGATTTGTTCTTCAAAGAAATTGTGAGATTGCATGGCATGCCACGTACAATTGTAAGTGATAGATATATGAAATTTTTGAGTCATTTTTGGTGTGTTTTGTGGGCTAAACTTGGTACACAATTGTTGCTTTCAACCACTGCACACCCACAAACTGATGGACAAACTGAAGTTGTTAATCGCACTCTTTCTCAACTTTTGCGTGCCATTTTGCAAAAACATATTAAATATCGGGAAGATTGTTTACCATATATCGAATTTGCATACAATAGGAGTGTTCATCACGGTACCTTGCATAGTCCATTTGAAATCGTGTATGGTTTTAACCCCTTGTCTCCCCTTGATTTGATCCCTATTCCCGTGCATGAACGTTCAAGTCTTGATGGTAAACAAAAAGCGGAAAAGATAAAGAAACTGAATGAACAAGTTAAAACACAACTTGAAAAGAAAAACAAAGATTATGAAAGACGAGCTAAGAAACATCGCAAACGAGTTGTATTTAAACCTGGTGATTTTGTGTGGTTACATTTGCGCAAAGAACGATTTCCCAATGAGCGCAAGTCAAAACTGTTACCCAGAGGAGATGGACCTTTCAAAGTTTCAAAACGCATAGGTGACAATGCATACATCTTTGATCTTCCTGAAAGGTATGGTTCCATTTCGCCTACTTTTAATGTTGCAGACCCTACCCCTTTCACTGATGACCTTTTTGATTCGAGGACGAATCCTTTTGAGGAGGGGGGATTGATGAGGATCAAGAGTCCGATGAGGATCAAGGGTCCCATCAAGAGGTCAAGGGTCCTACGACAAGAAGGAGGGCGAGAGAAATTTGTCATCAAGTTGGAACCTTCTTGTGTAAGCATGTTAAAGATGAACCTAAGGTTCCATGGGTTCACTTCATTGAACCCACACTTTGACTGTTTTATGAGTAGGGTGTGTGCTTTCTTTATTTTTGAATTTTATCTTGTTTCTTGTGATCTTTGTTTTATGTGTTTTCTTTGTAGGCAAATTAGGTACATGGAAAATCCAAATAAAATGGAGGCCCAAAAAGAGCATTATAGGCGTGTGTTACAAAAGAAGGATACAAAAGGAATGTTGTCTTGAAAGGAATGTTTGTCTCCACAAAGACAAATTCAAATGTGTCCTAGATGGAATTCCTTGTCTAAATTGAAATCAAAATCATCTCCAAGGATCACAAAAGGGCCGGCCACTTTGAATGCAAGGATGAAGTCCTACTTGAATTTGAACTTGAAGGTAAACTTGAATTTAAATTCAACCGTGATTTGAATTCAAGTTTCAACCAATTGGAGACTTAAATTTCAAGAAGATTTCAGCCTAATTTTCCAGCCTTGGACACGCCATCTTGAAGGATAAAAGAAGGATAAATGCCAATTCAAATTCAATCCAAGTTTGAATTCAAATTCAACTCAATTTTGAATTCAAACTTCAACCATCTTTTGAATTCAACTCCAGCCATATTATCATCATCAAATCAGATTTCAAGACACCTCTTGGACATGTTAAACACAACTGGAAGGAGTGAGGAAGGATATCCAACAATCAAATTCAAAGTGCACTCAAATTCAGACTTAAATTGAATTCAAACTTCACCAAACTTTTGAATTCAAGTTCAAACACCTTCTACTCATCAAATCAGCTCCTCCAAGGCATCACGTGGACCTCTTACATGGATGGATACATAAGGATAACATCTTGCAAGATTTTCAGATTTTAGCTAGAATTTGTTTTAGTTTTGAATTCAAACAATTTTTAATTTTCAAACATTGTTAGCTAGCTTTATTTTGAATTAATTCTAGACATTTTAAGGCTGATAGGACGTCAATCTCAGCCTATAAATAGAGCCTTTTGAGCGCCTAGGAAGGCAACCTTTGATGAATAACAATTCTTGATATTTTCTTCACTTTGTGTGAGACTTTGTTTTCTTGGTTTTGCATTAAAAACCTAAGTTAAGATCCTTCAAAGTTGAGCATTTTGAAGGTGTTGCCATTGATAAAAGGTGCCGTCCAGGAGGGCCATATTGGTTTGCCTGATCAACGACCATCTTGAAGTGTTAGTCTTGCTCAATTAAGCCACACGTTTTTATCACTAAGGAAGCAAGGGAAAGTCTTCTTCCTTGTGCCTAACCCTTTGTGAAGGACGTTTGAAAGGTGGAATTGTTGGAGCTCACGACTTGCACGCATCACAACACCTTCAAAATGCTCAACTTTGAAGGATATTAACCTAGGTTTTTAATGCAAAACCAAGAAAACAAAGTGTCACAAGAAGTGAAGGAAAATATCAAGATTTTATTTCATCCAAAGTTGTTCCTTCTATGCACCCAAAGGCTCTATTTATAGGCTGAAAATCTCGTCCCTATCAGCCTTAAGATGAGTAGAAATTATTTCAAATAAGCTAGCTAACAAGTGTTTGAAAATTGAAAATTGTTTGAATTCAAAACTGTAACAAATTCTAGCTAAAACTTGAAATGCTTGTAGATTGCCATTTTCTACCATCCAGCAGTGTATGATGAGTCTTTGAAAGTGTTTGAGACCTGATTTGATGATGAGGATCAAGGATCCCATCAAGAGGTCAAGGGCCATATGACAAGAAGGAGGGCAAGAGAACTTTGTCATCAAGTTGGAACCTTCTTGTACAAGCATGTTCAAGATGAACCTAAGGTTTCGTGAGTTCACTTCATTGAACCCACCCTTTGAGCGTTTATGCGTGTGCACGTGTGCATTCTTTATTTTTAATTTTATCTTGTTTCTTGTGATCTTTGTTTTATGTGATTGCTTTGTAGGTAAATTAGGTACATGGAAGATCTAAACCAAATGGAGGTCTAAGGGAAAAATAGGCGTGTGTTGCAAAAAGGGAAACAAAAGGAATGTTGTCTTGGAAAGAATGTTTGTCTCCACAAAGACAAATTCAAATGTGTCCAAGATGGAATTCCTTTTTCAAAATTGAACTCAAAATCATATCCAACCAATAACCAAGAGGCCGGCCACTTGAGGTGCAAAGATGGATGATCAAATTGAATTTAAATTAAAAGTTAAACTTGAATTTAAATTCAGCCATGATTTGAATTCAAGTTCAACCAATTTGAGGCTTACATTTCAAGAAGAATTCAGCCATTATGTTCAGCCAACTTACAAGCCATCTTGGAGGAAAAGAAGGATAAATGCCAATTCAAATTGAATCCAAGTTTGAATTCAAATTCAAACTCAATTTTGAATTCAAACTTCAACCATCTTTAGAATTCAACCCTAGCCATCTTATCATCATCAAATCAGATTTCAAGACACCTCATTAGACATCTTGAACACGGCTGGAAGGAGTGAGACAGGATATTCAACAACCAAATTCAAAATGCACTCAAACTCAAACTTAACTTGAATTCAAACTTCACCCAACTTTTGAATTCAACTTCAACCTCATCCTACTCATCAAATTAGCTTCTCCAATGCCTCATTTGATCATCATACACGGCTCGATAGAGTGAAGATGGCAGCCTACAAGCATTGCAAATGTTAGCTAGAATTTGTCTTATATTTGAATTCAAACAATTTTCAAATTCAAGTTCATTTTAAATGCTATCTAGGTACCTTCTTTAGAGATAACATCTGGTTATCTCCATGGTTTTGGGCGTCTATAAATAGGGCCTTTTGGCCGAGTTTTAGAATCAACTTTGGATGAATAAAAATTCTTGATATTTTTCTTCACTTATTGTGAGACTTTTTTTTCTTGGTTTTGCATTAAAAACCTAAGTTAAGATCCTTCAAAGTTGAACATTTTGAAGGTGTTGCCATTGCCTAAAGGTGCCATCTAGGAGGGCCATATTGGTTTGCCTGATCAACAACCATCTTGAAGTGTTGGTCTTGCTCATTGCACCACACGTTTTTATCACTAAGGAAGCAAGGGGAAGTCTTCTTCCTTGTGCCTAACCCTTTGTGAAGGACGTTTGGAAGGTGGAATTGTTGGACCCCACGTCTTGCACGCATCAAATTGGTATCAGAGACAGGTTACTCTATTCCATTATATTCTATCCTTTACTTCTCGTTTGAGTCTATTCATTTCAAGTTCACTTGTGTCCTTATTCTACCCCTAATTCTACACGTCATTTGTCTATCATACAAAAAAAACATCCTAGGGTTTCTAAGTATTTGTCTTTTGCTGCATCTTGTCATTCATCATTCAAGTGTCATTCTTTTCTTTTCAACCTTGTCGTCACTATTTGATCTTTGTCATTCAAGCTTGAACAAGTTAGGGTTTGTTGCATTTAGGTCCCATTCAACTTTCTTTTAAACGTTACAACCATCAGCCTATAAAGCTACCTGGTTTCAAATCATCTTGTTGCTATCGAAGCTTTTAGCTGGTGATGATTGTATGCATCTTGTGATTTACATTGTGATTGAGTTCATGCTTTAAATCCAGTTAGTCCTACGTGTGTTTGTCTTCACAAGCCATTTTCAACATCAACAAAACCCTAAATGCATCCCAATTCCCACGGCCCAAATAAAATCCACTCAAACCCGACCCTAAAACTCACCAACAGATTCCAAGCTACCTTATTTACACTCTTAACAAAAAGCCCCAAACCAATTTTTCCAAACAAAATCAGAATCAAACGTTCCCAACTCAATCAAAAAAGAACCATAACCCTAGAATTTGAACTTTGTTCAATTCTGTCCTACAACCGTCCAATATCCAAATTGGCCACACAAATCTTCAATTACCAACCCAAGTAGCCATATATACCATACATTCAATTCCCAAAAACTCAATCCCACAAATACCCAAAAACGTCCAACAAAACCCCCAAATTGAAAAACCCTAACCCCAATTCCGCCCAACCTCAAATTCCCTCACTTTCCAAGGTTATTTTGTTGCAATTAAAGGTTGCAAACTGCAATTTAAAGTCATTACACTATTCTACCCCAAAAAGGAAAGTTCTGAGCGCAAAACGCATGAAATTCCAATTCTGCCCTTAGTAAAAAAAGAGAGAAACTGAACCTTGCTTATGTTGAAATAGCAAGAAAGGCAAGAAAAACAAAAGAACAAGAGCAAAAAGAAAAAGGCAAAACGTTTGTGTAGTACTTGAATTTTTTTTGCTGCAATTTGACAGCCTTGGATACCATCTTTCATTTCACTATACATAAACCGTCCTCCCCATATTTTTTCCCCTTATACTACTCTTCTTGAACCAATCACGCGCTTGAGTGCTCGATTATTGCATGATTGAACCAATTTGTGGATAGTAAGTGCAGAGAATCAAAATTAACTAAAGATTGCCCACGACAACCCTTAGTTCATCTTTGGTTCAGCCTTATACATCAATTTTGGTTGCTTATTTTCTTTGAATCTTAGTAGAAAAGTTCAAGTTTGTTTCCAATTCACTTGATTCAGTTTTGAAACTATTTGGTGGAACTTGAAAACAAACGGGAGAAACAAGTGGAGATCGTTGTGATTTGGAGAAGCATTGGCAAAACACTTTCTTAATTGATCGCTTTGAATCTTATTAACTTCAGGTTATCCAAGAAGCAAAGTGGTAAGAGAGTGGAAAGAAGAGAAAGAGGAGTGTTCATATTTCGTTTTTACTAATCACTTAACGTTTGTTTGTCTTTGTGTTAGTTTGGTTCTTTCCTTTTTATTTTGTTTTTGTTTAATCTCTTTAGGTAAAACATGGAGAGCAGTACTCATTCTGCATCTAGCAAGTCAAAGGAGGCCGAGACTTTGGACAACACGCAACAACAAATGCTGGAGATGTTAAAGAAACTCGTGCATGACAATGAGGTAATCAAACATTGATTAGAGGATGTTGAACAGAGCTACAAGACGAGTGACGTCCAAGGCACAAGCAGGGCTGTTCCCCTACCATAATCACAGCATCAACCCCCAGAAGAAGTTGAGTATGACAACCTTAGACCACCGCACATTGAGCCAAGAAGGTTTGTTCCACCAACACAACCAAGAAGGTACGCTCCAAGAAGGTACAATGATGATCATATTCCATTTGAGCATGATGATTATGACTTTGGTGACCACCCTCCCCGTCGTTACCAAAGACACCGAAATCCCTTTTTCGCATAAGATGACGATTTTCTCAAACCAAAAATAAATATTCCAACGTTTTATGGTAAAAGTAGTGTGGAGGAATATTTGGAATGGGAAACGAAAGTGGATCTAATCTTTTCTTGTACCAACTGTAGTGAATTACAAAAATTGAGGTACGCTTCTATTGAGTTTTCTGGTTACGCACTAAATTGGTGGACAAATTTGTGTAGAAATAGGACTAAGACAAGACAACCTCAAATTGCCACTTGGGAATAAATGAAATTTGAAATGAGACAACGTTTTATCCCAAACAATTTTGAGAGTTCTATTTTCACAAGTTTGTAAAACTTAAGACAAGGGTCCAAAAGTGTACACGAGTATTACAAAGAGTTAGAAATTTTGTTGGAAAGGTCTAACTTGCAGGAACCCAAAGAAGCCACCATGGCTCGTTTCTTACATGGTCTATAAAGGGAGATTGCGCAAAGGGTTGAGCTTCAACCTTACCTCGACCTCACAACCATGGTCCATATGGCTGAGAAGATTGAACACCAGCTAAAGGTATATAGTTCCTCCAATTTCAATTCCACTTATCGTACTAATAAGTCTTCATCAAGGTTTTCCAGCAAGCCTTCAGGAACAGGAAGCTCACGGCCTATAGGAGGCCAAACACGTGACCAAGGTACGTCACAAAGGATGGACAGCCGTGTGCAGTCCACATAAAGGCGAGATGACCGAGCCCAACAAAAGGCTCCTACAGGGAATTCTTCTGATCTCTCAAACAGGTTTAGGGACATTAAATTCTATAAATGTCAAGGATGTGGTCACATAGGAAAAGAGTGTCCTAATGCAAAATGAATCATGTTAATTGAGGAAACTAATGAATATGTGTCTAAGTCCGAGCATAAAAACGAATCTGAGCATGATAATGAAATTGAACCTGAAGAGGATATAGGCGCATTAGATGATTTTGACACTAAGGAATTTCTTGTTGTGCGTAAGGCTTTGAATGCATATCCGAAATTAGATGATCACGAACAACATAGAGAAAACATTTTCCATATTCATTGCATGATAAATGGTAAAGTGTGCACCATGATCATTGATTTCGATTCTTGTGCGAATGTGGCTAGCATTGAATTGGTAAGAAAACTGAATTTGCCTATGACTAATCATCCGCATCCTTACAAACTTGCATGGTTAAATGATTGCGGTGAAGTTAGCGTAAGTAAACAAGTTTTGATTTCTCTTAGCATTGGTAGTTACAAAGATGATGTTTTATGTGATGTTGCACCAATGCATGCTAGTCATATCTTACTTGGTAGGCCATGACAATTTGATCGACATGTGACATATGATGGATATTTGAATCGTTACTCTTTCAAGTTGAATGGCAAACTTTACAAATTGCATGCACTTCCACCACACAAAGTCCACGAGGATCATCAATGCATGTCTAAGTCTAGGGCCGATCCTAAGGAAAAAGAAGCTAAGAGAAAATTCGTGAAATGCATGAAAAGTGAGAACAAAAAACAAGAGAGCAAGGGAAAAGAGGTAGTACCTATAGGAGTCACCGAGTCAAAAAAGAAGTGTGGGTATTTTGCAAAGAAAAGAGAGGTCACACGAGCTCTTTATAACAACCAAACCATTCTTATTCTCATTCCCAAGGCGTGTCACCTTTCACTAGAAGAACTCCAATCAAATCTTCCTACCTCTGTTGTGTCCCTCATACAATAGTACGAATTTCTATTTCCCACCGAACCACCATCTGAATTACCACCTATTAGAGGAATAGAACACCAAATTGATCTTATCCCAGGAGCCATTTTACCAAATCGACCCGCCTATCGAGCCAACCTGGAAGAAACCAAGGAAATCCAAATGCAAGTAGAGGAGCTCATAGCGAGTGGACAAGTCCGAGGGAGCCTAAGCCCATCAGTCGTCCCTGTCATTTTAGTATCCAAAAAGGATGGAACTTGGAGAATGTGTACTGATTTCCGTGCCATGAACAAAATTATCGTCAAGTATAGGTACCCCATACCTAGGCTGGATGATATGTTGGATATGTTGCACGGATCTAGATTCTTCACCAAAATCGACCTTAAGCAAGGGTGCTTCCAAGTACGAATTAGAGAAGGAGACGAATGGAAGACTGAATTCAAAATCAAGTTTGGGCTCTATGAGTGGTTAGTGATGCCCTTCGTGCTCACCAACGCCCCTAGCACCTTTATGAGGCTAATGAAAGAAATCTTACGAGCGTTCATCGGACGATTTGTTGTTGTTTACTTTGACGATATTCTCATCTATTCTCGAACCATAGAAGACCACCTTGATCATATTAGAGCCATTTTTGAAAACTTAAGCAAGAACAATTTACGCCAACTTTAAGAAGTGCTCATTTTGTTTGGAACGAGTAGTTTTTCTAGGATTTGTCATTTCGGCTGAGGGAGTAGAGATGGATGAGGAAACTGTTAGGTCAATTATGGAGTGGCATATACCTAAGAATGTAGGGGAAGTTCGCAGTTTCCATGGACTTGTAAGTTTTTATAGACGATTTGTCAAAGATTTTTCTTCTATAGCTGCACCGTTAAATGAAAGCGTGAAAAAAGATGTGCCTTTTAGATGGGAAAAGCCACAACAACAGGCATTTGATGAACTTAAACGTAGGCTAACCACTGTACCCATACTTAAGTTACCAAATTTTGATGAAACTTTTGAAATTGAGCGTGATGCAAGTGGAGTGGATATAGGCGCAGTTTTGACCCAAGGTAAGAAACCCATGGCCTACTATAGTGAGAAGTTGAAAGGTGCTGCATTGAACTACTCTATCTATGATAAGGAACTTTATGCCCTCGTGAGATCCCTACATGCTTGGCAACACTATCTTCAACCTAAAGAGTTTGTGATCCACACTGACCACGAAAGCCTTAAGTACCTTAAAGGGCAGAGAAGGTTGAACAAGAGACATGCCAAATAGGTAGAGTACATAGAACAATTTCCTTACGTGATTAAGTACAAACAAGGAAAGGACAACATAGTTGCCGATGCGCTCTCTAGGAGATATACATTAGTGACTACATTATCCTCACGATTCTTAGGATTCAAATCACTTAAGGAATTGTACCCAAATGACCATGATTTCGGCACCATTTTCGAGGCATGTAAAGAAGCACCATTTGGAAAATTCTACATACATGAGGGATACCTTTTCAAAGAACATAAGTTGTGTGTTCCCCAATCATCCCTACGAGAAGCATTGACTAGAGAAGCCCATGGGGGAGGATTAATGGGTCATTTCGGAGTGTTCAAAACCCTTAAAACCCTTAAGGAACATTTCTATTGGCCCCACATGCGCGTAGATGTCAAGAGGTTATGTGGTAGTTGCATCACTTGCAAACAAGCCAAATCAAAGTCCCAACCACATGGCCTTCACACACCATTACCTGTCCCTGATTCTCATTGGATTGACATCTCCATGGACTTTGTTTTAGGACTTCCTAGGCCTCGAGGAGGGCGCGATAGCATTTATGTTGTGGTCGTTCGATTTTCAAAGATGGCACACTTCATTGCATGTAGAAAAGTTGATGACGCCACACATGTTGCTGATTTGTTCTTTAAAGAAATTGTGAGATTGCATGGCATGCCACGTACAATTGTAAGTGATAGAGATACAAAATTTCTGAGTCATTTTTGGCGTGTTTTGTGGCTAAACTTTGTACACAATTGTTGTTTTCAACCACAGCTCACCCACAAACTGATGGAGAAACTGAAGTAGTTAATCGTACTCTTTCTCAACTTTTGCGTGCCATTTTGCAAAAACATCTTAAACATTGGAAGATTGTTTACCATATATCGAATTTGCATACAATAGGAGTGTCCATCACGGTACATTGCATAGTTCATTTGAAATCGTGTATGGTTTTAACCCCTTGTCTATCCTTATTCCCGTGCATGAACGTTCAAGTCTTGATGGTAAACAAAAAGCAGAAAAGATAAAGAAACTGCATAAACACGTTAAAACCCAACTTGAAAAGAAAAGCAAAGCTTATGAAAGATGAGCTAACAAACATCGAAAACGAGTTGTGTTTAAACCTGGTGATTTAGTGTGGTTACATTTCGCAAAGAAAGATTTCCCAATGAGCGAAAGTCAAAACTGTTACCTAGAGGAGATAGACCTCTCAAATTATTGAAACGCATAGGTGACAATGCATACATCCTTGATCTTCCTGAAAGGTATGTTTCTATTTCACCTACTTTTAATGTTGCTGACCTCACCCCTTTCACTGATGACCTTTTCGATTCGAGGACGAATCTTCTTGAGGAGGGGGGATTGATGAGGATCAAGGATCCCATCAAGAGGTCAAGGGACATATGACAAGGAGGGCAAGAGAACTTTGTCATCAAGTTGGAACCTTCTTGTATAAGCATGTTCAAGATGAGCCTAAGGTTCCGTGGGTTCACTTTATTGAACCCACCCTTTGAGCGTTTATGTGTGTGCGTGTGTGCATCCTTTATTTTGAATTTTATCTTGTTTCTTGTGATCTTTGTTTTATGTGTTTGCTTTGTAGATAAATTAGGTACATGGAAGATCCAAACCAAATGGAGGTCCAAGGGGCAATATAGGCGTGTGTTGCAAAAAGGGAGACAAAAGGAATGTTGTCTTGAAAAGAATATTTGTCTCCACAAAGACAAATTCAAATGTGTCCAATATGGAATTCCTTTTTCAAAATTGAACTCAAAATCATATCCAAGCAACAACCAAGAGGCCGGCCACTTGAGGTGCAAAGATGGATGATCAAATTGAATTTAATTTCAAAGTTAAACTTGAATTTAAATTCAACCATGATTTGAATTCAATTTCAACCAATTTGAGGCTTACATTTCACGAAGAATTCAGCCATTATCTTCATCCAACTTACACGCCATCTTGGAGGAAAAGAAGGATAAATGCCAATTCATATTGAATCCAAGTTTGAATTCAAATTCAAACTCAATTTTGAATTCAAACTTCAACCATCTTTTGAATTCAACCCCTGCCATCTTATCATCATAAAATCAGATTTCAAGACACCTCATTAGACATCTTGAACACGGCTGGAAGGAGTGAGAAAGGATATCCAACAACCAAATTCAAAGTGCATTCAACCTCATCCTACTCATCAAATAAGCTTCTCCAAGGCCTCATTTGATCATCATACACGGCTGGATAGAGTGAAGATGGTAGCCTACAAGCATTGCAATTGTTATCTAGAATTTGTCTTAGATTTGAATTCAAACAATTTTCAAATTTCAAGTTCATTTTAAATGCTATCTAGATACCTTCTTTAGAGATAACATCTGGTTATCTCCATGGTTTTGGGCGTCTATAAATAGGGCCTTTTGGCCGAGTTTTATGATCAACTTTCAATGAATAAAAATTCTTTATATTTTCTTCACTTATTGTGAGACTTTGTTTTCTTGGTTTTGCATTAAAAACCTAAGTTAAGATCCTTTAAAGTTGAGCATTTTGAGGATGTTGCCACTGCTTAAAGGTGTCGTCCAGGAAGGCCACATTGGTTTGCCTGATCAACGACCATCTTGGAGTGTTGGTCTTGCTCATTGCACCACACGTTTTTATCACTGAGGAAGCAAAGAGAAGTCTTCTTCCTTTTGCCTAACCCTTTGTGAAGGATGTTTTGAAGGTGGAATTGTTGGAGCCCACGTCTTGCACGCTTCATTTGATGATGATAAAGTGGTTGGAGTTGAATTCAAAGGTTGGTTGAAGTTTGAATCCAAATTGAGTTTGAATTTGAATTGGTTTGTTAATCATCTTCTCCACCTCCTTCCAGCCGTGTTTTGATGAATAATGAGGTGTTGGAAATCTGATTTGATGATGATAAAGTGATTGGAATTGAATTCAAAGGATGGTTAAAGATTGAATTCAAATTGATTTTGAATTTGAATTCAAACATGGATTCAAATTTGATTTGTGATCTATCCTCATTCTTGCTTCAAGATTGGCGTGTGATTGTCTTCAAAAATGGCTGAAATCTTTATCTTGTGTCTTGAAATTTGAGCATCAAATTGGTTGGAACTTGAAATTTAAATCGTGGTTGAATTTGAGTTCAAATTTAAATTCAAGTTGATATTCCTTTTTGAACTCCATGTGGCCGGCCCTTTCCTTGGTGGATGGAGATATTTTGAGCTAATTTTGAAAAAGGAATTCCATCTTGGACACGTTTTGATGAGCCAAATAAAGGCTAGAAAACGTTTCCAAGACTTTGTCTTCTATTCCAAATTGATTTGAACCTCGGCTATGGCAAAGAACATCACAATGACACCCCTTGAACTGTAACCGTTTGTCCTTGGCTGAATTCATGCCAACACCTCTTCCCCTTTGTCATTCCAACACATCTAAAACCTCATTGAAACCCTAAGATGCTGTAAACCAAAAATGAAGTAAATACTAACAAGTTCTAGGCTATGAGCTTGAAAGAAACCGTTTAGTGGTTTAAACTTCAACTAGAAAAGTTGAGAATTCCTTAAAGGAAATTTTGATTGAAATGTTTTTGAATTGTGGTCATTTGTACGTTCAGGTTCCTAATCTATTTATAACCAACGAAATTTACAAAGGTACAAGGTTTAAAGTACAAAGTACAAGTCTAAAAGGAACATGCTTGCTTGGTAACTTGTTTGAACAATTTTGGTTCCAAGAAAGCTGAATTGTTTTGCAGTGCATCCATGCTTGTTCTCAGCCACAATTCTTGATCAATTTTGATTGGATAATACTTTGAACAACTTGGTTTGAATTGCCTTTGATTGGTTGCAAGTTTGGCTTTGAATTTCCAAAACATGCGTGAATTATGCCTTAAACAGCTGCAATCTTCAAGGATCTGATTGGATCAATTTTGTGCTGCTTGCTTGCTTGTTTCCAAGTTGTTTTTGATTTGTTTGAACATTTGCAAGACTTCTCCCAATTGGTTCATGCTTTGAGCAGCTTGTCAATCCATGTTTGGCGTGAAGAACAATTCAGATTGTTGACGTGTGTGTGCTTGTCACCTCCTTGCTTGTACAAAAATTCAGATTCTAATTGCATTTTCAAGCTAAGTACGTGTACATGAAAAACAAGGCAATAATACAACACAAACTATCCTAAAACAAGGTTAACCAACCAACAATATTAAAAGGAACAACTAAAGATATGTACAACATGTTTTTGATACAACTAGATCAAAGCTTGTATCATATAAACCCAATGGACATCATCTCTGCTTGGTTCATCCTCTTCATGCCTATAAAGAAATGATTCAACACAATGCAACAACTTCTTAGCCATACTCCTTGTCATGGGACCTGTGCGGGGCAGTGAGGTGTCATCATCAGTGTTTGTATCCACAAGGTTAGGCTGTAGCTCATCATTCCCTCCCACTTGACAAGGATTCGTCCTCGAATCTGAATCAATACTAAATGGAGAAAGGTCAGCAACATTAAAAGTTTTAGAGATAGGACCATACCTTTCTTCAGGAAGATCGAGAACATAGGCATTATCACCAAGCCGTTCCAACACTTTGAACGGTCCATCGCCTCTTGGCTTCAACTTTGAGTCCCTTTCCTTAGGGAATCTTTCTTTCCTCAAGTGTAACCAAACAAGATCACCAGGCTCAAATATAACAACTTTACGATTCCTGTTGGTTCTATTGGCATACACTTTATTCTTAGCTTCAAGTTGTGACTTAACCTTTTCATGCAATTCTTTCACAAGTTTTGCTTTTCGTTCACCATCTAAACTAACACGTTCATGAACAGGTATGGGAATAAGATCAAGCGGGGACAAAGGGTTAAAGCCATAAACAACTTCAAAAGGAGAATGCAATGTTCCACTATGAACAACTCTATTGTATGCAAACTCAATATAAGCTAAGCAGTCTTCCCAATTCTTTAAGTTCTTTTGAATGACAACACATAACAGTTGAGACAAAGTTCTATTAACAACTTCAGTTTGACCATCGGTTTGTGGGTGAGCAGTTGTAGAAAATAACAATTTAGTACCAAGTCTACTCCACAAAACACGCCAGAAATGACTTAGAAACTTTGTATCTCTATCACTAACAATTGTACGTGGCATGCCATGCAATCTAACAATCTCCTTAAAGAACAAATCAGCAATATGAATAGCATCATCAACTTTCTTACATGCAATGAAATGTGCCATTTTGGAAAATCTATCAACAACAACAAAGATGCTATCTTTACCAGTTTTGGATCGAGGCAATCCCAAGACAAAGTCCATAGAAAGATCAGTCCAAGGTGAGCTTGGAACAGATAAGGGAGTGTACAATCCATGTGGTTGTGTTCTAGATTTTGCTTGTTTGCAAGTAATACATTGGTCACATACCTTATCAACATGTGCTTTCATATGCGGCCAGAAGAAATGCTCCTTAAGTGTTTCCAAAGTTTTTAACGAGCCAAAATGACCCATAAAACCTCCTCCATGAGCTTCTTTTATCAACAACTCTCTTAATGAACACATTGGTACACATAACTTATGTTCTTTAAACAAATAACCATCATGTAAGTAATATTTAGCAAAAGGTGAATCAATGCATGCTTGATAGATAGAACTAAGGTCATGATCAGAATGATACATCTCTTTGATAGACTCAAAACCAAACATGTTACATGAAAGAGTAGTAATCAAAGTATAGCGACGAGATAATGCATCAGCAACAACATTTTCTTTTCCTTGCTTATACTTGATCACATAAGGGAATTGTTCAATGAATTCAACCCATTTGGCATGTCTTTTGTTCAATTTTCCTTGACCTTTTAGATACTTAAGGCTTTCATGATCAGTATGAATCACAAATTCCTTAGGTTGCAGATAATGTTGCCAAGTTTGTAAAGAACAGACTAGGGCATACAATTCTTTATCATAGGTTGAATAATTTATGGAAGCTCCTTTCAATTTCTCACTAAAGTAGGCAACAGGTTTGTTACCTTGATGCAATACAGCTTTAATGCCAACTCCACTGGCATCACATTCAACTTCAAACATTTCATCAAAGTTGAGCAATCTCAGGATAGGTGCAGAAGTTAGACTTTTCTTAAGTTCCTCAAAGGCTTGTTGTTGTGATTCTCCCCATTCAAAACTTACATCTTTCTTCACTAACTCATTCAAGGGTGCAGCTATGGTAGAGAAATCCTTCACAAAACGTCTATAGAAGCTAGCTAATCCATGAAAACTCCTAACATCTCCAGCAGACTTAGGGGTTGGCCACTCAGTTATGGATTTAACTTTCTCTTGGTCCATTTCAATTCCTTCAGCACTACTCACAAATCCTAAGAATGTAACCTTCTCCAGACAGAAAGAACACTTCTTGAAATTAGCATACAACTTTTCTTTCTGTAGAGTGACAAAAACAGCTCTAAGATGGATCAGATGTTCACTTAGGGTTTTGGAGTAGATAAGAATGTCATCAAAGTAAACTACTACAAATTTCCCTATGAATTTCCTTAAGACCTCATTCATTAACCTCATGAAAGTACTAGGGGCGTTGGTTAAACCAAAGGGCATAACTAACCATTCGTACAATCCAAATTTAGTCTTAAAGGCAGTTTTCCATTCATCACCTTTCCTAATTCTCACTTGGAAATAACCTTGTTTAAGATCTACTTTGCTAAAGCATCTAGACCCATGCAACATATCCAACATGTCATCCAACCTAGGAATAGGGTATCTATACTTCACAGTGATCTTATTGATGGCTCTACAATCAGTACACATTCTCCAAGTTCCATCTTTCTTAGGGACAATGATAACAGGAACAGCACAAGGACTCATACTCTCTTTTACTTTACCTTGGGTCAATAATTCCTCAACTTGTTTTTGGATTTCCTTAGTTTCCTCTGGATTGGCTCTATAGGCAGGTCTGTTTGGTAGAACAGCTCCTGGAATGAAATCTATTTGATGCTCAATGCCTCTTAGAGGTGGTAAACCTGGGGGATCTCCTTCAGGAAACAAGCTAGAAAATTCTTGAAGTAAAGATGCAACTTCACTTGGTAAAGTAGATGGTATTTCAGATGAAGAGAACAGAGTTTCTTTGTAAAACAAGATAAACAGTTTTGTTTGAATTGATAGCATGGAATACCTCGCTTTGAGATGCAAAGAATGCACTTTTCTTTAGAGATGGTTCAGCAGAAACTTTGATTTCTTTCGGTTCAATTTTAAGATGAGAAGTTTTCAGTTGGTCTTCTTTGATGAAAATCCTTTCCAGTTCCTTTTCTTTTGGATCATTATGGCTTTTTAACATTCGTTGTTGATCCTCAAAGACTTTGTGTGGGGGCAAGGCATTTAATTTGAACAGTTTGTTGTTATGCCTAAAGGAATATCTATTCAGGTAACCATCATATGTAACCTTGTTGTCAAATTGCCACGGTCTACCTAATAAGATATGACTTGATTGCATAGGGGCTACATCACATAACACCTCAGCAGAATACCCACCAATTGATAAAGGAACTAGGACTTGCTTTGTTACTTTAACTTCACCACACTCATTAAGCCATGTAAGTCTATAAGGACGGGGATGATTAATTAAAGGTAACTCAAGTTTCCTAACAAGTTCAAAACTTGCAACATTGGTACATGAACCGGAGTCAATGATTAAAGTGCAGACTTTCTTTTTAACCATACAGTGAATGTGGAATATGTTCTCTCTTTGTATTTCAGGTTCTTCAGTTTTAATTTGGGCACTTAGAGCTCGGACAACTAAGAACTCTTTTGTTTCACACTCATTAATCTCTTCACTAAGCTCTTCTTCTTCCTCACATGTTTGTTCAATTTCATTCTTTTCTTCACTCTCTTCCAATTCTTCCTCAGAATAATACTCATTAGACTCTTCAATAAACAAGATGCGTTTAGGGTTGGGACATTGATTAGCAAATGACCTTTTCCTAAGCATTTAAAACATTGAATATCACGAGCCTTAACATTAGGCGTACCTTCCACCTTGGCTTTGCCTTTATCAGTGATTGGAAGCTTTGGACGATTTTGGATATTCTGGGTTGATTTTCCTTGGAATCCACGGCCTTGACCTTGTTGTGGACGGAAAGGCGTCCTGGGCTGTGTTCTAGGAAAACTCAAAGGATTAGTCCGAAAAGAAGGGTTAGAAGTTTTAACCTTCAATTATCTTTCCACTTTCTCAGCAATGTGAACCATAGAAGCCAGATCAGAGTAAGGTGTAAGTTCCACCTTAAATGCAATCTGTTTGTTCAAACCAGCTAGAAATCTAGCCATTGTGGCTTCCTCAGCTTCTTCTATGTTAGCCCTGGTAAGCAGATGTTCTAATTCTTTATAAAACTCATCAACAGATCTATTACCTTGAGAAAGTTGTTGCAATTTTTGGAAAATGCTTCTTTCATAGGAAGGAGATATGAATCTCTTCCTCATCTCTTGTTTCAGCTTGGACCAAGTAACAACAGGGGGCTGTCTTGTTCTTCTCCTGGTGTTCTTCAATTGTTCCCACCAGAGTAAAGCATAATCTACAAATTCAAAAGTTGCATACCGCACTTTGGCCAATTCAGAATAGTTAGGGCAAGAATACATATGATCTACTTTTGTTTCCCATTGCAGATATGCTTCAGGATCACTTTTCCCTTGGAAGGAGGGTATTGTCAGTTTAGTAGTAATGAACTCTTCTTCAAGATGTTCATCTCTATCAGGCTGACGTTCATCATACCGTTCTTCCGGATAGTGTTCTTCATTGTACTCAGGGAGATCATCAAATCTCTCCTCAAAAGAAATGTTCCTACGACCACCATTACTACCTCGACCTCTACCTCTACCTCTATGTGATGTGACTTTTCTATGTTCAACATGAGACTCATTACCATAAGAGGTGCCTTCTTGAAAAGGTATACTAGGTTCCTTTTGATCTGAGGTTGGCTTTTCTACTTTGCTTATCCTCTGTTTGTTATCCTCTATGTCACTTTTCATTAAACCAAACTGATTAACAAGGAAAGTGAGTGTTTGTTGTATATTCTCTAGGGTAACAGGGACTGGGGATGGAACAGGAGTAGATGGGGACGGGGGTGGTGCATTATCTTTCTGTTGGGGACCCATGATTCAGAAAACAATCTCAAAAGCCAATTAAAATATTGACAAGATGCAAATACTCTAATTTATGTTGACAATTGCTCAAAACAGCAATTTGGACTATTTCTCCTAAGCATTCAAGAAAATCACAGAAGTCAAATTGTTGTTCTGGCTGAATGAAATCTACAGGGTTGTTTAAGACAATCCCTCAATTTACTTTGCAGCATATGCAATTTTCAATTGAAATAAAGTGAAAGTAAAAGCACACAAACAAAGTGTCAGCAAGGGTTTTCTTTAGAAACTTTCAATATTTCAAATCTACAACACTTTGGGTTTTTTTTGGCACTTTCTTTCTTTTGAGCTTTGCACAGGAATTTCCCTTTTGCAATGTTCAATTTTGGGCTTTTGCTCACTTTTCTTTCTTGTGCAATTCTCTCTTCTCTTGCCTCTTACTTGTTGACAAATAATGGCTTTTCTCTCGTGTGTTTCTCAATCAAGATTAATTTTCTTTCTTTGGGGTGTTTGCTTGATTGTTGTGAGACTACTGCTCACGGCCTACATGAGTCATTGCTCACAGCCTTTAATTGCACAAGGTTTGTTGTATTTGGAATTTGAAAGTTTCTCGTACACAACACGGCTAAACACTATGTAGTGAGAAATCAATTCACAATTACAACAAGTTCAAATTGATTATAGTGCAAGGTAAGTTCAGAAATTGATCTAAAACAACAATTGGATAGCTTTTTAACAGTGTGGGGGCTTAAACAATTCCTAACTTCCAGGATGTATCTAAGTCCAACAAGTTGTTTGAAACAATTGAAATCAACAAAAAGATATAGCTATTAGCATTCACCAAGATTTCAAATGAGCTTTAAAGGCTTGTTCTAAACACACGGTTTTGGCAATTGTTTTACTGTTTTTGATGCAAATGATCCAACTAATCTTAAGATAGCTAAATGCAACTTAGTTGTTTCTAAATGCAATTATAAGGGCTGATTACTATAACAACTAATGGAAAACAGTTTTGATGCAAACTAAACTAACTTGTTTTGTTTTGACTTTAAGTTATCTATTCTACTTTGTTGTTGTTTTGGTTTTCGTTTTTATGATGCAAAAGTTTCTAAACTAGATGGTACTAGATGCAAGTCTTTATATTCTACTCAACAAACGTTTATCAACTAGAAACTAGGCAGCAAACATAATTAACTAAAACTACTTTTTTTGTTCTTTAGTTTTCGGATTTTCTTGTTCTAAACTAAACAACCAACTAAACCTTTAAACTATGTTGTAAACTAGTCTAACTAAGCTAAATAAGGCAGCAACTAAAACATCTAAAACAGTTTGCACACAACTACTAAAAACATATTTTAACAACTTGATTACAAACTAAACTATCAACTAATCTATTTTTGTGTTCAAAGTTTTCTGTTTTAAGGACTTAATTAAACTACCATTTAAACTTCTAGATTAGGACCTAATGAACATTGTCTAAGCTAGATTGAACAAGAACAACAAGTTACACACGGTTTTAACTAAACTACACAAACAGATTCTAACAACACTTAAGACTAGTCTAAGTTCTTTTTGTGGTGTTTTCGGTTTTTGCTACTTAAACTAACTTACCAAACTGTTGTAAACAAACTAATAAACACTTTTAAACATAAACTAACTACCTAAATTAACAGATTCTAAATGGACATAAAAACAGTTTACTACACGGTTTTTGGGCAGCATCATTTTTATGCAAGTTAAACAATGTAATCATGAATAGAAGACTAACCAAAGCTCTGATACCAATTGATGAGCCAAATAAAGGCTAGAAAACGTTTCCAAGACTTTGTCTTCTATTCCAAATTGATTTGAACCTCGGCTATGGCAAAGAATATCAAAATTACACCCCTTGAACTGTAACCGTTTGTCCTTGGCTCAATTCATGCCAACACCTCTTCCCCTTTGGCATTCCAACACATTTAAAACCTCATTGAGACCCTAAGATGCTGTAAACCAAAAATGAAGTAAATACTAACAAGTTCTAGGCTATGAGCTTGAAAGAAACCGTTTAGTGGTTTAAACTTCAACTAGAAAAGTTGAGAATTCCTTAAAGGAAATTTTGATTGAAATGTTTTTGAATTGTGGTCATTTGTACATTCAGGTTCCTAATCTATTTATAACCAACGAAATTTACAAAGGTACAAGGTTTAAAATACAAAGTACAAGTCTAAAAGGAACATGCTTGCTTGGAAACTTGTTTGAACAATTTTGGTTCCAAGAAAGCTGAATTGTTTTGTCGTGCTTCCATGCTTGTTCTCAGCCACAATTCTTGATCAATTTTGATTGGATAATACTTTGAACAACTTGGTTTGAATTGCCTTTAATTGGTTGCAAGTTTGGCTTTGAATTTCCAAAACATGCGTGAATTATGCCTTAAACAGCTGCAATCTTCAAGGATCTGATTTTATCAATTTTGTGCTGCTTGCTTGCGTGTTTCCAAGTTGTTTTTGATTGGTTTGAACATTTGCAAGACTTCTCCCAATTGGTTCATGCTTTGAGCAGCTTGTCAATCCATGTTTGGCGTGAAGAACAATTCAGATTGTTGACGTGTGTGCTTGTCACCTCCTTGCTTGTACAAAAATTCAGATTCTAATTGCATTTTCAAGCTAAGTACGTGTACCTGAAAAACAAGGCAATAATACAACACAAACTATCCTAAAACAAGGTTAACCAACCAACAATATTAAAAGGAACAACTAAAGATATGTACAACATGTTTTTGATACAACTAGATCAAAGCTTGTATCATATAAACCCAATGGACATCATCTCTGCTTGGTTCATCCTCTTCATGCCTATAAAGAAATGATTCAACACAACGCAACAACTTCTTAGCCATACTCCTTGTCATGGGACCTGTGCGGGGCAGTGAGGTGTCATCATCAGTGTTTGTATCCACAAGGTTAGGCTGTAGCTCATCACGTTTGAACTTGTATTTGTGGAGACAAACATTCTTCTCAAGACAACATTCCTTTTATCTCCCTTTTTGAAATACACGCCTAGAATCCATCTTGCACCTCCATTTTGCTTGGAACTTTCATGTACCTAATTTACCTACAAAGCAAACACATAAAAACAAGGATCACAAGAAAACTAGACTAGATTCAAAACAAAGAATACTCACACGCACGCACACACATACATGTTCATAGTGTAGGTTCAATGAAGTGAACCCAATGAACCTTAGTTCATCTTGAACATGTTTGTACAAGAAGGTTCCAACTTGATGACCATGTTCTCTAGCCCTCTTTCTTGTCATAGGACCCCTGACCTCATGATGGGATCCCCGATCCTCATCAATTCCCCCTCCTCAAGAGGATCCGTCCTCGAATCGAAAGGATCATCTGTGAAAGGGGTTAGGTCAGCAACATTAAAAGTAGAAGAAATAGAACCACTGATACGACACCGAGTAGCCCAGACCAAAGGAACGGACGGCTCAATGAAGACAAATGCGGAATGGATCATTTCCTCTAACTCCAAGAACTGATTCAAGCCCAACTATGGCAAAGAACATCTAACGACACCCCTTGAACTGTAGCTAGTCGCTTTTGGCTCAGATTATGCCAACACCTCTTCTTCCTTGGCTTTCCAACACATCTAAAACCTCTATGAGACCCTCAGATGCTGTAGACCAAAAGATGAAGTTGATACAATTAAGTAACCGGTTGAGTTAACTTAAAGGAATTCTTTAACCTCAGGCAGAATTAAAGGTAAAACAAGAACCAAACTGGTTCCGTTTTGAAAACGAGCCGAATCTCTGTATTTTCCCAAAGGAAGAACATGAAGTTTAAATTGATAAAAGGGTTATTGAATTACAATGCTAAGGCTTCCTATATATACAAGTTTTGAAACTGTCTAACTAAGCAACTTGGTTCAATCGGTCCAATAAACATTAAACAAGAAAACAAAAGTTAAAGCTATACATTGTTCTTGATTACACGCGGTCCAACCAGCAGCACTCCTTCTCTTCGGTCCAATGATAATTAATCCAGCAACAATATTTGGTCCAATTAAAATGTTATGCGCATGCTTCCTTTCATGTAAATTGCGTGATTCTCTTTATTTGAAATAGCAATTGAATCTTTAAAAACTTGGAAATATGTATTGCGGCCTTCATCTTTGTAAACATAACATCTTTGATATGTTGAATCTCGTGTGCTGCTTGGAATAATAGGTGCATGGCCTTTGCGTGAATTATCCAAGTTGTAACCGTAATTCCGAAGCAGGTGACAAAGCAGGTTGCTACATCGAACGATCAATGTCGATTGGTGTTCGGTTCATCCGATAGAATTTGGACTTCGATCGATCGGTCTTTATCATTGGATCAACATCAACCTTCTTTGACCTATCTTTAAGAAACCAAGCAACAACACAATATGCACAACATATATGACATGTCCTAAGGGTTAGTCAGGCAATAAGACATAAGAACTAGCACTAGTGTGTGCGGAGTGAACAGTGAAATGCCATGTCTTACAGAACAACATATGACAATAAATGATACATGAAAATATGTTGCGTTGACCCCATTGTGGGCTCATCGTTCCCCCCCCTCTTGAAAATGATTCGTCCTCGAATCTCAACATGAAGAGAATAAGGGATAGGGATGTAGGATGTACACGTATGATGATCTACACCATAATCAATATGAACATGATAACACAGAATGGTGAAAGTGCAATACCTTGGTGCATCCTTATCTTTAGAGAAAGAATAAGGTGTGTACACGCTTCCTAAAGTGTTTAGGATGTATTAACAGTAAGATCACAAAAATTTTACAACACATACATCCTATCAGAAAACAGAACATCCATAATGCATATTGCAACATGTTAACATGAAATGTACAGCAGACACACACATGTGCAATATCTAGACTTGATGTAACAATTGAAATGACAACAGGACTATTCTCAGCTAGATTAACATTTGAAGAAATTTCAGAAACATTGACTTCATCTAGACTGAAAATATCAAGAAGTTCATCAACTAGTTCATTTAAAGATTTATGCTCATCTACAGCTGAATTTTGATCAATGAAATCATTATCAAGTTCTACTTCTAGTAGACTATCTAAATCAGCGAACATCAAATCATATGAATCCAGTTTTTCATTGTCATTCTTAACAGAATTACTTACATCAATGTCATCAATAATATGTTTTGGATGTAGTTGAAACCCAGACTCAGGCATCTTAACAGAATGCAGATCATGCATAGGGATTTCTTTTATATGCATGTCAAAAATGAAATTCAAAAACAGTTCAGAAAGCCAAGTAAAATATTGACAAGATTCAATTTGTTCTACTTTACGTTGATAATTGATTAAACAGCAATTTTGGACTTTTCCTAAGATTCAAGAATATTTCAGAAGTCAAATTGTTGTTCAGGCTGAATGAATACTACGGGGTTGTATAGAACAATCCCTCAATTTACTTTGCAAAATATAAAACTATCAATTGACGTAAAGTGAAATCAAAAGTACACAAACAAAGTGTTCAGTAAGGGTTTACTTTGTGAAACTTTCAATAGTCAAATCTCAACACTTTTCAGGCTATTTGGGTACTTTTCTTTCTTTGCACAGGATTTTCCTTTTGCAATTTGGGCTTTCTTACTCTCTTGTGCAAACTCTCATTCGTCTTGCCTCTTACTTTTTGACGTTCAATTGGCTTTTCTCTCTTTTTCTTTCTCAAACAAGCTTTTGTTTTCTTTCTTTGGTTTTTGCTTGTTTGGGTGAGGCTACTGCTCACAGCCTACATGAGACATTGTTCACGGCTTTAATTTGATTGCACAAGTTGTAGTTGTATTTGAATGCTGAAAGTTTCTTTTCACAACACGACTGACTCACTATGTAGTGACCAATCAATCACAAATACAACAAGTTCAATTTGTATTTGGTGCAATGCAAATTCAGAAATTGATAATGACAACAAGAGATTTAAACAGGGTAGCAATTTAACAATGTGGGGCTTAAATTTCTGGAACCCTATTTTCAGAATAGATCTAAGTCCAACAATGTTTTTTGCATCAATTAAAATCAACACAATGTAAAACAAATAGCAAATATCAAGATTTTAATTGATTTAATGAAATGTTGTCAACCAATTTGATTTGAAACAAGTTTAAAAGAAATGATATGCAAGGTCTTCACAGATAAAACTTGTTTTCAAAATTTTTTTTTTGATTTTTGAAACAAAGACTCAAATGTTTATCACACACAACAATAATATAGACTCTAAACAAAGAAACGAGAATTATCTTTCTTTTGGTTTTCTCCTTGGTTTGTATCAATATACTTTCAACTTCTACAGCATGTTAAGGGACAGCAGTAGGAATAAGTTGACTATTAGAAACAAGAACCAAATCTTTTTTGACTCAACACAAGGCAAGACAACACAAGAAAAGACAACACATGACCAATACTAACATAAACAAACTAAAACCGGAACATCACTTAGACACTTTAGTTTTCAACACGTTTTTTTGAACACTTTAATTAACGCATGAACTACTTGCTACAATCAGTGAGAAGCTATCCAAACATCATCACTAAAACAACAAACTAAATTATTGCATTTCAAGTATTCAGCACACATTATTAAGGCAAACTAACACAAAGGTTAGACAAAAATTACTACAGGTTTAAACGTTTTTTTTGACTATCTAGGTGATGACTCTAGGAAACACATGCTGAAACATATCAACTAAACAACACGATTTAAGCAACAAAGCACACAACAAACTAGAGCTAAATCCGTTTAATTCATATATACGCAAAACAGAATCTGAAATAAATTCAAAAACTAAAATTGTGAAGTTAAGGAAAACACCTTATAGCTCTGATACCAACTGATACGACACCGAGCAGCCCGGACCAAAGGAACGGACAGCTCAATGAAGACAAATGCGGAATGGATCGATTCCTCTAACTCCAAGAACTGATTCAAGCCCAACTATGGCAAAGAACATGTAACGACACCCCTTGAACTGTAGCTAGTCGCTTTTGGCTCAGATTATGCCAACACCTCTTCTTCCTTGGCTTTCCAACACATCTAAAACCTCTATGAGACCCTAAGATGCTGTAGACCAAAAGATGAAGTTGATACAATTAAGTAACCGGTTGAGTTAACTTAAAGGAATTCTTTAACCTCAGGCAGAATTAAAGGTAAAATAAGAACTAAACTGGTTCTGTTTTGAAAACGAGCCAAGCTCTGTATTTTCCCAAAGGAAGAACACGAAGTTTAAATTGATAAAAGGGTTATTGAATTACAATGCTAAGGCTTCCTATATATACAAGTTTTGAAACTGTCTAACTATGCAACTTGGTTCAATCGGTCCAATAAACATTAAACAAGAAAACAAAAGTTAAAGCTATACATTGTTCTTGATTACACGCGGTCCAACCAGCAGCACTCCTTCTCTTCGGTCCAATGATAATTAATCCAGCAACAATATTCGGTCCAATTAAAATGTTATACGCATGCTTCCTTTCATGTAAATTGCGTGATTCTCTTTATTTGAAATAGCAATTGAATCTTTAAAAACTTGGAAATATGTATTGCGGCCTTCATCTTTGTAAACATAGCATCTTTGATATGTTGAATCTCGTGTGCTGCTTGGAATAATAGGTGCATGGCCTTTGCGTGAATTATCCAAGTTGTAACCATAATTCCGAAGCAGGTGACAAAGCAGGTTGCTACATCGAACGATCAATGTGGATTGGTGTTCGGTTCATCCGATAGAATTTGGACTTCGATCGATCGGTCTTTATCATTGGTTCAACATCAACCTTCTTTGACCTATCTTTAAGACACCAAGCAACAAACACAATATGCACAACATATATGACATGTCCTAAGGGTTAGTTAGGCAATAAGACATAAGAACTAGCACTAGTGTGTGCGGAGTGAACAGTGAAATGCCATGTCTTACAGAACTAACATTTGACAGTAAATGATACATGAAAATATGTTGCGTTGACCCCATTGTGGGCTCATCAACCATACCTCTCGGGGAGGTCAAGGATGTAGGCATTATCATCTATGCGTTTTAAGACTTTGAATGGTCCATCTCCTCTAGGCAACAATTTTGACTTTCGTTCATTGGGAAACCTTTCTTTTCGCAAATGTAACCAAACCAAACACCTGGTTCAAGCACAACTCGTTTTCTATGTTTGTTGGCTCGTTTTTCATAAGCTTGGTTTTCTTCTCAAGTTGTGTTTTTACGTGTTCATGCAGTTTCTTTATCTTTTCCGCTTTTTGTTTACCATCAAGACTTGAACGTTCATGCACGGGAATAGGAATCAAATCAAGGGGAGACAATGGGTTAAAACCATACATGATTTAAAATGGACTATGCAATGTACCCTGATGGACACTCCTATTGTATGCAAATTCGATATATGGTAAACAATCTTCCCAATGTTTAAGATGTTTTTGCAAAATGGCACGCAAGAGTTGAGAGAGAGTACGATTAACTACTTCAGTTTGTCCATCAGTTTGTGGTGAGCTGTGGTAGAAAATAATAATTGAGTACCAAGTTTAGCCCACAAAACACGCCAAAAATGTCTTAGAAATTTCGTATCTCTATCGCTTACAATGGTATGTGGCGTGCCATGCAATCTCACTATTTCTTTAAAGAACAAGTCAGCAACATGTGTGCCATCATCAACTTTCCTACATGCAATAAAGTGTGCCATTTTTGAAAACATATCTACCACAACATAAATGCTATCGCGCCCTCCTCGAGACCTAGGAAGTCCTAAGACAAAAGTCAATGGAAATGTAAATCCAAGGGGAATCAGGGACGAGTAAGGGCGTGTAAAGGCCATGTGGTTGGGACTTGGATTTGGCTTGTTTGCAAGTGATACAACTACCACATAACCTCTCGACGTCTATGCGCATGTGTGGCCAATAGAAATGTTTCTGAAGGGTTTCAAGGGTTTTGAACACTCCGAAATGACCCATTAATCCTCCCCCATGGGCTTCTATAGTCAATGCTTCTCGTAGGGACGATTGGGCAACACACAATTTATGCTCTTTGAAAAGGTATCCCTCATGCATGTAGAATTTTCCTAATGGTGCCTCTTTACATGCCTCGAAGATGGTGCCAAAATCATGGTCGTTGGAGTATAAGTCCTTAAGTGATTCAAATCCTAAGAATCGTGAGGATAATATAGTCACTAAGGTGTATCTCCTAGGGAGGGCATCGACAACTATATTGTCCTTTCCTTGTTTGTACTTAATCACGTAAGGGAATTGCTCTATAAACTCTACCCATTTAGCATGTCTTTTGTTCAACTTTCATTGCCCTTTAATGTACTTGAGACTCTCATGATCAGTATGGATCACAAACTCTCTAGGTTGAAGGTTGTGTTGCTAAGTTGGTAGGGATCTCACAAGGGCATAAAGTTCCTTATCATAGGTAGAGTAATTCAATGCAGCACCTTTCAACTTCTCACTAAAATGGGCTATGAGTTTCTTACCTTGGGTCAATACCGCTCCAATACCCACTCCACTTGCATCACACTTAATTTCAAAAGTCTCATCAAAATTTGGTAACCTAAGTATGGGTGCAGTGGTTAGCCTTCGTTTAAGCTCATCAAATGCCTGTTATTGTGGCTCTTCCCACCTAAAAGGCACATTTTTTTCACAATCTCATTTAGGGGCGCAGCTATGGATGAAAAATCTTTGACAAATCATCTATAAAAACTTGTAAGTCCATGGAAACTGTGAACTTCCCCTACATTCTTGGGTAAAGGCCCCTCCACAATTGATCTAACCTTCTCCTCATCCATCTCTACTCCCTCAGCCGAAATGACAAAGCCTAGGAAGACTACTCGTTCCAAACAAAAAGAGCACTTCTTAAAGTTGGCGTAAAGTTGTTCTTGCTTAAGCTTCTCAAAAACGGCTCTAATATGGTCAAGGTGCTCTTCTATGGTTCGGAAATAGATTAGGATGTCGTCAAAGTAAACCACAACAAATCGTCCTATAAAAGCTCGTAAGACTTCATTCATTAACCTCATAAAGGTACTAGGGGCATTGGGGAGTCCGAAGGGCATCACTAACCACTCATAGAGGCCAAACTTGGTTTTGAATGCAGTCTTCCATTCCTCCCTTCTCGAATCTGCACTTGGAAGTACCCTTGCTTAAGGTCAATTTTGGTTAAATATCTAGATCCATGCAACATATCCAACATATCATCCATCCTGGGTATGAGGTACCTATACTTGACGGTAATTTTGTTTATGGCACGGCAATCAGTACACATTCTCCAGGTTCCATCCTTTTTGGGTACTAAAATGACAGTGACAGCTGACGGGCTTAGGCTCTCTCGGATTTGTCCACTCGCTAGGAGTTCCTCTACTTGGTTTCTTCTAGGTTGGCTCGATAGGCTGGTCGATTTGGTAAGACGGCTCCTGGGAAAAAATCGATTTGGTGTTATATTCCTCTAATAGGTGGTAATCCGGATGGTGGCTCGGTGGGAAATAGAACATCGTACTCTTTTATAAGGGACACAACAAAGGTAGGGAGATTTAGTGGGATTTCTTCTATTGAAAGGTGACACGGCTTGGGAATGAGGATGAGAACGGTTTGGTTGCTGTAAAGAGCTCGTGTGACCTTTCTTTTCTTTGCAAAATACCCACACTTCTTTTTGGAATCGTTGACACCTATTGGTACTACCTCTTTTCCCTTACTCTCTTGTTTTTTGTTCTCACTTTTCTTGCATTCCACAAATTTTCTCTCAGCTTCCTTTTTCTTAGGGTCGGTCCTAGACTTAGACATGCGTTGGTGATTTCGTGGACTTTGTGGGGTGGAAGTGCATGCTATTTGTAAAGTTTACCATTCAATTTGAAATAATATCGATTCAAATATCCATCATATGTCACATGTCGATCAAATTGCCATGGTCTACCAAATAAGATATGACTAGCATGCATTGGTGCAACATCACATAAAACATCGTTTTTGTAACTACCAATGCTAAGAGTAATCAAAACTTGCTTACTGACGCTAACTTCACCACAATCATTTAACCATGCAAGTCTGTAAGGATGCGGATGATTAGTCATAGAAAAATTCAATTTTCTTACCAATTCAATGCTAGCCACATTCACACATGAACCGGAATCAATGATCATAATGCACACTTTACCATTTATCATGCAGTGGATATGGAAAATGTTTTCTCTATGTTGCTCGTGATCACATAATTTTGGATATGTACTCAATGCCCTACGCACAACAAGAAATTCTTTAGTGTCAAAATCATCTAGTGCGCCTAGATCCTCTTCAAGTTTAATTTTATTATCATGCTCAGATTCATTTTCATGCTCGGACTCAGTCACATATTCATTAGTTTCCTCAATTAACATGATTCGTTTAGCATTAGGACACTCTTTTCCTATGTGACCATGACCTTGACATTTATAGCATTTTAATGTCCCTAAACCTGTTGGAGAGTTCAGAAGAATTCCCTATAGGAGCTTTTTGTTGGGCTCGGTCGTCTCCCTTTTGTGTGCCCTGCACACGGGTGTCAAACCTTTGTGTTGTGTGTTGATCACGTGTTTGGCCTCATGTAGGCCGTGTGCTTCCATTTCCTGAAGACTTGCTTGAAAACCTTGTAGAAGTTTGATTAGTGCGATAAGTGGAATTGAAATTGGAGGAACTACGTACCTTTAATTGTTGCTCAATCTTCTCAGCCATGTGGACCATGGTCGTTAGGTCGAGGTAAGGTTGAAGTTCAACCCTTTGTGCGATCTCTCTATTTAGACCAGAAACGAGTCGTGGTGGCTTCTTCAGGTTCCTACAAGTTAGACCTTTCCAACAAGGTTTTTAGTCCTTTGTAAAATTTGTCTACGCTTTTGGAACCTTGTCTTAAGTTTTGCAAGCTTGTAAAAATAGAACTTTTAAAATTGTTTGGGATGAATCGTTGCCTTATTTCAAATTTCACTTCTTCCCAAGTGACAATCGGAGGTTATCTTGTTTTAGTTCTATTTCTACACAAATTCATCCACCAATTTAATGCGTAACCGGAAAACTCAATAGAAACGTACCTCACCTTTTGTAATTCAGTGTAGTTGATGAGGATCAAGGGTCCCATCAAGAGGTCAAGGGACCTATGACAAGAAGGAGGGCAAGAGCACTTTGTCATCAAGTTGCCACCTTCTTGTACAAGCATGTTCAAGATGAACCTAAGACTCCTTAGGTTCATTTCATTGAACCTTCACCTTGAGCGTGTATAAGCATGCATGTCTACGTTCTTTGTTTTTGAAATTTTGTCTTGTTTCTTGTGATCTTCGTTTTATGGTTTGCTTTGTAGGTAACTTAGGTAGATGGAAGATCCAAATAAAATGGAGGCCCAAAAAGGAGGTTGTAGCCGTGTGTTGCAACATGGGAGAAAAAAGGAATGTTGTCTTGAAGAGAATGTTTGTCTCCACAAAGACAAATTCAAATGTGTCCAAGATAGAATCCCTTGATCAAATTGAAATCAAAATCATCTCCATTTATCTACAAGGGGGCCAGCCACTCTTGAAGCAAAAGGATGATTATCAAATTGAATTTAAATTCAAAGCCAAACTTGAATTTAAATTCAACCTTGATTTGAATTCAAGTTTCAACCAAATTGAGACTTAAAATTCAAGATGAATTCAGCCAAAATAGACAGCCATCCACACGCCATTTTGAAGAGAAAGAAGGAGATAGATCACAATTCAAATTGAATCCAAGTTTGAATTCAAATTCAAACTCAATTTGAATTCAAAACTTCAACCATCATTTGAATTCAATCCCTTCCATCTTATCATCATCAGATCAGGTTTGCTACACCTCATTTACTCAAGGAACACGGCTTGAAGAATGTGGAAAGGACAAACCAACAACCAATTCAAAGTACACTCAAGTTCAAACTCAACTTGAATTCAAACTTCACCCAACTTTTGAATTCAAGTTCAAGCACGTCCTACTCATCAAATCAGCTTCTCCAAGACACCATTTGGTCCTCATACATGGCTGAACATAGAGGAGATGCCATCTTGCAAGCATTTCAATTTTTAGCTAGAATTTGTTTTAGTTTAAATTCAAACAATTTTCAATTTTGGAACAATTATTAGCTAGCTTATTTGAATTAATTTCTAGTCATTTTATAGGCTGATAGGACGTTTATTGTAGCCTATAAATAGGCCCTTGGCCGATGGGAAAAACACAACTTTGATGAATAACAATTCTTGATATTTCCTTCACTTTGTGTGAGACTTTGTTTTCATGGTTTTGCATTAAAAACCTAAGTTAAGATCCTTCAAAGTTGAGCATTTTGAAGCTGTTGCCATTGCTAAAAGGTGCCGTCCAGGAGGGCCATATTGGTTTTCCTAGTCAACGACCATCTTGAAGTGTTGGTCTTGCTCGTTTGAGCCACACGTTTTTATCACTAAGGAAGCAAGGGGAAGTCTCATTCCTTGTGCCTAACCCTTTGTGAAGGACGTTTGGAAGGTGGAATTTTTGGAGCCCACGTCTTGCACGCATCAAATTGGTATCAGAGCCAGATTTCTCTATTCCACCATCTATCATTTCCTTTTCGTTTTAGTCTAGTCATTTTAAGTTCAGTTGTGTCCTTCTTCTATCCCTCATTCTACACGCCATTTGTCTTGCATTTCATACAAAAAAAACGTCCAAGCTGTTTGGATCCTTTGCATTTTGTTGAGTCTTGTTCTTCATCATTCTAGCATCATCTCTTTTATATCAACTTGTGCATCAAACATCTGAAATTTTATCATTCAAACTTGAACAATTAGGGTTTGAGCATTTAGAGTACATTCAGCCTTCTTTTTGCTACAACCATCAGCCTATAAAGCTACCTCGGTTTCAAATCATCTTGTTGCTACCAAAGCTTTTAGTTGGTGATGATTGTATGCATCTTGTGATTCACATTGTGATTGATTTCATGCTTTAATTCAAGTAGTCCTACGTGTTCTTGTCTTCATAACCCATTTTCAACATCAAAAACACCATAAAACCACCTAATACCCCACGGCCTAACCAGCCCCCACCCCAACCCAACCCTAAAACTCACCAACCTGATTCCAAACTACCTTATTTACACCCTTAACAACAAGCCCCAACCCAATTTTACCAAACGAAATCAGCATCCAAAGTTCCCAATTCATTCAAACAAACCCTAACCCTAAAATTTGAATTTTGGTTCAATTCTGTCCTACCCTTAGCTATTATCCAAATTGACCACACAAATCATCAATTACCAACCCAAATAGTCCATTTACCCCGCCCATTCAGTTTCCAAAACCCCATTCCACAAATTCCCAAAACGCTCAAAAAACCCTAAATCAAAAACCCTAACCCTAACCCAATTCCGCCCTACCCCAATCTCCCTCACTTTCCAAGGTTATTTTGTTGCAATTCAAGGTTGCAAACTGCAATTTAAAGACATTGCACTATTCTGTCCGAAAACGAAAGTGTTCAGTGCAAAACGCGTGAAATTTCAATTCTGCCCTAGTCAAAAAAAAAGAATCTGAACCTTGCTCAATTGAAATAGCAAGGGAGAAAAAGAAAAACAAAAGAACAAGAGAAAAGAAAAAGGGCAAAACGTTTGTGCATTACGTGGAAATTTTTTTTGGTACGATTTGAAAACCTTGGATACCGTATTTCGTTCCTTGCTACATACAACCGTCCTCCCACATCATATTCTTCTTATCCTACTCTTCTTGAACCAATCACACACTTGGTTGCTCGACTTGAACCATTTTGTGGATAATAAGTGCATAGAATCAAAATTAACTAAAGATTGCCCACGGCAACTCTTAGTTCATCTTTGGTTCAGCCATATACATCAATTTTGGTTGCTTATTTTCTTTGAATCTTAGTAGAAAGTTCAAGTTTGTTTCCATTTTTCTTGATCCTACTTTGATACTAATTGCTGCAACTTGAAAGCACAAAGGGAGAAACAAGTGGAGCTCGTTATGAATTGGAGAAGCATTTGCAAAACACTTTCTTATTGATCACTTTGAACCTTCTTAACTTCAGGTTATCCAAGAAGCAAAGTGGTAAGAGAGTGGAAAGAAGAGAAAGCGAAGTGTTCATACTTTGTTTTTACTAATCACTTAACGTTTGCTTGTCTTTGTGTTAGTTTGCTCTATTTTTTTTATTTGATCACTTTAGGTAAAACATGGATAGCAGCACTCACTCCGCATCTAGCAAGTCAAAAGAGGCCGAAACTGTTGACAACACGCAACAACAAATGCTGGAGATGCTTAAGAAACTCATGCATGACAATGAGGTAATCAAGCATCGCTTGGAAGACGTGGAACGAAGCTACAAAACGAGTGATGGCCAAGGTACAAGCAGGGCCGTTCCCCTACCACAACCAAGGTGCCACCCCCAGAAGAAGTTGAGGATGACAACCTTAGACTACCACACATCGAGGCAAGAAGGTTTGTTCCCCCCAACACAACCAAGAAGGTACGCTCCAAGAAGGTACAATGATGATTACATTCCGTATGAGCATGATGATTATGACTTTGATGACCACCCTCCCCGTGGTTATCAAAGACGCCAAAATCCCCTTTTCCCACAAGATGACGATTTTCTAAAAACAAAACTAAATATTCCTACGTTTTATGGTAAAAGTAATGCGGAGGAATATTTGGAATGGGAAACGAAAGTGGATTTAATCTTTTCTTGTACCAATTATAGTGAATTACAAAAAGTGAGGTACGCTTCTATTAAGTTTTCTGGTTATGCACTAAATTGGTGGACAAATTTGTGTCGCAATAGAACTAAGACAAGACAACCCCCAATTGCCACTTGGGAAGAAATGAAGTTTGAAATGAGACAATGTTTTATCCCAAACAATTATGAGAGTTTTATTTTCACAAGTTTGCAAAACTTACGTCAAGGTTCCAAAAGTGTAGACGAGTATTATAAAGAATTAGATATTTTGTTGGAAAGGTCTAACTTGCAGGAACTCGAAGAAGACACCAAGGCTCGATTCTTACATGGTTTAAACAGGGAGATTGCGCAAAGGGTTGATCTTCAACCTTATCTCGACCTCACAACCATGGTATATATGGCTGAAAAGATTGAACATCAACTAAAGGTACGTATTTCCTCCAATTTCAATTCCACTTATCGTACTAATCAGTCTTCATCAAGGTTTTCCAGCAAGCCTTCAGGAATAGGAAGTTCATGGCATACAGGAGGCCAAACACGTGACCAAGGAGCATCACAAAGGATGGACAATCGTGTGCAGTCCACACCACGGCGTGATTACCACACCTAACACAAGACCCCGACCGGAAATTCTTCTGATGCTTCAAATAGGTTTAGAGACATTAAATGTTATAAGTGTCAAGGACGTGGTCACATAGGAAAAGAGTGTCCTAATGCAAAACGAATCATGTTAATTGAGGAGACAAACGAATATGTGTCTGAGTCCGAGCATGATAATGAAATTGAACCTGAAGAGGATCTCGGCGGATTAGATGATTTTGACACTAAGGAGTTTCTTGTTGTACGAAGAGCTTTAAATGCATATCGAAATTAGATGATCACGAACAACATAGAGAAAACATTTTCCATATTCATTGCATGATAAATGGTGAAGTGTGCACCATGATCATTGATTCTGGTTCTTGTGCGAATGTGGTTAGTATCGAATTGGTAAGAAAACTGAATTTTCCTATGACTAATCATCCGCACCCTTACAAACTTGCATGGCTAAATGATTGCGGTGAAGTTAGCGTAAGTAAAAAAGTTTTGATTTCTCTTAGCATTGGTAGTTACAAAGATGATGTTTTATGTGATGTTGCACCAATGCATGCTAGTCATATCTTGCTTGGTAGGCCATGACAATTTGATCGACATGTGACATATGATGGTTACTTGAATCGTTATTCTTTTAAATTGAATGGCAAATTGTACGAATTGCATGCACTTCCACCACACAAAGTCCATGAGGATCACCAACGCATGTCTAAGTCTAGAGCCTATCCTAAGGAAAAAGAAGCTGAGAGAAAATTCATGAAATGTATGAAAAGTGAGAACAAAAAACAAAAGAGCAAGGGAAAAGAGGTAGTGCCCATAAGTGTCAACGAATCCAAAAGGAAGTGTGGGTATTTCACAAAGAAAAGAGAGGTCACAGAGCCCTTTATAGCAACCAAACTATCCTCATCATCATTCCTAAGTCGTGTCATCTTTCCCTAGAAGAACTCCCACCAAACCTACCTACCTCTGTTGCGTCCCTTATCCAAGAGTATGAAGTTCTATTTCCCTCAGAGCCACCATCCGGATTACCATCCATTAGAAGAATAGAACACCAAATCGATTTTGTCCCAGAAGCCGTGTTACCAAATCGCCCAGCGTATCGAGTCAACCCCGAAGAAACCAAGGAAATCCAAAGGCAGGTAGAGGAGCTCCTAGCGAGTGGACAAGTCCGAGAGAGCCTAAGCCCATCTGCCGTCCCAGTCATTTTAGTATCCAAAAAGGATGGAATGTGGAGAATGTGTACCGATTGCCGAGCCATAAACAAAATTACCGTCAAGTATAGGTACCTCATACCTAGGCTGGATGATATGTTGGATATGTTGCACGGATCTAAATTCTTCACTAAAATCGACCTTAAGCAAGGGTACTTCCAGGTACGCATTAGAGAAGGGGACAAATGGAAGACTGCATTCAAAACCAAGTTCGGGCTCTATGAGTGGTTAGTGATGCCCTTCGGGCTCACGAACGCCCCTAGCACCTTTATGAGGCTAATGAATGAAGTCTTACGAGCGTGCATAGGCCGATTTGTTGTTGTTTATTTCGATGATATCCTAATCTATTCCCAAACCATAGAAGATCATCTTGACCACATTAGGGCCGTTATTGAGAAGCTTAAACAAGAACAACTTTACGCCAACTTTAAGAAGTGCTCCTTTTGTTTAGAACGCATACTTTTTCTAGGCTTTGTCATTTCGGCTGAGGGAGTAGAAATGGATGAGGAAAAGGTTAGGTCAATTGTTGAGTGGCCTATACCTAAGACTGTAGGGGAAGTTCGCAGTTTCCATTAACTAGATTGGCACAAGTTTCAACCCTTTTGGATAAGTATAAGTCAATCAAACATCAAAAGTTCTGAGATTAGTGCAGTCTGATTTTCAGACTTGCAAAGGTTGAGACTTTGATTATATTTTACCTACTTCCCAAAAGAATTTTCCAAAACTGTTTCAACCCATTTAAATATAGTATATAAGGAGTTAGTGGTCAAATTTTCAGAGCATTTGGACGTTCACACAAATAGGAATTAATTTTTCAAAACCATCTACCGTTTCTGGCAGATTTGCACAATCTGAGTATCAACGGTTTTTGAAGGGGTAAATACTTTGTGTTAAATACGAAAGATAATTTGGATAAGTTTGAATCTAAATCAATTGAATGCATCTTTGTTGGGTATTCCTTGAATTCAAAAGCATATAGATGTTATGATCCTCTCACTAGACAAATTTTAGAATCCATTCATGTGAAGTTTAATGAATTTGTTGAGATTGATAAAGATAAAGAATATGATGATGATTTTGAATTGAAACCCGTGTTGAATGATGATGATGGCACGCATGATATGCATGATACACTAGAAATGCATGATCCCTTACAAATGCATGAAAACGTAGAAAATAATCAACCAAGATGGCATAGAGATCACCCACACGATCTCATTATAGGCGATATCACTCACGGTGTGCGACCACGTAGAAGAATAAATCAGGATGAAAAAAATCAATTTCATGCCATGATTTCTGATATCGAACCCAAAAATTTGCATGATGCTTTGAGTGATTCTTCTTGGATTGATGCTATGCATGATGAACTCAATCAATTTGTTAGAAATGACATATGGGATTTAGTGTCACGACCACAAGATAAGACTATAATAGGCACAAAGTGGGAGTTTAGAAATAAAATGAATGAAGACGGAAAAGTTGTTAGAAACAAAGCTAGACTTGTAGCACAAGGATATAATCAAGAAGAAGGAATTGATTATGATGAAACATTTGCACCCGTAGCACGTTTAGAAGCCATACGACTTTTACTTACTATTGGTTGCATGAAAGATTTTAAACTCTATCAAATGGACGTGAAAAGTGCATTCTTAAATGGCTTTATAAAAGAAGAGGTATACGTGAAACAACCACCCGGTTTTGAAGATTTGAAATATCTCGATCACGTGTACAAACTAAAGAAGGCACTATACGGTCTAAAGCAAGCACCTAGAGCATGGTATGATTGTTTTGCTACTTTCCTTTTAGAAAATGGTTTTAAAAGAGGCAATATAGATAGCACTTTATTTTTAAAACAAGATAAATCGGATTTGCTCATTATTCAAATTTATGTTGATGACATCATTTTCGGCTCCACTTCACATAAACTTGTTGAAGATTTCGAAATTTGCATGAAATCGGAATTTCAAATGCCTATGGTTGGTGAATTAAATTACTTTCTTGGCTTACAAATTAAACAAACGTGTAAATGTATCCATATTAGCCAAGTTAAGTATATAAATGATATGATTTAAAAGTTCAATTTTGAGAATTTAAAACCGTCATCCATCCCTATGAGTATCACCACTGAATTAGACAAAGATGAACATGGTAAGGATTTTGATAATTCCTTATATAGATCTATGATTGGATCTCTGCTATATCTTACTGCTAGTAGGCCTGATATCATGTTCAATGTATGTATGCGTGCACGTTTTCAAAGTCAACCTAAGGTGACTCACTATAATGCCGTGAAAAGAATATTCCAATATATTAAGCACAAACCCACCTTAGGCATTTGGTATGATAAAGACTGCGAATTTAACTTGCATGCCTACACTGATGCAGATTATGGTGGATCTAAAATAGATAGAAAAAGCACGAGTGACACTTGCCAATTTATAGGAAATTCACTTATTTCATGGTTTTCAAAAAAGCAAGCCAGTGTCGCCCTATCCACCACTGAAGCTGAATACATGGCACTTAGTCTTTGTTGCACACAATTGCTATGGCTAAAACAACAAATTTTTTATTTTGCTATCACAGTACAACGTATTCCTATATATTGTGCTAGTATGAGCGCTATCAACTTATCTAAGAACCCCGTACTACACTCTAAGGCCAAGCATATAGAAGTACGCTATCATTTTCTTCGTGATCACATAAGTAATGGTGAAATTGTCATAGATCATGTACGCACAGAGGCACAAGTGGCGGATATTTTTCCTAAGGCATTAAATCAAGCCACGTACGAAAATCTTCGTTCTAAACTAGGCATGATTTCTGCTGATTTGATTTAATTGTCTTTCCATATTTACATGCATTTTTGATTGACTTTCCAAAATAAAGGGGGAGAGAATGCATGATTTAAGGGGGAGAGAGAAATTGAATGCACAAATCAAGGGGGAGAAAATTCGAAATTTGAAATTGGAAATTCGAAATTTGAATTTGTGCATGATTGGAGGGGAGCGATAAAATTTAAATCATGACCATAGATTATTTTGTAAATCATCAAAAGGGGGAGATTGTAGAGAAAAGGGGGTTTGAGTGATTAGAAAATACATGATTTAAATAACGTGTTACAAAGAAATGCATGACATATTTTATGACATGTCACGTTTTTTGCATAAAACTTGCCTTATATAGTTCATATATAATGTTGTCGTACTAACGAGCCATGAAGCTTTAAAGCTTACATCAAATGGCAAGTATTTGTTGTGTTTGAACTATTCTCAGGTGCCATCATTAATGAACTAAGCTAGTTCATTAAGTGAAGTACTTAGTTAAATAAACTAAGTAGTTCATTAAAGGAAGCTATATTTGGAAAAGCCACAAAGGCAACAAATTGAAGAATGGAAAGTTTTCTCCACCCTTTCCACATGCCATTTACAATATATTTATATATATATTCAGATTTTTTAAAAAAGGCACATACACATATATTCCAACGTACTACCGACACGTTATATATTTTACGAACATACGTTAACATCACACCGCTATATTTAACTCATATTTATGAGTATATTCAGGTCTTATATCATATGATATAAGTCATGGTGATGACAAATTTATTACAACATGTTAAAAGGTTCTAAACAAAAAATTGTCGTATCGTGTGAATACCGAAACTTCGCCAACGTGTCACGTACTTGCCATATATAGATGACCAGCCCCTACACTTAAAAAATAGCCACAAATTTCGTGGCTTACATGGTATGTACAGCGATAAAATCATTCCATGTTGGCACACACAAATCACCCCAAATTAAGGCCAAATTGTGGAGATTCCAAATTCAATTTTGTCACATGGTTGGGCGCCAATTTAGATCAGCCTAAGTGCTGAATATTAAAGTTTAATTTATGTATATTATGTGTAACATAATATATATAGCATGTGCAAAAAGTTTGAATTTAATCGGAGAAAAATCGGGTAATCGACAAACATCGAAAATTCGGTTTTCTACGAACACGACACATGGAACATTTTTGGCATGACATATAACATATATCTAGACAATTTTTACATACTTCATACATTTTAAAGTGTTCTAGAAAAATCAATTAAGGGCTGAATGGAATATACCATATGTGTATAATTATATGTGCACTATTTTACAAAGTCTGCAAAAATAAAATTCAGCACATGTATATTCATCATACACGCCTAGCTCAGCCATATTGGAGCATATGTGGAGCTTTGTTGGCATCTTTATTGGCCAAGAATTAAGCATGCAATATTGGTGACATAAAGAAAGGAGCTACACAAGGTAACATTTCAAACTTATGTCACATTTGTAACACATGCTAAAACTTTCAGCATGTGTGCATAGGCTGGCCGATTTTTCTATTATATTATGCCATATTTACCAATTTAAATTATGTGGATTAATTGAAAGATAGTATGAAAACGTTTTGAATATATTATGGAATTAATAAAGTGATATTTTCAAATATCACACATGCTGAAATTCAGCATGTGTGTAGTGTACTTGGCCGAATTCTTGGCCCTCTTGGTGACTAATCTTTATTCCAAATTTAGTAGAAATATTGTGTACTAAATGATGATTGATTTCTTCTTTATTTTCAAGGAATAAATCAAATACAAACTTGACAACTATTTGAATAAAGTGTGAATGTTACACATGCTGAAATTTTAGCATGTGGAGAGATGCACATGGCCGAATTGTTGATGGAAAATTGGAGTTATTTGTCTTGCTAATTATGTGGGATGATTATGTAACTTATGGAAATAATTTTATGGCTAATTAGCATATGCTTTTTAAGGTTTATTTTCAGATTTATCTAGTCATCAAATGATGACAACTTCCATCCAATGAATGAGTGCCAAGTAAGCAAGAGCTTAATGATCATCCAATGAGGAGTTGCCAAGTAAGCAAAGAAATGTCACCATAATGCAATATAATTTTCCAAGGACGTATAAGATAATTTTCAAGAGGAAGAACAAGCTATAGGGGGCGGCCAGTTTGGATAAAAAGGAAAGACGAGAGCAAACAAAAGACAAGAACAAGTCTTGCAAATTCAAAGTGCTAAAATGTGTTTCATCTCTTCTTCTACACTCTCATTCTTTCTTATCTCTAAAAGCCTATTGTATTCATATTCATACATCTTGAATAGGCTTCTTACATACTACCCTATACTCTTTATCATTGTAAAAGATTGATCAAGGTGTGATCAATCTTGCACTTGCAAGGTGGTGGTGTTCGTGATCATTGTACTAATATACAAGGTTTGTAAAGGGTTGGAGTTGGTGTGTAACTCCATCAACCCTGTGGTAAGGTGTTATTTGTGTTTTGTGATTAGTGCTAACCAAAGAAGTTGTCTCCGAAGTCTGGAGTAGGTTGTTTTAACCGAACCATTACAAAATTCCTGGTGTCATTTACTTTCAGCACTTACTTTCAGTTTCAGCACTGTGCCTTGTTTTTCATCATGTTATTAAAAATAGTAAACGAATTTCAAAAATCACAAAACTTTCCAGAATCATAGCCACACGTCTTAAGGTTAATTTGGCGCAAGTTTCAACCCTTTTGGAAAATGATAAATCATCCAAACGTCTAAAGTTCTGTGACTAGTGCAGTCTGATTTTCACGCTTGCAAAGGTTGAGACTTTGATCATGTTTGACTATCTTCCCAAAAGAATTTTTCAAAACTATTTCAACCCAATTATTTGAAACTAATAAGGGGTTAGTCATTGAATTTTCAGAGCATTTGGAGTCACGGATAAATAGGAATTAATTTTTCAAAACAGACTACTTTTTCTGGCAGATTTGTGCAATCTGACCATCAACTATTTTTAAAGAGGCTAGAGGTTGAATTGTAATCTGAAATTTTTAGGAGATACTCAGAACATCTGAGATTAAGATCCCTCAAAATTTCAGAATTTTTGAAGACCTGAAACCTAGTTTTCAAAACGTTCCAAAACTGGTCCTGAAAACAGAAACTGTTTTCAGAAGTTGGGTTTTTGGTCTAAAACAATTTTAAAAACCATATTTTCCGCACCCACTATTCAACCCCCCTTCTAGTGGTGCCTTGAAGAAACAAGGTAAGACTATTGCATTTAAATCAAATGAATACGTCTCTACTTCTTCCGATCGCGTAGATGATAGTGATTCTGAATCAGACAACGATGACTTAATTTTATTGGCTAAAGTCTTAAGAAAATTCATGAGAAAGTCATTTAGAAAAAAACTAAGGCTACTTCAACTAAAAGAAATAAGAACAAGAGAAATGACAAGGATGTTAAATGTTACGAATGCGGTAAACTTGGACATCTATCATATGACTGCTCTAATAAGAACAAGCAAACAAACAAACAGCCTGACAAGGATCAGAACAAGAATAGACTCGTCTCAAAACCTAAGCAAAGGAAACGAGCTCTCAAAGCCTCCACTTGGAGCGATACATCTGATTCCGAGATGATACAGAAGAGGAGATTGCACAAGTATGCTTTGTATCCAAAGCATCAAATGAGGTATCTTCTGACTCTGATTCTGACTCTGAGCCTTCTTATGATGATCTTTTCAGTCAATATTTAGAATTGCATAAATTCACTAAGACTCTCGCGAAAGAAAAGAAGTGATTAATTAAAGATAAGAAGTTGTTAGAATCTTCTAACGAGAATCTTGTCGCTCAATGAAACGATTCAAAAGAAGAGTCGTCATGCATCATTAATGCATTAAAGACAGAGACCTCATCATTGACTACATATAATAATGAAATGAAATTCGAGATTTAAAATTTGAAATCAAGGAATACGGATTTAGAAAAGATGATGAAACAATTTGACATGGGATCTAACATGCTAGATCGCATTATTTTATCACAAAAACACAATAGTGATAAAACCAGATTAGGATACATTGAGACAAATTAAGTATCAATTAAACCAACCAAGTTTGTCTTGTCTAAGAAAGTAGACACTCCAAAAGCGAATACGGCGTCTAAGATGACACAAAGACCCCCTCTCCCCTCATCCCGTCATACTTCTTCTTCATATCATGTGAAATATAATTTTGTGCCATATAGATATGAGAAGAAACAAGTGATGTATACATGAAATTCATTTCATCCATCTAGATCACGCACTATGCACACCAACACGAGGACATATCAAAAACGAAATCAATATGATGCATATAAAGGAGTTCTCGACCAGAGGCCCAAAGTCCATTCACCACATGTCTACTATATTGCACCTTCATCTACATTCCCATCATTTGCTAGACCAAGAAGGATCACCCAAGTATGGGTACCGAAAGGTACTTTTACTAAGAGGTGAATAACTAACTCGTAAGGACCCAAAATTAAAAGGGTACCTAAATCACTTTTGTACATTGCAGGGAACCCACACATTAAAAGACAAATCTGTCAAGTGGTTCCTTGACAGTGGTTGCTCGAGGCACATGACGGGTAACCCGAGCTTGTTTACTAAATTGAAGAAGGTCACAAAAGGCGGATCCGTGACCTTTGGAGACAACAATGAAGGCAAGATCATCGGAAAAGGTACAATTGGAAATTCAAGCACCCTTCAATTCTCCAACGTCTTTTTGGTAAGTAACTTATCCTATAATCTTCTTAGCATCTCACAATTTATTGACAATGGTTTTGATGTGTGTTTTACTCATCCATATTGCAATATAATAAATAAAAATGGAGAAACAGTTTTAAAAGGAAAACAGGAAGGAAACATCTTTACACTTTCTATGGATGATATGTTAGACGCTAAGGTTAAGTCTTTCATGTCAAATGAACCTAACGTAAATTTGTGGCATAGACGTTTAAGACACATTGTGTTGTACCCCGACCAAGAGTCACATTGTACTTGAAGGCTCGTACAATTAAATTAATAAAGAGGCATCCTTCAAGTGCATTTCACTAGGTTTCCTTAGTGCTTCTTTTATTTTATGTTGATACGCAAATAATATAATCATTCAAGCATGAGTTATGGACCATGGCCAATTCACCCTAAGGGCTTAAGAGATTTCGGCCATAAGGTTAAAAAGGGCCTTAAAGGGTTTTTCCCAAAATTATAAGAGTGGATAATCTTAAGGGCCTCCTTAAAATAAGCCCAAATAAAAATTAAGGAATTGTAAGTAGTGGGCAAATTTTCCCCTAACTCTTGCGAAATTTCGGCCCTAGGTATATAAGGAGGATCATAATTCCTTTTAGTTAAATTCTAGAGAGAGAAAAAGGGGAAAATCTCAATTAATCAGGGGACAACTACCTACATAACATTTCCTTTAAGAAAAATTAAGCATGGTAAGGGGCCTCTCAAGCCTTAAAACCGCCGGCCCCCCCCTTCATGGTTAACCAAGGATCAATTCAAATGTTACCATGGTTACTTTATATTAACTACAAGGTTAAAGTAACTCAAGTTAACCCATAAAATAACTCTAGTTGGGTAAAGTAACCTAGGTTAGCCATATTGTAACTATAGTTGAATTAAAGTAACTATAGTTGAATTAAAGTAACTATAGTTGCAATAAAGTAACCTTGGTTTGGTAAAAGTAACCAAGGCTAATTAATTCTAATTAGCCTAACTAAGCTAAGGAAAACCCCCTTCCCCCTTCACTAAACCAACGGCTAACTTCTTGCCAAGGGAAGAAAATTTCTCCAAAGAAATTTTAGAACACTCAACCCTCAAAAAGTCACACTTGAGCAAGAGACTTCCCTATTTGATTCATTTTGGGTACACGGCTAGCATGAGACAAGGAGCTCAAGATCTTCATGCCTCAAGAATTCTCTAGGTAAGTGCATGCTAAAATTTCCAAGTAAATCCCATATTTTAAGGAATGAAGCTCACACAAGTACCCTTCTTTTCTTGCCAAAACTGTGACTCCAAGGATGGTCACTAGGAGAAGATTTTGCAAGATACTAAGAGAAGCTAATTCCTTGGAGGGTGGATTCGTTGCTAGCTCTATTCAAGTTTCATTTGGTAAGAGAATCATAGACTCACTATAGTTATGTTTCCACTTAAAATAATAGCTAATGTTCCTTCTATTTCTTCTTCCAAAACGTGGGCTACATGTGAAGTTGGAGGAAGACTTCACTCCATTTCAACCAAGGCTCATGCTAAGGAAAAGCTCTAAGGTCCAAAGAGGCAAGTATACCCTAGCCAATCTTGCCTTATTTGTGAAGTGCATGCTTGAATGGCTAGTCATTACTAGGCTATGAATCTTAGTTAAAGATGCTAAGTACAAGACATAGAAACTAGTTGTTATAAGAAAAGTGATGGTATGAGCAAATGATTTGTTGTATGAATGTGTGTGACTGTTTTGATATGATTCATAAATAGTTTATTTATGGTTTAAAGCATGTTATGAGGCTTGTAAACATTATGTTGAAGTGTGTGTTTAATTGATATTAAGTCAATTTTAAGGAATGAAGTTGATTGGAAGTGCTTGAACCATAAAAGTGAAGAAGTGCTGGAACTACTGGAGCTGGACAGATTTGTGTAGCTAATTGTGTGACCTGAAAACGAATCTTAGGAGTGTTCAAATTGGCTAGTTTTTTGTATGATGTTAGCGTTATATGTTTATGAAATGTGTGAGCTGGAATTTCAATAAAAGGAGTTGTGGTTTGTCCTTAATGAAATGTTTAGTAAGAGTTGGTAAAACAGAAGTACTGGAGCAGGACAGTTTTATGTGACATGTTTAACGACCTAGAAATGAACCTTAGGACGGTCCAAATTTACTAATTTTTGGTATGACGATAGCCTCATATGCATAATAAATGTGTGAGTTGGAATTTTGGTAAACACATATGGGGATTGACCAGAGTATAATTGTTAGTAGGAACTGCTCAGACAGAAGTACTGGAGCTGAACAGTTTTATGTGGCATGTTGTATGCCCTGAAAATGGACCTTAGGAATATTCAAATTGTCTAATCTTTGGTATGCTAATAGCCCTAAGTGTTCATGAAATGTTTGAATTTGAATTTTGGTAAAAGAAGCTGTGGATCATCCTTAATGAAGTTTTTGGTAAAACTGGTTAAAAAGAGTTGCTGGAACGGGACAGTTTTGAGTAGTGAGTGGTGTGGCTCAAAAGTGTACCCTAGGAATGTGAAAATGAGCTGAGTTTTTGGTATGATGATAGTTTGACATGTGTATGACATCTGTGAGTTGGAATTTTAGTAAAAGAAGTTGTGGTTTGGTGACAATGAAATTCATGGTAAAACTGGTCATTCCAGGTTCTGCATGTACCTAGCTGGGGAAAAGTAATTAGGTGACCCTTTAAACTTATTGGATTGTCTTGGAAATTTTATGGTAATTACCTAAGGCATATATGTACATGTTCTTGTAAAGAATCCAGCATAACACTATCATTTTGATGGTTAACAACTGAGTTGAAGTTAGTCGTACAAAACTGGAAAACAGGACAATTTAATGTCTTAGGTTGTAAGGCTTTGCTCTTGCTCATTTAAGCTTGAATGTGATGTTTGGCCTTATGAATATTGTTCCTTGGTGAGTTAGCTATGTTTTACAGGTGATGGATTAAAATGAATAAGGTTTTATGACCCATGAAACTGAGGTAATGTGGTACTGCCCTGCTGATTTCAGCAGTACCTTTGATGATAGTATGATGTTTTGAGGACGTTAGACTTTTCGGATTGTTACGAATTTTTTATGGTATGAGTCTAAGACTTCATTATGCATGTGTATGGCAGAGCTTATGAAAATGAGCACGAATTGATCAGCACGATGCTGTATGAACAGAATGTGATTGCTGGACAGTTTTCCGAGCTTAAAAGACAAGTCTGTGCATAAATGTTATGACGTATTTGTTCACGAGTCGAATAGTGCATGTCATACATTGCATCATCGTCATTTACATGATTTATGGAACTAATTTTATGAGGAAAAAAAAGATGAAAAAGCATTTTTAAAGAAAAGATTCTGTTTTTTAAAAAAAGAACGCTTTCCACCGGTACCGTGTGTGTTTCCTGGCCAGTAAGGGACCCGTTCAAGATCCAAGGTTAATTGATCTGATGATATCAGCCGTTTAGGTCCGGAGAGAATAGACCTGATAAGTGATGACGTTACCGCTCCAAATCCAGGAATAATAGATTCGAAGGAAAGAAGTTACCGCCTCAGATCCGGGTGAATATATCTGATAAGTGATGACGTTGCCGCTCCGAATCTGGGAATAATAGATTCGAAGGGAAGAAGTTACCGCCTCAGATCCGGGTGAATAGATCTGAATACTCTATTGTTTTCTTGACGATGATGTTTTGAATAAAAGAACAAAAGGAAAAGATTTCACGGTTTCATTATGCAATACATTTGCATATTCATACGCATTGCATATGGTTATGAGCATGATGCTGAGTCTACTTGCACGGAGCTGTGTTATTACTTGCCTCAGGGCTAAGTTACGATTTTATTGCCTCAGCTGCTATTGACTGTAGGGATGAGATGCTAGCTCAATGCTAGATGTAATGTTACTTAGGTGATGACCATCTTATCTTTCGTTACCTAAGTTACGATCTCATTACTGTTGTTACGTAAGCTATGATCTTATTTATGATACTTAGGCTAAGTTGTTATGACTTGGTAGGTCCTAAGTTACGATCTTTAATGAGTGATGACCTTTTTATATGTTATGATCTCTATTAAGTTTCAATCTTTGATAAGTTATGAGCTGATTTCTTACGGGTGTTGAATGGAAGGTCAAGTATGTTTCTAAACCGAATTTTTGGGGGTTTGGTTCTTGTATGTACTTCCCATCTAATGCATGATTGTTTATGGTACACTTGCTGGTGACGTTGTCACTCACCCTCATATTTTTCCTCCTAGAGGCTGCAGGGAATAAAGTAAAATGGATTGAAGATGAACCTACAGTTCCGTACCCGTAAGACGTGTGAGATATGGATGGCCTAGGAGGCATGATGAGATGGTTGTAATCGATGATCTTTTATGAACTTGTGATTGAAACAATTACTTTTGGGAATTTCTGTACTATATGATTTGGGTTGTAAAACGGATGATGATTTCATGGATGTCTTTAATTTAAATTTTTTATTCTGCCATGGTTTTGCTTGTTGACGCATAGGCATGAAAGTCCATGTATTTTATCACGGACTACGACATGTTATGGATCGACGCCTGGTACTCTCCGTAGTGAAGTACGGCGGGCGCGCCCTATCCAGCTAGGCCGGGGTGCGGGGCGCTACAGGTGGTATCAGAGCTGAGGCTCCAGATCCGGGCAGAATATAGAATTAAGTTACGATTTTAGCAATCTAAGTTTGACCTTAGATCTAAGTCATGACCCTAGACAAGAGTTGACCTTAGACTAGGATGACTTAGACTGGAAATTAGGGTTGCAATCTGATGATAAAGCCCTAGTCGAGGGTAATTTATAGAATGTAATCATGCCTGCTTGTATGACCTTAAGATCTTATTTGGATTACGAATTAAATTTTGTCGCTTAATCTGAATATTTATACCTTGAGTAAGACTCCAACGATCCGTGGTGCGGATGGCATCACGATTCAGTAAAGTGACATCATCACTGTCAACCCCAAAAGGCAGTAAACTTTACTAGCAATAGTTAGTAAGAGCACGTATTCCGAGGTTTGGCAGGGAATCTAGTTCATAGTAGACAGAAAGATGGTTAAATAAAGTTGAAGGTAACTTCATGCTGATGCTGGCATCAGATAAGATGAGGGCATGGATTCTCCGGCCGTTTTTGAACAGTAAGGATAGCCAGTGGTAGAGGACTTGTATCCAGCCACTACCCCGATAGTTGTCTTGGGGCAAAGTTCTAGTCTATGTAAGAGAACGAAAGGACGAAATAAAAAACTTAATGAGCGTACCACGAAATGAAGTAGGAAGTGGGAGCCATATCCGCATAAGGATACCATATGAGGATAAAAAAGAAACAACCAAGGTACAGGTTAAATGAGAAGTACCGATGTCCTATGTCATACTCCTTAGTATGAGTGATTATGATGAGTAGACGACAAGTAAGTAAGTGATTATTAGTGATAGCATGACTAAGTTTAACACCGTAATCGGGAAGTTAGGTAATTTGCTTAGCAAACCGGTATGTTAGAGTTTCTTATGGAAGAATTCATAGAAATGTGGTAAGATGATGAAGCATTACGAGACTGTTTAGGAGAAATCTAAAACAATGGCCATTTGATAGGCGGAATAGAGAATCCCATAAGACAATGTTTGGATCAGGAATTTATAAGTTGAGGATATCTAACACACTCCAGCGGAGGCATTACACATTGGCATATCCTTTTTTCATATGTATAGCATGATGATCCAAATGTTTTATGAACACGTAAATAGTGATACGTACATATTTCAGGTATCAAAAGAGAAAACAAGGACTTATGATGAACAAGAAATATTTGACATGACATAAAGGGGACATAAGTTTCAAAGGAGAAACCACAACTTCTAGTTTGATGTATATGAAATGATCGCAAAAAGGCAAAAGTTATTACGTAGTAAGGCGATCAGCGAGACGGATGAATGTGGCACATACCTTATGAAGAGCTTGGTATGTGTACCTTATGGGGAATTATTCTGGGTGTCTTTGGATGCTATTTCATACGTAAGATGACCGTTACATGATCACTGAAAGGATGTTTACAGAAAAGAGCTAATGGTCTATATCCCAGAGTTAATGATCTCTGCCAAGTTTTAAATATTTTATGAAAAAGGAAATTATAAGCATTTCATGACCATGTTAACACGGAATGGATATCATTATCGGTACATAGTGTCAAGATTGTAAATGCTTAGGATATGAGATAGGTTACAATAACACCTATAGAAAATTAGAATAAGTTCTGATGAGACCTCTAAGACGAATTGAACGAAGCAGTTCAGAGGGAAACATGAAGAGTAAATGTCCCCATCTTTTTGACTGGTCTCTCAAGTTTCGAGGACGAAACTTATATTAAGGGAGGGAGAATGTTGTACCCCGACGAAGAGTCACATTGTACTTGAAGGCTCGTACAAGTAAATTAATAAAGAGGCATCCTTCAAGTGCATTTCACTAGGTTTCCTTAGTGCTTCTTTTATTTTATGTTGATACGCAAACAATATAATCATTCAAGCATGAGTTATGGACCATGACCAATTCACCCTAAGGGCTTACGAGATTTCGACCATAAGGTTAAAAAGGGCCTTAAAGGGTTTTTCCCAAAATTCTAAGAGAGGATAATCTTAAGGGCCTCCTTAAAGTAAGCCCAAATAGAAATTAAGGAATTGTAAGTAGTGGGCAAATTTTCCCCTAACTCTTGCGAAATTTCGGCCCTAGGTATATAAGGAGTATCATAATTCCTTTTAGTTAAATTCTAGAGAGAGAAAAAGGGGAACTATCAATTAATTAGGGGACAACTACCCACATAACTTTTCTTTTGAGAAAAATTAAACATGGTAAGGGGCCTCTCAAGCCTTAAAATCGTCGGCCCCCCATTCATGGTTAACCAAGGATCAATTCAAATGTTACCATGGTTACTTTATATTAACTACAAGGTTAAAGTAACTCAAGTTAACCCATAAAGTAACTCTAGTTGGGTAACGTAACCTAGGTTAGCCATAAAGTAACTATAGTTGAATTAAAGTAAATATAGTTGCAATATAGTAACCTTGGTTGGGTAAAAGTAACCAAGGCTAACTAATTCTAATTAGCCTAACTAAGCTAAGGAAAACACCATTCCCCCTTCACTAAACCAATGGCTAACTTCTTGCCAAGGGAAGAAAATTTCTCCAAAGAAATTTTAGAACACTCAACCCTCAAAAAGTCACAATGGAGCAAGAGACTTCCCTATTTGATTCATTTTGGGTACACGGCTAGCTTGAGAGAAGGAGCTCAAGCTTTTCAAGCCTCAAGAATTCTCTAGGTCAGTTCATGCTAAAATTTCCAAGTGAATCCCATATTTTAAGGAATGAAGCTCACACAAGTACACTTCTTTTCTTGCCAAAACCGTGACTCCAAGGATGGTCACTAGGAGAAGATTTTGCAAGATACCAAGAGAAGCTAATTCCTTGGAGGGTGGATTCATTGCTAGCTCTATTCAAGTTTCATTTGGTAAGAGAATCATAGCCTCACTATAGTTATGTTTCCACTTAAAATAATAGCTAATGTTCCTTCTATTTCTTCTTCCAAAACGTGGGCTACATGTGAAGTTGGAGGAAGACTTCACTCCATTTCAACCAAGGCTGATGCTAAGGAAAAGTTCTAAGGTCCAAAGAGGTAAGTATACCCTAGCCAATCTTGCCTTATTTGTGAAGAGAATGCTTGAATGGCTAGTCATTACTAGGCTATGAATCTTAGTTAAAGATGCTAAGTACAAGACATGGAAACTAGTTGTTATAAGAAAAGTGATGGTATGAGCAAATGATTTGTTGTATGAATGTGTGTGACTGTTTTGATATGATTCATAAACAGTTTATTTATGGTTTAAATCATGTTATGAGGCTTGTAAACATTATGTTGAAGTGTGTGTTTAATGGATATTAAGTCAATTTTAAGGAATGAAGTTGATTAGAAATGCTTGAACCATAGAAGTGAAGAAGTGCTGGAACTACTGGAGCTGGACAGATTTGTGTAGCTAATTGTGTGACCTGAAAACAAATCTTAGGAGTGTTCAAAATGGCTAGTTTTTGGTATGATGTTAGCCTTATATGTTTATGAAATGTGTGAGCTGGAATTTCAATAAAAGGAGTTGTGGTTTGTCCTTAATGAAATGTTTAATAAGAGTTGGTAAAACAGAAGTACTGGAGGAGGACAGTTTTATGTGACAAGTTTAACGACCTGGAAATGAACCTTAGGAAAGTCCAAATTGACTAATTTTTTGTATGACGATAGCCTCATATGTGTAATAAATGTGTGAGTTGGAATTTTGGTAAAAGCATATGGGGATTGACCAGAGTATAATTTTTAGTAGGAACTGCTCAGACAGAAGTACTGGAGCTGAACAGTTTTATGTTGCATGTTGTATGCCCTGAAAATGGACCTTAGGAATATTCAAATTGGCTAATCTTTGGTATGCAAATATCCATACGTGTTCATGAAATGTAAATTTGAATTTTGGTAAAAGAAGTTGTGGATCATCCTTAATGAAGTTTTTGGTAAAACTGGTTAAAAAGAGTTGTTGGAACGGGAGAGTTTTGAGTAGTGAGTGGTGTGGATCGAAAGTGTACCCTAGGAATGTGAAAATGAGCTGATTTTTGGTATGATGGTAGCTTGACGTGTGTATGACATCTGTGAGTTGGAATTTTAGTAAAAGGAGTTGTGGTTTGGTCACAATGAAATTCGTGGTAAAACTGGTCATTCTAAATTCTGCATGTACCAAGCTAGGGAAAAGTAATTAGGTGACCCCTTAAACTTATTGGATTGTCTTGGAAATTTTATGGTAATTACCTAAGGCATATATGTACATGTTCATGTAAAGAATCCAGCATAACACCACCATTTTGATGGTTAACAACTGAGTTGAAGTTAGTCATACAAAACTGGAAAACAGGACAATTTAATGTCTTAGATTGTAAGGCTTTGCTCTTGCTCATTTAAGCTTGAATGTGATGTTTGGCCTTATGAATATTTTTCCTTGGTGAGTTAGCTATGTTTTACAGGTCATGGATTAAAATGAATAAGGTTTTATGACCCATGAAACTGAGGTAATGTGGTACTGCCCTGCTGATTTCAGCAGTACCTTTGATGATAGTATGATGTTTTGAGGACGTTAGACTTTTCGGATTGTTACGAATTTTTTATGGTATGAGTCTAAGACTTCATTATGCATGTGTATGGCAGAGCTTATGAAAATGAGCACGAATTGATCAGCACGATGCTGTATGAACAGAATGTGATTGCTGGACAGTTTTCCGAGCTTAAAAGACAAGTTTGTGCATAAATGTTATGACGTATTTGTTCACGAGTCGAATAGTGCATGTCATACATTGCATCATCGTCATTTACATGATTTATGGAACTAATTTTATGAGGAAAAAAAAGATGAAAAAGCATTTTTAAAGAAAAGATTCTGTTTTTTAAAAAAAGAACGCTTTCCACCGGTACCGTGTGTGTTTCCTGGCCAGTAAGGGACCCGTTCAAGATCCAAGGTTAATTGATCTGATGATATCAGCCGTTTAGGTCCGGAGAGAATAGACCTGATAAGTGATGATGTTATCGCTCTAAATCCAGGAATATTAGATTCGAAGGGAAGAAGTTACCGCCTCAGATCTGGGTGAATATATCTGATAAGTGATGACGTTGCCGCTCCGAATCCGGGAATAATAGATTCGAAGGGAAGAAGTTACAGCCTCAGATCTAGGTGAATAGATCTGAATACTCTATTGTTTTCTTGACGATGATGTTTTGAATAAAAGAGCGAAAGGAAAAGATTTCACGGTTTCATTATGCACTACATTTGCATATTCATACGCATTGCATATGGTTATGAGCATGATGTTGAGTCTACTTGCACGGAGCTGTGTTATTACTTGCCTCAGGGCTAAGTTACGATTTTATTGCCTCAGCTGCTATTGACTGTAGGGATGAGATGCTAGCTCAACGCTAGATGTAATGTTACTTAGGTGATGACCCTCTTATCTTTCGTTACCTAAGTTACGATCACATTATTGTTGTTACATAAGCTATGATCTTATTTATGATACTTAGGCTAAGTTGTTATGACTTGGTAGGTCCCAAGTTACGATCTTTAATGAGTGATGACATTTTTATATGTTATGATCTCTGTTAAGTTTCAATCTTTGATGAGTTATGAGTTGATTTCTTACGGGTGTTGAATGGAAGGTCAGGTATGTTTCTAAACCGAATTTTTGGGGGTTCGGTTCTTGTATGTACTTCCCATATAATGCATGATTGTTTATGGTACACTTGCCGGTGACGTTGTCACTCACCCCCACATTTTTCCTCCTAGAGGCTGCAGGGAATAACGTAAAATGGATTGAAGATGAACCTAGGGTTCCATACCCGTAAGACGTGCGAGAGATGGATGGCCTAGGAGGCATGATGAGATGGTTGTAATCGATGATCTTTTATGAACTTGTGATTGAAACAATTACTTTTGGGAATTTCCGTACTTTATGATTTGGGTTGTAAAACGGATGATGATTTCATGGATGTCTTTAATTTAAAGTTTTTATTCTGCCACGGTTTCACTTGTTGACGCGTAGGCATGAAAGTCCATGTATTTTATCACGGACTACGACATGTTATGGATCGACGCCTGGTACTCTCTGTAGTGAAGTACGGCGGGCGCACCATATCCGGCTAAGCCAGGGTGCGGGGCGCTACAGGTGGTATCAGAGCTGAGGCTCCAGATCCGGGCAGAATATAGAATTAAGTTACAATTTTAGCAATCTAAGTTTGACCTTAGATCTAAGTCATGACCCTAGACAAGAGTTGACCTTAGACTAGGATGACTTAGACTGGAAATTAGGGTTGCGATCTGATGATAAAGCCCTAGTCGAGGGTAATTTATAGAATGTAATCATGCCTGCTTGTATGACCTTAAGATCTTATTTGGATTACGAATTAAATTTTGTCGCTTAATCTGAATATTTATACCTTGAGTAAGACTCCAACGATCCGTGGTGCGGATGGCATCACGATTCAGTAAAGTGACATCATCACTGTCAACCCCAGGAGGTAGTAAACTTTACTAGAAATAGTTAGTAAGAGTACGTATTCCAAGGTTTGGCAGGGAATCTAGTTCATAATAGACAGAAAGAAGGTTAAATAAAGTTGAAGGTAACTTCATTATGATGAGTAGACCACAAGTAAGTAAGTGATTATTAGTGATAGCATGACTAAGTATAACACCGTAATCGGGAAGTCAGGTAATTTTCTTAGCAAACCGGTATGTTAGAGTTTCTTATGGAAGAATTCATAGAAATGTGGTAAGATGATGAAGCATTACGGGACTGTTTAGGAGAAATCTAAAACAATGGCCATTTGAGAGGCGGAATAGAGAATCCCATAAGACATAATGTTTGGATCAGGAATTTATAAGTTGAGGATATCTAACACACTCCAGCAGAGACGTTACACATTGGCAAATCCTCTTTTCATATTTATAGCATGATGATCCAAATGTTTTATGCACACGTAAATAGTGATACATACATGTTTCAAGTATCAAAAGAGAAAACAAGGACTTATGATGAACAAGAAACATTTGACATGTCATAAAGGGGACATAAGTTTCAAAGGAGAAACCACAACTTCTAGTTCGATTTTATGAAATGATCGCAAAAAGGCAAAAGTTATTACGTAGTAAGGCGATCAGCAAGACAGATGAGTGTGGCACATACCTTATGAAGAGCTTGGTATGTGTACCTTATGGAAAATTATTCTGGGTGTCTTTGGATGCTATTTCATACGTAAGATGACCGTTACATGATCACTGAAAGGATGTTTACAGAAAAGAGCTAATGGTCTATATCCCAGAGTTAATGATCTCTGCCAAGTTTTTAATATTTTATGAAAAAGGAAATTATAAGCATTTCATGACCATGTTAACACGGAATGGATATCATTATCGGTACATAGTGTCAAGATTACAAGTGCTTAGGATATGAGATAGGTTACAATAACACCTATAAAAAATTAGAATAAGTTCTGATGAGACCTCTAAGGTGAAGTGAACGAAGCAGTTCAGAGGGAAACATGAAGAGTAGATGTCCCCATCTTTTTGACTATTCTCTCAAGTTTCGAGGACGAAACTTATATTAAGGGAGGGAGAATGTTGTACCCCGATGAAGAGTCACATTGTACTTGAAGGCTCGTACAAGTAAATTAATAAAGAGGCATCCTTCAAGTGCATTTCACTAGGTTAATTGATCTGATGAATGTTGTACCCCGGTACCCTGTGTGTTTCCTGGCCAGTAAGGGACCCGTTCCAGATCCAAGGTTAATTGATCTGGTGATATCGGCCGTTCAGGTCCGGAGAGAACAGACCTGATAAGTGATGACGTTACCGCTCTGAATCGGGGAATAATAGATTCGAAGGGAAGAAGTTACCGCCTCAGATCCGGGTGAATATATCTGATAAGTTATGACGTTACCGCTCCGAATCCGGGAATAGTAGATTCGAAGGGAAGAAGTTACCGCCTCAGATCCGAGTGAATTGATCTGAATACTCTATTGTTTTCTTGATGATGATGTTTTGAATAAAAGAACGAAAGGAAAAGATTTCACGGTTTCATTATGCACTACATTTGCATATTCATACGCATTGCATATGGTTATGAGCATGATGTTGAGTCTACTTGCACGGAGCTGTGTTATTACTTGCCTCAGGGCTAAGTTACGTTTTTATTGCCTCGGCTGCTATTAACTGTAGGGATGAGATGCTAGCTCAACTCTAGATGTAATGTTACTTAGGTGATGATCCTCTTATCTTTCGTTACCTAAGTTACGATCTCATTATTGTTGTTACGTAAGCTATGATCTTATTTATGATACTTAGGCTAAGTTGTTATGACTTGGTAGGTCCTAAGTTACGATCTTTAATGAGTGATGACCTTTTTATATGTTATGATCTCTGTTAAGTTTCAATCTTTGATAAGTTATGAGCTGATTTCTTACGGGTGTTGAATGGAAGGTCAGGTATATTTCTAAACCGAATTTTTGGGTTCTTGTATGTACTTCCCATATAATGCATGATTGTTTATGGTACACTTGCTGGTGACGTTGTCACTCACCCCCACATTTTTCCTCCCAGAGGCTGCAGGGAATAAAGTAGAATGTATTGAAGATGAACCTAGGGTTCTGTACCCATAAGACGTGCGAGAGATGGATGGCCTAGGAGGCATGATGAGATGGTTGTAGTCGATGATCTTTTATGAACTTGTGATTGAAACAATTACTTTTGGAAATTTCCGTACTTTATGATTTGGGTTGTAAAATGGATGATGATTTCATGGACGTTTTTAATTTAAAGTTTTTATTCTGCCACGGTTTCGTTTACTTGTTGACGCGTAGGCATGAAAGTCCATGTATTTTATCACAGACTACGACATGTTATGGATCGACGCCTAGTACTCTCCGTAGTGAAGTACGGCGGACGCACCGTATCCGGCTAGGCCGGGGTGCGGGGCGCTACACATTGGCATTTCTACACTTGAAAAACTCCAACAAAAGAACTTAATATGAGGATTGCCTACACTTGATTTAGACAACTTCCAGTTGTGTGAATCTTGCATAAAAGGCAAACAAACACGCGAGTCACTAAAACATAAAAAGGAAATAAGCACGACTAGAGTTTTAGAATTATTACACATTGATTTGTTTGGTCCTAGTCGCACTACGAGTCTTGGTGGACGTCACTATGCTTGTGTGATTGTTGATGATTTTTCTCGTTATACTTGAACTTTGTTTCTTGCACATAAGGATGATAGTGCCATTGAGATTGCGAAACTAATAAAACAACTTGAAAATCAATATGGTATCAATGTGAAAAGGATAAGAAGCGATAGAGGCGGTGAATTTACAAACAAGGATATGATTTCATTTTCAGAAGAAAAAGGAATTAAACACGAGTTTTTGCCACCTAAAACTCCACAATTAAATGGAGTAGTAGAAAGAAAGAATAGGACATTACAAGAAATTTCTAGAACCATGTTGTGTGAGAACAAATTGCCTAGATTTTTGTGGGGGGAAGCCGTAAATTGTGCATGCTACATAGTTAACCATTTGTCCTTTAGAAAGAAAATTAACAAGATGCTTTATGAGATATTTAATGGTCGCATGCCTAAAATTGATTACTTTTGTGTGTTTGGTTGTAAATGTTTTATGTTAAATACAAAAGATAATTTGGATAGTTTTGAATCTAAATCTATTGAATGCATCTTTGTTTGGTATTCCGTGAATTCAAAAGCATATAGATGTTATGATCCTCTCACTAGACAAATTCTAGAATCCATTCATGTAAGTTTAATGAATTTGGTGAGATTGATAAAGATAAAGAATATGATGATGATTTTGAATTGAAACCCGTGTTGAATGATGATGATGGCACGCATGATATGCATGATACACTAAAAATGCATGATCGCTTAGAAATGCATGAAAACGTGGAAAATAATCAACTAAGATGGCATAGAGATTACCCACACGATCTCATTATAGGCGATATCACTCACGGCATGCGACCACGTAGAAGAATAAATCCAGATGAAATAAATCAATTTCATGCCATGATTTCTGAAATCGAACCCAAAAATGTGCATGATGCTTTGAGTGATTCTTCTTGGATTGATGCTATGCATGATGAACTGAATCAATTTGTTAGAAATGGCGTTTGGGATTTAGTGCCACGACCACAAGATAAGACTATAATAGGCACAAAGTGGGTGTTTAGAAATAAAATGAATGAAGACGGAAAAGTTGTTAGAAACAAAGCTAGACTTGTAGCACAAGGACATAATCAAGAAGAAAAAATTGATTATGATTAAACATTTGCACCCATAGCACGTTTAGAAGCCATACGACTTTTACTTGCTATTGCTTGCATGAACTCTATCAAATGGACGTGAAAAGTGCATTCTTAAATGGCTTTATACAAGAAGAGGTATACGTGAAACAACCACCCGGTTTTGAAGATTTGAGGCATCCCGATCACGTGTACAAACTAAAGAAGCCACTATACGTTCTAAAGCAAGCACCTAGAGCATGGTATGATCGTTTTGCTGTTTTCCTTATAGAAAATGGTTTTAAAAGAGGCACTGTAGATAGTACTTTATTTTTAAAACAAGATAAATCAGATTTGCTCATTATTCAAATTTATGTTGATGACATCATTTTCGGCTCCACTTCACATAAAATTGTTGAAGATTTTGAAATTTGTATGAAATCGGAATTTAAATTGTCTATGGTTGGTGAATTAAATTACTTTCTTGGCTTGCAAATTAAACAAACGTGTAAGCGAATCCATATTAGCCAAGTTAAGTACATAAATGATATGATTAAAAAATTCAATTTTGAGAATTTAAAATCGTCACCCACCTCTATGAGTGTCACCACTATATTAGACAAAGATGAACATGGTAATGATTTTGATAATGCCTTATATAGATCTACGATTGGCTCTCTGCAATATCTTACTGCTGGTAGGCCTGATATCATGTTCAGTGTATGTATGTGTGCACGTTTTTAAAGTCAACATAAGGTGTCTCACTATAATGCCGTCAAAAGAATATTCTGATATATTAAGCACACACCCACCTTAGTCATTTGGTATGATAAAGACTGCGAATTTAACTTGCATGCCTACACTGACGCAGATTATGGTGGATGTAAAATAGATAGAAAAAGCACGAGTGGCACTTGCTAATTTATAGGAAATTCACTTATTTCTTGGTTTTCTAAAAAGCAAGCCAGCGTCGCCCTATCCATCACTGAAGCTGAATACATGGCACTTAGTCTTTGTTGCACACAATTGCTATGGCTAAAACAACAAGTTTCTGATTTTGGTATCACAGTACAACGTATTCCTATATACTGTGATAGTATGAGTGCTATCAACTTATCTAAGAACCCCGTACTACACTCTAAGGCCAAGCATATAGAAGTACGCTATCATTTTCTTTGTAATCACGTAAGTAATGGTGATATTGTCATAGATCACGTACGCACAGAGGCACAAGTAGCGGATATCCTTACTAAGGCATTAAATCAAGCAACGTATGAAAATATTCGTTTTAATTTAGGCATGATTTCTGCTGATTTGATTTGATTGCCTTTCCATATTTACATACGTTTTTGATTGACTTTCCGAAATAAAAGAGGAGATAATGCATGATTTAAGGGGGAGAGAGAAATTGATTGCACAAATTAAGGGGGAGAAAATTCGAAATTTGAAATTTGAAAATCAAAATTTGAATTTGTGCATGATTGGAGGGAGAACGATAAAATTTAAATCATGACCATAGGTTATTTTGTAAATCATCAAAAGGGAGAGATTGTAGAGAAAAAGGGGTTTGAGTGATTACAAAATACATGATTTAAATAACGTGTTACAAAGAAATGCATGACATATTTTATGACATGACACGTTTTTTGCATAAAACTTGCCTTATATAGTTCATATATAATGTTGTCGTACTAACGAGCCATGAAGCTTTAAAGCTTACATCAAATGGCAAGCATTTGTTGTGTTTGAACTATTTTCAGGTGCCATTATTAATGAACTAAACTAGTTCATTAAGTGAAGTACTTAGTTAAATAAACTAAGTAGTTCATTAAAGAAAGCTATATTTGGAAATGGCACAAAGGCAATAAATTGAAGAATGGAAAGTTTTCTCCACCCTTTCCACACGCCATTTACAATATACTTATATATATATATATTCAGATTTTTTTAAAAAGGCACATACACATATATTCCAACGTACTACCGACACGTTATATATTTTACGAACATACATTGTAGCTCCCTACACCCCAAGCCTAGCCAGATATGGTGCGCCTGCCGTACTTCACTACGGAGAATACCAGGCGTCAATCCATAACATGTCTTGGTCCATAACAAAATATGTGGACCTTCATGCTTACACTTTAACAAATAAGCGAAACCGAGGCAGAATAAAAACTTTTAAAGTAAAAGTGTCTAAACATCCATCATAGTCTTACAAACATGTTCACAAAATGTGGAAATCCAAAAGTCAATGTTTCCAACATAAGATCATATAAAGTTCATCCCTCATGACAATCACGACAAAAACCCTTAAGTCATCCTCCTTTCGCTCTTCTACGGATAAGGAACCCTAGGCTTGTCCTCGATCCATTCGACCCTATTTCCTGCGGGTTCTGGGAAAAAAATAAGGGGTGAGTGACAACGTCACCAGTAAGTAAACCATAAATAATCATGAATTAAATGGAAAGTACATACAAGAACCAAACCCAAGAAATTTGGTTTAGTAACATACCTGACCTTCTATCCAATATCCGTAAGTAACAAGCTCATAACTTATTTAAAATCATAACTTAGGAGATATCAAGTAATAACATCTTAGCCTAAGTAATAGTGTACCAAGTATTCGACAAACCATTATATGCAACATGCATGAGTATGCACATGGGATGCATCGTGATAAATATGAGGATAAATTCTTTCTTTCTTTCTTTCATAACATCATCGTCAATAAAAAAAGTGAGTGTTCAGATTTATTCTATCTGGATCTGAGGCGGTCATATTCTTCCATTCGAATCTATTATTTCTGGATCCGAAAACAGTCACATCATCAATCATAGTCATCAGGTCTATTCTCTCCGGGCATGTACGGTCATAATCGTCATAATCAGGTCTATTCTCTCCAGGCCTGTACAGTCAGAATCCTCATAACCAGATGTATTCTCTCCGGGCCTAAACGGTCATAATCATCAGATCAATTAACCCCGGATCTGGAGCGGGTTTAAGCTGGCCAGAAATAAATGGTACCAATGGAAAACGTTCTTTTCAAAACCGAATCTGTTCTTTAAAAACGCTTTTTCATCATTCTTTGTCATAAAATCAGTTTCATGAATCATGTAAGTGACGATGATGCAATGTATGACATGTACCATGCAATTCGTGACATAATGCATCACATACATACAAGTACGATCTATTTTTTAGGCTGGAAAATTTTCCAGAATTATCGTTCCGTTTGCACGGCCTCAAGACCTCATAGTTTAGGCCCATTATCATGATTTCTTAACATACGTACGCTTAAGGGTGTCTTTTCTACTCGCCATAAAAGTTGCATAACGTTTCAAGACATGTAAGACCCTTAAGCGATTAAATTACTAAACAAGGTACTGCTGAATTCAGCAGTGCGGCACCCCTCTTTGACCTTTCTCTCAAGCCCAATAAGTCTTATTTAAATTGGGCCAAAACATGGAAAATACTGTATACATACTGAGGATTAATATTCATAAGCCCAAGCTGTTCAAACATTTCTACACCGCAAGAACGAAGTCTTCCAACTATTTTCGTAATTCGGCCCAGTTTTCCAGTTTCGTCGTGTCCAATTAATTTCAGTAATTACCCCTTAAATTTCAAGATGATTAATTTACATGGACATGCTCATCTATGTTCTAAGTAGTTGTCATAAAATTTCCGGAGTAATATAATAACTTTTAAGAGGTCATCTACTCACTTTTCCAAAAACGGGTACATGCTGATTCTGGAGTAGCCAGTTTTACTATAATTTTTATTGTGACCAAACCGTAAGTCCTGTTTCGAAAATTCGAACTCAGAGACTTAGTAAACACATAAGGCTAACATCCTACCAAAAATTATCCGATTTGCATATTTCTAAGGCCCATTTTCGCGTCTATTAACACGCCACTTAAATTCTGCCCAGTCCAGTAATTCCAGCTTGACCAGTTTTACTAAAAATTCCATCAAGGATAAACCATAACTTCTTTTACCAAATTTTCAACTCTCATATTTACTACATATATAGGGCTAATATCATGCCAAAAACTAGCTTAATTGAATATTTCTATGATCCCTTTTCAGGTCATACAAAATGTCACATTATTTTTCTTTGTTTCAGTAATTTCCATTCTTGTCCCTTTCCTTGATAAAAATGCACGAACAAAAATTATTCTTCAAGGTTGGCTTACTAACCTTCACATACACTTTTTATCATAACATACAAGTCCTAATATACTTTAAAAGCCATATATAATTCTTCTCAAAACAGTTTCGGAAATTACCTAAAGCACACTTCGATAATGCACATTTTGTACATAATCAAGTCTATTCTTGGCATATCCAATTTGTATGCTCTATACCCCCGAAATCAGCCCGTTTCATTCACATGCAAGGTCTTAAATTTCATTCCATAATGAACATATTACACCTAAGTCATAAAGCATACAACTTATATGCATCCTTTACCCCACAAGTCACAATCATTCACAAGAACAATATTTACCCCAAACTTTTCATCCAACCGTCCCCCTTACATATCAAGAAAGAGAGATTTACTACATTCATCTTTAAACACACATCATATTCAAAGGGCAAAGAATCCATCTTGGAAAGAATCTCATACATGCAAGCAACGTTTCCTAAGGAATCCGAAATTTTCATGCTTCAAGCTTAATATTTTCCATCTAAGATTAAATCTTAGTAATATCTAGACATTCAAGCATATACTTTCACGCACAAGTCAAGAATATTTATAGTGTACTTGCCTCTTCAAGCTTAAACCTTTCCTTAGCTTGGAAAATGAAGTGAAGTCTCCCTCTTCTTCACATATACCCCACGGTTTTGGAGGAGGAAAAAGAACAAATGTTAGTCATTATCTTAAGTGAAAGATAAAACCAAATGGAGGGTAGATTGGCTTACCAAGATGAAGCTTGAATAGTGTTCAAACCTCTAAGAAGCTAGTACCACTTACGAGCTTGAAAGCTTGAACCTAGTGACCATGGGGGTCACAGTTTTTGAGTAAGAAAAAGTAGTAATGTGGGCTTCACTCTATGTAAGATATAAAATTCTCCTAAGGGATTTAGAGTGTACTTACCTAGACCAAGTTTTAACTTGGATGAATCTTAAACCTTCTTGGGTTAATTGACCGTGGGTCTTGAGGAAAAGAGAGGTAGAACTCTTGCTATTTGGAATTCCTTGGGTGGTTAGCGGAGTAAAGATGGATTAAGAGGCTTTTATTAAAAGAAGAAAGAGACCTCTTGATTAAGGGCATAGCCGGCGGGTTTCATTATGAGGGGAGGGAAAGGTGCCTCATGTGCATGGACATTATTATGAAACCCATTTAAGGCTTAACCATGGTTCACTTTTTGGGTTGCATGAAGAGTCTTGAAACTATTATTTGCTCAATAAGGCCTCATATCCGAAAGTATAAGTGTGTGCCCTTATACATATATGAGTTCAATTCTATTGCATTTTATCAATGATCATAACTTGCCCATTTTCCTATCTTAATTTACATATACTATACATATATGCATGTTTAAAGTGTATTTTCAACTATTATACTTTAAATACACTTTTCATGGAACTAAAATCCTTTAGGCCACTATTACATCATAGGCCAAAATCTATAAATATGACATATATATATATATCCAATACTACTATGTATATTTTTTTTTTGAATAAAGGTGGGGTTTTATTGAATTAGAAGACCTCAGTTATGGTTGAGGTAACCATATTACAAGAATGTATATCGTACGAAAAATGAAAATGTAAAGTGGCTAGAATATGCAGGCTCCAATCATATATGATATGTCGCATTAAAACCTTGCCAAGTAAAACCAGCCTTGTGGATAAAACCTTGGCGAAGGAAAAAGCGTACATATTTATATGATTGGAATGAATCTGCCTACAGAGTAGCATTAAGGAAACTAGTGTACATCGCAATATTACAACAATGTTCAGGTATCCTAGATGAGCTTGAGAGCAACGAAATCTGATGCAAGTAAATGAGCTTGACGCAGCAGTTGAGTTTGTCCATGATGCAATGAGATCCAATGTTCCAGCATTGTGTAATGAGCAGCAGAGAGCAGTATCCTCACATGTAAAAATGAAAGAAGGCAGTATTATCAAAATATCCATTGTATATACGCTTAATAGTCAGACATAAAGCACAGCAACATACCAATGTTGCCCGTAGTCCTAAGACTGCGGGCAACAAAGTAAATAAAGCGTGAGCAAAAAACGCGATCTGATGAGTTATGAGAACACGTACCCGTGTTGCCTGTAACTTTAGATTACAGGCAACAATATAATGTGTGAAGGCGTGATATTTAGGTTCGAATGGAGTGTAGCACTCCATCTGTATTATAAAATCCACGCACCGTCGAGGGTAATTGAGCAGGAGACGTGAAAATCTGTGTGGCCGGCATTATTCGTGAAAACTAACTTAAATGATGTGCTACCATGTTGATCTCTCGAGGGATGAATAGTAGCTCACTGCCCGTAAGATGAAGAAATGATTGTAAGCGTTTGTACTCAGTTAAGTCCATCAAGGCCGTGTTTGATTGTGTTACTTGAAGATAGTCCGTTTCAATGATCAAGTTACGATGTAGTTGTCCAACAAGTAAGAGACTGAACAAGATGGCCTGTGTTTCTGCGCGTAAAGGTGTTAATGGTGGCAACCTGAAGGATATAGGAGCAATCATATGGCCGGATGAATCACGCAATATTGCACCTGCTGTAGAATATGTTCTTGTTGCTGACGCGTCAACATTTAATTTTAACTTGCCTGTTGGAGGTAACTTCCACTTCAATGATAATACTGTTTTTGGCCGCAGTTTTGTCGAAAACCCAGATTCGACAAGAGAGAGGTTGTATTGAGCTAAGGATGTTCCATATAGAGTAGTTGTCCAATCATAACATGAACTCCGGGCAAGACTATATAAGTTTGTGATAGGCAAGTCCCCATCTCCATACGTATGATTAGTGTAGATGCGCCAAATGGACCAACATAACATAATAGGACCTACCACACGCAGGTTTCCTTTGAGTGTTTTTGCAGAGGATGAAAGCCACCATTGCAGCAGAAGTGATCGTAGTGAGGCGTGATTGCACTGTGGGCCGTCCAATATTAGAGATAGTCTGAGCCATGTGTGCTGAACTGCTGGACATGCAAAGAACAAATGCTGAAGAGTAGCTGATGTGTTGCGGCAGAATGGACAGATTGTAGGGCATATGGCAGAAAATCTCCGAAGGTTATCTTCAATAGGTATTGCAGAGTGAAATAATCTCCATAGAAATATGCTAATTGATTTTGGGATACCTCGCCACCAGATGAATTTATGCAAAAGCAACTTCGAACGAGCTGGCCTAATGTCTTCGTATGCTTGCCGAATAGAGAATAATCCAGTAGCACTTGAAGTTCACACTGGATTGGGGGCACCAGATGATAATTGACTGCATAAAGAGTGTGTAGAGCATAATCTCTTCCATCCTGGGGAGTCATATATACGGGCCATGAAATCATCACGAGCACCATAACGTTGGCACATGAAAGTTGTCCATATTATTGTTTTGTTGTGATAAGACCACCATAATTTACAATCATAAGAACGCTGAATATATAGCAAATTACATGCCACTAGTCCTCCTTCTGACTCGGCGTAGCATATATCTTTGAAGGAGACCCAATGATGCTTGTCATTCCATAGAAATGATGCAATTTTGCGATTAAGTGTATTGATAACACCCTTAGGCAGGCGAGCCGCGGCTAATATATGTAGAGGCATTGCAGAAAGAACTGATTTTAGCAAAATCAAACGACTCCCGGGTGTGAGCAAGCGGCTGGACCACCCTGTAAGCGCTGCATCAATGTGTTGCAGCAGTGTGGTACAGTATGCTGGCCTATTGACCCCGCGATAGAGATAAGAACCCAAATACTTTATTGGTAGCGTTGATGTATGCATTGTTAAAATTTGAGAGATCATACTGAGATGCTGCTGCGAGATATAAGAGCTGACCACAAATTGACTCTTTGAGTAGTTGACTAGTTGCCCAGATGTTGACTGGTATGTATGTAGAAAAGACTGAAACTTACGCAAGTTCTGTGCGGAGCCATTTAGAAACGGTAGTAAATCATCTGCATAGGCCAAGTGTGAAACTGCCTGAGTCCATCCCGCAGAAAATCCACGAAGAGAGCCCTTATAGAAGAGTTTATTTAAACCTCGACTGAAACCTTCAGAACAAATGATGAACAATAAGGGGGATAATGGATCACCTTGCTTAACTCCACGTGTGGGTGAAAAATATCCATATGAAGATCCATTAGTGGAGATACAAAGCTTGGATAGGCTCATAGTATTCATAATAATACGTATGAATCTTGGGTCAAACCCAAATTTACGCATCAATGCTTCTAGATATGTCCAATTAACTCTATCAAAGGCCTTTGCCATGTCCAATTTGATCATAACGTTCCCAGCATGAGCTTTCCTGTCTATCATATGTACCATCTCGTTTGCCATTAAAACGTGTTCACTCATATCATGGCCTTTTAGGAATCCTATTTGCTCAGGAGAGATGAGTTTTGGTAGTAAAGTATTCAGTCTTGTAACAACTATTCTGGTAGTCACCTTGCTAACGAAATTTGATAGACATATTGGACGAAAATCTGCATATGTCGAAGAGTGTGATTTTTTGGGAATTAAAGTTATTATAGATGAGACCATTACCTAAGGCGGAGGTACCCCCAAAAAGAATTCTTGAACGGCAAAAGTAACATCTAAATGAATTACATCCCAACAAGTCCTGAAGAAATGACCATTATACCCATCTGGTCCAGCAGCACTGCTAGGGTTAAGGTGCCAAAGTGCATTTTTAATCTCAACTTCATCTGGCACAGCAGTAAGCATGGTGTTATCTGCGCGCGTTATTAGTGCAGGAATATCAATAATAAATTCGTCAACGCCATCCACCGGCTCCTGCGTAAAAAGGTGCTCGAAAAAAGAAGCTGCCTCTTCGCCTAATGCAGCATTTTCATGCAATGTAATTCCTGATCTGCTTTGCAAGCTCCATATAAGTTGTCTGCGATGCTTGTCCTTGACTAGCGCATGAAAATAGGCTGTGTTCGCTTCACCCTCCGTTAACCAGCGTGTGCGTGATTTTTGAGCCCAGTATGATGTCTGTGCTTTTTCCGATTGAATTAATTGTGCATGTGCAAGAGACATTGCTGTTCTATATCCTGCGTAGGATTTGCATCAAAATGGGCTTCATGTCGTTTATAGTTAGCCTCTGCCATCTTGACATTGTCAAAAATATTTCCATATACTTCGCGGTTCCATATTCGAAGATCCTTCTTGAGTAGAGTAAGTTTGGAATATAGGCCACGCATGCCTCCAGTCATTGGGTATTGCTGCCACTTTTCATTGACATATAAGACAAAATCTGGATGTGACGCCCAGGCATTGATGTAACGAAAGGGGATGGAAGGCCGTGTTTGCGATAGAGTACATTTCATATGAAGAGGAGCATGATCAGAAGTTGCTCTTGATAAATGGTGAACTATAATGTCTGCAAACATATTCAAGAATGAGGCTGTGCATAAGTATCTGTCTAAACGCCGCAATACATGTCCTTGACCCGTACCACGTGCCCAAGTGAATAATGTACCTTTGATGGGAAGATCCTGAAGGCCACAAATGTTCACACAATCCTTCAAGTCATCCATAACTCGAAGAGGTGGTATAGATCTTCCTTTGTGTTCTTCTAATGAAAGAAATGTATTAGAATCTCCGCCAACTATCCACGGCATAGTGATGGAACGAGAAACCTCAATTAAAGAGTCCCATAAAGGGCGTCTTTCAGCTATTGTATGTCTACCATAAACCATCGACCATGCAAAATCCTGTTGAGTAGGTAGAAAGTGAAAAGAGAAAAGGGAGGTTTGTTCATCGTGACGAACGTCCAACAAGTGTAATGAAGACGCTTTCCAAAAGACCCATATATTATCCTGACAAGTTGACAAAGCATTGGAAAATCCCAGTTTTAATCTGTATGAGGTAAGCTTTGTTGGTCGTTGTTTAGGTTCAATGATTACTAGAATATCCAAGTGTGTGTCACGAGCTAGAGACGTCAGTCTATTGAGGGATGTTCGTATACCTCCCGTATTCCATGTAATGGCATTCATAAAGAATGTTGGGGTGGTGTAGAGCCCATACGGATTGCACTTCTAGTTACCACAGTTGATGGTGGGCGGGGAGGCAATTCTCTACGTAGCCTGCGTTTGCGTCTAGTTGGTGCTGGAATAAACCCCTCATGGTCTGAAGTAGTATTTGTTAAACAATCATGCAAGATATCCTCATCATTTGTACTTGATGACCGTGAGGATAGACGTTTATTGAAGTTTTCTGCATCCTCAACCATCTACTTCCGGAGGTGTAAAAGTGAGCCATCTTCTATTGAATTCCGTTGGATATCATGATTAAGGTCCGAATCGGAGACTTGACAGTAGTCCGGATCTTCCTCTGGGGTGCGAGTAGTCAAGTATGCGTCATCTGTGGCACCATGATTGTTATTGAACCTGTCTGTTTGGCACTGTAAGGGATCAACTATATTCTCAGTGGTGTGTGATGGTAGTACAGAGATATCTTGATCTACATTGGCATTGTGGTCATCCTCCGGATTAAAAGCATCTGGTATGGCATCAGTAGGTTCTCCTACGTTATACTCTGGTTGAGCAGAGGCTGCAAGAGGTGTCTCTGCATGAAATTTTAGAGACGCAGTATCTTGATGTGCCTCCTGCGTAGTTGTTCTTTTTGTAAGCAAAACAACAGTATCCGGATCCAAGGCCTGGCCTTTTTGATTCTTTTTCGGAGTCCATCTGGCAGCACTCTTTTGGGGTTTGGAAGTTTTATCAATATCCTTGTCTCCACATGTGGCGGCGGTGTGGCCAAGTCTACGGCAGTCTGCACAGGAAGATGGCAAGTCCTCATATATTATTTGTTGTTGAATGATTTTTTGTTTACCCAACAAAAACATCTTCTTGGGAAGATCTGTTGATACGTCTGCCTCCACGCAAACACGAGCAACCGAGGGACGCAGCCCATCTGCCGTAGCAACGTCCAATTTGATCGGATGACCAACTGCACGTGAGATTTCAAAAAGTGCGGCCTTTTAGTGAAAGTGAATTGGTAAACCTGGAAATGCAATCCATATAGGCACGATTGGAGCATCTGCGGATGGATCAAAATCAATCGTCCATTTTGTGACCTGCATTGTACAGCCGGCTATTGTCCAAGAACGTCGATAGAAACATCGTATATAATTTGGCTCATGCAGAAAATTCAGAAGCACATGGGATTGATCTAAAAGAGTGATTTTTACGTCCGCTTTGAATCCAATTCTCTCAAATATCTGGCGAATGATCTTGATCGGAGGCCTTCCAAACCAAAATGTTCCGACGAGTGCAAGCCGGTAAGGAGAGGCGAAGGCATCAATTTCCTCATCAGAAAAGGCAATGAAGGGATGTCCTTTATGCTTGGAAATTACTTTTGGTGCGATCTCTGTTGCCGTCGAAGTTGCGACTACAGCCGCAAAAGTTCACGGTGCGTCGCCGGGGAATCCTGGTGAAGACGAAGCCATCTTTTTTTACTACTATGTATATATGTATATATATATATATATATATGAATATATCATGTATATATACTTTCTACAAAATTGAAGTTGCTAGACCAAAAGTGACTAGGATTAATGATGAAGTTCTCTTGGCTCACCCCAAAAGGATAGCCGGCGGTTAAGGGGTCTCCCCTCAAGTTCATTTAATCCTTAATTGCTTTATTCCTTTTTGTATTTACATTGTTGCTTTAGTAAGCAATTAAGGTGTGTAGTTAGCTTTTCTAGCAAAAAAGGGGTCTCCTAATGACTTCTACCCGAGCGGCTAAAAGGGGAAAAAGGAGTAGTTTTCCTCTTTTTACTTTTTAAATCTCATTTAGTAGAACACTAAATGCTAGAATATCTCTCCATACTTTCTTTCACCAATACTACAAAAGGGTTTGTTGCTTGTAGTAAAAGGAACTCCACTTTAATGTCCCCAATAATCTAGGCCAAAATTTATGAGTAATCTTGGGAGGAAAAGCTATCAACGCACATGCTTCATAATTCATACTTGGTGTAGCATACTATTTTCCTTTAATATTGAATAAACGTTGGTAAAACTTAAAATATTCTTCTTCCAGAATATCATTCTACCGCATCACTTAATACTAGCCCCGGATACAGTACTATTTGTGTGGGGTACAACATCCTCCCCCCTTATTATAAGTTTCGTCCTCGAAACTGGAATAGTGTGGTGCAAACTTTCATGTTCCTTTATGTCCCTCACGTGGTTCCCTTAGTGGCGTTTTAATGAATCTTTTTATTTCCTTCTGGAATTTCCCGTGGTCGTCGTTTTCGTTACTTCAAATTCTTCTCCAATCATGGCCACTTCCTCCCTCTACAATGTTTTGGAAAAGGTCAGGGTATGGGCGGATTTCATTAAACAACTACGATGGCCCTACAGGCATCTTGTTCATTTTGCCCTGGCAGGTTGGTCGTAGAATCTATAGGGACGTAATCTCCTCTCCATCTGGAATTTAGGTAGGTTTATGAAAATCTAGCAGGTCTTGGATTCTTTGTCTTGACCTTTGGATATATAAGATCAATTAAAATGTCTTTCCATCCTCTTAGGACCACTTTGTTCGGCCTTTCTTAAGGGTTACTTCTGAACTTATCCTTTATACTCTACCCATTATCACAGCTTACCTCTTTATCATAGGCATCTTTAATCTTGATTCCATGTTTTGATAGCACTATTTATTCTAGAGTTATTAACGTATATGACCACCTTCGAACATCTTCCATATATGCCGTCTCGTATATTTAACTGATAATGTGTTTTTGCAGCTCGATGATCCCAATCCTTCACTAGGTATTCCTAGTTCGTCTATCTAATAACAATCGAACTGGAATCGTTGTTCCCGTTCGAAACCTTATGTTCTTGACGTCTCAAATATCCCTCGTCCCCTATAGGATCTATGATTTTTCTTTCACGGCATGGAATAAATTAAGGTATTATTGTTCACCTTAAATTGACCAACTAACTCCTTGGTCTTAAGTAACGGTACCTATTCTTTATTGTAGTTTTATTGAGCTCTACTTATCCTGATATTTACCTGACTGTTTAGGAATCCTAACATTCTCATGTTGTCTTCTAGTTTTCATGCTTTAGTTGTGCTGCCCTAGTTGTCTTCCTTGTTCACTTACCACTGATTGTGTAGAAATCTTTCCTCAAGGTTCCTTTCACATCGCTTTGTGACTATTCATACTTGGGAAATAAGCAAGGTAAAACATAGGTACTTTGTATTTAAGTTGGATAGTCAGATGTACCTGGTTTAGGTGTTTCAGAGATCTCTGGATAAACCATTCTGCGGTTTAGACTGTTATTTCTGGTTGTCTCATAGGAGGTCCTATATAAATATGGTTGCCACCTTCTACCTCGTCTTTTGATACGATCATTAAGTCTCTTATTTCGTTCTTCCATTATCTTATTATCTCGCTCCGCTCTATAACAATCCCTCAGTAATTCTTCAAAGGTCTTCGAATATGCTTGGATTAGTCGGATCTTAATCTGAGGGTTTAAACCGCGCATGAACCTGATCACCTTATACTTCCCATCTTCCATAATCCAAGAGACATACCGTCCTAATGTGGTGAACTAATGAGCGTACTCTGAGACGGTAGTGTCTGGCTCTTGTTTTAATGTGTCAAATTCCTCAATCCTGATCATGATCCAGTCCGGAGAGAGAAAGCACTCACAAAATTCTTCTAGAAACTTTCTCCAAGTTATCGGTCGAGGCAGTGGTTGGATACTGGTCCTCCACCACTGGCTGGCCTTACCAATCAGAAATGGCCGGACAATTTGTGCCCTTATCTCATCCGGCACCCTAATCAGCAGAAGGTTACTTTCCACTTCATTTAACCATTCTTCTGCTTCTTCCGAGCTAGACTCCTCGCCAAATCTCAGAACATGTGCTTTAGCTTACTGTCGATAGTAGAATCAACCGCTTCCCGGGGGTGACAACGATGATGTCAGCTTACCAGACCGTGATGTCATCTGCACCACGTAGCGTCGGTTTTATTCACAGTTGACATACCGAGACAAGCGACAAACTTTAATTCGTAATTCAATGAAAATTCCAAGTGGGCATACAAACAGATAAGATACGAATTAAATTCTATTAAACGTCATCAACTAGGGCTTTATCATTAGGTCAAAACCTTAATTTCAAGTCTAAGTCATCCTAGTTTAAGGTCAACTCTCATCTAAGATCATGACTTAGATCTAAGATTGAACTTAGATTTCTAAAATCATAACTTAATTCGATATTCTGCCCGGATCTAGAGCCTTGGCTCTGATACCACTTGTAGCGCCCCGCACCCCGGCCTAGCCGGATATGGTGCGCCTGCCGTACTTCACTACGAAGAGTACCAGACGTCAATCTATAATATGTCTTGGTCCATAACATGGACAAAAATATGTGGACCTTCACGCTTACACTTTAACAAGTAAGCAGAACTGAGGCAGAATAAAAACTTTTAAAGTAAAAGCCTCTAAACATCCATCACAGTCTTACAAACATGTTCACAAAATGCGGAAATCTAAAAGTCAATGCATCCAACATAAGATCATAAAAGGTTCATCCATCATGACCATCACGACAAAAACCCTTAAGTCATCCTCCTTTCGCTCTTCTACGGATAAGGAACCCTAGGCTCGTCCTCGATCCATTCGACCCTATTTCCTGCGGGTTCTGGAAGAAAAATAAGGGGTGAATGACAACGTCACCATCAAGTAAACCATACATAATCATGAATTAAATGGAAAGTACATACAAGAACAAAACCCCAGAAATTTGGTTTAGTAACATATCTGACCTTCCATCCAATATCCGTAAGTAACAAGCTCATAACTTATTTAAAATCATAACTTAGGAGATATCAAGTCATAACATCTTAGCCTAAGTAATAGTGTACTAAGTATTCGACAAACCATTATATGCAACACGCATGAGTATGCACATAGGATGCATTGTGATAAATATGAGGATAAATTCTTTCTTTCTTTCTTTCAAAACATCATCGTCAATAAAAACAAGAAAGTGTTCAGATCTATTCTATCCGGATCTGAGGCAGTCATATTTTTTCCTTCGAATCTATTATTTCCGGATCCGAAAACGGTCACATCATCAATCATAGTCATCAGGTCTATTCTCTCCGGGCGTGAACGGTCATAATCATCAGATCAATTAACCCCGGATCTGGAGCGGGTTAAGCTGGCCAGAAATAAATGGTACCAATGGAAAGCGTTCTTTCCAAAACCGAATCTGTTCTTTAAAAACGCTTTTCATCATTCTTTGTCATAAAATCAGTTTCATGAATCATGTAAGTGACGATGATGCAATGTATACATGTACCATGCAATTCGTGACATAATGCATCACATACATACAAGTACGATCTTATTCTTTAGGCTGGAAAATTTTTCAGAATTATCATTCCGTTTGCACGGCCTCAAGACCTCATAGTTTAGGCCCATTATCATGAGTTCTTGACATACGTACGCATAAGGGTGTCTTTTATACTCGCCATAAAAGTTTCATAACGTTTCAAGACTTGTAAGACCCTTAAGCTATTAAATTACTAAACAAGGTACTGCTGAATTCAGCAGTGCGGCACCCCTCTTTGACCTTTCTCTCAAGCCCAATAAGTCTTATTTAAATTGGGCAAAAACCTGAAAATACTGTAAACATACCGAGGATTAATATTCATAAGCCCAAGCTGTTCAAACATGTCTACACCGCAAGAACGAAGTCTTCCAACTAGTTTCGTAATTCGGCCCAACTTTCCAGTTTAGTGGTGTCCACTTAATTTCAGTAGTTACCCCTTAAAATAATAATTTCAAGATGATTAATTTACATGGACATGCTCATCTATGTTCTAAGTAGTTGTCATAAGATTTCCGGAGTAATATAATAACTTTTAAGAGGTCATCTACTCACTTTTTCAAAAACGGATACATGCTGATTCTGGAGTGGCCAGTTTTACTTCAAATTTTATTGTGACCAAACCATAAGTCCTTTTTTCGAAAATTCAAACTCACAGACTTAGTAAACACATAGTTCTAGCATCCTACCAAAAATCATCCCATTTGCATATTTCTAAGGTCTATTTTCGGGTCTATTAACACGCCACTTAAATTCTGTCTAGTCCAGTAATTCCAGCTTGACCAGTTTTACTAAAAATTCCATCAAGGATAAACCATAACTTCTTTTACCAAAATTCCAACTCTCATATTTACTAAATACATAGGGCTAATATCATGCCAAAAACAAGCTTAATTGAATACTTCTAAGATCCCTTTTCAGGTCATACAAAACATCACATTATTCTGCCCTGTTCCAGTAATTTTCATTCTTGTCCCTTTCCTTGATAAAAATGCACGAACAAAAATTATTGTTCAAGGTTGGCTTACTAACCTTCACATACACTTTTTATCATAACATACAAGTCCTAATATACTTTAAAAGCCATATATAATTCTTCTCAATAAATTCCGGAAATTACCTAAAGCACACTTCGATAATGCACATTTTGTACATAATTAAGTCTATTCTTGGCATATCCAATTTGTATGCTGTATACCGCCAAAATCAGCCCGTTTCATTCACATGCAAGGGATTAAATTTCATTCCATAATGAACATATTACACCTAAGTCATAAAGCATACAACTTATATGCATCCTTTACCCCACAAGTCACAATCTTCCACAAGAACAATATTTACCGCAAACTTTTCATCCAACCGTCCCCCTTACATATCAAGAAAAAGAGCTTTACTACATTCATCTTTAAACACACATCATATTCAAAGGGCAAAGAATCCATCTTTGAAAGAATCTCATACATGCAAGCAACTTTTCCTAAGGAATCCGAAATTTTCATGCTTCAAGCTTAACATTTTCCATCTAAGATTAAATCTTAGTAACATCTAGACATTCAAGCATATACTTTCGCACAGAAGTCAAGAATATAGTGTACTTGCCTCTTCAAGCTTAAACCTTTCCTTAGCTTGGAAAATGAAGTGAAGTCTCCCTCTTCTTCACATATACCCCACGGTTTTGGAGGAGGAAAAAGAACAAATGTTAGTCATTATCTTAAGTGAAAGATAAAACCAAATGGAGGCTGATTGGCTTACCAAGATGAAGCTTGAATGGTGTTCAAACCTCTAAGAAGATAGTACCACTTAAGAGCTTGAAAGATTGAACCCAGTGACCATGGGGGTCACGGTTTTTGAGTAAGAAAAAGTAGTAATGTGAGCTTCACCCTATGTAAGATATAAAATTCTCTTAAGGGATTTAGAGTTTACTTACCTAGACCAAGTTTGTGTAGAGAAAAACGGGTTTGAGTGATTTCAAAATACATGATTTAAACGTGTTACAAAGAAATGCATGACATATTTCATGATATGACATGTTGTTGCACATAACTTGCCTTATATAGTTCATATATAATGTTGTCGTACTAACGAGCCATGAAGCTTTAAAGCTTACATCAAATGTCAAACATTTGCTGTGTTTGAACTATTTTCAGGTGCCACCATTAATGAACTAAACTAGTTCATTAAGTGAAGTACTTAGTTAATTAAACTAAGTAGTTCATTAAAGGAAGCAATATTTGGACAAGGCACAAAGACAACAAGGTGGAGAAAGGAAAGTCTTCCACTCTCCTCCCCACACATAAATACACGCCTTAACATATATATATATATATATTCAGATTTTTTGAAAAAGGCACATACACACATATTCCAACGTACTACTGACACGTTATATATTTTACGTACGTACGTTAACGTCACACAACTATGTTTTACTCATATTTATGAGTATATTCAGGTCTTATATCATATGATATAAGTCATGGTGATGACAAATTAAATACGACACGTCAAAAGGTTCTAAACCGAAAATTGTCGTATCAGACGAATACCGAAACTTCACCAACGTGTCACGTACTTTCCATAAATAGATGGCCAGCCCCTACAGTTCAAAAATAGCCATAAATTTCGTGGCTTTCATGATATGAACAACCATAAAATAATTCCATGTTGGCACACACAAATCACCCCACATTAAGGTCAAATTGTGGAGATTCCAATTTCAATTTTGTCACATGTCTAGGCGCCACTTTAATCAGCCTTATGAGCTGAATATTAAAGTTTAATTTATGTATATTATGTGCAACATAATATATATAACATGTGCAAAATGTTGGAATTTAATTAGAGAAAAATCGGGTAATCGATAAACATCGAAATTTCGTTTTTATACGTACACAACACATGGAACGTTTTTGGCACATCATACAACATGTATCTAGACACTTTTTACATATTTCATACATCTCAAAGTGTTGTAGAAAATTAAATAAGGGCTGATTGGAATATACCATGTGTGTATTATTAAATGCGCACTAGTTTATAAAGTTTGCAAAAATAAAATTCAGCACATGCAAAAATCTATTCCAACGCCTATTCAAGCTGAGTTGGAGCATATGTGGAGCTTTGTTGGCGTCTTGATTGGCAAAGAATGAAGCATACAATGTTGGTGACAAAAAGAAAGGAGTTATACAAGGTAACATTTCAAACTTTGTCACATTTGTGACACATGCTGAAAATTCAGCATGTGTAGCTATAGACTGGCCGATTTTCATCTCTAAATGATCAATATTTTACTTCTTGAATTAAGTGAATAATTGGGAGAATGTATGGAAGTGTTTTAAATATTTTATGGAATAAAGAAAGTGATATTCTTGAATATCACACATGCTGAAAATTTCAGCATGTGTGTAATGTATGTTGGCCGATTTTTAGGCCTTATTGGTGTCCAATTTTTATTCCAAAATTAATGAAAATATTGTGTACTAAATGGTGATTAAATTATTCTTTGATTTCTTGGATTAAATCAAAGTAAACTTGGAAAATTTTTGAATAAGAAGCAAGTGTAACACATGCTGAAATTTTAGCATGTGCAAGAGCATTATGGCCAAACTTTTGATACCTTTTTGGAGAAAATTGTCTTGCTTAATTTATGTGATGATCTTGGAAGCTATGACAACTATTTTATGATGATTTTGGCTCATGGTTTAAGTGGTATTCTCAGATTCCTAGTAATCAAGTGATGACAACATCCAACCAATCAATGAGTGCCATGTAAGCAAGAGCTTAATGATCATCCATTAAAGAGATGTCAAGTAAGAAAAGACATGTCACAATAATGCCATGTACTCTTCCAAGGACTTATAAGATAATATTTATGAAGGGAAGAAGAGCAAGGGGGAGGCCACATTGTTAAAAAGGAAGTAAGAAGAGCAAAACAAAAACAAGAACAAGCCTTGCAATCTTGAAGCATCAAAACGTTTTTAGCCTTCTCCTTCTACACTCTCTTTCTTTCTTCTTCCTAAAGGCCTATTGTACTTACATTCATATACTTGAATAGGCTTCATCTAGACCACCACATATTCTTTTATCATTGTAAAAGATTGATCAAGGTGTGATCAATCTTAGACTTGCAAGGTGGTGGTGTTCGTGTGCATTGTATTCATATACAAGGTTTGTAAAGGGTTGGAGTTGGTGTGTAACTCCATCAACCCTGTGGTAAGGTGTTTTTGTGTTGTGTGATTAGTGTGAACCGAGGAAGGTGTCCTCTAAGACTGGAGTAGGTTGTTTATAACCGAACCAGTATAAAATTCTTGGTGTCATTTACTTTCAGCACTTACTTTCAGTTTCAGCACTGTTTCTCATTTTTGATTACGTTTGTGAAAATAGTAAACGAATTTCAAATATTACGAAACTTTTAGAAAATATAGTCACACGTCTTAGGGTTCTTTTGGCACAAGTTTCAACTATTTTGGATAAGTATAAGTCATCCAAACGTCCAAAGATCTGAGACTAGTGCAGTCTGATTTTCAAGCTTGCAAAGCTTGAGACCTTGATCGTATTTGACTGACTTCCAAAAAGAATTTTTCAAAACTGATTCAACCCATTTAAATAAAACTTATAAGGGGTTAGTCTTTAAATTTTCAGAGCATTTGGAGTTACGTACAAGTAGGAATTAATTTTTCAAATCACACTACCGCTTCTTGCAGATTTGCGCAATCTGACCACCAACAAATTTTCAAGAGGTTAGAGGTTGAATTTAAATCTTAAATTTTTAGGAGACACTCATAACATCTGAGTCTAAGTTATCACAAAATTTTAGAATTTTTGAAGACCTACAACCTACTTTTTAAAAATGTTTTAAAACTAGTCTTGAAAACAGAAACTGTTTTCAGAAGTTGGGTTCTTGAGTTTAAACAAATTTTAAAAACCACACTTTCCGCACCAACTATTCAACCCCCCTCCCCCTTCTAGTGGTGCCTTGCAGATCCTACAGTTTGAACTTGGATGAATCTTAAACCTTCTTGGCTCAATTGACCGTGGGTCTTGAGGAAAAGAGAGGGAGAACTCTTGCTATTTGAAATTCCTTAGGTGGTTAGTGGAGTAAAGATGGATTAAGAGGATTTTATTAAAAGAAGAAAGAGACCTCTTGATTAAGGGCATAGCCGGCGGGTTTCATCATGAGGGGAGGGAAAGGTTCCTCATGTGCATGGACAATATTATGAAACTCATTTAAGGCTTAATCATGGTTCACTTTTTGGGTTGCATGAAGAGTCTTGAAACCATTATTTGCTCAATAAGGCCTCATGGCCGAAAGTACAAGTGTGTGCACTTATACATATATGAGTTCAATTCTATTGCATTTTATCAATGATCATAACTTGCCCATTTTCCTATCTTAATTTACATATACTATACATATATGCGCGTTTAAAGTGTATTTTCAACTATTATCATTTAAATACACTTTTCATGGAACTAGAATCCTATAGGCCACTATTACATCATAGGCCAAAATCTATAAATATGACATATATATATATATATATCCAATATGTAGGATCTGCAAGGCACCACTAGAAGGGGGGGTTGAATAGCGGGTGCGGAAAATGTGGTTTTTAAAATAGTTTTAAACCAAAAACCCAACTTCTGAAAACAGTTTCTGTTTTCAGGACCAGTTTTAAAACGTTTTGAAAACTAGGTTGCAGGCCTTCAAAAATTCTGAAATTTGGAGAGAACTTCGCCTCAGATGTTATAAGTGTCTCCTAAAAATTCAGATTTAAATTCAACCTCTAACCCCTTGAAAATTCGTTGGTGGTCAGATTGCGCAAATCGGCCAGAAACAGTAGATTGATTTGAAAAATCAATTCCTATTTGTACGTGACTCCAAATGCTCTGAAAATTTAAAGACTAACTCCTTATAAGTTGAATTTAAATGGGTTGAAACAGTTTTGAAATTTTCTTTTGGGAAGTTAGTCAAATACGATCAAAGTCTCAACCTTTGCAAGGCTAAAAATCAGACTGCACTAGTCTCAGAACTTTGGACGTTTGAAAGACTTATACTTGTTCAAAAGGGTTGAAACTTGCGCCAAAAGAACCTTAAAATGTGTGGCTATGTTTCTTGAAAGTTTTGTGATTTTTGAAATCCGTTTACTATTTTCACGAACGTGATCAAAAATGATAAACAGTGTTGAAACTGAAAGTGCTGAAAGTAAATGACACCAAGAATTTTACACTGGTCGGTTATAAACAACCTACTCCAGTCTTCGAGGACACCTTCCTCGGTTCACACTAATCACACAACACAAAGAACACCTTACCACAGGGTTGATGGAGTTACACATCAACTCCAACCCTTTACAAACCTTGTAAGAGAATACAATGCACACGAACACCACCACCTTGCAAGTTCAAGATTGATCACACCTTCATCAATCTTTTACAATGATAAAGAGAGTATGGTGGTATGTAAGAAGCCTATTCAAGATATATGAATATGAATACAATAGGCTTTTAGAGAAAAGAAAGAAAGAAAGGTACAAGAAGAAAGCTAGAACACGTTTTGATCTTTGAATTTGCAAGACTTGTTCTTGTTTTTGTTTTGTCTCTTCTTTCTCTTTTTATCTTGAGTTGGCCGCCCCCTATGCTCCTCTTCCCTTCTTGAAAATTATCTTCTATGTCCTTGGAAGAGTATATGGCATCATTGTGACATGTCTTTGCTTACGTGGCATCTCTTCATTGGATGATCATTAAACTCTTGCTTACTTGGCACTCATTGATTGGTTGGATGTTGTCATCATTTGATGACTAGACAAATATGAGAATAACACTTAAAACATGTGCCAAAATCATCATAAAATGATTACCATAATTCACAACATTATCACTCAAAATTAGCAAGACAATTTTCTCCAAAATGCATGCAAAAAATCGGCCCCAACATTCTCTTGCACATGCTGAAATTTCAGCATGTGTAACATTTGCATTTCATTCAAAATATTGCCAAGTTTACTTTGATTTAATCCTTGAAATTAAAAAATAATTCAATCACCATTTAGTACACAATATTTTCATTAATTTTGGAATAAAAATTGTGTAGGATCTGCAAGGCACCACTACAGGGGGGGTTTGAATAGTGGGTGCGGAAAATGTGGTTTTTAAAATAGCTTTGACTCAAGAACCCAACTTCTGAAAACAGTTTCTGTTTTCAGGACCAGTTTTAAAATGTTTTTAAAACTAGGTTGCAGGTCTTCAAAAATTCTGAAATTTTGAGAGAGCTTAGCCTCAGATGTTATGAGTGTCTCCTAAAAATTTCAGGTTTAAATTCAAGCTCTAACCCCTTAAAAATTTGTTCATGGTCAGATTGCGTAAATCTGCCAGAAAAGGTAGACTAATTTGAAAAATTAATTCCTATTTGTACGTAACTCCAAATGCTCTAAAAATTCAAAGACTAACTCTTCATAAGTTGAATTTGAATGGGTTGAAACAGTTTTGAAAAACGCTTTTGGGAAGTTAGTCAAATACGATCAAAGTCTCAACCTTTGCAAGCCTGAAAATCAGAATGCACTAGTCTCAGAACTTTGGATGTTTGAATCACTTATACTTGTCCAAAAGGGTTGAAACTTACGCCAAAAGAACCTTAAAACGTGTGGCTATGTTTTCTGAAAGTTTCATGATTTTTGAAATCCGTTAATGTGATCAAAAAAATAAATAGTGCTGAAACTGAAAGTAAGTGCTGAAAGTAAATGACACCAAGAATTTTATACTGGTTCGGTTATCAACAACCTACTCCAGTGTTCGAGGACACCTTCCTCGGTTCACACTAATCACCAAACACAAAATAACACCTTACCACGGGGTTGATGGAGTTACACACCAACTCCAACACTTTACAAACCTTGTATGAGTATACAATTGTCACGAACACCACCACCTTGCAAGTACAAGATTGATAACGCCTTGATCAATCTTTTACAACAATGAAAAGAATATCTGGTCGTATAGATGAAGCCTATTCAAGTATATGAATGTAAGTACAATAGGATTTTAGAGAGAAGAAAGAAAGAGAGTGTAGAAGAAGAAGGCTAAAACGTTTGATGCTTCAAGATTGCAATGCTTGTTCTTTTTTTGTTTTGTTCTTCTTCCTTCCCTTTTAACATGTGTTGGCCGCCCCCCTTGGTGCTTTACTCCTCTTGAAAATTGCCTTCTAAGTCCTTGGAAGAGTATATGGTATCATTGTGACATGTCTTTGCTTACATGGCATTTCTCATTGGATGATCATTAAACTCTTGCTTACTTGGCACTCATTGATTGGTTGAATGTTGTCATCACTTGATGACTAGGAAATCTGAGAATACCACTTAAAACATGTGTCAAAATCATCATAAAATAGTTACCGTAACTTCCAAGATCATCACATAAATTAACTAGGCAAATTACTCCAAGAAGGTATCAAAATTTCGGCCATAATGCTCTTCCACATGCTGAAATTTCAGCATGTGTTACACTTGCTTCTTATTCAAAAATTTTCCAAGTTTACTTTGATTTAATCCCAGAAATCAAAGAATAATTTAATCACTATTTTGTACACAATATTTTCATCAATTTTGGAATAAAAATTGGTCACCAATAGAGCCTCAAAATCAGCCAACATACATTGCACACATGCTGAAAATTTCAGCACGTGTGATATTCAAAGATATCACCATTTTAACTTCATAATATATACAAAATACTTCCATATGTAGGATCTGCAAGGAACCACTAGAAGGGGAGGGGGGGTTGAATAGTGGGTGCGGAAAATGTGGTTTTTAAAATTTGTTTGAACCAAAAACCGAACTTCTGAAAATAGTTTCTGTTTTTAGGACTAGTTTTAAAACGTTTTGAAAACTAGTTTTCAGGTCTTCAAAAATTCTAAAATTTGGAGAGAACTTATACTCAGATGTTATGAGTGTCCCCTAAAAATTTCAGATTCAAATTCAACCTCTAACCCCTTGAAAAATTGTTGGTGGTCAGATTGCGCAAATCTGCCAGAGCCGATACACTGATTTGAAAAATTAATTCCTATTTGTACACAACTCCAAATGCTCTGAAAATTTAACCACTAACCCCTTATATGTTATATTTATATGCGTTGAAACAGTTTTGAAAAATGCTTTTGGGAAGTTAGTCAAATACGATCAAAGTCTCAACCTTTGCAAGCCTGAAAATCAGACTGCACTAGTCTCAGAACTTTGGACGTTTGAATGACTTATACTTGTCCAAAAGGGTTGAAACTTACGCCAAAAGAGCCCTAGAACGTGTGGTTATATTTTATGAAAGTTTCGTGATTTTTGAAATTCGTTTACTATTTTTACGAACGTGATTAAAAACAGTAAATAGTGCTGAAACAGAAAATCACTGCTGAAAGTAAATGACACCAAGAATTTTATACTGGTTCGGTTATCAACAACCTACTCCAGTCTTCAAAGAACACCTTCCTTGTTTCACACTAATCACACAACTCAAAAACACCTTACCACAGGGTTGATGGAGTTACACACCAACTCCAACCCTTTACAAACCTTGTATGTTCAATACAATTCGCACGAACACCACCATCTAGCAAGAATGAAGATTGATCACACCTTGATCAATATTTTACAAAGATATATAATGAGTGGTGGTCTATGTCAAGCCTATTCAAGATTGAAGAATTTGAATACAATAGGCTTACAAGAAGAAAGAAAGAAAGAGAATGAAGAAGAGCTAGACTTTTTGATCACTTTGATTTGCAATGCTTGTGCTTGTTTTGTTTGCTCTCTTCTCTTTCCTTTTAATGATGCATGGCCGTCCCATTGGTGTAGCCTCCCCCTCTTGAAAATTATCTTTTAAGTCCTTGAGAGAGTGTAAGACATCATTGTGACAAGGTCTTGCTTACTTGGCATCTTCTTATTGGATGATCATTTAGTCTTCGCTTACTTGGCACCTTCTCATTGGATGAATGTTGTCATCATTGATGACTTGGAAAAAAACTAAGAATTACACTTAAACATGTGCCAAAATCATCACAAAATAACTTCCATAAATCATAAGATATATCACATAAATTGCAAGACAAAAATTCCTTTCTTGCTAAGATGAAAAAATCGCCCATAATAGGTTTTACCATGCTGAATTTTCAGTATGTGACACATGGGGATAAAGTTCAAATCATTACCATTTTTCTTTGATTTTTCTCATTAAAATGAATCACCAATTAATGGTAAATATTCCTATCACATGAGAAATGAACTTGGACACCATTTAGACCAATAATTCGGCCACACAAGTCTTCACACATGCTGAAAACTTTTCAGCATGTGTGATATATAAAATATCACACTTTATTAATTTAAATAATATTCAAATCATTTCCATTTCTTCTTCCAATCAATCACACAATTTAAGATGACAAAATATACCATTTTGAAGACAAGAATTCGGCCAGCCTTGTTAAGCATGCTGAAATTTTCAGCATGTGATATAAGAGAGACAAATTTTGAATTCTTACCATTTGTAGCTTCTCTTTTTGATTCCCCAACATTGTATGATTGATCCTTGACCAATCATCATGCCAACAAGGCTCCAAATAAGCTCCATCTTGGCTGTTATAGGCGTTGGTAATATATATGTACATGTGCTGAAATTTATTTTTGTTAACTTTGTAAAATAATGCACATTTAATAATACACACATGTTATATTCCAATCAGCCCTTAATTTAATTTTCTAGAACACTAAGATGTATATCATATGTAAAAAGTGTCTAGATACGTGTCACATGATGTACCAAAAACGTTCCATGTGTTGTGTGTAGCGCCCCGCACCCGGGCCTCGTCCGGATACGGTGCACCCGCCGTACTTCACTAAGGAGAGTACAAAGCGTCATGCGTAACATACGAAAATCCATAATATAAATCATGGATTCCCATGTTAACATTTAACATGACAGTAAAATTTAGGCAGATTTAAAACTTTCCAAATTAAACATACATTACGAAATACCTAAGTCCCCAAAGTAGCAGTACCACAAAATAACATAACCGGCAAACCAGAAAGTTTAAACATAGTCATAATACAAATCGTCTTGGCAGCACAAAGTCCTTATGCTTAGCCCTCTTCATATCTCCTCGCCTATGGATATGGTACCCTCGGCTCATCTTCGATCCAATTTATCTTGGCATTATCTGGGGGGAAAAATAAAGTGTGAGTGATAAAAATCACCCAGCAAGAATACAATAAACGACCATGAAATACATAAAGGGTCATAACATGAATGTATTACCCCAGAAACCCCACATAATCGCAATTCGTACCTGATCTTAAATCCTGAGCTTGCATGAGGTCAGCTTAAGCATGTTTTTTTTTAGGTAACGCTATACCAATAGTAACTTATAAACATTAACTGTAACATGCAACATGTCTTCATGATCGTGAGTTATGCAATATGCAATGCATGATGTCATGTCATGCTATGTCAAAACATCATTTTGGTCCCATACAATAACATGTCATAAAAACAGAGTGTCAGATCAATTAACCCCGGATCTGAGCGGGTCCAGAACAGATATCAGATCAATTAACCCCGGATCTGAGCGGGTCCAGAACAGATATCAGATCAATTAACCCCGGATCTGAGCGGGTCCAGAACAGATATCAGATCAATTAACCCCGGATCTGAGCGGGTCCAGAACAGATATCAGATCAATTAACCCCGGATCTGAGCGGGTCCAGAACAGATATCATATCATCAGACCAATTAACCCCGGGTCTGGAGTCGGGTTAGTAGCATGCTTGGCCGGCAAAGGAATCATGAAGCTTTCTTTAAAACATGGGACCGTAAAAACTTTTCATGCATAATGAAAAGATAATCACTTGTAAAACTTGCTTGCATCATAAAATCCATAAAAATCAGTTTCATGCTCATGCATGATACATGCCGTGATATGATATGCAAGCCATGACATGAATAATCGTATACAATTCTTATAACATGTCAACGTACATGAGTTTGGAAAATATTTCCAAGTCTTTTACTTCATTTACAAAGGACGGTTAGGCTAACCATTTTGGTCCATTTCCGCAACTCTTTCGTCACAAGTACGTTAGGTGAAATCATAGATACAAGTCGTAGAATTGGGAATTATTTTAAATAACCATAAAGGGCTTACTTACTTACTTTACGATCCATCTTAATTGCTGAGGCTGAGCTGACAGATTTTACTAAAAATTCAATTGTGGCAAATCCGTAATGCGGTTTCCAGAAATTCTAACTCGTATACGTCATAAACATATGGGACTAGTATCATACCGAAATTCAGCCCATTTTCATGTCTCTAAGTCCCTTTTCTAAGCCTGGAAAATCGTTACAAATTTCAGGGTGGTTCCAGTAATTTCTATTGAGCAGTTTTACCAAATAATTCATTAAAAATAATCTAAAACTTGTTTTGCTGAAATTCCAACTGGCATGTCTTCTAGACTCATAGAGTTATTATCATGCCAAAAACCAGCTTTATTGGTTATTCAAAAGGTCCCTTTTCAAGTCAGTGAAAAGAAGTCACTATTCTGCTCAATTCCCGTTTTCAGGTCTGACCAGTCTTACCAAAATATTTATTAAAAATACACCATAGCTCCTTTTACCAAAATTCTAGCTGGCATCTCTACTATACTCATGGGGCTAGGTTTGTGCCAAAAATCAGAGTTATTGAATGTCCAAAAAGTCCTCTTTGAATTCGTTGAAGTCAATGGTCAATTCTGCCTAGCTCCAGAATTTTCTGCTGGAGCGGTTTTACCGCGTAATTTCTTAAAATTAATTCTTAACTTATTTTAACATATTTCCAACTCATACATATCGTAAACTTGTAATAATAGCATCCTACCGAAAATTAACTCATTTTCATGTCCCTAAGATTCGTTTTTGAGTCCACTAACTTGTTACTTAATTTCTGCTCTGTCCCAGCACTTCTCATTGGGCAGTGTTACCAATTAAATCATTAAAATTAATCCACAACTTGTTTTACCATGATTCCAGCTGGGATATTCACAGCACACCTGGTATTAGCATCCTGCCAAAAATCAGATTTATTGAGCCACTACAAGGTCCTTTTTCATGTCAGTCAAAAAGAGATGCAGTTCTGCTGAGTTCCAGGCTTTTCAGTCTGAGCAGCTTTACCAAATCTTTTATTAAAAATATTCTACAACTCCTTTTTCCAAAATTCCAACTTGCACATTTCCTATACACATAATGGTATCATCACACCGAAAATTATCCTTTTTGAACATCCTCAAGATCTCTTTTTATGCCATGCAAAACGTTACATCATTCAGTCATGTTCCAGAATTTACAGCCTGGACAGTCTCACCATTTATTTTATGAAAATTAAACCATAACTTATTTTACCAAAATTCCAACTCTCAGCTCTTCTATACACATGGGGCTAGATCTGTGCCAAAAACCAGATTTATTGAAGGTTCAAAAGACCCTTTTTAATTTCATTAAACATAGTGTCAATTCTGTCCTGCTCCAGAATTTTCTGCTGGAGCAGTTCTACTAAATATTTTATTAAAAATAATCTATAACTTATTTTGACAAAATTCCAACTCTCACTTGTGCTACACTCATAAGGCTAGCTTGGTACCGAAAATTAGCATCATTGAAGGTCTTTAAGGTTGGTTCTCAGGCCGTTGAAGATGCCATCCTGTTCTGCCTAGCTCCAGTAGTTTGAGATTTTGTCATTGGTTCAAGTCAAAGGTCCACCCTTTCATCTTGTTCTTGCAAGATATATTACTAATCACTACTTAAACCTTAAATCATCTCAAAACAGCCTTGTAACTAGATGCATGTCATAAAAGACTCCATCTTTGAGAGAATAAGCCACATGCAATGCAAGGTTCTTAAGAAATCTATAAGATATAATCTCAAACTTAGGACATTCAACTAAAGATTAAATCTTAAGATCTTCTAAGCATTCAAGTCACAAACGCTTTACATAAATCATGAGAGATCATTGTAAACTTGCCTCTTCAAGCCAAAGTTTTTGCCTTTGCTTGGTTTTGGAGTGAGTTGAGTTGGAATCCTTCTCCTCCTACTCCCTTGTATACACGGTTTTGAAGAAGAGGGAGGAAAAAGATTAGTCTTCCTTACTTAGTGAAAAATAGAGTTTTATTTGGAGCCAAAACATCTTACCAAAGTTGTCTTGGGATGGAGCTTCAAGTTTAGCTAGATAGCTTCACCTAAGAGTGTTGAAGATCTTCACCCCTTGAGCATGGAGGCCACGGTTTGGAGAGGAAAATAACACCCATGTGAGCTTCACTATTTTGTATAAAAAATCTACTTAAGAACTTTGAAATGAGTCTTACCTAGAGGATTCTTGAGCTTGAAGAAGAAGATGGAGTTGTGCCTCTTGTCCTTGGGGTGGCCGAATGTTGAGGGTGAAAGGAGGATGAAGAGCTTTCTTAAGTGTTTAGTATGAGTTCACTTGGAGAATTGTTCAAGACAAAATGGAGATGGGGTTGTCTTTGAGAATAAAAAGAGCTAGGGGTGGTGAGAGAGGGGGGGGGGTGGCCGGTTGGCATGGGAGAAGAGAAAAGAAATCTAGGCCTCACCTTTTCTTACACCCTAGCCCCCTCTTTTCTTAATTTATCCTTTCTTTTGCATGCAAGTTGGTTATTTTATTTATTTATAATTATTATATAATTATTTATTTAAGCATCATTTGGAATGATGTAGAGAATTCTAGATCCTCTTTTGTCTTGGCCGAATTTAGGGGGTGTTGGGGGGTATTTTGGTCATTTCACATTTATCCTACCCCACATCTATATAATTTACAATATTATTTATTTCATTAAATTTTGATTTTAATCTTTGTTCTTATGTTTGTATGAGAACTAGTTTACTTCAAGGGTGATCAATGTCCCTTGGCCGTTTTCACAAAGGGGTATCACACACCTCGTAGTATTTGCTTGTATAACTATTTAGTGTTTGTCCTAAAGGAACTTAAAGGATTTGAATAAGAAAGCGACAAATGTGACTTAATAACATGCTCGAGAAGGAATCATCGCTTTTACTTAATCATAGTCTCAAGTACATGATCGTTGGGGTACAACATCCTCCCCCCCTTATTATAAGTTTCGTCCTCGAAACTTCAGAACTAGTCGAATAGATGGGGATATCTACTCCTCACATTGTCCTCCGTTTCCCATGTGGCTTCTTCTTTAGGTTAATAAGATCGCATAAAGCGTCTATTTAGTTTCCTCAAAACAGCTTTGTTCCTTTCATCTTAAAGGTTTCATCAAAACTGGTTCTAATTCTCGAAAGGCTTTGTCGTAACCTATCCCATATCAAGCACTCGCAACCTCGATACTATGTACTTGCTAATGAAATCCATTCCGTGTAATCATGACCGTAGCAGGCTTATAATTTCCTAAGAAATGATCAACTAGGCATAGATCATTAACTCTGGGGTATAGACTATTCGCTCTTTTCTATAAACATCCTTTCAATGATCATGTAACTGTCATCCTATTTACGAAATAGCTTCCAAAGACACCCGGGATAATTCCCATAAGGTACACAAACCAAGATCTTCGTAAGGTATGTCCCGTATTCATCCGTCTGGCTGATTGCCTTATTATGTACTAACTCTTCCCCTTTTTGAGATCATTTCATAGAATCGAACTAGAAGTTGTGGGTTCTCCTTTGAAACCTATGTTCCCTTTATGACATTTCAATCATCCTAAGGTGGCCCGTTCTCTTAAAACATGGTTTTCATAGTCATGACCTATTCCCCGCATAGTGCAATAAAACGAGTACAAGTGCTAATAGTGACGCATCATGACGAAGACCCTGCGTCCCATACACAGTGTCATACTTAGTAATGTTATCACTAATAATCTTACCTACTTGCTTGTGGTCTACTAATCATAACCCAAGGAAACTATCATAATCACTCCCTCTTGGTTAATAGAAAGTAGAGCAGAGGACATATGTATCTTACACTTATTAGGCATACCTTGGTTGTTTCTTTGTCATCCTCATAGACTAGCCTTATATGGTTACGGTTTCCACCTTCTACTTTGTTTGCTTGTTAAATCGTTTCTTTCATTCTTTCATCCCCTTACATCACATTCTGCTCCATAGCGACCCTCCAATAATTCGCCGAAAGTCCTTGAATACGATTTAACTTAACCTAATTAGATCTTGTAGTCTAAACCTTTCATCTCTTATAATCAAAGGAACATACTTTCCCCAAGTAATGAATGAGTATGGAAATGCCTGGCCCTTGTCTCAGTCAGTTAAATTCCGACAACGATATTCCTTCAGGGTTAGTACGATGTAATTGACCTATCATGATTATGTACTATTGGAGTTTCCTTCTTTTCATGACAGAAGTCCTTAAGTCCTGATTGTGATCCATACGCTTTCTTTCGATAAACATCCTTCTGTTGGCCATAAAAGCGGTTCCATCGGTGTTAGAAATTTCTTCCCTAAGATTACATATGTGATGACTCGTACCTTAATCTGAGATTGGACTCTTATAGATTGGTGAAGCCCCAATCTCTCACCAAGTCCTACTTGACTCATCCGTTTCGCCGACTCGCCAATCCCGCGATAGTCGAACTTAGGGTCGAAGTCCTTCCTGGGAATTGATGTCGTTTCGTGGTGTTCTTGTTCCTTACAGAATCTATATTTTCCTTTCCCAATCACAAGAGTATCCTCGTTTGCTCTGTCCTCATAGACTATTATGCTATGCAAGATTTCGTCACCTCATATTGTTGCTGCTAGAGTGGGTTAGATAATCCCGACTTATAATAGTCACGGAAGGAATTTAACCATCTTACTGAATTGTCCTTAAGATGCCGGACTCCTAAGGTCTATAACGTGTCAGGACATTTGTCAATCCTAATAGTTTTGGGGATGTCTATGATTCGCCTTGCACACATTCCATGTTCTTCCTCGAGCTTGGTTCTCTCGTTGGAAATAGTCAGTTTGCAATTCGGTTTTGTTAACACCTATGTTTCCCGAAGTGGTCAAACAAATCATTGATCCTAGGCAACTGGTAGTTACCTTCTATGGAAACCTTATTGAGCTCCGACTATTATGGTAATAATCCAATCTTCAAGAGCATTTTGATAACTTATTCTAGTTTTTTACACTTTCGTTGAGTTACCTTATCGCATTGCTCTAATGACCGTTTATACCTGGCTAAAAGACATAATAAAATATAGGTACTTCAGATTTAAATTAAGCAGTTGGAAGTACCTGTTACGATTTGAGGTTTCAGGCACTACTGAACCAGGAACTCTTTCATCCAGGTTAGCGTTCTTGGTTATCTCTTTATTATCCCCCAGTGGACGCGGTCGCCACCTCTTGTTTCGTTCCTTAAGTCCTTTATTTTGTCCTTCCATTAGTTTAATATCGTGTTCCGCTCTGTAGCAGTCCTCCAGTAATTCCTCGAAAGTGCTAGAATAGGCATTAGCTAGCCGAATCTTAATCCGGAAGTCTAGACCTCGCATGAATCTAATTACCTTGTTCTCTCCGTCTTCCATGATCGAGGGAACATAGCGGCCCAATGTAGTGAACCGACGAGCATACTCGGAAACAGTGATACCTGGTTCTTGTCTTAAGGTGTCAAATTCCTCAACCCTCGTCATGATTAGTTCTGTAGAGAGGAAAAACTCACAAAACTCCTCTAGAAACCTTGTCCAAGTCACCGGTCGGGGCAATGGCTGGATACAAGTTCTCCACCACAGGCTGGCCTTGCCAATCAAAAATGGCCGGACAATTAGTGTCTTTACCTTCTCAGGTACTCGTATCAGCAAGAAGGTACTTTCGACTTCATCAAGCCATTTTTCCGCTTCCTCGGGACTAGATTCTCCGCCAAATTCTGGGATATGTGCTCTTACTAGCTGCCGGTAATAAAACCCAGTGCTGCCCGGGGGTGAAAGTGACAATGCTTGCTCGTTAGTCTGTGATGCCATCTGCACTTATGGTTTTAATGTCTATTTAGAATATCGGAATTAAAATCAATTGAATTTGACTAAGGACATAAATCGAAAACTTAAGTAACGGAGATAAAAAGGCACGTCTTACGTCATTGACCTAGCTTTCATAATTTAGGATTAGTTATTAAATCACATCCTAAACCCGGTCTAAGTGGTCCTATTCTAAGGTCGCCACTCATCTAAAATCATGACTTAGGTCTACGATCAAACTTAGATTGCTAAGATCATAACTTAGTCCTACGTTCTGCCCGTAATCTAGAGCCTGGGCTCTGATACCACCTGTAGCGCCCCGCACCCGGGCCTCGTCCAGATACGGTGCACCCGCCGTACTTCACTAAGGAGAGTACAAAGCGTCATGCGTAACATACGAAAATCCATAATATAAATCATGGATTCCCATGTTAACATTTAACATGACAGTAAAATTTAGGCAGATTTAAAACTTTCCAAATTAAACATACATTACGAAATACCTAAGTCCCCAAAGTAGCAGTACCACAAAATAACATAACCGGCAAACCAGAAAGTTTAAACATAGTCATAATACAAATCGTCTTGGCAGCACAAAAGTCCTTATGCTTAGCCCTCTTCATATCTCCTCGCCTATGGATATGGTACCCTCGGCTCATCTTCGATCCAATTTATCTTGGCATTATCTGGGGGGAAAAATAAAGTGTGAGTGATAAAAATCACCCAGCAAGAATACAATAAACGACCATGAAATACATAAAGGGTCATAACATGAATGTATTACCCCAGAAACCCCACATAATCGCAATTCGTACCTGATCTTAAATCCTGAGCTTGCATGAGGTCAGCTTAAGCATGTTTTTTTTTAGGTAACGCTATACCAATAGTAACTTATAAACATTAACTGTAACATGCAACATGTCTTCATGATCGTGAGTTATGCAATATGCAATGCATGATGTCATGTCATGCTATGTCAAAACATCATTTTGGTCCCATACAATAACATGTCATAAAAACAGAGTGTCAGATCAATTAACCCCGGATCTGAGCGGGTCCAGAACAGATATCAGATCAATTAACCCCGGATCTGAGCGGGTCCAGAACAGATATCAGATCAATTAACCTCGGATCTGAGCGGGTCCAGAACAGATATCAGATCAATTAACCCCGGATCTGAGCGGGTCCAGAACAGATATCATATCATCAGACCAATTAACCCCGGGTCTGGAGTCGGGTTAGTAGCATGCTTGGCCGGCAAAGGAATCATGAAGCTTTCTTTAAAACATGAGACCGTAAAAACTTTTCATGCATAATGAAAAGATAATCACTTGTAAAACTTGCTTGCATCATAAAATCCATAAAAATCAGTTTCATGCTCATGCATGATACATGCCGTGATATGATATGCAAGCCATGACATGAATAATCGTATACAATTCTTATAACATGTCAACGTACATGAGTTTGGAAAATATTTCCAAGTCTTTTACTTCATTTACAAAGGACGGTTAGGCTAACCATTTTGGTCCATTTCCGCAACTCTTTCGTCACAAGTACGTTAGGTGAAATCATAGATACAAGTCGTAGAATTGGGAATTATTTTAAATAACCATAAAGGGCTTACTTACTTACTTTACGATCCATCTTAATTGCTGAGGCTGAGCTGACAGATTTTACTAAAAATTCAATTGTGGCAAATCCGTAATGCGGTTTCCAGAAATTCCAACTCGTATACGTCATAAACATATGGGACTAGTATCATACCGAAATTCAGCCCATTTTCATGTCTCTAAGTCCCTTTTCTAAGCCTGGAAAATCGTTACAAATTTCAGGGTGGTTCCAGTAATTTCTATTGAGCAGTTTTACCAAATAATTCATTAAAAATAATCTAGAACTTGTTTTGCTGAAATTCCAACTGGCATGTCTTCTAGACTCATAGAGTTATTATCATGCCAAAAACCAGCTTTATTGGTTATTCACAAGGTCCCTTTTCAAGTCAGTGAAAAGAAGTCACTATTCTGCTCAATTCCCGTTTTCAGGTCTGACCAGTCTTACCAAAATATTTATTAAAAATAAACCATAGCTCCGTTTACCAAAATTCTAGCTGGCATCTCTACTATACTCATGGAGCTAGGTTTGTGCCAAAAATCAGAGTTATTGAAGGTCCAAAAAGTCCTCTTTGAATTCGTTGAAGTCAATGGTCAATTCTGCCTAGCTCTAGAATTTTCTGCTGGAGCGGTTTTACCGCGTAATTTCTTAAAATTAATTCTTAACTTATTTTAACATAATTCCAACTCATACATATCGTAAACTTGTAATAATAGCATCCTACCGAAAATTAACTCATTTTCATGTCCCTAAGATTCGTTTTTGAGTCCACTAACTTGTTACTTAATTTCTGCTCTGTCCCAGCACTTCTCATTGGGCAGTGTTACCAATTAAATCATTAAAATTAATCCACAACTTGTTTTACCATGATTCCAGCTGGGATATTCACAGCACACCTGGTATTAGCATCCTGCCAAAAATCAGATTTATTGAGCCACTACAAGGTCCTTTTTCATGTCAGTCAAAAAGAGATGCAGTTCTGCTGAGTTACAGGATTTTCAGTCTGAGCAGCTTTACCAAATCTTTAATTAAAAATATTCTACAATTCCTTTTTCCAAAATTCCAACTTGCACATTTCCTATACACATAATGGTATCATCACACCGAAAATTAGCCTTTTTGAACATCCTCAAGATCTCTTTTTATGCCATGCAAAACGTTACATCATTCAGTCATGTTCCAGAATTTACAGCCTGGACAGTCTCACCATTTATTTTATGAAAATTAAACCATAACTTATTTTACCAAAATTCCAACTCTCAGCTCTTCTATACACATGGGGCTAGATCTGTGCCAAAAACCAGATTTATTGAAGGTTCAAAAGACCCTTTTTAAATTCGTTAAACATAGTGTCAATTCTGCCCTGCTCCAGAATTTTCTGCTGGAGCAGTTCTACTAAATATTTTATTAAAAATAATCTATAACTTATTTTGACAAAATTCCAACTCTCACTTGTGCTACACTCATAAGGCTAGCTTGGTACCGAAAATTAGCATCATTGAAGGTCTGTAAGGTTGGTTCTCAGGCCGTTGAAGATGCCATCCTGTTCTGCCTAGCTCCAGTAGTTTGAGATTTTGTCATTGGTTCAAGTCAAAGGTCCACCCTTTCATCTTGTTCTTGCAAGATATATTACTAATCACTACTTAAACCTTAAATCATCTCAAAACAGCCTTGTAACTAGATGCATGTCATAAAAGACTCCATCTTTGAGAGAATAAGCCACATGCAATGCAAGGTTCTTAAGAAATCTATAAGATATAATCTCAAACTTAGGACATTCAACTAAAGATTAAATCTTAAGATCTTCTAAGCATTCAAGTCACAAACTCTTTACATAAATCATGAGAGATCATTGTAAACTTGCCTCTTCAAGCCAAAGTTTTTGCCTTTGCTTGGTTTTGGAGTGAGTTGAGTTGGAATCCTTCTCCTCCTACTCCCTTGTATACACGGTTTTGAAGAAGAGGGAGGAAAAAGATTAGTCTTCCTTACTTAGTGAAAAATAGAGTTTTATTTGGAGCCAAAACATCTTACCAAAGTTGTCTTGGGATGGAGCTTCAAGTTTAGCTAGATAGCTTCACCTAAGAGTGTTGAAGATCTTCACCCCTTGAGCATGGAGGCCACGGTTTGGAGAGGAAAATAACACCCATGTTAGCTTCACTATTTTGTATAAAAAATCTACTTAAGAACTTTGAAATGAGTCTTACCTAGAGGATTCTTGAGCTTGAAGAAGAAGATGGAGTTGTGCCTCTTGTCCTTGGGGTGGCCGAATGTTGAGGGTGAAAGGAGGATGAAGAGCTTTCTTAAGTGTTTAGTATGAGTTCACTTGGAGAATTGTTCAAGACAAAATGGAGATGGGGTTGTCTTTGAGAATAAAAAGAGCTAGGGGTGGTGAGAGAGGGGGGGGGGTGGCCGGTTGGCATGGGAGAAGAGAAAAGAAATCTAGGCCTCACCTTTTCTTACACCCTAGCCCCCTCTTTTCTTAATTTATCCTTTCTTTTGCATGCAAGTTGGTTATTTTATTTATTTATAATTATTATATAATTATTTATTTAAGCATCATTTGGAATGATGTAGAGAATTCTAGATCCTCTTTTGTCTTGGCCGAATTTAGGGGGTGTTGGGGGGTATTTTGGTCATTTCACATTTATCCTACCCCACATCTATATAATTTACAATATTATTTATTTCATTAAATTTTGATTTTAATCTTTGTTCTTATGTTTGTATGAGAACTAGTTTACTTCAAGGGTGATCAATGTCCCTTGGCCGTTTTCACAAAGGGGTATCACACACCTCGTAGTATTTGCTTGTATAACTATTTAGTGTTTGTCCTAAAGGAACTTAAAGGATTTGAATAAGAAAGCGACAAATGTGACTTAATAACATGCTCGAGAAGGAATCATCGCTTTTACTTAATCATAGTCTCAAGTACATGATCGTTGGGGTACAACATTGTGTGCGTAGAAAACCGAATTTTTGATATTTATCGATTACCCGATTTTTCTCTAATTTAAATTCCAACTTTTGCACATGCTATATATATTATGTTATACATAATATATATAATATATACTTTAAATCTCAGCACTTGGCTGGTCTAAAGTGGTACCATTAACATGTGACAAAATTAAACTTGGAATCTTCACATTTTGGCCTTAATGTGGGGTGATTTGTGTGTGCCAACATGGAAAGTATTTTGGCTGAATTTTCTGTCATGTGCACGAAATTTTCATCATTTTTGAAGTATAGGGGCTAGCCATTTATTTATGGCAAGTACGTGACACGTTGGCGAAGTTTCGGTATTCGCCCGATACGACAATTTTCGGTTTAGAACCCTTTATCGTGTCGTATTTAATTTGTCATCACCATATCTTGTATCATATGATATAAAACCTGAATATACTCATAAATATGAGTTAAGTATAGTGGTGTGACGTTAACGTACGTACGTAAAATATATAACGTGTCGGTAGTACGTTGGAATAAATGTGTATGTGCCTTTTTCAAAAAATCTGAAAATATATGTAATATATATGTATATGGCATGTCACATTAAAGAGGGGAGGAGGAGAAAACTTTCCTTCCTTAGCCTTGTTGCCTTTGTGCATCTTCCAAATGTGGCTTCCTTTAATGAACTACTTAGTTTAATTAAGTAAGTACTTCACTTAATGAACTAGTTTAGTTCATTAATGGTGGCACCTGAAAATAGTGTAAACACAACAAATGTTTGCCATATGATGTAAGCTTTAACGCTTCATGGCTCGTTAGCACGGCAACATTATATATGAGCTAAATAAGGCAAGTACTAAGCAATATCATGCACACGATTGTTTATATCATGCTCGTTTTTGTGCACATTTAAATCATGTATTTGAAAATCACTCAAACCCCTTTTTCTCTACAATCTCCCCCTTTTGATGATTTTCAAAATAACTTATGCACATGATTTAAATCCTATCGCTCCCCCTTCAATCATGCATAAATCAAAACTTGAATTTTAAATTCCGAGTCGCTCCCCCTTAATTTATGCAATTAGTATCTCTCTCCCCCTTAAATCATGCTATCTCTCCCCCTTTATTTTGAAAAGTAAATCAAAATATGCCTGTAAAGATGAAGAAAAAAAATCATGCATTTCATATAAGGTGCGTTCGTAAGGGTTATTTATTCAACCCTTTGAAAATGTCCCTTTTGGTACCCAAATTTGGGTGACCTTTCTAGGTCTTCCAAAAGGTGAGAAAGGTGATGAGAACGCAACATAATATATGTTAGGGAGAAATGCAATTGGCCTTTGGCCAAGAATCCCATCATGCATGTAGTATGGTTTCTGTTTTTGATAAGCATTTCGGTTTGCATGCACGAGACGTGATCTAGATGCATTTTTGTGATACGAGTGTCGCGTATGCATCACTTGTTTCTTCTCATATCTATATGGCACATAATTATATTTTGCATGATGTGAAGAAGAAGCACGTTGAGATGTCATAAGAAAAGGCCTATGCGTCTTCTTAGATGCCACATATGTCTTTGATGCATCTATTTTCTTAGATGTGATGAATTTGGTTGGTTTATTTTGTGGCTTACTTTTCTCAACGTATCCTAGTCCGGTTTTGTCACTATCATGCTTTTGAGAAGAAATGATGTGATCTAGCATGTTTGTTCTCGTGTCAAATTGTTTCACCTTTTTCTCTACATTCGCATTCCTTGATTTCAAGTTTGAAATCTCGGATTTCAATTCAGTGTTCTCGGATGTCAATGATAAAATCTCAGACTTTAATGAATTTATAATGCATGACGACTCTTTTTTTCAATCGTTTAATTGAGACACAAGATCTTTGTTAGAAGATTCTAACAATTTCTTGTCTTCAATTAACCGTTTCTTTTGTTTTGCAAGAGTTCTAGCAAACTTATGTAATTCAAGATATTCAACATATAAATCATCGTAAGATAGTTCAGAATCCGAGTCAGAATCAGAATTTACCTCATTTTCAAATAGTGAAGGCATTTGGCTTGACATATCTTTTTCCTCGGTTTCATGGCTAGTGGTTGCCATCTCACATAGATCATTGGATCTTTTTGTTGTGAGTGTTCCTGCGCTCTGATACCAATCGTAGGATCTGCAAGGAACCACTAGAAGGGGGGGGTTGAATAGTGGGTGCGGAAAATGTGGTTTTTAAAATTTGTTTGAACCAAAAACCGAACTTTTGAAAACAATTTCTATTTTCAGGACTAGTTTTAAAACGTTTTGAAAACTAGTTTTCAGGTCTTCAAAAATTATAAAATTTGGAGAGAACTTATACTCAGATGTTATGAGTGTCCCCTAAAAATTTCAGATTCAAATTCAACCTCTAACCCCTTGAAAAATCGTTGGTGGTCAGATTGCGCAAATCTGCCAGAGCCGATACACTGATTTGAAAAATTAATTCCTATTTGTACACAACTCCAAATGCTCTGAAACTTTAACCACTAACCCCTTATATGTTATATTTAAATGGGTTGAAACAGTTTTGAAAAATTCTTTTGGGAAGTTAGTCAAATACGATCAAAGTCTCAACCTTTGCAAGCCTGAAAATCAGACTGCACTAGTCTCAGAACTTTGGACGTTTGAATAACTTATACTTGTCCAAAAGGGTTGAAACTTGCGCCAAGCGAACTCTAAAACGTGTGGTTATATTTTCTGTAAGTTTCGTGATTTTTGAAATTCGTTTACTATTTTTACGAACGTGATTAAAAACAGTAAACAGTGCTGAAACAGAAAATCAGTGCTGAAAGTAAATGACACCAAGAATTTTATACTGGTTCGGTTACCAACAACCTACTCCAGTCTTCAAGGAACACCTTCCTTGGTTCACACTAATCACACAACTCAAAAACACCTTACCACAGGGTTGATGGAGTTACACACCAACTCCAACCCTTGACAAATCTTGTATGTTCAATACAATTCTCACGAACACCACCACCTAGCAAAAATGAAGATTGATCACACCTTGATCAATATTTTACAAAGATATATAACGAGTGGTGGTCTATTTCAAGCCTATTCAAGATTGAACAATTTGAATACAATAGGCTTACAAGAAGAAAGAAAGAAAGAGAATAAAGAAGAGCTAGACTTTTTGATCACTTTGATTTGCAATGCTTGTGCTTGTTTTGTTTGCTCTCTTCTCTTCCCTTTTAATGATGCATGGTCGTCCCCTTGGTGTAGCCTCCCCCTCTTGAAAATTATCATTTAAGTCCTTGAGAGAGTGTAAGACATCATTGTGACAAGGTCTTGCTTACTTGGCATCTTCTTATTGGATGATCATTTAGTCTTCGCTTACTTGGCACCTTCTCATTGGATGAATGTTGTCATCATTGATGACTTGGAAAAAATCTGAGACTTACACTTAAACATGTGCCAAAATCATCACAAAATAACTTCCATAAATCATAAGATATATCACATAAATTGCAAGACAAAAATTCCTTTCTTGCTAAGATGAAAAAATCGCCCATAATAGGTTTTACCATGCTGAATTTTCAGCATGTGACACATGGGGATAAAGTTCAAATCATTACCATTTTTCTTTGATTTTTCTCATTAAAATGAATCACCAATTAATGGTAAATATTCCTATCACATGAGAAATAAACTTGGACACCATTTAGACCAATAATTCGGCCACACAAGTCTTCACACATGCTGAAAAATTTTCAGCATGTGTGATATATAAAATATCACACTTTATTAATTTAAATAATATTCAAATCATTTCCATTTCTTCTTCCAATCAATCACACAATTTAAGATGACAAAATATACCATTTTGAAGACAAGAATTCGGCCAGCCTTGTTAAGCATGCTGAAATTTTCAGCATGTGATATAAGAGAGACAAATTTTGAATTCTTACCATTTGTAGCTTCTCTCTTTGATTCACCAACATTGTATGATTGATCCTTGACCAATCATTATGCCAACAAGGCTCCAATAAGCTCCATCTTGGCTGTTATAGGCGTTGGTAATATATATGTACATGTGCTGAAATTTATTTTTGTTAACTTTGTAAAATAATGCACATTTAATAATACACACATGTTATATTCCAATCAGCCCTTAATTTAATTTTCTAGAACACTTTAAGATGTATATCATATGTAAAAAGTGTCTAGATACGTGTCACATGATGTACCAAAAACGTTCCATGTGTTGTGTGCGTAGAAAACCGAATTTTCGATATTTATCGATTACCCGATTTTTCTCTAATTTAAATTCCAACTTTTGCACATGCTATATATATTATGTTATACATAATATATATATAATACATACTTTAAATCTCAGCACTTGGCTGGTCTAAAGTGGTACCATTAACATGTGACAAAATTAAACTTGGAATCTTCACATTTTGGCCTTAATGTGGGGTGATTTGTGTGTGCCAACATGAAAAGTATTTTTGGCTGAATTTTCTGTTATGTGCACGAAATTTTCATCCATTTTTGAAGTACAGGGGCTGGCCATTTATTTATGCCAAGTACGTGATACGTTGGCGAAGTTTCAGTATTCGCCCGATACGACAATTTTCGGTTTAGAACCTTCTATCGTGTCGTATTTAATTTGTCATCACCATATCTTATATCATATGATATAAGACCTGAATATACTCATAAATATGAGTTAAGTATAGTGGTGTGACGTTAACGTACATACGTAAAATATATAACATGTCGGTAGTACGTTGGAATAAATGTGTATGTGCCTTTTTCAAAAAATCTGAAAATATATGTAATATATATGTATATGGCGTGTCACATTAAATAGGGGAGGAGGAGAAAACTTTCCTTCCTTAGCCTTGTTGCCTTTGTGCATCTTCCAAATGTGGCTTCCTTTAATGAACTACTTAGTTTAATTAACTAAGTACTTCACTTAATGAACTAGTTTAGTTCATTAATGGTGGCACCTGAAAATAGTGTAAACACAACAAATGTTTGCCATATGATGTAAGCTTTAACGCTTCATGGCTCCTTAGCACGGCAACATTATATATGAGCTAAATAAGGCAAGTACTAAGCAATATCATGCACACGATTGTTTATATCATGCTCGTTTTTGTGCACATTTAAATCATGTATTTGAAAGTCACTCAAACCCCTTTTTCTCTACACCATACTATCTCCCAATTATCCACATGATTCAAGACAACAAAATATGGCTCATTAAGCTTCCAAATTCGGCCAGCATATTACTACACATGCTGAATTTTCAGCATGTGTCACAAATGTGACAAAGTTCGAAATGTTACCTTGTATAGCTCCCTTCTTTTTGTCACCAACATTGTATGCTTCATTCTTGACCAATCAAGATGCCAACAAAACTCCACATATGCTTCAAATTGATGATTTAGGCGTGTGACAATGACTTACACATGTGCTGAATTTTATTTTTTCAAACTTTATAAAATAGTGCACAGTTAATTATACACACATGGTATATTCCAATCAGCCCTTGATTGAATTTTCTAGAACACTTTAAGATGTATGAAATATGTAGAAATTGTCTATATACATGTTATATGATGTGCCAAAAACGTTCCATGTGTCGTGTATGTAGAAAACCGAATTTTTGATTTTTATCGATTACCCGATTTTTCTCTAATTAAATTCCAACTTTTTGCACATGTTATATATATTATGTTAAACATAATCTACATAAATTAAACTTTAATATTCAGCTCATAAGGCTGATTAAAGTGACGCCTAGCCATGTGACAAAATTGAAATTGGAATCTCCACAAATTGGCCTCAATGTGGGGTGATTTGTGTGTGCCAACATGGAATGATTTTATGGCTGCACATACCATGTAAGCCACGAAATATATGGCTATTTTTGAAGTGTAGGGACTGGCCATCTATTTATCGCAAGTACGTGACATGTTGGCGAAGTTCCGGTATTCGCCCGATACGACAATTTTCGGTTTAGAACCTTTTAACATGTCGTATTTAATTTGTCATCACCATGACTTATATCATATGATATAAGACCTGAATATACTCATAAATATGAGTTAAGTATGGTGGTGTGACGTTAACGTACGTACGCAAAATATATAACGTGTCGGTAGTACGTTGGAATATGTGTATGTGCCTTTTTCAAAAAATTTGAAAATGTATATATATATGTATAAGATGGCGTGTATATATGGAAAGGAGAGGAGGAGAACTTTCCTTTCTTCAACTTGTTGCCTTGGTGCCTTTTCCAAATATTGCTTCCTTTAATGAACTACTTAGTTTAATTAACTAAGTACTTCACTTAATGAACTAGTTTAGTTCATTAATTATGGCACCTGAAAATAGTTCAAACACAACAAATGTTTGCCATTTGATGTAAGCTTTAAAGCTTCATGGCTCGTTAGTATGACAACATTATATATGAACTATATAAGGCAAGTTTTATGCAACAACGTGTTATGCCATGAAATATGTCATGCATTTCTTTAAAACACGTTATTTAAATAATGCATTTTGAAATAACTCAAACCCCTTTTTCTCAACAATCTCCCCCTTTTGATGATTTTCAAAATAACCTATATTCATGATTTAAATCTTATCACTCCCCCTTCAATCGTGCATAAATTCACCTTTTGAATTTCAAATTTCAAATCCGCTCCCCCTTGATTTATGCAATTAATCTTTCTCTCTCCCTCTTAAATCATGCATTCTCTCCGCCTTTATTTTGGAAAGACAATCAAAAGCGCATGTAGAGATGAAAAAGAAGTCATGCATTTATAATATCAAACGTGCGTTCGTAAGGGTTATTTATTCAACCCTTTGAAAATGTCCCTTTTGGTACCCAAATTTGGGTGACCTTTCTAGGTCTTCCAAAAGGTAAGAAAGGTGATGAAAATGTAACATAATATACGTTAGGTGCAAATGTGTTTGGCCTTTGGCCAAGAACTCCTTTATACGCATTATATGTAGGACATTTTTGATATGTCCTTGTGTTAGTGTGCGTAGTGTATGATCTAGATGGATGGGATGAATGTCGTGTATGCATCACTTGTTTCTTCTTATATCTATATGGTACAAAATTGTATTTCTCATGATATGAAGAAGAAGTATGACGAGATGTGTAGAGAGGGGGTCTTTGTGTCATCTTAGACGCCGTATTTGGTTTTGGAGTGTCTACTTTCTTAGACACTACAGACTTGGTTGGTTTAATGGATACTTCATTTGTTTCAATGTATCCTAAACAAGTTTTATCACTATCATGCTTTTGAGATAAGATAATACGCTCTAGCATGTTAGATCCCATATCAAACTGTTTCATCATTTTCTCTAAGTTTGTATTCCTTGATTTCAAGTTTGAAATCTCGGACTTCATTTCATTATTCTCGGATGTCAATGATGAATTTCAGACCTTAATGAATTTATGATGCAAGAATACTCTTCTTTTGAATCGTTTAATTGAGACACAAGATTTGTGTTATAAGATTCTAACAATTTCTTATCTTCAATTAACCGTTTCTTTTGTTTTGCAAGAGTTCTAGCAAACTTATGTAATTCAAGATATTCAACATATAAATCATCATAAGATAGTTTAGAATCCGAGTCAGAATCATAATTTACCTCATTTTCAAATAGTGGAGGCATTTGGCTTGACATATCTTTTTCCTCGGTTTCGTGGCTAGTGGTTGCCATCTCACTTAGATCGTTGGATCCTTTTGATGTGAGTGTTCCTGCTCTCTAATACCACTTGTAGGATCTGCAAGGCACACTTGTAGCGCCCCGGCCCGACACTGTCATCGGAACCAGTGCATCCGCCGTAGCCTACTATGAGAACTACGAAGCGTCAAAGCAGATCAAGCGTACATCATTCATGACGTAAGATAAATCAGCGGAAACGTCATAAAATCTAAATCTTCATCGTCAATAATACAACAAGAAAATGCAGCGGAAATAAAAGGTGTTTGTTCATCTAGCTAACATAAGTTCCAGAACAACATAATAACATTGAGTTTCCAAAACTTAAGGAATGTAGTCCAGCATCTATCTATTCCATTGTCCGTCATCCCATTTAGCCCACTCGCCATCGTCTTCGATAAATATCATCTCATATTCCGGCTCACCTGAAAAGGAATAGAGTATCTGTTCTTAGCGAAATTATCGCCAGCAAGTAACCCGTCTATACACCTTACGGGACCACACATGACGAGCCACCAGTGTATAAGTCATTGCCCAAAATAAGGTGCTCGGGTTCGCAAATAGCATCTTCATAAGAATTCCTCAAACAGATAAAACACCTAAACGATACACGAATACGAGAACAAACATGTACCAAGACAACATATCACATAAGCAAGTCATAAGCTAGTAACATTTCTTACATGTCAAATCTTATGCTTCGTGTAACATGATGCATGAACTTTTTTTTAAAACCACACACAACACCCATGTATAAGTCTTCTTTCATAAACATGTCATGCATGTCATTTCACAAACTTTTCATAATACTTCTTATCATATTCTTCGCGTAGCAGAACTTTATACCCTGTGGATGATCAGTCCACAGCAAACAGAACTTTATACCCCGTGCTGAAAGATCCACGGTCCCATAACATATAAGTTTATACCCCGTGCTGAAAGGTCCACGGCCCCATTACATATATCATATATCCGTGCTGAAAGGTCCACGGCCCCATTACATATATCATATATCCGTGCTGAAAGGTCCATGGCCCCATTACATATATCATATATCCGTGCTGAAAGGTCCACGGCCCCATAAAATAACTTTATTTTCCGTGCTGATAGGTCCACGGCCCCATAAAATACTTTATACCCTACTGTTGATTCACAGATCACGCTTTTATACCCTGCTTTCGCAGGCGTGACTTTTATACCCTGCGATCAACCAGCAACCATCTTGTCTTTCGAAAACTTCAAATTTTTCTTGTAAACACATGTTTTTCGCAAAGCAATTCTCAATTCAAATGCAAGTGCCCATGTCATGATGCAGAATGCTCATGTAACATCATATCAAACTTGTAAACAAGCACACACACTTTACATATCAAGTACAAAGTCCTGAACCTCTATCACATCCTGCTCGTATCATTTCATATCCCTTTGTATTATGAAATCATCTCGAGTTCACACTTAACCTTGCTCCTTCATACTTCCTCAAACACAACCTTTTCGTATCTTTCCAAGTCCGTTCGTCTCACTAATTCACTTGGGATTCAATCTTATTCTTACTTAGTCAATCTTACCATCTATTCCTCAATTACACCTCAAATACCCTTGCATTTTATGTTCAAAGGAAGTGTATAAAGTTACTACACATACATAGAGCGTCTAAAGGGTCAAAAAGACTTCCAGTATACTTGGAACGCCACATGAGGCGCCTAAAGTGACATAAAGCGCCTATACTAGGCGTTCGAAGTGTTCGGGGATGTGCCGTAGACATTGAACGCCTACATGAAGCGCCTAATGTGACATTGAACGCTACCTTAGGCGCCTAATGTGACTTGAAGCGCCTAATGTAGGTGTTCGAAGTGTACAGGGATGCTTCTGGACACATTGAACGCTACATTAGGCGCCTAATGTGACTTGAAGCGCCTAATGTAGGTGTTCGAAGTGTTCTGACGGTTCTAAACTGCAGCTTTTCTGCAGTAACTTCCTCCCATCTCCTTCCTCCTTCAACCCTTTCATGCTAAACCTCTCAAGATCCATCTTACCATCTATATTCATCATACTTAACACACATCTAACATGAATTGATGCTTAGTTATGTCTAATAATATCCACTCTTAACCTTCAATCATTCACAACCTTCAAAAGATATCATCAACATTCCCAACACAACAAGTCTACAACAATGCCATCATTCATCCTTCAATTCCCTGCACTTACTCTCACACATCTAGGTGTAGACAACCAACACAAGAATAGAACAAGACAATAAACATATCAAGAATACAATTTCATGGGCATGCTTGACAAACAACAACGCACCACATAACTATTTTCAGAAATATGGCCCAAAGAACAAGACTTTACGCAACTAGCAACAAAACTTACATATAGTAAAGCATTTAACATAGACAAGTCAAGATTACTAATGTGTGATCCAAGTTTTCTCTGTGTAAGAACATAGGGCCTAAAGTATCAAAATTTGCGTAAAGCGTATAGAAAGGTTACTTGCCTATGTTTCTAGTTAGCCTTACGAGTGTACTGCAGGATTTCGAGAAAGGTTGCACCTAGATTGACCGCTCTTTCTTCCTTTTCTCTTCTCTTCTTCTTCTTTCTCTTTTCTCCTTCTCTTTTCTCTCTAGGCGTTTTTTCTTCCCCCTCTTTCTTTGCCTTTCAACCGCCCCCTTTATGCTAATGGGGAGTTATACTAAAATTTTGTGTAACTCCCCTATCACTTAGTAGGGGTACTTTTGGTAATTTACCCAATTTCCTTAATTCTCACTTTTAACCCTTTCTTTTATTTTCTATATTTTAAGTAACTAAATATTACATTCTACATCATTAATTAAATTGCATACAAGGTTGACCTAGAGTATTGAAAGTCGTGCTTAAAAGTCACGGGGTATGACATTCCACCCCCCTTACAAAAAGTTTCGTCCTCGAAACTTACGTACCTTAATCAAAGAGTTGAAGATACTTCTCCCGCATTTGATCTTCGAGTTCCCAAGTGGCCTCACGCTCTGTGTGATTGCTCCACTGGACCTTTACATAAGAAATCACTCGCTTCCTCAACACTTGATCCTTTCGGTCCAAAATTTTTACGGGTATCTCCTCGTATGTAACATCGTCCTTAAGTTCCAAAGGTTGAACTTCAAGTACATGACTTGGATCCGTCACGTACTTCCTTAGTTGTGATACGTGAAAGACATTGCGCACTTGCGCCAACACTGGAGGTAACGCTAACCTATATGCCAAGGCTCCCACTTTCTTCAGTATTTCATAGGGACCAATAAAGCGAGGACTTAGCTTGCCTTTGACTCCAAACCTCATAATGTCATTCGTGGGTGATACTCTCAAATAAACTTTTTCACCCACATCAAATTCCAATGGTCGTCGTTTGGAATCTGTCCAACTCTTATTGCGATCCTGAGCAGTCTTGAGTCTTTCCCGAATGACTTTCACCTTCTCTAGCGTCTTTTCCAATAGCTCAGGTCCGGTGATGGTCCTCACGCCTACTTCGTCCCAATAAACTGGAGACCTACATTTCCTTCCATACAAAAGCTTCAAAAGGAGCCATATCAATTGCACTGTGGTGACTGTTATTATGATAGAACTCCATTAACTTCACCATTACATCCCCAACTCCTTTTGAAATCTAGGACACCAGCTTTTAACATGTCTTTTAGGGTATGCGTAGTCCGTTCAAACTGTCCATGTCTGAGGGTGATAGGATGTACTCATCCTTAACTCCTTACCCAGGGCTCTCTAGAATACTATCCAGAGCTTGGAAGTGAACCGTTGATCTCGGTCAGACACTATACTTATTGGAACACCCTGTAGGCTGATAATGTTGTCCATTTTTAAACTTACCAACTTCCGAGAAATACTTCCCTCGAGACCGATAGAAAATGTGCAGATTGGCCGATCGATCCACAATCACCAAAATCATGTTATATCCACTTCTTGTTTTCGGTAATCAACCACAAAGTACATAGTAATAAGTTCCTATCTCTACCCTGGAAGCTCCAACGGTATCACTAATCCACTAGGTTCTTGGTGTTCAGTCTCAATTTACTGACACACCAGACCTCTCCCAATGAACTCCACAATGTGTCTCTTCATCTTACACCACCAATAATATTGTTAGCGATCCTTGTACATTCTGGTGCTACCATGATTTATTGATAACCTTGAGCTGTAAGCCCCCTTGCAAAATTTCTTTTCTTAGCTCATCTAAATCATGTACACACATTTTTCCTCTAACATAAGTTCCTATCCACCTTGGTCTGAAATCCATCAATCTGACTATACCTCAGTTTCCCAGCAATATCACCCACAGTCCTATTCTTCTTTCAAGCTTCTTTCAACCAATCCATCAAACTCGGTGTGACGATCAATGATGCGAACATTACTATAGAGTCAATAGAAACGAAGCTAAATTCTTCTATTTCTCTCTCAAGTGGTGACTGTCGCGCATGGTTAGATTTTCTGTTTAATACATTGGCCACTTTATTAGCTCTTCCTGGATGGTAATTAATGGTTAAGCCGTAGTCCTTTTGTAGTTCCAACCCTCTTAGCTGTCTCATGCTTAGCTGTCCTGAGGCATACGCGATAACTCGTTCGTATTGCATCAAAACACAGTCTACAAGTGAAGTATCAACTAAACTCAATTTGGATGGAAAGTCATAACTTACGCTACAGTTTAGCTAGATTGTTTTTTTGACACATCACTACATATCACAACCCATCAGTACCAGAAGGTTGAGCCAATACTGGAGCTATGGTTAACCTCCTCTTACGCTCTGTGAAGCTTTTCTCGCATTATGCCGTCCACTCAAACTTGGACTTCTTTTGAGTAAGGCAATTGAGAAACATCGCTATTGTCGAGAATCCCTCGACAAACTTCCTATAATAACTAGCTAGACCCAAGAAACGCCAACTTCGGTGTCATTTGTAGATCTAGACCACTTGGTAATAAGTTCAACTTCCTTCAATCAACAGCAATTCCCTTGAAAGGTTATACCTTCCATCACAGAATTCTTAACTGTCACTTGTTTTAATCGATAGTAAATGTTGATGTGAAATCGTAATTTGATCTTGGACGCTTGGACACAGTATAGAATCTCCAACTATTCTGGTGAACCACAAAGGCGCTTAACAAATCCCTTTGCCACAAAAGAGGGGTTCACGCCGCTATCAAAAGTACATTGATGAATATCTTGTTCACTAAAATTGTACCTCATACCACATCAGCGACTTCCAAATATCCATGGCAATTATGACATTGACGCAGACATTCGTCCTCGGCTGTTGAGCGACTTCTCCCAGAGCATTCTTTCTCATCTCTGAGCAATCTCGAATAAGGTTTCCCACCTGTCCGCATCGATGACATGCTCTTTCCAACTTCCTACATTCGCCGACATGACCCTTATTGAAGTGCGGCAAACTCTTTCAACCTGCTGTACAACAAAATTCTGTTGCGGGGGTCTATGAAATTTTCTCAACTGAGCCTCTCTTCAGAACCTTGATCCAACGTCCTGGCCTACCACCAACTCGAATCTCTTCTCTTAACCTCTTACCTTTGTCGGAGTATCCTGCATCGGCCTTTCTTGCCGCTACTCTGCGGAAATCGCTCTCGACGTGAAAACATGCATCCATCATGTCCTCGTATGTTCTCATCCATGCGTTTACAATTGCTGACTGAATTCTTGAGTCCAAACCTCGTTCGAACTTTGTCATCTTTAAGCAATTATCAGGCATAATCGCATGAGCGAACTTACCCAAATCATGGACATGGTTGGCATACTCCGACATTATCATCCGACTCTGTTTTAGCCCGTCGAACGCCCTTATCTTGTCTAAGATCGTTGTCTTGGGCGCGTAATACTTTAGAAAGGCATCACAAAGTTGTATCCAAGAGATCAATGGAGTCTGACAATTTAAATTATTATAGAAATTTAAATGATATACGCGCTCGCACACACCCAACTCAGATCATACTTAGACTCTAGAAAATCATCACTTATACCTAAGGATCAAACTTAAGGGAAAATCACATCTTAATTTGCTATAAGATCATGAACCTAAGTTTCCGAGATAGATCTGAAGCCTAGTCCCTGATACCACCTGTAGCGCCCTGGCCCGACACTGTCATCGGAACCAGCGCACCCGCCGTAGCCTACTATGAGAACTACGAAGCGTCAAAGCAGATCAAGCGTACATCATTCATGACGTAAGATAAATCAGCGGAAACGTCATAAAATCTAAACCTTCATCGTCAATAATACAACCAGAAATTGCAGCGGAAATAAATGGTGTTTGTTCATCTAGCTAACATAAGTTCCAGAACAACATAATAACATTGAGTTTCCAAAACATAAGGAAAGTAGTCCAGCATCTATCTATTCCCATGTCTGTCATCCCATTTGGCCCACTCGCCATCGTCTTCGATAAATATCATCTCATATTCCGGCTCACCTGAAAAGGAATAGAGTATCTGTTCTTAGCGAAATTATCGCCAGCAAGTAACCCGTCTATACACCTTACAGGACCACACATGACGAGCCACCAGTGTATAAGTCATTGCCCAAAATAAGGTACTTGGGTTCGCAAATAGCATCTTCATAAGAATTCCTCAAACAGATAAAACACCTAAAGGATACACGAATACGAGAACAACACATGTACCAAAACAACATATCACATAAGCAAGTCATAAGCTAGTCACATTTCTTACATGTCAAATCTTATGCTTCGTGTAACATGATGCATGAACTTTTTTTTAAAACCACACACAACACCCATGTATAAGTCTTCTTTCATAAACATGTCATGCGTGTCATTTCACAAACTTTTCATAATACTTCTTATCATATTCTTCGAGTAGCAGAACTTTATACCCTGTGGGTGATCAGTCCACAGCAAACAGAACTTTATACCCCGTGCTGAAAGGTCCACGGCCCCATAACATATAACTTCATAACCCGTGCTGAAAGGTCCACGGGCCCATTACATATATCATATATCCGTGCTGAAAGGTCCACGGCCCCATTACATATATCATATATTCGTGCTGAAAGGTCCACGGCCCCATAAAATAACTTTATTTTCCGTGCTGATAGGTCCACGGCCCCATAAAATAACTTTATTTTCCGTGCTGATAGGTCCACGGCCCCATAAAATACTTTATACCCTGCTGTTGATTCACATATCACGCTTTTATACCCTGCTTTCGCAGGCGTGACTTTTATACCCTGCGATCAACCAGCAGCCATCTTGTCTTTCGAAAACTTCAAACTTTTCTTGTAAACACATGTTCTTTCGCAAAGCAATTCTCAATTAAAATGCAAGTGCCCATGTCATGATGCAGAATGCTCATGTAACATCATATCAAACGTGTAAACATGCACACACACTTTACGTATCAAGTACAAAGTCCTGAACCTCTATCACATCCTGCTCGTATCATTTCATGTCCCTTTGTATTACGAAATCATCTCGAGTTCACACTTAACCTTGCTCGTTCATACTTCCTCAAACACAACCTTTTCGAATCTTTCCAAGTCCGTTCGTCTCACTAACTCACTTGGGATTCAATCTTATTCTTACTTAGTCAATCTTACCATCTATTCCTCAATTACACCTCAAATACCCTTGCATTTTATATTCAAAGGAAGTGTATAAAGTTACTACACATACATAGAGCGTCTAAAGGGTCAAAAAGACTTCCAGTATACTTGGAACGCCACATGAGGCGCCTAAAGTGACATAAAGCGCCTATACTAGGCGTTCGAAGTGTTCGGGGATGTGCTGTAGACATTGAACGCCTACATGAAGCGCCTAATGTGACATTGAACGCTACCTTAGGCGCCTGATGTGACTTGAAGCGCCTAATGTAGGTGCTCGAAGTGTACGGGGATGCTTCAGGACACATTGAACGCTACATTAGGTGCCTAATGTGACTTGAAGCGCCTAATGTAGGTGTTCGAAGTGTTCTGACGGTTCTAAACTGCAGTTTTTCTGCAGTAACTTCCTCCCATCTACTTCCTCCTTCAACCCTTTCATGCTAAACCTCTCAAGATCCATCTTACCATCTATATTCATCATACTTAACACACATCTAACATGAATTGATGCTTAGTTATGTCTAATAATATCCACTCTTAACCTTCAATCATTCACAACCTTCAAAAGATATCATCAACATTCCCAGCACAACAAGTCTACAACAATGCCATCATTCATCCTTCAATTCCCTGCATTTACTCTAACACATCTAGGTGTAGACAACCAACACAAGAATAGAACAAGACAATAAACACATCAAGAATACACTTTCATTGGCATGCTTGACAAAAAACAAAGCACCACATAACTATTTTCAAAAATATGGCCCAAAGAACAAGACTTTACGCAACTAGCAACAAAACTTACATATAGTAAAGCATTTAACATAGACAAGTCAAGATTACTAATGTGTGATCCAAGTTTTCTCTTTGTAAGAACATAGGGCCTAAATTATCAAAATTTGCGTAAAGCGTATAGAAAGGTTACTTGCCTTTGTTTCTAGTTAGCCTTAAGAGTGTACTGCAGGATTTCGAGAAAGGTTGCACCCAGATTGACCGCTCTTTCTTCCTTTTCTCTTCTCTTCTTCTTCTTTCTCTTTTCTCCTTCTCTTTTCTCTCTAGGCGTTTTTTCTTCCCCCTCTTTCTTTGCCTTTCAACCGCCCCCTTTATGCTAATGGGGAGTTATACTAAAATTTTGTGTAACTCCCTCATCACTTAGTAGGGGTACTTTTGGTAATTTACCCAATTTCCTTAATTCTCACTTTTAACCCTTTCTTTTATTTTTCTATATTTTAAGTAACTAAATATTACATTCTACATCATTAATTAAATTGCAAACAAGGTTGACCTAGAGTATTGAAAGTCGTGCTTAAAAGTCACAGGGTATGACACCACTAGAAGGGGGGTTTGAATAGTGGGTGCGGAAAATGTGGTTTTTAAAATAGTTTTGACTCAAGAACCCAACTTCTGAAAACAGTTTCTGTTTTCACGACCAGATTTAAAACTTTTTAAAACTAGGTTGCAAGTCTTCAAAAATTCTGAAATTTTGAGAGAGCTTAGCCTCAGATGTTATGAGTGTCTCCTAAAAATTTCAGGTTTAAATTCAACCTCTAACCCCTTAAAAATTTGTTCATGGTCAGATTGCGTAAATCTGCCAGAAATGGTAGACTGATTTGAAAAATTAATTCCTATTTGTACGTAACTCCAAATGCTCTGAAAATTCAAAGACTAACTCTTCATAAGTTGAATTTGAATAGATTGAAACATTTTTGAAAAACTCTTTTGGGAAATTAGTCAAATACGATCAAAGTCTCAACCTTTGCAAGCCTGAAAATCAGACTGCACTAGTCTCAGAACTTTGGATGTTTGAATCACTTATACTTGTCCAAAAGGGTTGAAACTTACGCCAAAAGAACCTTAAAACGTGTGGCTGTGTTTTCTGAAAGTTTCGTGATTTTTGAAATCCGTTAATGTGATCAAAAAAAATAAACAGTGCTGAAACTGAAAGTAAGTGCTAAAAGTAAATGACACCAAGAATTTCATACTGGTTCGGTTATCAACAACCTACTCCAGTCTTCGAGGACACCTTCCTCGGTTCACACTAATCACCAAACACAAAATAACACCTTACCACGGGGTTGATGGAGTTACACACCAACTCCAACCCTTTACAAACCTTGTATGAGTATACAATTATCACGAACACCACCACCTTGCAAGTACAAGATTGATCACACCTTGATCAATCTTTTACAACAATGAAAAGAATATCTGGTGGTCTAGATGAAGCCTATTCAAGTATATGAATGTAAGTACAATAGCCTTTTAGAGAGAAGAAAGAAAGAGAGTGTAGAAGAAGAAGGCTAAAACGTTTGATGCTTCAAGATTGCAATGCTTGTACTTTTTTTGTTTTGTTCTTCTTCCTTCGCTTTTAACATGTGTTGGCTGCCCCCTTGGTGCTTTACTCCTCTTGAAAATTGCCTTCTAAGTCCTTGGAAGAGTATGTGGTATCATTGTGACATGTCTTTGCTTACTTGGCATGTTCTCATTGGATGATCATTAAACTCTAGCTTACTTGGCACTCATTGATTGGTTGAATGTTGTCATCACTTGATGACTAGGAAAATCTGAGAATATCACTTAAAACATGTGCCAAAATCATCATAAAATAGTTACCATAACTTCCAAGATCATCACACAAATTAACTAGGCAAATTACTCCAAGAAGGTATCAAAATTTTGGCCATAATGCTCTTCCACATGCTGACATTTCAGCATGTGTTACACTTGCTTCTTATTCAAAAATTTTCCAAGTTTACTTTGATTTAATCCAAGAAATCAAAGAAGAATTTAATCACCATTTAGTACACAATATTTTCATCAATTTTAGAATAAAAATTGGTCACCAATAGAGCCTCAAAATCGGCCAACATACATTGCACACATGCTGAAAATTTCAGCATGTGTGATATTCAAATATATCACCATTTTAGTTTCATAATATATTGAAAATACTTCCATACTATCTTCCAATTATCCATATTATTCAAGACAACAAAATATGGCTCATTAAGCTTCAAAATTTGGCCAGCATATTACTACACATGCTGAATTTTCAGCATATGTCACAAATGTGACAAAGTTCGAAATGTTACCTTGTATAGCTCCCTTCTTTTTGTCACCAACATTGTATGCTTCATTCTTGACCAATCAAGATGCCAACAAAACTCCACATATGCTTCAAATTGATGATTTAGGCGTGTGACAATGACTTACACATGTGCTGAGTTTTATTTTTGCAAACTTTATAAAATAGTGCACATTTAATTATACACACATGGTATATTCTAATCAGCCCTTAATTGAATTTTATAAAACACTTTGAGATTTATGAAATATGTAAAAATTGTCTAGATACATGTTATATGATGTGCCAAAAACGTTCCATGTGTCGTGTACGTAGAAAACCGAATTTTCGATGTTTATTGATTACCCGATTTTTCTCTAATTAACTTCCAAATTTTTGCACATGTTATATATATTATGTTACACATAATCTACATAAATTAAACTTTAATATTCAGCTCATAAGGCTGATTAAAGTGGCGTCTAGCCGTGTGACAAAATTGAAATTGGAATCTCCACAATTCGGCCTTAATGTGGGGTGATTTGTGTGTGCCAACATGGAATGATTTTATGGCTGCACATACCATTTAAGCCAAGAAATTTATGGCTATTTTTGAAGTGTAGGGGATGGCCATCTATTTATGGCAAGTACGTGACACGTTGACGAAGTTTCGGTATTCGTCCGATACGACAATTTTCGGTTTAGAACTTTTTAACGTGTCGTATTTAATTTGTCATCACCATGACTTATATCATATGATATAAGACCTGAATATACTCACAAATATGAGTTAAGTATGGTGGTGTGACGTTAACGTACGTACACAAAATATATAACGTGTCGGTAGTACGTTGGAATATATGTGTATGTGCCTTTTTCAAAAAATTTGAATATATATATATATATATATATATATATATATATATATATATATATGTATAAGATGGCGTGTATATGTGGAAAGGAGAGGAGGAGAACTTTCCTTTCTTCAACTTGTTGCCTTGGTGCCTTTTCAAAATATTGCTTCCTTTAATGAACTACTTAGTTTAATTAATTAAGTACTTCACAAAATGAACTAGTTTAGCTCATTAATTATGGCACCTGAAAATAGTTCAAACACAACAAATGTTTGCCATTTGATGTAAGCTTTAAAGCTTCATGGCTCGTTAGTACGACAACATTATATATGAACTATATAAGGCAAGTTTTATGCAACAACGTGTTATGTCATGAAATACGTCATGCATTTCTTTAAAACACGTTATTTAAATCATGCATTTTGAAATCACTCAAATGCTTTTTTCTCAAAAAATTCGTCACCAATGGAGCCTCAAAATAGGCCAACATACATTGCACACATGCTGAAAATTTCAGAATGTGTGATATTCAAAGATATCACCATTTTAATTTCATAATATATTCAAAATACTTCCATACTATCTCCCAATTATCCACATGATTCAAGACAACAAAATATGGCTCATTAAGCTTCCAAATTCGGCCAGCATATTACTACACATGCTGAATTTTCAGCATGTGTCACAAATGTGACAAAGTTCGAAATGTTACCTTGTATAGCTCCCTTCTTTTTGTCACCAACATTGTATGCTTCATTCTTGACCAATCAAGATGCCAACAAAACTCCACATATGCTTCAATTTGATGATTTAGGCGTGTGACAATGACTTACACATGTGCTGAGTTTTATTTTTTTAAACTTTATAAAATAGTGCACATTTAATTATACACACATGGTATATTCCAATCAGCCCTTAATTGAATTTTCTAGAACACTTTGAGATGTATGAAATATGTAAAAATTGTCTAGATACATGTTATATGATGTGCCAAAAACGTTCCATGTGTCGTGTACGTAGAAAACCGAATTTTCGATGTTTATCGATTACCCGATTTTTCTCTAATTAACTTCCAACTTTTTGCACATGTTATATATATTATGTTACACATAATCTACATAAATTAAACTTTAATATTCAGCTCATAAGGCTGATTAAAGTGGCGTCTAGCCGTGTGACAAAATTGAAATTGGAATCTCCACAATTCGGCCTTAATGTGGGGTGATTTGTGTGTGCCAACATGGAATGATTTTATGGCTGCACATACCATGTAAGCCACAAAATTTATGGCTATTTTTGAAGTGTAAGGGCTTGCCATCTATTTATGGCAAGTACGTGACACGTTGGCGAAGTTTTGGTATTCGTCCGATACGACAATTTTTGGTGTAGAACCTTTTAACGTGTCGTATTAAATTTGTCATCACCAAAATATATAGCGTGTCGGTAGTACGTTAGAATAAATGTGTATGTGCCTTTTTTCAAAAAATCTTAAAATATATATATGTGTATTAAAAACGTGTGGCATGGGGGTAGTGGAGAACTTTCCTTTCTTCAACTTGTTGCCTTTGTGCCTTTTCCAAATATGACTTCCTTTAATGAACTACTTAGTTTAATTAACTAAGTACTTAACTTACTGAACTAGTTTAGTTCATTAATGGTGGCACCTGAAAATAGTTCAAACACAACAAATGTTTTCCATTTGATGTAAGCTTGAAAGCTTCATGGCTCATTAGTCCGACAACATTATATATGAACTATATACGGCAAGTTTTATGCAAGAACGTGTCATGGCATAAAATATGTTATGTATTTCTTTAATACACGTTATTTAAATCATGCATTTTGAAATCACTCAAACCCCTTTTTCTCAACAATCTCCCCCTTTTGATGATTTAAAAAATAACCTACATTCATGATTTAAATCTTGCCGCTCTCCCTCCAATCGCACACAAATTCAAATTTGAATTTTGAATTCTCTTCCCCTTGATTTGTGCAATTGATCTTTCTCTCTCCCCCTTTATTTTAGAAAGACAATCAAAAGCACATGTAAAGAAGAAAAAATCATGCATTTTAAATAATCTCAAAGGTGCGTTCTTAAGGGTTATTTATTCAACCCTTTGAGAGTGTCCCTTTTGGTACCCAAAATTTGGGTGACCTTTCTAGGTCTTCCAAAAGGTGAGCAAGGTGATGAAAACGTAACATAATATACGTTAGGGGCAAATGCATTTGGTCTTTGGCCGAGAATCCCATCATGTATATAGTATGGTTTTCGTTTTTGGTTTGCATGCACGCGGAATGATCTAGATGCATTTTTATGATATGAATGTCGCATATGCATCAGTGGCTTTCTATATGGCACATGATTTCTCTTTGTATGATAAGGAGCATGATGAGATGAGATCAGTGGTGTACTAGTATTCGTTTCATATTTATACGGCACATAATTATACTTCGTATGATATGAAGAAGAGATATGACGAGATGAGAGGAGAGGGGGTCTTTGCGTTACTTTAGGCGCTACGTATGCCTTTGATGTGTCTACTTTCTTAGACAAAACAAACTATGGTTTAGATGATGCTTTGTTTGTCTCACTGTATCCTAATCCAGTTTTATCACTGTCATGTTTTAGAGAAGAAATGAGACGATCTAGCGTGCAAGTTCCTCTATCAAATTGTTTTACCGTCTTTTCTAGATCTTCGTTTCTTGATCTCAAATCTGAGATCTCGGCTTTCATTACCGTATTTTTGGATTTCAAGGATTGAATTTCAGATCTCAATGACACAATCAAATTTGACGACTCCTCTTTCGAATCGTTTAATTGACATACAAGATTTGCGTTAGAGGATTCTAACGATTTCTTGTCTTCAATTAAGCGTTTCTTTTCTTTTGCAAGAGTTCTAGAAAACTTATGTAATTCAAGATATTCAACATGCAAATCATTAAAAGATAGTTCAGAATCAGAATCGGAATTTACCTCACTATCAAAGGGTGGAGGCCTTTGCCTTAACATACCTTCTTGCTCGGTTTTGTCGCTAATGGTTGCCATCTCACTTAGTGTAGCGCCCCGCATCCCGGCCCAGCCATAATCGATGCACCCGCCGTACTTCACTAAGGAGAGTACCAGGCGTCAATCCATAACATGTGGTAGTCCATGATGAAATGCATGGACTTTCGTGCTTACACGTCATCAAGTAAGCGAAACCATGACAGAATAAAAACCTCAATTTAAAAACGTCTACGAAATCATCCTTAGCTTTTACAACCCAAATCATAAGTACAGAAATTCTCAAAGGTAACTGTTTCCGATCACAATTACATAAAACGTCATTGGTCACAATCAGCACGTCATGCCTCCTAATTCCTCCATCCTTCGCGTGTCTCATGGGTAAGGGGCCCTAGGTTCATCCTCAATCCATTCTACTTTGTTCCCTGCAGCCTGTGGGAGGAAAAAATAGGGGTGAGTGACAAGGTCACCAGCAAGTATACTATAAATAATCGGGGATTAAATGGAAAGTACATACAAGAACCGAACCCCAAAAATTATTGGTTTAGAAACATACCTGACCACCATCCAATACCCGTTAGTGATCAACACTTAATGCGTCAAGATCATAACTTAAGCAAGATTGTCACTTATTAAAGAACTTACAATAAAAGACCCCAACTTGTATGAGTTGTAACATATCAAGGATCATCACTTAATAAGATCATTACTTAGTAACTACCAAATTATAACAAGTTAGTCTAAGTATCATGTGCCATTAGTCGATGACTCAATAAATGCGACATGCATACATATGTACGTGTGATGCATCGTGATAAAAATGAGGCTATGATCTTTCGTGCTTTTCTTTCAAAACATCATCGTCAAGAAAACCATAGAGTGTTCAGATCTATTCACCCGGATCTGAGGCGGTCACTTCTCCCCTTCGAATCTATTATTCTCGGATTCGGAACGGTAACGTCATCACTTATCAGGTCTATTCTCTCCGGGACTGAACGGTCCATATCAGGTCTATTCTCTCCGGGCCTGAACGGTCCATATCATCAGATCACACACGGTACCGGTAGCAAGCGTTCTTTTTAAAACAGAATCTTTCCTTTAAAAAAACGCTTTTCATCTTTCTTTCGCATAAAAATCAGTTCCATAAATCATGTAAATGACGATGATGCAATGCATGATATGTATTATGCGAATCATGATATAATGCGTTACATATACACCTATGTACACTCATTCCTTATGCTGGAAACATTTCCAGCATCATCAATCCATATTCTCGGCTTCAAACCCTTGTGGTTAGATCCACTATCGTGAGTTCTTGTCTTACACATGCATAAAAATGTCCTTTCTATTCATAATAGAATTCTCGTGACGATATAAAATGTGTAAGACACTTAGCTGGATTAACTACGAAATAAGGCTGCTGAATTTCGGCAATGCAGCGCCCCTTTCTTTTTGTTGTTTTTCCACGTAAACCCATTAAACTTCTTTTTAATTTGGGTCGGCTTTGGGAAACTATTATAAACATATCATTAATTGGTGATTTCAAGCCCAAGCCGTATAACTAAGCCAAAGTCCATTAGAACGAGGCCTTATAATAAGTCTCTCAATTCTGCCCAAAATTCCAAATTAGTGACGCCCACTTATTTATGGTATTTACCCTTCAATTAGTCATTCTAAGATACGTGGCTTGCACAAAAGGGTTCACATATGTCTTAGGTAGTTGACATAAAAATTTCACAGATTTATAATATCGTTAGAGGAATCATTTATTCTTTTTCCCGAAACCGTTACATGCTGAATTCTGGAATGACCGATTTCACTACAAATTTTAGTGTGACCACACATGAATCCTTTTTCAAAAATTCCAGCTCTCAAGCTTAATAAACACATAGGGCTAGTATCCTGCCAAAAATAAACCCAATTGCATATTCCTAAGGTCCATTTCTTGGTCACTCATTATGTCATACAAAATCTGTTTAGCCCAGAAATTTTCCAGCATGACCAGTTTTAGTAAAAATTCCGCTAAAAATAACCTGTAGCTCCTTTTAACGAAATTCCAACTCTCATACTTAACATACACATAGGGATAGTGTCATATCAAAAATAAACTAAATTGAATGTCCCTAAGGTCTCCTTTCATGTCTCACAAAACGACCTAAAATCTGCCCTGCTCCAGTGAATTTCAAATTTAGTCACATTTCATTCCCAAAGGGCCCTAACTTGCATTGTTTGACATAAATATTTTATTAAACTTCATACCCACCTTTTTTCATAGGAAATTTACAGATTCAACACGTTACAAACATCATACACAAATCTTTTCAAAACAGCTTGCATGCCACCTACATCATTCTTTGGCCATGCACACCATGTTCCCACTAAATCAAACCTTAGTAAAAATTGGTGCATTCGCACCCTAACCCCCAAACAGCCCGTTTATGTACATGCAAGGCAAAAGTCACATCTCCACAAAGAACATATTAGCTTAAGACACAAAAGCATAAATCTTATTCACACCTTACCCCATAACTTATCACTTCTTGCAAAACTACCCTTATTTCTTTTATCCCTTCCAACCGTATCCCCCATCCATGGAAAAGGAGGAATCTTTAGCATGTTCATCTTGGATTTATCACATAATAATACTCAAAATCAACAAGGAATCCATCTTTGGCGCAAAACTCAAACATACATGCCACTTAACCCTAGGCCGAAGGTTTCATGCATCAAAGCTTAGCATTTCACATCTAAGATTGAATCTTAAAATCATCTAGACATTCAAGCAAGCACTTTCACATTCAAGCCTCAAATAAGTATAGTGTACTTGCCTTTATGGTCCTTGGATCTTGCTTGAACTCGTTGGCACAAGAAATACCCCTTCCCATCCTTTCAATTTGCATCTTGCGCGGGTTGAGGGAAATCCACTCTTGCTAAAGAACTACCTTTGCTTGTTGTCTTGAAAACCTTCACCTAGAGCCGTGATGTTCACGGTTTTGTCAATAAGGGGATGCCATATGAGCTTCATCCTTTAAAGTGTAACTTACAAAAGATTCTTAAGGTTTGTCTTACCTAGATAAGACTTGAGTTTGAAGGGCTCTTGATCTTCTTGGCTCACATTCTAGCCGGCTACCTTAAGAGAAAAAGGAGGAATACTTCTTGTTTTATGGAGTAGTCTCTTGGATATCCCTTATTTAAGTAGATAGGAGAAAGGTTTCTTGTAAGAGGTGGGAAATAAATCCTTCTTGGTTAGGCAACCGACGGCCATTAATCATGAGGAAGGAAGGATGTATCTTCAAGGGAGTGATCTCACTTAATTACCTATCTATATTTTGCTTTTGGGGTTCTTAATGGTCTTGAACTCAATTGCTCACTCCCCAAAACCTCATGGCCGAAATATGGGTGGTTTCACCCATACATGTATGAGACTAATTCTGTTGTACCCCAATGATCATGTACGTGAAAACTATGAATATGAGACGGAATGAAAGCGAAAATTTCTTCTAGCACGTGTTACTTAAGTCAACTTAACCCTCTTTACTTAATTATTATTGAGGTGATACCAAGCCAATTTAAATAAGGAAACTTCAAGAAAGTAGTATATGAAATATAGAGCTATATGAACCGTACATACCATTATGTATGTGCGTGTATATGATATATGTGTATGAAATGTATAAATACTTACATGCATATACATAGGAGGATTTATATATATAGTACACATAGGCGTGTATATGTATATATACATACATATGCTAATCTTGGAATACAATAAAATAAAGAAAACAATATAGTACATGAATTAATATTACAAGAAATATCAAGTTGCCCAAGAAGCCCAAAAATCGGCCAAGACATGTAAGGGTTCTAGAATTCTCTAGTCAATTTTATTAGTTAAAATAATTACTTAAAGTCTACTACACCATTAAGACAAGAAGTTATTGTGCAAAGAATAAATAGAAAATAAAATAGACATGCATTTAAGGAACAAGTAAGACAACTCATTAAAGAAAGAGATAGTATGATTGAGGTCATAAAGACCCCAACCAAAACCGCCACTTAGTGTCTAGACATGGAGGATTTTTAAATCCTACCATGGTTACTTTTTCCTTAAACCAAGGTTAAGATAACCATGATTTGATAAAGTAACTTGGGTTAGCACTAAAGTAACCATAATTGGAATAAAGTAACCAAGGTTATTACTAACCTAACCTTGATTAACACTCATGAGAACCATAACCCTCCCAATTCTCCCTCCAAAACCGTCCCCCCTTCCTACGTCCCTAGCATGTTTTAAACCCTTCTAGAAACATCTACCTTCTTGTCATCTTGAGACTCCTCTCAAGACACATTCAAGCAAGAGCAACACCTAGCAAAAATTCCCTCATCTCCCATCACCACAAAGATTTCGGCCCCTTCACCTTGAAGGATAGAAGTTCAACTTCACTTTCAAGACTCAAGAAGACATCTAGGTGAAAGCCTTCAACTTTCCTAGGTGGTGTTATATTGAGGTGCTTGCATCTCCATTCCAAGCTCATTTTGGAAGGAGAAGGATTTCAACTCAACTCACTCCATAACCAAGCAAAGACAAGAGCTTTAGCTTGAAGAGGCAAGTATACAATGATCTCTCATGATTTAATTAAAGAGTTTGTGACATGAATGCTTAGAGGTTCTTAAGATATGATCTTTAGTTGAATATCTTAAGTTTGAGACTATATCTAGTGATTCCCTAAGAACAATGCCTTGCATGTGATTTATTCCTTTAAAGATGAAGTCTTTTCCTATATGCTATATGAAATAAGGCTGACCTAGAGTGAAATAAGGTTCACCTAAGTAGGTCTAGACAAGATTGACTTGTGAATGTAACATAAAAGGTCCTAAGGAAAGTATACATATGAAAGCTAGGAGCTTTATGAGGTTGTTGGTAAGTTTAGATTAAGATGACTCTTGAACGTGAATGCATGCTTGAGTATGTGTTGTAAAATGTGGTTAAGGCACCACACAAGTTTCGGCCCAAAGTATTGAGTGAAAACATGGACATTTGACTTGGATAAGATGACAAAATAGCAAACCACTGGAAGTGGATAGAATAGAGTGACGTTTTAGATGGTTTAAGAACTGACCTTACAGACCTTCAATGAAGCTAATTTTTGGTAAAAAGTTAGCCTTATGAGTGTAGTACAAGTGAGAGTTAGAATTTTGTTAAAATATGCTACGGATTATTTTTAAGCAATTATACGGTAAAACTGCTCCAGAAGAGAATTCTGGAGTTGGGCAGAATTGATCACTAGATTCAACGAATTAAAAGAGGACCTTGTGGACTTTCAATAAATCTGGTTTTTGGCACAGAGCTAGTCCCATGAGTTTAGCAGAGATGAGATTTGGAATTTTGGTAAAATAAGTTATGGTTAATTTTTAATAGAATAATTAGTGAGACTGCTCAGGCTGTAAATTTTGAAACATGACAGAATGGTGTAACGTTTTGAACGGCTGGAAAAGAGACCTTGTGGATGACAAATAAAGCAGATTTTCGGCAAGATGATAATCCTATGAGTGTAGTGAACACGCCAACTGGAATTTTGGTAAAACAAGTTCCGGATTATTTTATATGAATCAATTAGTCAAACTGCTCATCTGAAATCACTTGAACCAATCTGAAGTTTAGCAACGACTTTCTGGACTCAGAAAGGGGACTTAGAGATATGAAAATAAGCTATATTTCGGTAGAATACTAGTTCCACATGTTTATGATTTGTTCGAGTTAGAATTTCTGAAAAACGAATCTCGGATTTGCCGCAATAGAATTTTTAGTAGAATATGTCAGTTCAGTTTCAGCATTTAATCCGTTTCGGAAGTTAATTAAATGAGCCTTTCATGGTTATTGAAATAATCTGAAATTTTTATGACATGTATCTAAGATTCCACCGAACGTATTTGTGACAAAAGAATTATGGAAATGGACCTAATTGGTTAGCTTAACCGCCCTATGAATATGAAGTAAAAGTCTGGAAATATTTAGCTTCCAAATTCATGTATGTTGATATGTTATGAGGAATGCATACGATTATTCATGTCATGACTTGCATTTCATATCACGGCATGTATCATGCATGATCATGAAACTGATTTTCATGGATTTTATGATGCAAGCAAGTTTTACAAGCGACTATGTTTTCGTTATGCATGAAAAGTTTTTTTACGGTCACATGTTTTTTTAAAGAAAACTTTATGATTCCTTTGCCAGCCAAGCATGCGACTAACCCGACTCCAGACCCAGGGTTAATTGGTCTGATGACATGATATGTTCTGGACCCGTTCAGATCTAGGGTTAATTGATCTGATATCTGTTCTGGACCCGTTCAGATCCGGGGTTAATCGATCTGATATCTGTTCTAGACCCGTTCAGATCCAGAGTTAATTGATCTGATATATGTTCTGGACCCGTTCAGATCCGGGGTTAATTGATCTGATATATGTTCTGGACCCGTTCAGATCCGGGGTTAATAGATCTGATATCTTTTCTGGACCCGTTCAGATCCGGGGTTAATTGATCTGATATCTGTTCTGGACCCGTTCAGACCCGGGGTTAATTGGTCTGATGATATGTTCTGGACCTGCTCAGATCTGGGGTTAATTGATCTGACACTCTGTTTTTACGACATGTTACTTTATGAGATCAAAATGATGTTTTGACATGACATGACATCATGCATTACATCCTGCATAACTCACGATCATGAGGACATGTTGCATGTTACAGTTAATGGTTATAAGTTATTATTGGTATAGCATTACCTAAAAACATACTTAACCCGAACGCCAAGTAAGTTCAGGATCCAAGATCAGGTTTGGTATAGCATTCCCTAAAAACATGCTTAAGCCAATCGTCAAGTAAGTTCAGAATCCAAGATCAGGTATGAATTATGATTATTTGAGGTTTTTTGGGTAATACTTTCATGTTATGATTCTTTACGTATTTCATGGTCATTTATTGTATTCTTGCTGGGTGATTTTTATCACTCACACTTTATTTTTCCCCAGAGCCGGATAATGCCAAGATAGAATGGATCGAGGACGAGCCGAGAGTACCTTATCCATAGGCAAGGAGCATGAAGGGAGCTAAGCTTAAGGACTTTTGTGCTGCCAAGACGTTTTGTATTATGACTATGTTTGAACTCTCTGGATTTCAGTTATCTTATTTTGTGGGACTACTACTTTTGGGAACTTAGTAATTTAGTGGTGCATGTTTAATTCGAAAAGTTTTAATTCTGCCTAAATTTTACTACCATGTTGAATGTTAGCATGGGTGTCCATGATTTATGTTATGGATTTTCGCATGTTATGCATGACGCCTTGTACTCTCCATAGTGAAGTACGGCAGGTGCACCGTATCCGGACGAGGCCCGGGTGCGGGGCGCTACAGGTGGTATCAGAGCCCAAGCTCTAGATTTCGGGCAGAACGCAGGACTAAGTTATGATCTTAGCAATCTAAGTTTGATCTTAGACCAAAGTCATGATCTTAGATGAGTGATGGCCTTAGGCTAGGACCACGTAGACCGGGTTTAGGATGTAACTTAATAAAGAATCCTGAACTATGAAAGTTAGGTCTATGACGTAAGACATGCCCTTTCCTTCTATATTTTAAAATTTTGAATTATGGTCCTTGGTCAAATAAATTGATTTTATTCCGATATTCTAAATAGACGATAAACCCATAAGTGCAGATGGTGAGACAACGTGGCAGACTTCCGAGAGCACGACCAGCTGCTCAGGAGCCCATCCCTCCACCACCAGCACAGGTCCCACCGCCACCTCAGCCGGACCAGGATCCTCCAGCACAGAATAATCCACCACCGGCTCCATAGGCACCTGTTCCTCCAGTCATCCTGGATATGAATGCATTTCAGACCTTTTGCCAAGTTGCTACTCAGATAGGACAAGGCCTAATTCATCAGAATGCTCCACCTCAGCCACATCAGCCAGTAAGGGATGCTCAGTACTATTTTGAGAAGCTCAAAAGGGCTAATGTACCATCGTTTGAGGGAAAACCTGACCCAGATATTGTGGAGAAGTGGCTAGATGAAGTTGAAAATTGTTTTGAGCTAATTCAAGCCCCAGAGGAGATGAAGGCTCATGCTATCAGACCCTTCCTGATCAGTGAAGCTAATCAATGGTGGAAGACAAATCTGCAACCTTTGCCCAAACCTATTACTTGGGAAAGATTTTTACAAGAATTTCATAAGTTCTATATCCCTCCGTCAGTCAAATTGCAAAAGAGGCATGAGTTTGAATCTCTGAAGCAAGAGTCGGGCATGACAGTAGCTGAGTATGCAAATAAGTTCATCGCACTTGGGAGGTTTCAGCCTGTTACTATGAACGATGAAGAAACAAATATGCTGAAGTTTGAAAGAGGTCTAAACCCAAGAATTAGGACATGGTTGGTGAATGCAAATCCTGCCAATTTTTGAGCACTTCTGGATGCATGCTACCGTATAGAGAGGGATATCATACAAAGAGATGATGTGGGCCAAAAGCGAGAAAGACAAGGGACCGGAAATGAAAAGTATAGGAAAATGGCTAAGAAGAATTTCAGAGGATCCGTTCGTCAGGGACAATCTCAAGGACAGAATCAGCATCGCAAGCAAAATAAAAATAATCAGCCGAAGAATCAGGCCTCAGCTCAGCAGCCAGCGATACCAGTATGCCCTTATTGCCAAAAGAGGCACGTGGAAGAGTGTAGGTGGAAGACAGGTAAGTGCTTTGGATGCGGAAAGGATGGTCATATCATTAAGGGTTGCCCAGAAAAGGGAGCACAACCACAACAACAGCAAAGGAACCAGCGGCCACGTGCAAATGCAAGGGTGCACGCTATGACTGATGCTGATGTTGAAGAGACTGCTGACGTAGCGACTGGTAAGATTTAAAGCTTTATGTCTTCAATACCTTTCACTTATGCATGACTATCATATTACTTAGAAAAACGTGCCTGGTTCAGGAACTATCTTAGTGTGTAGCATACCTACAAATCTGTTGTTCGACAGTGGCGCTAGCCACTCATTTATCTCAAGGAAGTTTGCTAAGAATATCGATCATGATCCAGTCCGATTAGATTCACCTTATAGAGTACAAGCAGCTGGTGATCAGGTGCTTGTTTCCCATCACATATTCAGAAATTGTGCGCTTGAGTTTAATGACCAGTTGTTTGAGGCCAATTTCATCCCCATATCAATGAGCGATTTTGACGTGATTCTTGGAATGGATTGGCTCTCAAAGAATCATGCTCACATCGACTGTCGAAGCAGGCAAGTTATCATTAAGAACCCAGCTCGAGAAGAGATGACATTCCAAGGAGGAGCTAAGTTAAAGAAACCCCCCAAGAGAGTCTTTGTTAACGCAGCTCGTGCCAGCCGCGCATTAAGGAAAGGTCATGAAGGATTCTTGGTTTATGTTCTAAGTGCTGAACAAGAAAGCCCTACCCTTACACAAGTTCCAGTTGTCAATGAATACCCTGATGTATTTCCTGATGATCTGCCTGGACTACCGCCTGATCGCGAGATTGCTTTCGAAATAAACCTTGTTCCAGGAGCTGAACCTATATCAAAAGCCCCTTATCGCATGGCACCTGCGGAACTAAAGGAGTTAAAGGAACAGTTACATGAACTGTTAGAAATGAAACTTATTCGCCCCAGTGTTTCACCTTGGGGTGCTCCGGTGCTATTCGTGAAAAAGAAAGATGGAAGTATGCGCTTATGCATCGATTACCGGGAGCTCAACAAAATCACCATAAAGAACAAGTACCCATTACCACGGATTGATGATTTATTCGACCAGCTCAGGGTAAGTAACTCGTAAGTTTTAACTTGACTAAGATTTAAATCCTTTGAAACCCTATCTAAAGCATTTTAATGCAGGGATCTCGAATTTTTAGTAAGATTGACTTACGATCTGGATACTTTCAATTGAAGATTAAGGCGGAAGATGTCCCTAAGACTGCTTTCAGAACCCGCTATGGACACTATGAGTTCTTAGTCATGCCTTTTGGTTTGACCATTGCCCCTGCCGCCTTTATGGATGTCATGAATCGAATCTTCCAAGAGCAGTTGCACAAGTTCGTAGTGGTCTTCATAGACGACATCTTGATTTATTCACCCAATGAAGAGACTCACGCAGCCCATTTGAGGACGGTCTTGAATATTCTAAGAGCAAGACAGTTGTACGCTAAGTTTAGCAAATACGAGTTCTTGCTGCGAAGTGTATCATTCCTTGGCCATGTGATTTCAGAAGATGGGATTTCGGTGGACCCCAAGAATATTGAAGCTATCACGGAATGGCCCAGGCCAACAAATGTTACTGAAGTAAGAAGTTTTCTCAGACTAGCCGGATATTACAGAAAGTTCGTTGAAGGATTTTCGAGGATAGCTGTTCCCCTCACCAGATTTACCCAAAAGAAGACCAAGTTTGAATGGAGTGCTGATTGTGAAAAGAGTTTCTCGGAGCTGAAAGCAAAGTTGACGTCCGCTCCTATCCTAGCTCAGCCCACTCCTGGTGAGAAGTACTTAGTATACAGTGATGCTTCGAAGAATGGTCTCGGATGTGTTCTTATGCAGAATGACAAAGTGATAGCCAATGTATCCCGACAGTTGAAACCATTTGAACAAAACTATCCTATCCATGATCTTGAACTCGCCGCAGTGGTATTCGCGTTGAAGATATGGAGGCACTATTTATATGGCGAAAAGTGCGAGATCTACACGGACCACAAGAGTCCTAAAGTACCTCTTTACCCAGAAAGAGCTTAATATGCGGCAACGTAGATGGTTGGAACTGATCAAAGATTAGATCTCTCCATTCAGTATCATCCAGGAAAAGCTAACAAAGTCGCTGATGCCCTAAGCCGAAAGGCAAGCCACCCACGGCAACCACCTCTTCAGCGAGATATGGAAGAATTTGGCCTAGAAGAAGTTGACTCAATCGATGAAGTTCTCGCCAAGTTAGTTCTTGTCCATTCATTAATTGATAAGATCAAGGAGACTCAAGGACTTGATGAAGCCATAAGAAAAGTCAAGAAAAGGATGGAAGATAAGCCGCGTGATGACTTTGAGATTAGCAGTGATGGCAGTTTCTGGTACCGAGGACGGTTATGTGTCCCCGACAACAAAGAACTTAAGAATGAAGTTTTGATGGAAGCACATAAGTCTCGATTATCTATACATCCTGAAGCTAATAAGATGTATAAAGATCTCAAGCAAAAGTTTTGGTGGCCTGGTATGAAGAAACAAATAGCAGAATTTGTTGAACGATGTTTGATCTGTCAAAGAGTAAAAGCTGAACACCAAAGACCTGCTGGATTGTTACAACCCTTAGAAGTGCTGGAATGGAAATGGGATCACATCACCATGGACTTTGTGACCGACCTACCCAAGACTAAGTATGGGAATGACGCTATATGGGTCATTGTGGATCGTTTGACTAAGTCTGCTCACTTTTTGGCTATGACGATTAAAGCATCTATGGAGAAGTTAGCCTCTATGTATATTGATCAGATTGTTTGTTTACATGGAGTGCCCATCAGTATTGTTTGCGACCGCGACCCCCGATTTACTTCGAGATTTTGGACTGCCTTTCAAAAGGCAATGGGCACAGAGATAAGGATGAGCTCTGCATTTCATCCTCAAACAGATGGACAATCAGAAAGAACAATCTAAACCCTTGAAGACATGCTACGCGCTTACATTCTTGATTTTGGAGGAAGCTGGGATAAAAGACTTAAGCTCGTTGAGTTTTCTTACAATAATAGCTTCCACAGATCCATCGGAATGGCACCTTATGAGGCAATGTATGGACGAAAATGTCGATCCCCACTATATTGGGACGAAATTGGAGATAAAATCTATGCAGGACCCGACATTGTTGAGCAAACACGAGAGAAGGTAAAGTTAGTCCAACAAAGACTAAGAGCAGCACAAGATAGAACAAAGATATGGGCAGATGAAAGAAGGAGACCCTTAGAATTCCAAGAAGGAGAGAAAGTCTTTCTGAAAGTTTCTCCGACCAAAGGAGTTAAGAGATTTGGCGTCAAAGGAAAACTAAGCCCAAGATTTATTGGACCATATGAAGTGCTTGAGAAAGTAGGTGAAGTTGCGTACCGCTTGGCGTTACCACCATCTCTTTCTCAGTTACATGATGTATTCCATGTTTCTCAACTCCGTCGATATGCATATGACCCAAGCCACATCCTTGAAGATCAACAGTTGAAGGTTGAAAAAGATGTAACTTATGAAGAGGAACCCATTAAGGATAGTTGATCGGAAAGAGAAGGCATTAAGGAAGAGATCCATACCCATGGAGAAGGTACAATGGAAGCATCATTCGGAAGAAGAAGCAACATGGGAAACGGAAGAAGATATGAGAAGTATATACCCCCATCTTTTTGACTGGTTCCAAAGTTTCGAGGATGAAACTTATGATAAGGGGGGGAGGATGTTGTACCCCAACGATCATGTACGTGAAAACTATGAATATGTGACGGAATAAAAGCGACAATTTCTTCTAGTACGTGTTACTTAAGTCAACTTAACCCTCTTTACTTAATTATTATTGAGGTGATACCAAGCCAATTTAAATAAGGAAACTTCAAGAAAGTAGTATATGAAATATAGAGCGATATGAACCGTACATACCATTATGTATGTGCGTGTATATGATATATGTGTATGAAATGTATAAATACTTACATGCACATACATAGGAGGATTTATATATATAGTACACATAGGCGTGTATATGTATATATACATACATATGCTAATCTTGGAATACAATAAAATAAAGAAAACAATATAGTACATGAATTAATATTACAAGTAATATCAAGTTGCCCAAGAAGCACAAAAATCATCCAAGATATGTAAGGGTTCTAGAATTCTCTAGTCAATTTTATTAGTTAAAATAATTACTTAAAGTCTACTACACCATTAAGACAAGAAGTTATTGTGCAAAGAATAAATAGAAAATAAAATAGACATGCATTTAAGGAACAAGTAAGACAACTCATTAAAGAAAGAGGTAGTATGGTTGAGGTCATAAAGACCCCAACCAAAACCGCCCCTTAGTGTCTAGACATGGAGGATTTTTAAATCCTACCATGGTTACTTTTTCCTTAAACCAAGGTTAAGATACCATGATTTGATAAAGTAACTTGGGTTAGCACTAATATAACCATAATTGGAATAAAGTAACCAAGGTTATTACTAACCTAACCTTGATTAACACTCATGAGAACCCTAACCCTCCCAATTCTCCCTCCAAAACCGTCCCCCCTTCCTAAGTCCCTAGCATGTTTTAAACCCTTCTAGAAACATCTACCTTCTTGTCATCTTGAGACTCCTCTCAAGACACATTCAAGCAAGAGCAACACTTAGCAAAAATTCCCTCATCTCCCATCACCACAAAGATTTCGGCCCCTTCACCTTGAAGGATAGAAGTTCAACTTCACTTTCAAGACTCAAGAAGACATCTAGGTGAAAGCCTTCAACTTTCCTAGGTGGTGTTATATTGAGGTGCTTGCATCTCCATTCCAAGCTCATTTTAAAAGGAGAAGGATTTCAACTCAACTCACTCCATAACCAAGAAAAGACAACAGATTTAGCTTGAAGAGGCAAGTATACAATGATCTCTCATGATTTAATTAAAGAGTTTGTGACTTGAATGCTTAGAGGTTCTTAAGATATGATCTTTAGTTGAATATCTTAAGTTTGAGACTATATCTTAGTGATTCCCTAAGAACAATGCCTTGCATGTGATTTATTCCTTTAAAGATGAAGTCTTTTCCTATATGCTATATGAAATAAGGCTGACCTAGAGTGAAATAAGGTTCACCTAAGTAGGTCTAGACAAGATTGACTTGTGAATGTAACACAAAAGGTCCTAAGGAAAGTATACATGTGAAAGCTAGGAGCTTTATGAGGTTGTTGGTAAGTTTAGATTAAGATGACTCTTGAATGTGAATGCATGCTTGAGTATGTGTTGTAAAATGCGGTTAAGGCACCACACAAGTTTCGGCCCAAAGTATTGAGTGAAAACATGGACATTTGACTTGGATAAGATGACAAAATAGCAAACCACTGGAAGTTGACAGAATAGAGTGACGTTTTAGATGGTTTAAGAACTGACCATACAGACCTTCAATGAAGCTAATTTTTGGTAAAAAGTTAGCGTTATGAGTGTAGTACAAGTGAGAATTGGAATTTTGTTAAAATCTATTACGGATTATTTTTAAGAAATTATACGGTAAAACGGCTCCAGAAGAGAATTCTGGAGTTGGGCAAAATTGATCACTAGTTTCAACGAATTAAAAGAGGACCTTGTGTACTTTCAATAAATCTGGTTTTCGGCACAGAGCTAGTACCATGAGTTTAGCAGAGATGAGATTTGGAATTTTGGTAAAATAAGTTATGATTAATTTATAATAGAATAATTAGTGAGACAGCTCAGGCTGTAAATTCTGAAACATGACAGAATGGTATAACGTTTTGAACGGCTGGAAAAGAGACCTTGTGGATGACTAATAAAACTGATTTTTGGCAAGGTAATAATCCTATGAGTGTAGTGAACACGCCAACTGGAATTTTGGTAAAACGAGTTCTGGATTATTTTATATGAATTAATTAGTCAAACTGCTCATCTGAAATCACTGGAACCAATCCGAAGTTTAGCAACGACTTTTTGGACTCAGAAAGGGGACTTAGAGATATGAAAATAGGCTATATTTTGGTAGAATACTAGTTCCACATGTTTATGATTTGTGCGAGTTAGAATTTCTGAAAAACGAATCTCGGATTTGCCGCAATAGAATTTTTAGTAGAATATGTCAGTTCAGTTTCAGCATTTAATCCGTTTCGGAAGTTAATTAAATGAGCCTTTTATGGTTATTGAAGTAATCTGAAATTTTTATGACACGTATCTAAGATTCCACCGAACGTATTTGTGACAAAAGAATTATGGAAATGGACCTAATTGGTTAGCTTAACCGCCCTATGAATATGAAGTAAAAGTCTGGAAATATTTAGCTTCCAAATTCATGTATGTTGATATGTTATAAGGAATGCATACGATTATTCATGTCATGACTTGCATTTCATATCACGGCATGTATCATGCATGATCATGAAACTGATTTTCATGGATTTTATGATGCAAGCAAGTTTTACAAGCGACTATGTTTTTGTTATGCAAGAAAAAATTTTTCACGGTCCCATGTTTTTTTAAAGAAAGCTTCATGATTCCTTTGCCGGCCAAGCATGCGATCATGAGGACATGTTGCATGTTACAGTTAATGGTTATAAGTTATTATTGGTATAGCATTACCTAAAAACATACTTAACCCGAACGCCAAGTAAGTTCAGGATCCAAGATCAGGTATGGTATAGCATTCCCTAAAAACATGCTTAAGCCGATCGTGAAGTAAGTTCAGAATCCAAGATCATGTATGAATTATGATTATTTGAGGTTTTTTGGGTAATACATTCATGTTATGATTCTTTACGTATTTCATGGTCGTTTATTGTATTCTTGCTGGGTGATTTTTATCACTCACACTTTATTTTTCCCCAGAGCCGGATAATGCCAAGATAGAATGGATCGAGGACGAGCCGAGAGTACCTTATCCATAGGCAAGGAGCATGAAGGGAGCTAATCTTAAGGACTTTTGTGCTGCCAAGACGTTTTGTATTATGACTATGTTTGAACTCTCTGGATTTCAGTTATGTTATTTTGTGGGACTACTACTTTTGGGAACTTAGTAATTTAGTGATGCATGTTTAATTCGAAAAGTTTTAATTCTGCCTAAATTTTACTACCATGTTGAATGTTAGCATGGGTGTCCATGATTTATGTTATGGATTTTCGCATGTTATGCATGATGCCTCGTACTCTCCATAGTGAAGTACGGCGGGTGCACCGTATCCGGACGAGGCCCGTGTGCGGGGCGCTACAAATTCCATCTTTTCTATGACCCTGACTTCCGATCGTCCCATTTATGTATGTATATTTATAAATAATTTCTTGTATACATAGATTTTTGTATTTTCTATATACTGTTCTTTGAGTAACCTTTTCGTCTTTCTTCAAGATGGTGCCCGGCGGGCATAATGGGGATGGGAGGAGGGAGTTCCTCATTTTTTTAAGGCTTAATTAAGCCCAACTTTTGAAGTTTGTATGAGGAAATCTTATCGCACTAGTTACTTCTTAAAACCCCATGGCCGAAAACATATGTGGGTGTATTTAATTTAATTTCGTTTTATCCATGATTCATGGCATACCCCCTTTTCCTTTCTTAATATATTTATATATATATATACATATATATATATATACACGTGTTTATGTATCTTTATTGGCTACCCCTTGAGTATATTTTCCATGGACCTTAATCCGTTAAACCGCTTATCATATCATAGCCCATCATGTAACATATATGTATATATATATGTATGCCCATACCATATGTATATGAATGTGTCACATAGACCGACTTCCCATTAAGTTTGAAATTGCTTAATCCCATCAGAGGCTATGTTCTAAATGACAAAGTCTCCCTTAGCTTTCTCCAAAAGTAAGCCGGTGGTGGGGATGGGTCCTTTCCTTCCCAAGTGTAATTACTCAATGATTAGAGTGTCTCTTCCTAATCCTCAATTCATTTATCATTGTGATTAAGGAAGCACCATGAACTACCTTGGGTAATTGCTTTAGTAAGCAATTAAGAGGGGTAGCTATTTATTTTTTTTCTAGTAATAAAAGGCCTTAAATGGTTCCTTCTACCCGGCGACTAGAATGGGGAAGAGGGGTGTTTTCCCTCCTTTCATCCTTTTGGATCTTTAATTAGTAGGACACTTAAGGGCTTGGAGCAACTCTCCAAGGTTCTTATCAAGAGTTAGTTACTTGTATTAGAACAGCTTCTTCTAATTGTTCTCAATCCTCTATGCCGAAAATTTAGTAGTCTTAGGAAAATTTGCTTCATATTTTACGCTTTGGGTAGTATGCTAATTTTCTTTAATCTTAAATAATCATAGGTAAAACCAAAGATACCCTCCTTTCGAGATATCGTTCCATTTCCTCGCTTCTCCCCAACCCCAGACACCATACTTATTTAGGCGGGGTACAACATTCTCCCCCCCCCCTTTAATATAAGTTCCGTCCTCGAAACTGGAGTTAGTAAGGTATAAGCTCCCATGTTTCCCCCGGTCCTTATACCACTCTTGGTTGTTTACCCTGTCCATTCATCACTGCTTATGCAGAATTCCTCCTTTAAGGTTCCCTATCACACCTCCTTGTGACTACCCTATAAGTACTTTAGGCTGGAGAATCTGATGTACCTGTTGGTGTTTTGGATGTTCCAAAATCTTTGGATGCATCATCCTTCGATCCATATTATCGCCTCTGGTCATTTTGTTGGTGGCACTATAAGGATATGGCTGCCACCTTCTGCTTTTTCTCCTCATACGCTCATTCAGCCTCTTTTGTTCCTCCATCATCCTAATATCGCGCTCCGCTTTATAGAAATCCTTCAACAGTCCATCAAAAGTACTTGGGTATACTTTGCCTAATCGAGCTTTAATCCGAGGATTTAGGACCACGTCCGAATATGGTTATCTTCCACTGTTCGTCCTCCATAATCAATGGAGCATGTCGTCCTAACATAGTAAACTGGCAGACATATTCTGATACTGGGGTGCCCGGTTCTTGTCTTAGTGTATCGAATTCTTCGATCCTCTCCATCACCAATTCCAGTGAGAGGTAAGCTCCACAAAATTCTTCTAGGAATCTTGCCCAAGTTATAGGTCGAGATAGTGACTGGACACTCTTTCTCCACCACTGAGTGGCTTTACCAATCAGAAATGGCTGGACGATTGGTGCCCTTATCTCATCCGGCACCCAAACTCTCAAAAGGTGGCTCTCAACCTCGTTCAACCATTTTTCAGCTTCTTCTGGCCCAGACTCCCCGCCAAATCTTGGAATTTGTGCTTTAGCCAATTGCTGGTAATAAAATCCAATACTTCCCGGAGGTGACAGTGATAATGTCCATATACCGGTCTGTGAGGTCATCTGCATCGCATAGCGTCGGTTTTATTCGATCTGGGAATGTCATAATAAGGGGAAGAATTTGATCTATTCCAATAGCATATCTGGGCATGCACCTACATACTTTATAATTTAAATTCTGTGATTTGTCGTTAATTAGGGTTTTATCAATAGGCCGAACCCTAATTTTCCAGTCTAAGTCATCCTAGTCTAAGGTCAACTCTCATCTAGGATCAGAACTTAGATCTAATATCAAACTTAGTTGACTATGATCATAACTTAGTTCTATATTCTGCCCGGATCTGGAGCCTCAGCTCTGATACCACCTGTAGCGCCCCGCATCATGGCCTAGCTGGAATCGGTGCACCCTCCGTACTTCACAAAGGAGAGTACCAGGCGTCGATCCATAACATGTCGTAGTCCATGATGAAATGCATGGACTTTCGTGCTTACACGTCATCAAGTAAGAGAAACCGTGGCAGAATAAAAACCTCAATTTAAAAACGTCTACGAAATCATCCTTAGCTTTACAACCCAAATCATAAGTACAAAAATTTTCAAAGGTAACTGTTTCCCATCACAATTACATAAAACGTCATTGGTCGCAATCAGCACGTCATGCCTCCTAATTCCTCCATCCTTCGCGCGTCTCACGGGTAAGGGGCCCTAGGTTCATCCTCAATCCATTCTACTTTGTTCCCTGCAGCCTCTGGGAGGAAAAAATAGAGTGACAAGGTCACCAGCAAGTATACTATAAATTATCAGGGATTAAATTGAAAGTACATACAAGAACCGAACCCCACAAAATTTTTGGTTTAGAAACATACCTGACCGCCATCCAATACCCGTTAGTGATCAACACTTAATACGTCAAGATCATAACTTAAGCAAGATTGTCACTTATTAAAAAACTTACAATAAAAGACCCCAACTTGTATGAGTTGTAACATATCAAGGACCATCACTTAATAAGATCATTACTTAGTAACTACCAAATTATAATAACTTAGTCTAAGTATCATGTGCCATTAGTCGATGACTTAATAAATGCGACATGCATACATATGTACGTGTGATGCATCGTGATAAAAATGAGGTTATGATCTTTCGTGCTTTTCTTTCAAAACATCATCGTCAAGAAAACCATAGAGTGTTCAGATCTATTCACCCGGATCTGAGGCGGTCCCTTCTCCCCTTCGAATCTATTATTCTCGGATTCTGAACGGTAACGTCATCACTTATCAGGTCTATTCTCTCCAGGCCTGAACGGTCCATATTAGTTCTATTCTCTCCGAGCCTGAACGGTCCATATCATCAGATCAATTAACCCCGGATCTGGAGCGGGTCCTTACTGGCTAGGAAACATACACACACGGTACCGGTGGGAAGCGTTCTTTTTAAAAGACAATCTTTCCTTTAAAAAACACTTTTCATCTTTCTTTCGCAAAAAAAATCAGTTCCATAAATCATGTAAATGACGATGATGCAATGCATGACATGTATTATGCGAATCATGATATAATGTGTTACATATACACCTATGTACACCCATTCCTTATGCTGGAAAAATTTCCAACATTATCAATCCATATTGTTGGCTTCAAACCCTTGTGGTTAGGCCCACTATCGTGAGTGCTTGTCTTACACATGCATAAAAATGTCCTTTCTATTCATAATAGAATTCTTGTGAAGATATAAAATGTGTAAGACACTTAGTCGGATTAACTACGAAACAAGGCTGCTGAATTTCGGCAATGCAGCGCCCCTTTCTTTTTGTTTTTTTTTTCCACGTAAGCCCATTAAACTTCTTTTTAATTTGGGCCGGCTTTGGGAAACTATTATAAACATACCATTAATTGGTGATTTCAAGCCCAAGCCGTATAACTAAGCCAAAGTCCATTAGAACGAGGCCTTATAATAAGTCTCTCAATTCTGTCCAAAATTCCAGATTAGTGACGCCCACTTATTTATGGTGTTTACCCTTCAATTAGTCATTCTAAGATACGTGGCTTGCACAAAAGGGTTCACATATGTCTTAGGTAGTTGACATAAAAATTTCACAGATTTATAATATCGTTAGAGGAATCATTTATTCTTTTTCCCAAAACCGTTACATGCTGAATTCTGTAATGATCGATTTTACTACAAATTTTAGTGTGACCACACCGTGAATCCTTTTTCAAAAATTCCAGCTCTCAAGATTAATAAACACATCGGGATAGTATCCTGCCAAAAATCAGCCCAATTGCATATTCCTAAGATCCATTTATTGGTCACTCATTATGTCATACAAAATCTGTTTAGCCCAGAAATTTTCCAGCATGACCAGTTTTAGGAAATATTCCGCTAAAAATAACTTGTAGCTCCTTTTAACGAAATTCCAACTCTCATAATTAATATACACATAGGGCTAGTGTCATATCAAAAATCAACTGAATTGAATGTCCCTTAGGTCTCCTTTAAGGTCTCACAAAATGACCTAAAATCTGCCCTGCTCCAGTGAATTTCAAATTTAGTCACATTTCATTCCCAAAGGGCCCTAACTTGCATTGTTTGACATAAACATTTTATTAAACTTCATACCCACCTTTTTTCATAGGAAATTTATAGATTCAACACGTTACAAACATCATATACAAATCTTTTCAAAACAGCTTGTATGCCACCTACATCATTCTTTGGTCATGCACACCATGTTCCCACTAAATCAAACCTTAGTAAAAATTGGTGCATTCGCACCCTAACCCCCAAACAGCCCGTTTATGTACATGCAAGGAAAAGTCACATCTCCGCAAAGAACATATTAAGCTTAACACACAAAAGCATAAATCTTATTCACACCTTACCCCATAACTTATCACTTCTTGCAAAACTACCCTTATTTCTTTATCCCTTCCAACCGTATCCCCCATCCATGGAAAAGGAGGAATCTTTAGCATGTTCATCTTGGATTTATCACATAATAATACTTAAAATCAACAAGGAATCCACCTTTGGCGCAAAACTCAAAGATACATGCCACTTTACCCTAGGCCGAAGGTTTCATGCATCAAAGCTTAGCATTTCACATCTAAGATTGAATCTTAAAATCATCTAGACATTCAAGAACTTTCACATTCAAGCCTCAAATAAGTATAGTGTACTTGCCTTTATGGTCCTTGGATCTTGGTTGAACACGTTGGCACAAGAAATATCCCTTCCCATCCTTTCCATTTGCATCTTGCATGGGTTGAGGGAAATCCACTCTTTCTAAAGCACTACCTTTGCTTGTTGTCTTGAAAACCTTCACCTAGAGCCATGATATTCACGGTTTTGTCAGGAAGGGGATGCCGTATGAGCTTCATCCTTTAAAGTGTAACTTACAAAAGATTCTTAAGGTTTGTCTTAACTAGACAAGACTTGAGTTTGAAGGGCTCTTGATCTTCTTGGCTCACATTCCAGCTGGCTACCTTAAGAGAAAAAGGAGGAATACTTCTTGTTTTATGGAGTAGTCTCTTGGATATCCCTTATTTAAGTAGATAGGAGAAAGGTTTCTTGTAAAAGGTGGGAAATAAATCCTTCTTGGTTAGGCAACCGACGGCCATTAATCATGAGGAAGGAAGGATGTATCTTCAAGGGAGTGATGTCACTTAATTACCTATCTATATTTTGCTTTTGGGGTTCTTAATGGTCTTGAACTCAATTGCTCACTTCCCAAAACTTCATGGCCGAAATATGGGTGGTTTCACTCATACATGTATGAGACTAACTCCATTCTTCTAGAACCCTGACTTCCAATCATCCCATTTATGTATGTATATTTATAAGTAATTTCTTGTATACATAGATTTGTGTATTTTCCATATACTGTTCTTTGAGTAACCTTTTTGTCTTTCTTCAAGATGGTACCCGGCGGGCATAATGGGGATGGGAGGAGGGAGTTCCTCATTTATTAAAGGATTAATTAAGCCCAACTTTTTTCCTCATCACGCCCCACTTCTTCTTCATATCATGAGAAATATAACTTTGTACCATATAGATATGAAAAGAAAAAACGATGCATACAGGAAACTCATATCATCCACGTACTACGCACACACACACAAGCACATATCAAAAATGTCCTTCATTTAATAAGTATAAAGGAGTCCTTGGGCAAATGCCCAAAGTGCATGCACCACATGTCTACTATATCGCACCTTCATCTACATTCTTGCCATTTGATAGACCGAGAAGGATCACCCAAGTATGGGTACCGAAAGGTACTTTTACCAAGAGGTGATTAACTAACTCAAAAGGACCCAAAGTTAAAAGGGTACCTAAATTATCTTTGCACATTGCAGGGAGCCCACACATCGAAAGATACATCTATTAAGTGGTTCCTTGACAGTGGATGCTCGAGACACATGACGGGTGACCCGAGCCTATTCACCAAACTAAAGAAGGTCACAAAAGGCAGATCCGTGACCTTTGGAGACAACAATGAAGGCAAGATCATCGGAAAAGGTACGATTGGAAATCCAAACACTCTCCAAATCTCCAACGTATTTTTGGTAAGCAACTTATCCTACAATCTTCTTAGCATTTCTCAATTTGTTGACAATGGTTTTAATGTGTGTTTTACTCACCCTTATTGCAATATAATAAATGAAAATGGAGAAACCGTTTTAAAAGGAAAACGAGAAGGTAATATTTTTACGCTTTTAATGGATGATGTAGTAGACGCTAAAGTTAAGTGTTTTATGTCAAATGAACCCAATGTGAATTTATGGCATAGACGTTTAGGACACATTGTCATTTCCACACTAGAAAAGCTTCAACGAAAGAACCTAGTACGGGGATTGCCTAAGCTTGATTTAGACAACTTTCAGTTGTGTGAATCTTGCATAAAAGGCAAACAAACACGTGAGTCACTTAAGCCTAAAAATGAAATAAGCATTACTAGAATCTTAGAACTATTGCATATTGATTTGTTTGGTCCTAGTCGCACTACAAGCCTTGGTGGGCGCCACTATGCATGCTTGATTGTTGATGACTTTTCTCGTTATACTTGGACTTTATTTCTTGCACATAAGGATGATAGCGCCGTAGAGATTGCAAAATTAATGAAACAACTTGAAAATCAATACGGTGTAAATTTGAAAAAGATAAGAAGTGATAGAGGCGGTGAGTTTAAAAACAAAGAGATGATTTCGTTTTGCGAAGAAAAAGGAATCAAGCATGAGTTTTCGCCACCTAGAACTCCACAATTAAATAGAGTAGTAGAAAGAAAGAATCGTACATTACAAGAAATCGCTAGGACTATGTTATGCGAAAATAAATTGCCTAGATTTCTGTGGGCGGAAGCCGTAAATTGTGCATGCTATATTGTAAATCGCCTATCTATAAGAAAGAAAATATACAAGACGCCTTATGAGATTTTGAATGATCGCATGCCTAAGATTGACTATTTTTGTGTGTTTGGATGCAAATGTTTTGTCTTGAATACAAAAGATAATTTAGATAAATTTGAATCCAAATCAATTGAGTGCATTTTTGTTGGATATTCTATAAATTCAAAGGCATATAGATGTTATGATCCTCTCACTAGACAAATCATGGAATCTATTCATGTGAAATTCAATGAATTTGGTGAGATTGATAAAGATAAGGAATATGACGATGACTTTGATTTGAAACCCGTGTTGAATGAAGATGATGGTTCTTTTGATATGCATGATATGAATGACACACTAGAAATGCATGATCACATAGAAATGCATGATAACATAGAAAATAATCAACCAAGATGGCATAGAGATCACCCACATGATCTCATCATAGGCTACCCCACTCACGGTGTGCGACCACGTAGAAGAATTACATCGGATGAAATAAATGAATTTCATGCTATGATCTCTGAAATTGAGCCCAAAAATGTGCATGATGCTTTAAGTGATTCTTCTTGGATTGATGCCATGCATGATGAACTTAATCAATTTGTCAGAAACGATGTATGGGATTTAGTGCCACGACCACAAGACAAGACTATAATAGGCACAAAGTGGGTGTTTAGGAATAAAATGAATGAAGAAGGAAAGGTTGTTAGAAATAAAGCGAGACTTGTAGCACAAGGCTATAATCAAGAAGAAGGAATTGACTACGATGAAACATTTGCACCCGTAGCACGTTTAGAAGCTATACGAGTATTACTTGCTATTGCTTGCATGAAAGATTTCAGATTATATCAAATGGACGTAAAAAGTGCATTCCTAAACGGATTTATACAAGAAGAAGTATACGTGAAGCAACCGCCATGTTTTGAAGATTTGAAACATCCCGATAACGTGTACAAACTAAAGAAAGCACTATACGGCCTAAAGCAAGCACCGAGAGCATGGTATGATCGTTTTGCTACTTTCCTTTTAGAAAATAATTTTAAACGAGGTACTATAGATAGTACACTATTTTTGAAACAAGATAAATCGGATTTACTTATTATCCAAATCTATGTTGATGACATTATTTTCGGTTCTACCTCACATAGACTTGTTGAAGATTTTGAAAATTGCATGAAATTTTAATTTGAAATGTCTATGGTTGGTGAACTAAATTATTTTCTTGGCTTGTAGATCAAGCTAACGAGTAAAGGGATTCACATAAGTCAAGCAAAATACGTAAATGACATGATTAAAAGGTTTAACTTTGAAAATTTGAAACCATTCCCCATCCCTATGAGTGTCACTACTAAATTTGACAAAGACGAACATGGTAAAGACGTTGATAATGGCTTATATCGATCTATGATAGGTTCTTTGCTATATCTAACTGCTAGTAGGCCTGATATCATGTTTAGTGTATGCATGTGCGCACGATTTCAAAGTCAACCTAAGGTGTCTCACTATAATGCGGTAAAAAGAATATTCTGCTATATTAAGCACACGCCCACCTTAGGAATTTGGTACGATAAGGATTCTACATTTAACTTACATGCTTACACTGATGCAGATTATGGTGGCTGCAAAATAGATAGAAAAAGCACGAGAGGAACTTGCCAATTTATAGGAAATTCACTCATTTCATGGTTTTCCAAAAAGCAAGCAAGTGTTGCTTTGTCCACTACTGAGGATGAGTACATGGCACTTAGCCTTTGTTGCACACAGTTGTTGTGGATAAAACAACAACTTTCGGACTTTGGAATTACCGTAAATAAAATTCCTATATATTGTGATAGTATGAGTGCCATAAATTTGTCTAAGAACCCCGTGTTACATTCTAAGGCTAAGCATATAGAAGTACGCTATCACTTTCTTCGTGATCACATAAACAATGGTGATATTGTCATAGATCACGTACGCACAGAAGCACAAGTAGCGGATATCTTTACAAAAGCCTTAAATCAAGCCACGTATGAATCTCTTCGTTCTAAATTAGGCATGATTCCCGTTGATATGATTTGATTTGACGTGATTTGATTTTCTTTCCTTATTGACATGAATCTTTTGATTTACTTTCCAAAATAAAGGGGGAGAGAAAATCATGATTTAAGGGGGAGAGAGAGAGACTAATTGATACTAATTGCACAAATCAAGGGGGAGCCGGATTTGAAATTTGAAATTCAAATTTCAAATTTGTGCATGCTTCAAGGGGGAGCGATAGCATTTAAATCATGTGCATAAGTTATTTTGAAAATCATCAAAAGAGGGAGATTGTAGAGAAAAGGGGGTTTGAGTGATTTCAAAATAAGTGACTTAAATGCATGATATATATACAAACGTGTACATGTATGCATGATACTTTGCTATTACTTGCCTTGTTTAGCTTATATATAATGTTGCCGGACTAACGAGCCATGAAGCGTTAAAGCTTACATCATATGGCAAACATTTGTTGTGTTTATACTATTTTCAGGTGCCACCATTAATGAACTAAACTAGTTCATTAAGTGAAGTACTTAGTTTATTAAACTAAGTAGTTCATTAAAGGAAGCCACATTTGGAAAAGGCACAAAGGCAACAAAGCTAAGGAAGGAAAGTTTTCTCCTCCTCCCCTCTTTAATGTGACACGCCATATACACATATATTACATATATATTTCAGATTTGTTTTGAAAAAGGCACATACACATGTATTTCAACGTACTACCGACACGTTATATATTTTACGTACGTACGTTAACGTCCCACCACTATACTTAACTCATATTTATGTGTATATTCAGGTCTTATATCATATGATATAAGTCATGGTGATGACAAATTAAATACGACACGTTAAAAGGTTCTAAACCGAAAATTGTCGTATCAGGCGAATACCGAAACTTCGCCAACGTGTCACGTACTTGCCATAACTAGATGGCCAGCCCCTATACCTCAAAAATCATTATTATTTTCGTGGGTTACATGTAATATTCAGCCAAAAATACTTTCCATGTTGGCACACACAAATTACTCCACATTAAGGCCAAAATGTGAAGATTCCAAGTTTAATTTTGTCACATGTTAATGGTACCACTTTAGACCAGCCAAGTGCTGAGATTTAAAGTATATATTATATATATTATGTATAACATAATATATATAACATGTGCAAAAGTTGGAATATAAATTAGAGAAAAATCGGGTAATCGATAAATATCGAAAATTCGGTTTCCTACGCACACAACACATGGAACGTTTTTGGTACATCATGTGACACATATCTAGACACTTTTTACATATGTTATACATCTTAAAGTGTTCTAGAAAATTAAATTAAGGGCTGATTGGAATATAACATGTGTGTATTATTAAATGTGCATTATTTTACAAAGTTAGCAAAAATAAATTTCAGCACATGCACATACATATCCAACGCCACCTATAGCTGAGATGGAGCTTATTTGGATCCTTGTTGTATATTGATTGGTCAAGGATCAATCATGCAATGTTGGTGAATTAAAGAGAGAAGCTACAAATGGTAAGAATTCAAAATTTGTCTCTCGTATAACACATGCTGAAAATTTCAGCATGCTACACAAGGCTGGCCGATTTTTTGACATAAATGTGATATAATTTTTCATCTTTTATTGTGTGATTGATTGGAAGAAAAAATGGAAATGATTTGAATATTATTTAAATTAATAAAGTGTGATATTCTACATATCACACATGCTGAAATTTTTTCAGCATGTGTGAGACATAGAGTGGCCGAATTTGTGAGCTAAATAGTGTCCATGTTCATTTCTCATGTGATAGGAATAATTACCATCAATTGGTGATTCATTTTATAAAGAAAAATCAAAGTAAATTTGGCATTATTTTGAATGAAATGGAATGATGCACATGCTGAAAATTCAGCATGGCATGGCCGAATTTTTGGCTCAATTTTGTGAGAAAATTGTCTTGCAACATTTATGTGATAGTCTTATGATTTATGGAAATTATTTTGTGATGATTTTGGCACATGTTTAAGTGTAATTCTCAGATTTTTCCAAGTCACCAATGAGGACAACATTCATCCAATAAGAAGGTGCCAAGTAAGCGAAGCCCAAATGATCATCCAATAAGAAGATGCCAAGTAAGCAAGACCTTGTCACAATGATGTCTTACATCCTCCCAAGGACTTAGAAGATAATTTTCAAGAGGGGGAGGCACCTACAAGGGGACGGCTACATGGCATAAAAAGGAAAGAAGAGAGCAAACAAAACAAGCACAAGCATTGCAAATCAAAAGTGATCGAAAAACGCCTAAAGCTTCTTCTTCTACAATCTTCTTCTTTCTTTCTTCTTGTAAGCCTATTGTATTCATATCTTTCAATCTTGAATAGGCTTGATATAGACCACCACATATTCCATATCTTTGTAAAAGATTGATCAAGGTGTGATCAATCTTCATTCTTGCGAGGTGGTGGTGTTCGTGCAAATTGTATTCACCGTACAAGGTTTGTAAAGGGTTGGAGTTAGGTGTAACTCTATCAACCCTGTGGTAAGGTGTGTTGTGTGTGTGATTAGTGTGAACCAAGGAAGGTGTTCCTTGAAGACTGGAGTAGGTTGTTTATAACCGAACCAGTATAAAAATCTTGGTGCAATTAACTTTCAGCATTTACTTTTCAGTTACTGCACAGTTTACGCTTTTTGTTCGCATTCGCAAAAATAGTAAACGATTTTAAAAAATTACAAACATTTTCAGAAATATACTCACACGTTCTAGAGTTAATTTGGCACAAGTTTCAACCCTTTTGGATAAGTATAAGTCGATCAAACATCAAAAGTTCTGAGACTAGTGCAGTGTGATTTTCAGACTTGCAAAGATTGAGACTTTGATTGTAGTTGACCTACTTCCCAAAAGAATGTTACAAAACTGTTTCAACCCAATTAAATATAGTATATAAGGAGTTAGTGGTCAAATTGTCAGAGCATTTGGACATACACACAAATAGGAATAAATTTTTCAAAACCGTCTACCGTTTCTTGCAGATTCGAGCAATCTGATTACCAAAGGTTTTTGAAGGGGTTAAAGGTTGAATTTTAATTTGACATTTTTAGGGGACCCTCATAACATCTGAGGCTAAGTTCTCTCAAAATTTCAGAATTTTTGGAGACCTCTAACCTGGTTTTAAAAGCGTTTTAAAACTGGTCCTGAAAACAGAATCTGTTTTCAAAAGTTGAATTGGTTAGGTTCAAACAAATTTTAAAAACCACACTTTCCGCACCATCTATTCAACCCCCTCTTCTAGTGGTGCCTTGCAGATCCTACAATACTCTTGGAGTGTTGAGACGCTTTACAATGGGAAAGTAGAAAAACAGTAATCCACATATGAGACATTTGAGGCAAGAGATGTTGAAGCCAAAGGAACTCCCTAGCGCAGTGTTGCAGTCCATCCCCGTTGCGAAAATCAGCCTCATGAGTGTTAAAAGCCAGTAGTAGTGTAGACTCCGTCCATGCACCATGAAAACAAGAGAGTGTGTTAAACATATAGAGGAGACATAAGATAAGGCAGCCGACCCAGTGAATGTAACGCATACCGAATCTGCCTGTACTTGTCGAAGTACATGCAGAGAAATGAAATGAGAGCCAATCCATGTGGAAGACGTGTGAAGCAGCAGCGTAAAAAGGGCGAAGATGTGAGACCGCCCATGTACAAATGAAACATAAATGTGTGTCAAGCCGGAGTAGTAAGTGTAGTAAATTTAGACGAATACCACAAAGTGAGGAGATGTGAAGCTCACCGAGGCTGCCTGTACTTGTCAGAGCACATGCAGCGAATGCTAGTGTATGCCAATCTTTGTGGAAGACTTGACACTCGCCAGATGAAATTAGAAACCGCAAGCCAGTTTGAGATGTGGTCCATGCACAGGAGAAAATAAACATTGCGTCAGTAATGAGCAGACGATATGAGAGGCCATGAAGGAGCGAGGTAAACATACCGAGTCTACCTGTACTCGCACGAGCACAGACAGAGGATACTGTAGTGTGCCAATCCATGTGGAAGACCAGGGGCTCAATGAGTACGCAAGGTTGCTGATGTGAGGTCCAAAGTGACTGAAGCGTGTACCATAGGTGGCAGACTGTTGTTAGTGAAGGAGCATGTGCCCGGTGATGTCATTTTGTAATGGGCAAGGTAGTGAGCCGCCATGTTGGCCTCGCGGTATATATGCATGATTTCTAAATGATGATTGATAATCAACGTTTGTAAGAGCCTGAGATGATAATTTCCAAAGATAGGCTGCGGCTGACGTAGGCGCAGTAGAATTTGCGCGCAGTCGGTCTCTATGACAAGTGTTCGATATAATGGAAGAAAGTAGAGTAATCCAAATAGCGTAGCCTGAATTTCGGCCAGCAACGGTGTGCATGGTGGTAATCGAAATGACAAGGCGCGTACACATGCTCCGGCATGATCGCGCAAGATAACGTTGCCTGCAGCATATTGTCGTCCAACTGTTGCATCCACATTAAGTTTGAGCCTTCCTGATGGAGGAGTGTGCCACCTTACCACTTTAAGATGGGGAGGTCGAACATATAGAATCCATGAAAGAGAGGCAGATGGCCCTGCTGCGAGTTTTGATCCATGTAATGTGTGAATCCACATGTCAATGTCGAAGTGGACAGTGGCCCGAAGTGCCGATAGAGAAAAAGATGCAGTGTCCCCATACCCTAAACTAGCATAACAGCTCCAGATGTTATGCACTAGGATACCCGGAACAACAATTTTTAAAACCCCAAGTAAAGAAGAATAGGAGGAGCGATACCACCAGGATAAGATGTATTGGCGCAGATTCAGAGTAGTGATGGAGACTCCGTGCAATTCCGCCGCAAAGAAAGTCCATAATAAACTAATTGGATGACAATATAGGAATACATGATCAACCGTTGCCGAGTGTTGTTTACAAAACATGCATTGCGTTGGGCGAGCGGCAGAATAGCGGCCAATATAATCTTCAAATGGCAGAGCAGAGTGAAATAAACGCCAGAGTAATATTTTTATGGTTGGTGCATGTTGCTTGAACCAAATAAACTTAGCAGAAAGGAGCGTTGGCTTGGAGGTCCGACAAACATCATAGGCCGATTTTAGAGTGAATTCGCCCAAGGGTGTTGGCTTCCATGTGAGATGGGAACATGTGCCTGTCGTTTGCGTAATACAAGTGTCATGAATGCGACAGATGAGTTTCCAAACCGGAGAATCCGTCAGTCTTGGCCGAAAATCCCCTCTCCGTCCGTATTTGACATGCATATACCGATTCCATAAAGTATCATGCTTCTGATATAACCACCAAATTCTGCAGTGGTATGCTTGTTGCAGTATGTTAAGATCTCGAAGTCCCAAGTCTCCTTCCTCAATGGGCAAAGTGAGTTTTGACCATGCCACCCAATGATGGCTTTTGCCCCAATAAAAAGTGGCCATCTTTCTGTGTATCATTTTAATGACAGACTTTGGCAATCCTCCTGCTGCAATGATATGAAGAGGGAGCGCAGAAAGTACTGAGCACTGCAATACTAAACGACCCGCTGATGAGAGGAGACGGGAATGCCAACCATTTAATCGATCATCAATATGATGTAGCAGAGTAGAACAAAATCGGGAGCGGTTGATCCCTCTGTGGAGATAGGAACCAAGATATCGAAACGGTAGAGAAGAGAGTCGCATGCCCAATATTTCTTGTAAGGTCCGAACCCGACGGGACGTAATGTATGCCGAAGGGATGAGACTACTTTTTTGAAAGTTGACTTTTTGACCAGAAGCAGTTTCATACTCAGTTAAGAACGTGTGAAAGCATCATATATTGCGCTGTGTTCCCTGCAGAAAAATAAGTAGGTCATCCGCATACGCTAAGTGGGTTATTGCAAAAGGAATGCGGCCTAGACGAAATGGCAGGCAGCAACCAATGCATTTAACCCTCTGCTAAAACCTTCTGATGACAAAATGAATAGCAATGGAGATAGATGGTCGCCCTGTTTGACACCTCTGTATGAACGGAATTTAGGCGATGACTCTCCATTTATCAAAACTGATAACGTAGTAGCCCGTAGATGATTGATGATAATCCGAGTAAAAAATCTGAAAAACCAAACTGCCGCAGAAGACACTCTAGATAATCCCAGCTGACCCGATCAAATGCTTTCATCATATCCAATTTCAGACATAAATGAGAGCCACCGCTATCTAGCATATGTACCATTTCTCTGGCCAGTAAAACTTGAGTTGAAACATCATGTCCCGGAAGGAATCCTGTTTGCTCTGGAGAGATTAACTTCGGAAGAAGCGTCCCCAAACGTGTGGCAATGATGCGGGTACAAACTTTGCTCAAAAAGTTTGTAAGACAGATAGGTCGAAAATCACTGAATGTCTGAGGAGATTGTGCCTTGGGTATCAGAGTAATTAATGCACTAGCCATGACCGTCGGCTGTGGGATACCAAGAAAAAACTCCTGCACTGCTTTAACAACATCAGAATGTATCATAGTCCAGCATGATCGATAGAACGTACCATGAAACCCATCCGGACCTGCAGCGCTTTGAGGGTCCAAGTGCCACACTGCCTCTTTAACTTCAGACTCAATAGGAAGCTGTGACAACATGAGATTGTCGGATTCTGTTACCAGTCTTGGAATGTGCGAAAGTATCAGAGAATGATTATGCGTTGGTTCCTAAGCAAATAAATCAGTATAAAAAGAGACTGCGGCGGACATGATGTCAGTCGGATTCGTCCCCATCTGGCCCTCGGCGTTGCGAATTTTTTGAATTTGCAGATGCGTTCGCTTCCCTTTAACAATGGAATGAAAGTACTGTATATTTGCATCGCCTTCCTTGAGCCATTTTATCTGGGCTTTTTGTTTCCAGAATTGTAATTCATAAGTAGATGCTCGTAGATATTCTGCCTTGGATCTATGATACTCTTCTCTTGTGTCCGCTGTCGGATGCGAATCCCAGACTGCCTCTTCATGATTAAGTTGAGCCTCTACATGCTTCAGATTACTGAAAATGTTGCCAAAGATGTCCTTATTCCACCGTTGAATATCTCTTTTGAATGAAAACTATTTTTTATAGAAACCATGCATACCACCAGTAGTGGGATATGATAACCATGCCTGCTGCATATAAGAATGAAAATCTGAGTGATGTAGCCAGGCGTCGAAAAAACAAAAGAGCGCCTACCAGATGAGACACTTTGTCGACACAAGAATAATAATGGCATGTGGTCCGAGGTAACCCTCGGCAAGTGTGATAACTGTATATCCTCAAACACATCCTGAAATGCAGAATTTATAAAAATCCAGTCCAATCTACGACGTATCTGACCAAGCCCTCTGCCGTCTGCCCAAGTAAATCTGGAGCCTTGATACGGTGGCGTCATTAGAGAGCACGTTTCGATACAATCATTAAAGTCTTGTAATGCTGCTAGAGACAGAGTTGAGCGACCGCTATGATCCTCGATAGGTCTAAAAGTATTAAAATCACCGCCCACCATCCAGGGTAACTGACATGATTCCGCAAAGTCACATAATGAGTGCCAGAGTGGATGACGCTGGAGGGGTGTGTGTTTCGCATACACAACAGATAAAACGAAGGTCCATTGCAGTGAGAGTGACTGCAATGTAAAATGTACCATTTGATCCTGATCCTGAGTAGCAAGCAAACGAAACTCAGTATCACGCCAGAAAAACCAAATACGTTCCGATTGTGAAGAATAAGACTGTGAAAAACCAAGCTGTAAAGCAAATCCATGTATACGAGAAGGTGCATGTTTGGGTTCGAGCGAAGCAAGTAAATGTAAACGGTGCTCATGAATCAATTGTTTTAATCTAGGTAACGAGGCACGCATGCCTCGGATGTTCCATATGATTGCATTCATTGAGTAAGAGTGGAGGTACTTCCTTGTATGATGTGCGACGCGCTGCGGGTTAAGATTGTGGATGGCGGAAGAGGAGGTAAATCTTTGCGTGTCCTTCGCTTACGGCGTGGGACCAGTGGTATGAATTCCGTCTCAGCAGCATGTTCTTCTAACCGCGATATTAATATTTCCTCATCCGGCGATGGTGGTATTAGTTGCATTCGACGTGCTACATCCGCAGGGACATTAGGTATATCATCAACATGATCATCAATCGGCAAATCTGTATCTGATGAGTGACCTGTTTCGACTGGATTGACTTCTGTTGGCATATGATTGTCCGCAGCATCACAGAATTCCTCAACAAACTGGTCAGTCGTAGCATGGGTTGCTGTTGTATCCGAAGGAGGGATCACTACGATATCCGGTTTGTCATCTTGAGCAGAATGTTCAACAGATACATCTGTGTTTGGCAGACAAGGGGCTGGCATTTTCTTTTTCACGGGTGTCCAGCGCTGCTTTGTTGAGTGTGGCGGCGGCGAGGGAGGCAGCGGTGGGGGGCCGCGTTGCTGTTGTCCTTAGGAGGGCATGCATTTGTTGCATGACCAAGTCGGCGGCATGAAGTGCAAAATAACGGTAGGTCTTCATGGACTATCGATTGTAAGATCAACCTACCCTTAGCCTGTAAATATATTTTTTGTGGTAAGTCCTGAGAAACGTCAACCTCAACACATACACGAGCCACTGAAGGTCTTAGGCCATCCGCAGTCGCAACATCCAGTTTCAACAGCGTACCAATCGGCCGTACAACTTCAAATAGGGCTGCACGGTGGTGTAGATGAATCGGCAAGGACGATAGTGCAATCCAAACCGGGACAATTGGGACATCAGCAGAAGGATCAAAATCAACCGTCCACTTGGTAATTCTCATGTGACACCCATAGATATGCCAAGAACGACGATAAAAGCACCTCAAATAATTCGCTTCATTGCGGAAATTTAGAAGTATATGAGATTGATCAATCAGTGTAATGTGCAAATCTTCATGAAAGCCAATTTTCTCAAAAACCTGACGTATAATTTTCAGAGGTGGCCGACCATACCAAAAAGTTCCAACCAAAGAATACCTGTAAGGCCCAGCGAGTGCATCGATCTCAGCATCGAGAAAAGAGATCATGGGGATTCCTTTATACCAGGAAACCGCTTTCAGCGTGATGGAAATATTGCTGGAGGCGCTTGTTCCGGTAACAACCGCAGCGAATGTAGGTGCGGTGGTCAGGATGAATGCAATGTGGATTGAAAAAATCTGAACTTTGGATGGAAATGTATGTAATCAGGGATGGAGAGGGTGATGTGATGAGCCGTTGGGTAGAAAAGTCGGAGGAAGGTGGTACCGGCAAAGGCGGCGTCTAGCGCCGCCGGGGTGCTTCTTCGCTAGAGCGGAACGCCATTAACTTTTTGCACATATTATATATATTATGTTACACATAATATACATAAAATTAAACTTTAATATTCAGCTCATAGCTGATCTTAAAGTGGCGCCTAAAACATGTGACAAAATTGAAATTGGAATCTCCACAATTTGGCCTTAATGTGGGGTGATTTGTGTGTGTCAACATGGAATGATTTTATGGATGTTCATATTATGAAAGCCACGAAATTTATGGCTATTTTTGAAGTGTAGGAGCTGGCCATCTATTTATGGCAAGTACGTGACACGTTGACGAAGTTTCGGTATTCGCCCGATACGACAATTTTTGGTGTAGAACCTTTTAACGTGTCGTATTAAATTTGTCATCACCATGACTTATATCATATGATATAAGACCTGAATATACTCATAAATATGAGTTAAGTATAGTGGTGTGACATTAATGTACGTACGTACAATATATAGCGTGTCGGTAGTACGTTGGAATCAATGTGTATGTGCCTTTTTCAAAAAATCTGAATATATATATATATGTGTATTACAAACGTGTGGCATGGGGGGAGTGGAAAACTTTCCTTTCTTCAACTTGTTGCCTTTGTGCCTTTTCCAAATATGACTTCCTTTAATGAACTACTTAGTTTAATCAACTAAATACTTCACTTAATGAACTAGTTTAGTTCATTAATGGTGGCACCTGAAAATAGTTCAAACACAACAAATGTTTGCCATTTGATGTAAGCTTTAAAGCTTCATGGCTCGTTAGTCCGACAACATTATATATGAACTATATAGGGCAAGTTTTATGCAAGAACGTGTCATGGTATAAAATATGTTATGCATTTCTTTAATACACGTTATTTAAATCATGCGTTTTGAAATCACTCAAACCCTTTTTTCTCAACACAATACTATTATGTATATTTTTTTATGAAAAGAGCGATTTTATTAGCATAAGGCCTCACTTATGGCGGAGGAAAACCTTATTACATCGAGTGGCAGTATGACGCACAAAGAAAGAGATGGTTATCAACATCCAAGTCATATATGATATGCCACATTAAAACCTTGCCAAGTAAAACCACCCTTGTGGATAAAATTTTGGCGAAGGAAAAAGCGTACATATTTATATACTTGGACTCAAAATTGAAGTTGCTAGACCAAAAGTGACTAGGATTAATGATGAAGTTCTCTTGGCTCACCCCAAAAGGTTAGCCGGCGGTTAAGGGGTCTCCCCCCAGTTCATTTAATCCTTGATTGCTTTATTCCTTTTTGTATTTACGTTGTTGCTTTAGTAAGCAATTAAGGTGTGTAGTTAGCTTTTCTGGCAAAAAAGGGTCTCCTAATGACTTCTACCCGGTGGCTAAAAGGAAAAAAAGAGTACTTTTCCTCTTTTTACTTTTTAAATCTCATTTAGTAGAACACTAAATGCTAGAATATCTCTCCATGCTTTCTTTCACCAATACTACACAAGGGTTTGTTGCTTGTAGCAAAAAGTGTTATTGTATGTGCCCTAAGCCATGATTTGGATATTTATGTTATGCATTTATTATTAATAAAAGAGGTTTTATTATCATTATTGTTGGTTAGTATGTTACACAATTTTGATACATGTCCCTGATTCATTATTTTTATAGAGATAAAATAATTTATAATCAGTATGAGTATTGATTTGATAATCATGAGATGATTATATGTATGGTGATACGAATCAATCTCATAGATACTTGTTAGAGAACAGTGTATTGGATAGACCCATCATGAGATTACTACATGGATTAGTTTCATAAGTAAATCTCGTGATAGTCATGTTTTAATCCTTTGACTTGAGATTGTCATAGTTTCCAACATAAGGACTATTATATTTTGACATGATCAAACGTTATTCGTAATTGGATAATAATAAAGGTCATGATTGAATGTGATAGAAATTATGTAGAGGATATTGAACAATCAAGATAGAATTTGTCCCTCTCTTTTGAGAGAGATATCTTTGGGCCCCTCGATTAGTGAGACTGTGAAATGCATGGCCGTGCTCAAATGAATTGATAGTGTGATCAATATGATTTGTTTTATCAGTCTACTTAGAGATCGAGTAATCATATGTTTGAACAATATAAGTATGACGCTGACCATGACTTATGTTCAAACTAGATATCGTGTGACAAAGGGATTAATGCATGTGCTATTATTAGGCTAATTGGATTGTACTCGTATTAATTGGGTAGTCGTAATGCCTTGCTAGAGGCTAATTACGACTTGTTGGTTTAATAGAGATTTAATCAACTACCAATTAATATGGGCCTATCTGGTCACACACAAGAATGCGTATGGCTGAGATTAATAATATTAATAATATTAATATGGGATATTAATTATTATTATTATTATCGCTTTTAATATTAATAATATTAATATTAGATATTAATTATTATTATTATGATTTTCGTTTTTTTGTGATTATATATATGCATCATCGGATAATAATGAGAGAATCCGTATCTGATGTGGATTTTGAATATACTGATAGAATCCATATTTGATATGGATTTTGATTGGCATCAACTAATCCGATTGGGACTCGGATTTCGCTGTCCATATATGTGTATATATATCTGTGTATCTCGTATAGAGAAGACAGACGAAAACCAACAGAAAACGAAACCCTAGAATCGTTTTTGTAAAAAACCGAGTTCTTCAGCCGCGCCGTTTGAAGAGCTAGCACTCAGGGGCAGAAGCATTCATGTGGATACCGACAGAGGGTGTTCGTGATTTCGCACCTCTTCCATCTGCAGATTTTGAATCTACGGAGGTAATTTTTGATTTCTTTTGTCGAAATAAACGAACAACATAGATCCTTGGTAGGAAATCGGAGACCAAGTTTTGTTTTTCCGCTGCGCGTTTTGCAGTGATCTCGTTTGATTTCCTAACAAAAAGAACTCCACTTTAATATCCCCAATACTCAAGGCCGAAATTTATGAGTAATCTTGGGAGGAAAAGCTATCAACTCACATGCTTCATAATTCATACTTGGTGTAGCATACTCTTTTCCTTTCATATTGAATAAACGTTGGTAAAGCTTAAAATATTCTTCTTCCGGAATATCATTCTACTGCATCACTTAATACTAGCCCCGGATACAGTACTATTTGTGGTGGGGTACAACAACCTTAGTTTCACGAAAAGTGTATTTAATGAATAAAGGTTTGACAAATACACTTTAAGAACGCATATGAGTATAGTATATATATATATATATATATATTAAGATAAGAATATGGGTAAGCTATGATCATTAATAAAATGCAATAGCATTGAACTGATATATGTATAAGTGCACCCACTTATACTTTCAGCCATGAGGCCTTATGGAGCAAATAATGGCTTCAAGACTTTTCATGAACCCTAAAAAGTGAAATTATGGTTAAGCTTTAAATGAGTTCTTAATGATAACTATGCACATGAGAAACCTTTCCCTCCCTTCATGATTCACCCGCCGGCTATGCCCTAGCCAAGAGGCTTCTTCCCACTTCTTTTAATAAGAAGCCTCTTAATACATTCTTAACCTACTTACTACCCAAGAGGTTAACCAAGAGCAAGAGACTTTCCCTCTCTTTTCCTTGAGGTACACGGCTAACTTGAGCCAAGAAGTCCAAGAACCATTTTCAAATTCAAGCCTTGACTAGGTAAGCCACATACTCACATTCTCTAGTGAATTCCATACTTCAAAAGGTGAAGCTCACATAGTATCTTCCTTCCTTGCAAAAACCGTGATCTCCACAGTTCTTAGGTGAAGGCTTCCAAGGCACCAAGTGAGGATAGCTTCTTAGTGGGTTGGATTCCTCTCAACCCCCATTCAAGATTCAAGTTTGTAAGAACATCTAGCCTCCAACTAAGTTGTATTGTGTATTTAAAAAGTTGGCTAACAAATATCCCTACCCCTAAAACCGTGTATGATAGGAAGGGGTGGAAGGAAGCATTTCTTGTTCCAACAAGTTTCAAGCAAGACCTAAGATCCAAGAAGGCAAGTACACTATAAATATTCTTGACTTGTTTGTGAAAGTATTTGCTTGAATGTCTAGCTATTACTAAGATTTGATCTTAGATGGAAAATGTTAAGCTTTAAGCATGAAGATTTCGGATTCCTTAAGAAAAGTGACTTGCATGTATGAGATTTCTCCAAAGATGGATTCTTTGCCCTTTTGAGTATGAATATGATGCATGAATATGGAAAAGCTCTCTCCTTTAATATGTAAGGGGGACGGTTGGATGAAAAGGGTGGGGAGAATGATATTCTTGTGAAAGAATGTGACTTGCGGGGTAAAGGATGCATATAAGTTGTATGTTTGGATGTCATAATACTTAGGTGTAATATGTTCATTATGAAAATAGAATATAAGCCCTTGCATGTGTATGAAATGGGTTGTTTTGGGCGTATGGGGCATAAAAACTAGTTGTGCCATGAATAGACTTTATTATGTACAAAATGTGCAAAATCAAAGTGTACTATGTGTAACCTTCAAAACTGTTTTGAAGTGATTTGTAGGTGACCTTTGGAATGTATTAGAACCTGGAATGTTCATGCTATGAAGCGTATTTGATAATTAGTAAGCCATTTTTGAAGAATAACTAAGTTGGAACACTTGTAGTAAGTAAAGCGACAAAAGGTAAAAATCACTGGAACATGACAGATTCATGTGACGTTTTGTATGACCTGAAAAGGGATCTTAGAAGTATTCAATTAAGCTAATTTTTGGTATGACATTAGCCCTATGCATTTAGTAAAAATGAGAGTTGGAATTAATTAAGAAGATGACGAAGGATGCAGTGGCGGCGGAACGCGATCGCTATGGAGCCCTCTTCTGCTGATCGATCAAGCTTTTTCAAATCTAATTTTCATCGTTTTAGTTTACACCATTGGTTAATGCACCACAGTAATAGGCATATTCGATTTTATTTGGAATTCATATGGTGGATCAATCGTCAAGAATGCAGGCAACCCAGGAAAAACCAAACTTTGCAGAGATTGTTGCTCCAAAGTCCTTGACAAAGCCGGATCAACCGCGTACTATTCAGAGATATAAAGGACTGCCATCAATTACATTTTCTGTGGATGAGGTATCTACCTTCTCTCAGCCATATCTTTTTCCTCTAATCGGTTCCTTTTGGAATGGCCGGCCATCTATGAAACAATTGAATGTCTCGTTTGAACGTATTGGATTCAAAGTTACGCCAAAGATTGGACATTTGGATGCCCAGCACATTTTAATAACGTTTTACAATGATGAGGATTATCAACGATGCTTCTTACGACGTACATGGGTTATGCATGGATACCACATGCGAGTAACGAAGTGGACACTAGATTTTGATCCAAATTGCGACACACCCATTGTTCCAGTTTGGGTATTAATTAAAGGACTGCCTCTATTTTTGCACAATCGGACAGCGTTATGGGATATAGCACACATGATCGGTACACCATTGAGAATGGATACATCTACAATGCAAGGATTAAGACCCTCAGTGGTGCGTCTCTGTATCGAAATTGATATATCTAAGCCAAGGCCATCTAGACTGCACGTTCAAGGAGGCCAATTTGAGTTTTATCCAACAGTCGAGTATGAGGAGGTGCCAGAATTTTGTACAGACTGCAGAATGTTGGGTCATGTAGTATCTAATTGCAAAGGGAAGATAGTTCACAAAGAAGAGCAAGCAGTACGTGTGATACAAACAGGGGAAGGAACAAAGCGCATGGACAAAAAACAGCGCTGGACCCCAAGGAAAAATCCAAAAGTTCCAATTCAAATTCTATCTCGTTCAACAACTCATATTCCAGTTCATGAAGCAATCAATGATCAAAATATCAATAATGAGGCTGTCCCTGACGTTGATGATATTCATGAGGAAAATAACAATGATGCCAATGAATTGCCAGCCATAGTAGATGTAACTGACAAGCAAGATTTATCTAAGCTGGGCATTTCAAAGGAAACACCTACAGATGATGAAGATGATGTAATTGTAGATAATGTCTCAGACACAGAGCCATCAAGTAAGGATAGATACAACCGTTTTGCTGACTTTATGTCAGCTTTGTCTCTTACCGATCAGTATTATGTGAACGTAATAAAGGAACAGGTATATCATACAGTGCATAATGCTTGGTTAGGAGACTTACCCATACATCTTCCGGATGTTGATCCTAATATGCATGCACAATCGCAACAGAATGAGCAAGACAATGATTTTATTACTCATTTACCATCACAACCTGCAATTGTTCATCATCAATGGTGACTCGATCTAATGCTCATGAAGCTTCAAGCTCAATTCCTCATACCACCCAATGAAGTACTTAATTTGGAATGTTGGTGGATTAAAGACCTCTTTACTTCGTCTTAAGCGTTTAGTCCAAAAGCATCATATTCAATTGCTGATTATCATTGAGCCAAAACAAACAGCGGATAAAATTATACGACATCAGATGAAGTTAGCTTTTACAAACTCCCTTGCAACATGTGTTTACAAAATTTGGGTATTTTTGCAAAGCTCAAGCCTTAAATTAGAGAACGTTTTACATGGTGAACAAATTAGTTTGTTACAATTCTGCACTGGCCACACAGGTCAGCATATCTCTATAAGCCCGGTATATGGTCGGCATACAGTGACAGACCGAAGACGATTGTGGTTACAGATGCATCAATTTACACATCATGCGCATTCTTTATGGTTGATTGGTGGTGATTTCAACACATGTATGACAGTACAGGAACATCATGGTAATTCAATGCCACACTTATCTTCTCTGGAAGAATTTGTAGACTGCGTCAATCAGTGCTCCTTAGTGGACTTACCTTATGGAGGCAATCCATACACATGGGTAGGGGGTCGTGGATTGGGTATAGTTAAGCACCGTTCGGATCGAATATTATGCTCTCAAACTTTATATAATCAGTTTTCAACGTTAAGAGTCAAGCATTTATCCAGGATAACTTCAGATCATGCGCCATTACTGCTCAATCTTACTATCCAATCAGATACATCGCCACGATCTTTTCGATTCCTAAATGTTTGGACAGAGCATGCTGAATTTTTAAAATTTGTTGCTGGCCAATGGTCTACTTATCTAACAGTTGGAGGAATGAGAGGCATGTACAACAAATTGCAGAGTCTAAAGAAAGATCTTCAAAATTGGAACAAACAAGTATTTGGGAATATCTTTGATAAATTAGCTTCAGCGGAAAGAGAAGCAAGCATACAGGAAGCCAAATATGATTTAAATCCCACAATGGAGAACATGGCACAATATCAGAAGCTGAAAGCTGAATATCTGAAGGTATCAAAATATGAGCAGATGTTTTAGGAACAAAAAGCACGTTGTAAATGGATAATGCAAGGGGATGCAAACACTGCATATTATCATAACTTGGTTAAAGACCGACATTGTAGGCAAAGTATAACACAAATCAAAACAACTCCTGGAGAGATTTGTCAGAGGAAAGAAGACATTCATAATGAAGCTATCTCATTTTTCACTCACCTTTTTAAGGCAGAAGAGGTACAGCATCCCCATGAATTGTTGCAATATATCCCAACTTTGGTTAATCATGACATGAACGCCGCTCTCTCACAATTGCCTACTTTAGAGGAATTAAAAAAAGCAGTGTGGTCACTTGATCCGAATAGTGCAACCCTGATGGATATAATGGATTCTTTTTTAGACATTGTTGGGAGATCATATGTCAAGATGTTTACAAAGCAATTCAAGAGTATTTTCTTGGCATCCGTATTCCAAAGGCTATGGGAAGCACACTAATCATACTCATACCAAAAACTCAGTCACCAAACACATTTGCAGATTTCCGTCCAATTTCGGTATCAAATTTTATGGCAAAAATTGGAACACGCATATTGACAACTAGGCTTTCTCTCATATTACCAGAATTAATGTCCGAGGAGCAGGCGGGATTCATGAAAGGACGGGATATCACGGAGCATGTTCTCATTGCGCAGGATCTGACACATATGATTGATAAGAAAATAAGAGGTCACAACACTATGATTAAGCTGGATATGATGAAAGCGTTTGACAGAGTGGATTGGAAATTTCTTCGGGCTCTACTACAGCGAATGGGATTCTCGGTACAATTTCTAAATCTCATCTTTAATCACCTTGAGAGCACAACACTATCCATTGTAATCAACGGTGCACCATGCGGTTTTTTCAAGCCAACAAGAGGAGTTAAGCAGGGTGATCCCCTTTCCCCAATACTATTTATACTGGTTTCAGAAGCTTTCTCTCGAGGCCTCAATTCATTAATAGCAAATGGTGCTCTCAAGCCATACGCAGTGGGTAGAGTCCGCCCAGTAATTACTCATCTCGCTTTCGCAGATGACTTGTTGGTATTTCTCAATGGATCACCTGCTAATCTGAAGCGGTTTAAAAAATTTTTTGATTTATATCAGGCAGTATCTGGACAAAGAGTGAATCTAAGAAAAAGTCGTTTCATAACATCTTCCCATGCCCAACCAAGTCAAATTCGAACTATGGAGGCCCAGCTTCAAATAAATTCTGCCTCGCTGCCAATGAAGTACTTGGGAGTGTTAATACTCAGAGGTAATCTTAGGCCAATTCATTGTACAGACTTACTTGCTAATATTGACAGAAGAATATTGGGATGGCAGAATAGATTTCTATCTCCTGCAGGAAGATTAACACTGGTAAAGTCTATCTTGAGTTCTATACCAACTCATATTGTGGAAGCGCATAAGTTACCGAAGAGTATTATACGAGCAATCAGACAAAAAATATGTAATTTCCTTTGGGCTAGCCAAGGCAACATACCAAGATATCATTGGGTTGGCTGGAAAACTCTGTTTAAGCCAAAGGACGAAGGTGGCTTAGGACTTCACAGATTGGATGATTTATACAAGGCATATTCAAGCCGGTTGTGGTGGTCGTATCATAACAACAGTAGTTTATGGACAACCTTTATTTCTTCTAAGTATGGCAATCGACACCATTACACTCCACGCATCACAGATACAGTTACATGGAAACGAATTTGTGCAGTCTATGAATTTTGCTCCACACATGCAACAGGAAACATACATCCAAAAGTGTGGACGTTGGAAACACATGGTCAGTTCACAATAAAGTCGGCGTATGAAATGCTAAGGAGCTCTGGCCCAAAGTATCTATCACACAGGTTCATTTGGCATCGGTTCCAACAACCAAACAACCAAATCATATTATGGAAACTCTATCACCATGCTCTGCCTATTGAAGATAATTTGAGCAAATTCAGCACATCATATCCCACATGCTGTCCGTTTTGTCACAACTCGTCTGCAACACAATTACATTTTTTTTACAATGCAGCCATATACAACAGATATGGACATACTATGCATCAATGGTTGATGGTCCTCAGCCAGGAAATCTACAACTCTTTCAATATCTTATGTTATGGTGGACGTCTACAAGTGAGAGGTCATTTCGTGGAGTGTTGCGACTCATTTTGCCAGGAATCGTTATATGGCACATATGGAAGGCATATTCAGCAATGACATTTGGGGAGGAAAAATACACTCCTACCCAACTAAAAGAACTAATCCGACGCCATACATATACATGGAGTTGTGCTCAGCATGGGAAAAATTTGTCAGCAATGATTCGGACTTAATAACATCTGGATTGACACCTAAGATGCGTCTCCACCGGCCAAAAATTGTTAGATGGCACACGCCACCTTCAGGAAGATTAAAACTTAATGTGGATGCAGCGCATGGTTCCATTACAGCATCAGAAGGGGCGGTTTTGAGGGACACAAATGGCAATTTAAAGGAGGCTATTGTATTTCACCTTCCATTGTCTTCGCCCTTTCAAGCAGAGCTTGAAGCAGCACTTATGGGGCTTTTGTACTTTCTTCAGAGATACAGGCATTTGGATATGGAGCTAGATTCACAAGGAGTCGTTGAACATATTCGCTCTGTGCATTGTCCTCCTCTTCTTCGTAGCTTACTAACCCATGGTGATGTTAAAGTTTCACATATTCCCCGGCAGGCAAATGTGGTGGCGCACTTGTTGGCTCAATATGGACAATTACATCAGAGATATCATCATTTCATCACACTATCTTCATTACCACCTATGGTTAAAGGAGCACTACTTACAGATGTTTCAACTCCACATCTACGGTTTTAACATGGAGGCCGCACAAGTACAAGTTTCAATTGCCTGCCTGTGTCAACCAAGGACATAGGCAGTATGGGTAATATCTATTCTTTGGATTCATATACTCCTATTTTATCATCATCTAACATATGCCCTGTCCGTATCCCACAATACGGACAGTCTGGGTAGTCTCAATTCATTTCAACCCTCTTTTATCTTCGAGCTTTATATTTCAAATATGATTAGTAATGTGCTTTCTATTCATATGATGCATATCTGTCGGACAATGTACGGCTGCAATGAGTTTTGGAGTATGCTCCACAATTTGGCTGATTGGTGTCTTGCAACTGAGGAGAATTTTACACGTCCGCTGACGGGTCACACTATATTGCTGCTACTATCACTTACTCAAATGAATATTGGGCAATGGCTCTGTTGGGGGTTATTATCAATCACATGAAGAAGATGTCTCCTTTGGGCGATTACGACACAAGATGATGGACGATGCATATATGTTCACAGCTGTCTACAAAATTCGTCAGTAGATACACATGCTTTTTCTAAATTCATGATACCTCCTCATATAAATATGCACGCTTTTTTCTTTGCCAAGGTTTTATCCACAAGGGTGGTTTTACTTGGCAAGGTTTTAATGCGACATATCATATATGACTGGCGGCTACATATAATAACAGCATTATACTACTTTTTTGCGTTTCAAGATGTATTCATGTAATATGGTATTCCTCCGCCATAAGTGAGGCATTTATCAATAAAATTTTCAGTTTAAAAAAATGAGAGTTGGAATTTTGGTAAAAGGAGTTATGCTTTGTCCTTAATGGAATTTTTAGTAAAACTGGTCAAGCTGAAATTACCGGACTGGACAGAATTTAAGTGATGTATTGATTGACCCAGAAATGGACCTTAACAATATGAAAATGGGATGATTTTTGGTAGGACGCTAACCTTATGTGTTTACTAAGTTTGTGACTTGGAATTTTCGAAAAAGGACTTATGGTTTGGTCACAATAATATAGGTAGTAAAACTGGCCACTCCAGAATCAGCATGTACCCGTTTTTAGAAAATTGAGTAAATGACCCCTTAAACGTTATTATATTACTCCGGAAATTTTTTGGCAATTAATTAGGACATATATGAGCATGTCCATGTATATTAATCATCTTGAAATTATTATTTTAAGGGGTAACTACGGAAATTAAGTGAACACTACGAAACTGGAAAACTTGGCCGAATTACGAAACTAGTTGGGAGACTTCATTCTTGCGGTGTAGACCTGTTTGAACAGCTTGGGCTTATAAACATTAATTCTCGGTATGTTTGCATTGTTTTCCAGATTTGGGCCCAAATTAAACAAGACTTATTGGGCTTGAAAGAAAGGTAAAAGAGGGGTGCTGCAATGCTAAATTCAGCAGTACCCTGTTTAGTAATTTAATAGCTTAAGTGTCTTACATGTCTCAAAACGTTATGAAACTTTTATGGCGAGTAGAAAAGACACCCTTATGCCTGTGTATGTCAAGAAATCATGATAATTGGCCTAAAATATGAGATTTCTAGGCGAGCAAACGGAACAATAATTCTGGAAATTTTTTCAGCCTAAAGAATATGACTATACATGTATGTATGCAATGCGTTTTGTCACGAACTGCATAGTGCATGTCATAATTGCATCATCGTCACTTACATGATTCATGAAACTGATTTTATGATAATGAATGATGAAAAAGAATTTTTAAAAGCAAATATTTGGTTTTGAAAAGAACGCTTTCCATTGGTACCATTTATTTCTGGCCAGCTTAACCCATTCCAGATCCGGGCTTAATTGATCTAACGATGACCATACAAGTCCGGAGAGAATAGAACTGAATATGATGATTATGACCGTACAAGCCCGGAAAGAATATACCTGATTATGATGAATATGACTGTACAGGCCTAGAAAGAATAGACCTGATGACTATGATTGATGATGTGACCGTTTTCGGATCTGGAAATAATAGATTCGAAGGAAAGAATATGATTTTATGACTTGATATCTTGGTACACTATTACTTAGGCTAAGATGTTATGACTTGATATCTCCTAAGTTATGATTTTAAATAAGTTATGAGCTTGTTACTTACGAATATTGGATGGAAGGTCAGGTATGTTACTAAACCAAATTTCTGGGGTTTTGTTCTTGTATGTACTTTATATTTAATTCATGATTATTTATGGTTTACTTGCTGGTGACGTTGTCACTCACCCCTTATTTTTCTCCCAGAACCCGCAGGAAATAGGGTCGAATGGATCGAGGACGAGCCTAGGGTTCCTTATCCGTAGAAGAGCGAAAGGAGGATGACTTAAGGGTTTTTGTCGTGATGGTCATGATGGATGAACTTTTTATGAACTTATGTTCGAAACATTGACTTTCGGATTTCCGCATTTTGTGAACATATTGCAAGACTTATGATGGATATTTAGACGCTTTTATTTTAAAAGTTTTTATTCTGCCTCGGTTTCGCTTACTTGTTGATGTGTAAGCATGGAGGTCCACATATTTTTTTAGGGACTAAGACATGTTATGGATTGACGCCTGGTACTCTCCGTAGTGAAGTACGGCGGGCGCACCATATCCGGCTAGGCCAGGGTGCGGGGCGCTATAAATAAAGTGATATTTTCATATATCACACATGCTGAAAATTTCAGCATGTGTGTAATGTACTTGGCCAAATCCTTGGCCCTCTTGGTGACTAATCTTTATTCCAAATTTAGTAGAAATGTTGTGTACTAAATGATGATTGATTTGTTCTTTACTTTCAAGGAATAAATCAAATACAAACTTGGCAACTATTTGAATAAAGTGTGAATGTTACATATGCTGAAATTTCAACATGTGGAGAGATGCACATGACCAAATTTTTGATGGAAAATTGGAGTTATTTGTCTTGCTAATTATGTGGGATGATTATGTAACTTATGGAAATAATTTTATGGCTAATTGGCACATGCTTTTTAAGGTTTAGTTTTAGATTTATCTAATCATCAAATGATAACAACTTCCATCCAATCAATGAGTGCCAAGTAAGCAAGAGTTTAATGATCATCCAATGAGGAGTTGCCAAGTAAGCAAGGAAATATCACCATGATGCAATATACTCTTCCAAGGACTTAAAAGATAATTTTCAAGAGGAAGAACAAGCTATAGGGGGTGGCCAACTTGGATAAAAAAGAAAGAAGAGAGCAAACAAAAGAAAAGAACAAGTCTTGCAAATTCAAAGTGCTAAAACGTGTTTCATCTCTTCTTCTACACTCTCTTTCCTTCTTCTCTCTAAAAGCCTATTGTATTCATATTCATACATCTTGAATACGCTTCTTACATACCACCCTATACTCTTTATCATTGTAAAAGATTGATCAAGGTGTGATCAATCTTGCACTTGCAAGGTGGTGCTGTTCGTGATCATTGTATTCATATACAAGGTTTGTAAAGGGTTGGAGTTGGTGTGTAACTCCATCAACCCTGTGGTAAGGTGTTATTTGTGTTTTGTGATTAGTGCTAACCGAGGAAGGTGTCCTCGAAGACTGGAGTAGCTTGTTTTAACCAAACCAGTATAGAATTCCTGGTGTCATTTACTTTCAGCACTTACTTTCAGTTTTAGCACTGTGCATCGTTTTTCATCACGCTACTAAAAATAGTAAACGAATTTCAAAAATCACAAAACTTTCCAGAATCATATCCACACGTCTTAAGGTTAATTTGGCATAAGTTTCAACCCTATCCAAATGTCTAAAGTTCTGAGACTAGTGCAGTCTGATTTTCACGCTTGCAACGGTTGAGACTTTGATCTTGTTTGACTATCTTCCCAAAAGAATTTTCCAAAACTGTTTCAACCCAATTAAATACAACTAATAAGGGGTTGGTCATTCAATTTTCAGAGCATTTGGAGTCACGGATAAATAGGAATTAATTTTTCAAAACAGACTACCGTTTCTGGCAGATTTGCACAATCTGACCATCAACAATTTTTAAAGGGGTTAGAAGTTGAATTTTAATCTGAAATTTTTAGGAGATACACAAAACATCTGATATCAAGATCCCTCCAAATTTCAGAAGTTTTGAAGACCTACAACCTAGTTTTCAAAATGTTTCAAAACTGGTCCTAAAAACAAAAACTGTTTTCAGAAGTTGGGTTTTGGTTTAAAAAAATTTTAAAAATCACATTTTCCGCACCCACTATTCAACCCCCCCCCCTTCTAGTGGTGCCTCATATAAAATTTCATCGACTAGGATGTTGTGATTGGATTAAGGCCCTAATTTCAAGTCTAAGTCATCCTAGTGTAAGGTCAACTCTCCTCTAGATCATGACTTAGGTCTAAGGTCAAACTTAGATTTCTAAAATCATAACTTAATTCTATATTTTGCCCGAATCTAGAGCCTTGGCTCTGATACCACCTGTGGCGCCCCACACTGGCCTGCCCGCATACGGTGCACCTGCCGTACTTCATTACGGAGAGTACCAAGCGTCAATCCACATCATATCGTAGTCCATAACGAATTGTATGGACTTTTTCTGCTTGCACGTCAACAGGTAAGCGAAAATTGAGGCAGAATAAAAACTTTTAATAAAAAACAGGCCGGATATACATCACAACGTTCACAACAATGTCCACAAAATATAAAGAGAAATCTGAATTTAAAGTTCCGTCATAAGTCCATCAAACATAACCATCATAACAAAGTCCTTAAGTTGTCCTTCTCTCATACGTCTATGGATAGGGAACCCTAGGCTCGTCATCGATCCACTCTACCTCGTTTCCTGCGGGCTCTGGGAGGAAAAATAAGGGGTGAGTGATAAAGTCACCAGCAAGTATACCATAAACAATCATGAATTAACTGGAAAGTATAAACAAGAACCAAATCCCAAAAAGTTTGGATTCACAACATGCCTGAATTTATCCATCACACGTATGGAAATAAGATCATAACTTATGAGACAAGAAATCACATTAAGATCACAACTTAGGAGATATTAAATCATAACATCATAGCCTAAGTAATAGTACATCAATCCTTCGACTAGCCATGAAATGCAGCATGTATGAATATGCTCATATGATGCATCATGATAGAAATGAGGGTAAGTTCTTTCATTCTTTCTTTCAAAAACATCATCATCAATAAAATGAGAGAAGTGGGTATTCAGATCTATTATATCCGGATCTGAGGCGGTGATTCCATTCCCTTCAGATTTATTATGTCTGGATCTGAAAACGGTCATACAATCAATCATCGTCATCAGGTCTATTCTCTCTGGACTTGTACGGTCATAAATCATCATTATCAGGTCTATTCTCTCCGGGCCTGAACGGTCATAAATCATCATAATCAGGTCTATTCTCTCCGGGCCTGAACGGCTATAATCATCATCAGATCAATTAACCCCGGATCTGGAGCGGGTTATGCTGGCCAGGAATCAATGGTACCAATAGGAATCGTTCTTTTCAAAACTGAAATCTTTTATTTAAAAGAGCTTTCCGTAATTTCTTTGACATAAAATCAGTTTCATAACTCGTGTAAATGAGGATGATGCAATGTATGACGTGCAATATTGATGCGATTCAAGGAGCCCTAAACGTACAAACTTCACAAACAAGGGTCTTGAACATACAAACTCCACAAACAAGAAGCTTTTGCACAAATAGAAGATGTAAACTAAAGAGCTTCTTGTCAAACATGTACAAGATGAGCCAAGGAATGTAGATGCCTGCTTTTTTCTATGTTTATTGAGGTTATGATCTTACTACCCTTGAGTTTAATGCATATTATAAGATGTAAAGGTTGGTGGGAAGGCAGGATGGTATTTTCTTGCGTTAGCGTCATAATATCGAGTCTAGTTTTTTTGTTTTGTCTTTGTTTTGGTCTAGGATATTTTATAGAGTCTTGTAATATGTGTTTATAGTGCTAATTATTGTTTTTGAGTTTTTTCTAAGGTGACAAGGCTAAATTAGGAAAGTTACTTGGAGAATCCCTATTTTTCAGGAAGGAAGCCAGACACTGTTCGGTATTTTAGATGCACAGGTCAGAACACATGTTCAAATGAGTTCAAACAACTTGTAGTTGTTAGAAACCTGAATTTGGGACGATTTTCATGTTTTACACTTTTCTTAATTCGGGATACAAGATGGACCGAAATCAGATGGAAGTTCGGAGTTCAGAATTGAAAATACTGAAGTTCACAGAATGGATAGCTAGTCTTGGGATCTCTGTCAAGAAGAGTCCCAATGAGATGATTCAAAAGCCCAAATTCAAGGAAATTTCATGATATACAATTTTGATGAAGAGTGCAAATCCTAATTCGGAGTCTAGAAGTGGGTAGAAGCTAATAACTGACAGGGTATAATTCTAGGACGAGATTTTAGAGATTTGAATTATATAATCTTCCTTGATTAGCTTTGACTCATCTTTTATGTAAATTTGATTAAGATTGATACATAGTAATATGAGGACTTTGATTGATTATTTATCTTTAGGAAAATCAAATTATAGTCTTAAATAGGTAGGCAACGGCTGTACAAAAAAAATACAGTTTTAAGAATTTCAATTTCAGAATTCCAGCATTTTGTGCAGCCGTGTGTTGCCTTCTTTTGGTGTGTTTTTCCTTTGGTTTTCACAAAGTAAAATCAAGGCTAGATCCAATAAAGGTTTGAGCAAACCTAGTTGGTGAATCACAATCCAAGGATACAACACGACGTGTTGGATTGGGAGATTTGAATTGCTCGACGTAGACGTTGTTGAATTCTCTTGTCCAAGAAGGTGGTGTTTTCACCATTGTCCCATACAAGGGTTGATCAAAGGTGTCTTTTGGAGTTGAAAGAAGCAATCGTCATTTCCATACGATCCAAGATCGTATCAAACTGGTATCAGAGCGAAGGTTTCTTCTTTACAACTCGCATATCCTTCTTTCTCTTGTTTTTTCTCTCACTGTTTTCTTCCTCGTGCCCAAGCGTCCGTTCCCCATCTTTGTTTCTTCTTTCCCTCAATTACAATTGTCATCTTAATTTTTTTAAAAAAAAGAAAAAGTTCCTGTCTTTTGGTTCAAATCACCCTACATTCCCCATGCATGTGTATGTGATTCTAACTGTTGCTTGGAACCTTTTTCTTCTTTCTTGATTCACAGTATAACCATCTCGTTTAAATAAAAAAACCTAATTCCTATATCCTCCACCAGCGTTATTGCTTATACCTTGCTGTGTTTTGATTCTTGTTCTTTTCTTTGTGGCTTTAGGCCAGAAGGCCTAGCAAACATTACAAATAAAAAAAAGACAGAGGGATCACGTTTTGTTAATTCTAGACAGTACGGTCCTTGCACAAAAGGTTGATCCTTTTCGCAAATATTTTTTCTCTTAACCTTTCAAGATCATATCCATACACGCTTAACAATAGGGTTCATTGTGATAGGGTTTAAATTCCGCCATATCATATAAATCTAGTCCATTGCTTGAAAGGGCCACCTAGTGTCCCTCGTAGATCTTGTTGCTAACGAAGCTTTTAGTTGATTTTAGACTTGTGTGACTTGATTGCATTGTTGCTTGGTTTGTGTTGCAATTTTCTTGTATCCAAGGCATCATCTTCAAGCCAAACCAAGCCACAAAAGGCTTAATCCCAGAGACAAAAACTATTTAGCCTAATAAAACTAAAGAAAAGAACGAGGTACCAATTGTTTTTTTGCCACGAAGTCTATTTCCACAACATCATCTTTGTGAAACTAAGAATTCCTTTAAGCTTACCCTCAGATTCCACCCTGAGGGCAGCTTTGGTCTAATCATAAGTTGCTTTTTATTTAAACCCTAGCAGGAGGACACCCACGGATACACCAGCAGAATACCAAAAAGAGCCGAAAAAAGTGTACAAAAAAAAGAAGAAAAAGAGAAGTGCAAGAAAAAGCGTACCAAGTTTGTTGATGAATTGTTTGAATACCAAGTCTCATCCAAGACCACAAAACCTTGCCTTTTTAAGCCACAAAATACTACACCATTCATTGTCTTTACACTTGGATACTTGATGATTGTAATCGAATCAACAACTTGTAATTAATTTGCATAAGGCCAAGGCTAACTAAAGATTGCCCAGGGCAACCCTTAGTTTTCTTTGGCTCAGCCTTTGACATAATTTTTGGTCTCATTTTCCTTGATACTTAGAAGGTTAAGTGTGTTAAATTGTCTTGTTCTTGGCTTGATACCTTTGCTTATTAGTTGCTGAAATTTGGGTGACACATTGGAGAAAAAGGTGCAATTGATCATCGGATTGTGCTAGCCACTTGAGAAGCTTGATTTGGTTGTATCTACCTCAAGATTGGCCGAGGAAAGCACAAACTTGAGTGACTACATAAGAGCGAGAGAGGAACATACACCTTGATTTTGATTTTCACTAACGTAACGAAATCTCTTTTTTCTTTGTGTTAGTTTTCCTTGTTTTCTTTATTTCATTTCAGGAGAAAATATGTCGTCAACCAATGCCGTAGCGGAGGAGACGAGGGTTGAAGTGTCTCTTTAAAAGGTGCTGGAGAAATTGCAAGAAATCTCCAACAAGGTGGAAGAATTGGATTGGAGAACCTTGAATCAACAAAGTTCACAAGTTGAAGAGTTGGTTGGCACCATTTTGGGAGTTATGTGTTATGAGCATGACTACAACGAGGCTAAAAACGCATGATTGCCTTTGGAAAATCAAATGGTATTTGGGTAAGAAATTGGTGTTGCAAAGTGCCTAAGTTTCAAAATTATTCACAACATGATAAAGATATTAAAACATATTACAATGAATTTCTAGATGACTTATATTATGCTTACAATGAAGAGATTGAAGAATTAACCATGATTAGATTCATTGTTGGGTTAAATAAAGAGATTGCACATGAAAGAATGCATTGTAGATATGAAACACTTGAAGCTATGTATGAGCATGCAACCAACATTGAAAATAGGATAAAATTTAAGAAGGGCATGGATGATTTTTTTGCTAAAATGCATAAGCGTGGCAAAGCTGAAATTGTTTCTAAAAAGAGCAAAAAGCTGAAATTGTACATAAAGTTGATGCCAACACAAAACCAAAAGTTGATTTGTTCCCACATGACTTGAATGAGGTCAAAGTTAATGCATCTAATGAGCATGAATTGCATGATAATACAACTTAATTGCATGGCGAAATCTTGGTTGAATTGCATGAGAAAACGAGAGAACATGAGGATGATTTACATGTTGAAGTAGCATCGCCTATTTGTCTTGATTTGTGTGAACCACATGCATTGTGTGATCTTGAATTGAAACCTGAACTTGAGATTGTGTCACATGAATTAGATGATGATTTAAATGATGAATCGGATGCAATTAATTTGGATGAATCTGAGTTGATACTTAAGAGTGTTGGATCATTTGTTCTTGAATCTTTTAAAATGTGTGTTGGTCTCCCTAGTCTACACTGTTTTCATGATCCTTTTTATATAAATCATATACACACGGCCTTTAGCATGACCCATTCCCACAGTATGCTTGTTCATAGGATGATTCATGCAATGTTTGCTCATAAGAGATGCCATATCACATTGTCTTGTTTCCCTTTCCAAATCATGGTAACTTTTGACTTTGTGTTCCATGATAAATTGTTGGTCTATGTATTGATTGAGTTTTGCTGTTCCTTGCATGATGGATTTTGGTTGCATCTAACATATTCATGTTTGATTGAGAGAAGCTTGACTGTACACCATAAACACATCAAGAAGAGGTTTGTATTCACGTGGAGTCGTGTTTTAGTGTGTGATAAGTCTTTCTTTCGGAAGCTTCATAAGTGTCTCACTTATGCTTTGTTAATGCATCCTAAGCATGATAAAGTGAAAATACAAAAGAGGTATGACTCTACTCCTTATTTATCTCTTTGCCATCATCTTTTACTTGTTCATGATTCTACATATACATTTATTGAGTTAGAGTTTGAGGTGTATGTCTTTGTGCACCCTAATCATGTTAGGAAGAGCTGTTTACTACTGTCTAGATGTGTCATCATTGGAGTACGTGGTCATCCCAAGCATGTTAGACATAAATTATGTATGATTATTGCACTTGGTTTGCTTGAACTTGTATCTTACATAGTTTATGAGTCATTTGTGGAGTATCCCTCTTATCCATTTGTGTGTTTAGATTCGAGGTCGAATCTTTTTGAGGAGGGAAGGAATGATGCGATTCAAGGAGCCCTAAACGTACAAACTTCAGAAACAAGGGTCTTGAACAAACAAACTCCATAAACAAGAAGCTTTTCCACAGATAGAAGATGTAAACTAAAGAGCTTCTTGTTCAAACATGTACAAGATGAGCCAAGGAATGTAGATGCCTGATTTTTTTCTATGTTTATTGAGGCTATGATCTGATTATCATTGAGTTTAATGCATATTATAAGATGTAAAGATTGGTGGGAAGGCAGGATGGTCATTTATTGCGTCAGCGTCATAATATCGAGTCTAATTTTTTTGTTTTGTCTTTGTTTTGGTCTAGGATATTTTATAGAGTCTTATAATATGTTTTTATTGTGCTAATTATCATTTTTGAGTGTTTTCTAAGGTGACAAGGCTAAATTAGGAAAGTGATTTGAAGAATCCCTATTTTTCAAGAAGGAAACTGGACACTGTTTGTCATTTTAGATGTACAGGTCGGAAGACATGTTCAAATGAGTTCAAACCACTTGGAGGTGTTAGAAATCTTAATTTGGGACGATTTTTATGTTTTACACTTTTCCTAATTCTGGCTACAAGATGGACCGAAATTAGGTGGAAGTTGGGAGTCCAGAATGGAAAGTACTGAAGTTGACTGGATCAATAGCTAGTCTTGGGAAGCCCGTATCTTTGTCAAGAAGAGTCTAAATGAGATGATTCAAAAGTCCAAATTCAAAGGAATTGCATGAGCTACAATTTGGATGAAGAGTGCAAACCCTAATTCGAAGTCTAGAAGCGGGTAGAAGCTAATAACCGACAGGGTGTAATTCTAGGACGAGATTTTAGGGATTTGAATTATATAATCTTCCTTGATTAGCTTTGACTTATCTTTTATGTAAATTCAATTAAGATTGATACGTAGTAATCTGAGGACTTTGATTGATTATTTATCTTTAGGAAAATCAAATTATAGTCTTAAATATGTAGGCAACGGCTGTACACAGAAAAATACAGTTTTCAGAATTTCAATTTCAGAATTCCAGCATTTTGTGCAGCCGTGTGTTGCCTTCTTTTGGTGTGTTTTTCCTTTGGTTTTAACAAAGTAAAATAAATGCTACATCCGATCAAGGTTTGAGCAAACCTAGTTGGTGAATCACAATCCAAGGATACGGAACGACGTGTTGGATTGGGAGATTTGAATTGCTCGACGTAGACGTTGTTGACTTCTCTTGTCCAAGAAGGTGGTGTTGGCGCCATTGTCTCACGCAAGAGTTGATCAAAGGTGTCTTTTGGAGTTGAAAGAAGCGATCATCAATTCCATACGATCCAAGATCGTATCAAATATGCAATTCATGACTAAATGCATCACCTGATACACATATGGCCTTGTTCTCTAAGCTGGAAAATTTTCCAGAATTTACGTTCTGTTCATGCGGCCTCAAACATCACAATTCAGGACTACTTTCATAATCTCATGCCATACATATGCATAATGGAGTCTTATCTACATGCCATAAAAATTTCGTAACGTTTCGAAGTAGATAAAACCCTCAAATCATTAGGTCACTGAAAAGAGTACTGCTTAACCCAGCAGGGCAGAACCCACTTTTTACCTTAATTTCACGGCCATAAAATCTTATTTATTTTGGGCCAACACCTGGAAATTATAGTAAACACACCAAGAAATAATATTCATATGCCCAACATCACATAAAGTCCAAATCCGCAAGACTAAGGTCTCCCCACTCATGCCACACTTCTGTCCTGTTTTGCAGTTTTTGTAACACAACTTCAATTCGATGGTTAGCCCTCAAAACACTGGTTCCAAGATGATTTATTTACATGGACATGTTCCTCTATGATATAAGTGATTACCAAAAGAATTCCAAAGCAATTCAATAGGTTTAGAGGGGTCATTTAACTATTTTCCCAAAACTGGTCGCATGCAGATTCTGGACTGACCAGTTGTCACTAAACATTTTATTGCGGATAAACCACAAGTCTTTTTACCAAAATTCCAACTCATAGATTTAATAAACATACAAGGCTAGAATCCTACCAAAACTCAGTTCATTTGCACGTTCCTAAGGTCCATTTTCAGGTCACACAACACACCACTTAAAGCTGTCCAGCTCCAGTAGTTTTTTTCCTTTTTGCCACTTTTCTAGTCAAGTGTTTACCAACTAACCTTATTCCTCTAAGATGACTTAATAGACACTAAATACACCTTTAACATAAACATTCCAGGTTTCATAGAATTCATTAAGCTACATATGAACCACCTCAATAACAGTTTTGAAATTTACACATAGCACACATCATTCTTGCACACTTTGCACTTAATAAAGTCTACCTTTGGCATAACTAATTCATGTATCACATAATCTCCATAGACAGCCCATTTCTTACACATGGAAGAACTCATATTTCGTGTTAAAGTGAGCACAATACACCCATGTAGTAAATCATTCAAACATACAACTTTTATACATCTTTTGCCTCACAAGATATGTTTTTCACAAGAATCAATGTTCATTCCTACTACCCCCTTCTAGCCCTCCCCCTTCCACGGTGAGAAAGATGAATCTTACTATGTTTACCTTAGACATGCAACACATACATCTTTAATGTAGGCAAACAACTCATCTTTGGAAGAGTTTCACACATGCAAGTCACTTTCCTTAAGGAACAACTAAGTTCTCATGCTTTAAACTTAGTATCTTCAACTAAGATTCGTATCTTAAAAATGGCTAGTCATTCAAGCATACACTTCACAAATAAGTCAAGATTAACTAGAGTATACTTGCCTCTTTAAGCCAGGAATCCTCCTCTACCTTGAACCTTGGATGAAATGGATTGAAGTTTCCTCTACTACTCCATATAGCATACGGTTTTGAGGGAGCAAAAAGGAAGAACATTAGCTATCATTTTAAATAAAGAATAGAGCTAGATTGAGGATAGATTAGATTACCAAAATGAGGCTTGAATAGAGTTTGATAGGGATTCAAACCACCAAGAATCTAGCACCACTTAGGAAGGTGAAGAATCCTCACCTAGTGACCATGGGGGTGTCACGGTTTTAGCAAGGAAAAAGAATATCAATGTGAGCTTGAAGATGAGAGTAGCCTTGACAATCCTATCTCTAACCAACCGTAGGGAGTGATGATGGTGATGAAATAGTTTAAGTGTTCAAGGGTCTTCAATGTCTTGCTTGGCAACTCTTGAAAGCGTTCAAGATTGGATGTAGAGGAGAGGCTTCTTGCTAATTTGAAGAAGACTCCATGATAGAAAAAGAGGGGAGGGGCGGCGCATGTGTCAAAAAAAGAGGAGACAAGGAATGCATGAAAAGTAGATAGCATCTTGGGTCTTGCATTTAACTACCTTTTGGTCCCCCATGCCTTGCCTTTTCCTCTTATTTTATTGTAAGCTCAATAAATAATTAGAATTGAAAATTAAGGAGACTTCTAGAGACTCCTCTCATGTTGGCCGAATTCTATGGGTGTTGGGGAGGGTATTTTGTTATTACACACATTTCATAACACATGCTTATATAATTATACCCTTATTTATAATATTTAATTTCTTTTTTAGGCTTTTAGGCTTGCCTTTAACAAAGACCATTAAGACTAGTATTTTCATAAAAGAAAGAATATTCTAAAGTCCTTTAAGGTCCTTGTGGGCGAAATTCCAAGGTCTTGGAGGAGCAAATTGGTCATTTCACACGCTTCATAATACATACTTGGAGTATTATACTATTTATAGTGTTTACTTAAGGAAGAATAATTAAAGAAGTGATAATAGAACTTAATAAAATGTGCTTGGAAGAACTAATGTTTTATTACGCCACTTCATACGGGTTTCAAGTACAGTACGATTTTCGTGGGGTACAACAAAAATTCTTCGAAAAATCTTGGAACAACATCATAAGACTATTAACTACATGTGTAAGCCTTTTTAGAATTACTTTAAGAGGTGAATAAAGTGGTTAGTTGGCTTTAGGAAGTGAGATTGTTCTAGAGTCTCCAAGACTCCATGTAGGCCGGATTTTTCTAAAAAGTTGGGAGGGTAGAATTGTCATTTCACTTGCTTCATGAGACATACTTAAATAATTATACCATTTCTCATAATATTTACTTTAAGGAAATTTAATTGAATAAGAAATAATAAAACTTAATTAAATGCACTTGGAAGGACTGCTATCTTATTAAATCACTTCATAAGAGTCAGAGATACAGAGTGATTTCCGTTGGGTACAAAAATCCTTCCGCTACATCGATTCATGTCTTATGCTTACATGCACATGAACATATCGACGCCTTGTACTTCTCTGAGTAGAGTACAATGGGTGCACCGCTTCGAGACCCTAGTCTGGGGCAGGGTGCTACAGATGTCGTAGGGGGTTATGAAGGAAGTGGGTGAAAAGACATAATTTGTGATATGGATAGATGCAAAGAACAAAAGATATAAAGTGTCAAAGGAAGACCTTGGGCTCTGATACCAAATTGATGTGAATCCTCATGCAAGCTTGGATCTTTTCCTTCAAACTTACTTTCAAGGGTTGGCCCAAAAGAGTAACCTCTCCTTGCTTCCTTCAATGTCACGTCGGCTGAGCAACATCTCCACAACTGGACTAACGATGATCTTGACAAACGATTCGTCCTCCAAGACATTCTTCCCTTTGGCCTTGGAAAATACCACCTTAAATTTAGCTCAAACTTTAAAGATCCTAACCTTGATTTTATAAAAAACTAAGAAACAACTCAAAGACACAAGTCTTAAGAGAAAACTAAATCTTATTAAAGAGAAGAAGTGTTGTTGGAATGTGTTACAAAAATTGGCTTGAGGGACCTTTATATAGGCAAACAAATCTAATAACTAAATAGAAAAGTCCTAACTCACAAGACCAACTAAATACAAGTCAAACTATATGGAAACTCCTAAGTTACAACTTCACATGTTGTGTAATTTAAAAAAAATTAAATAATCATTTCCGAACTTCCTAATGCCTAAGGTGACAGGCCATAATATACTTGTAACCTTGGAATTTGACAAAAACTTGAGTTCCTAAAATGTAGGGATGATTCCCTAAAATGTTGGAACCTTGAGAGCCTTTTAGTCTCTTTTTGAGCCTTGATCCGTTATTGCGTTGCAAAGACTTGTACGTATTGGACTTTGATGTCTTCATCAATGTATTAGAACTCTTCAAGACCTTGACTTTGAGGCCAACATTGATACCATTCCAAGTTGAAATAAGATGTTATGATCGGTTGAAGTTTTCTCCAATCAGCATCAACTTCCTTGCCTACACTTCTTCAAGTACATGTCTTCTCCCATTAAGCTCCCTTCAAAATAAAGACACCACCAAGCATCATTCTCATCAAGGATAATAAAACGAAAGGCATGCTAGTGAAATACCTAAAAATTATTGTAATGGCAAAAATGTCCCTAAACTATAAAACACACAAACAAAGACGGAAAAACCACAAAACATCACTATTCATGGAATTACTATCCATCCCTTCCCACCAACCCTTAAATCTTGTTTAAGACATGTACAACATAGAATAATCATGCATGAAACTATAAAACTATGGGGCGCTCACGTGGGGGCTAATCAGCATTAACACTTGTTTGGTTATCGATTAGTGAACATGATCGTTGAACATTGTTATTTGATTGTTATAATGTTATGATCGTAAATCTTATTTGCAAATGGAAACATGATATTTTATATATATCGTTTTTATTTTGCAACACTTGTTTTCCGTGTATGGTATCATGGTAAGTACAGTGTGGCTACTTACTGGGAAATGTATGTCGCTCATACTATACTCCATTGTTGTTTTGCAGAGAGACATGAATATTTGATAGAATACCCCGAGGATGATCAACAATGGAGATATTGAGGTCCAGGATATTTGGATGAGACTTTCGAGGATTTAGTTGAGGCAGTTATTTTGTGACTTGAGGTTTATGTAGATTTGGGGATTTGGTATTTATTATCTACGTTTGATATTTGTATCGAATTAGATTTGCCTATACATTTATAATAATGATGATGATTATTTCGAGGTTTTTATTTTATGACTTTCGCTTACATCGGTTTGTGTCACTTTGCTGACGTGTAATTGAATTGCATCGATACCTTGTATTTTCCTTAAAGAAATACAATGGGTAAGTTGTTTCGAATACTACGGCTCAGGACGGGTAGCTACAAGTGGTATCATAGCATGACTCTAGATCCACGGTAGAAACGTAGATTTAGGCCGTGATCGCAGAATTATGTGACGATTTGAACATAAGTGATGATCTCAAACATAAGTCACGATCCTAGACGTAAGTGATGATTTGAACATAATTACTAATCTTAATCATAAGAGATGATTGTATTCTAAGTATTGAGCTTAGAAATAAGTAATGATTTTAGATTAAGAGATGATCGGATGAGGGATACATTAACATATACCTAGTGTGTGCCCTACGATTTTACTTACTTACCTTACTTAAGTTTTGATCATAACCTTTTGTACATTCCGTTAGCCGTGATCGTAGTAACCATAAGTGAATAATATATAACTAACTTATATCAATTGCAATATTAACGAGGATGCTCTATGGCAGGCACTGGTTGATGCATAAATTTAGATGGGACCGGCAGCTACTAGAGCTACTCCCCAAAGCAGCAACATAGGACCCATGACATTATGGCAAACTAAAGAGGTTCCAAGCCTCAATCTGAGTTGGAATCGTAATTCCTAAGAAATAATTTATTGTAAAATGATAATTATTAAAAAAAGGATTTATTAGTGTTATTGCTCAAAGGAGTTTGTAGTTTATGATTAAGATGTCGAATTTAGGCTTACTAAAATAGGTCGACGATATTAGTCTTATAAGAAATATTGATTGATAGCAATAATTGATCATTACTATAGTGAGTATGGCAGAGTGATAAAATATTACAAATCCTTGGTTAAGTGTTGATTCTAAGGAACATCGAGTTACTTGGCTTGAGTCTAGTAGGGTTGAATTGAAATATGGTAGGCATGAACAAGTAGTGGTTGCTTTTCATGTGAGATTTAACTAGGTTAAAATTAGTGGTTGAAATAACCAAGTAAAGAAGTACGATGGGTCCGTGTGGTGCGCAGAAGCATGGTGAATTAGAATATCCTTAAGTCGATTATTATTTAGTGTGCCATGATGGGATTAGGAAATTTAAGGTAAAGATTTTACCATAATAGATGGAAGGTAGACTTATAAGAAACGGTAGATAGGCCGGTTTTCATTTGACAATATGGATGACTTAAAAAAATTACACAAAGTATTAGACTATAATTTTTCAAGTAGTTAAATATTTTCATATAAGCACATATACCAAGATATATTCGATATTTTAAAGGAACTTCAAAAATTTTGCTTCTAAGTATTTCAACTAGTTTCATTTTTCTATTTACTTGACAAGGCTATATTTTCTTCCGTATTTATATATCAACATAATGGGATTTCAACTACTCCTGAAAATTCTGAAAAAATAGTTATACTTTAAAATTTTGATGTTTTCGAAGAACAATTTGTTTATTTCTTATATAATATCTCAAATATTTGCATAAACTACCCTTAATATTATTTGTCGATTATTGATATTGCAAGTATTTCATCCATTGAGTTTTTTTTGAGTTATTTATTCTTTTTGCAGTAAACTCACTTAATTTTGCGAAGCAAAAAAGCAGCTTTCAAAATATACATTTGTTTTGGAAAAGTAAAAGAAAGGTACCGTATTCAAATCATTTTACAAAACTTCACATATGTCGAGTTTCAATTGTTTTAAAGTGGGTTTTCTGAAATACTTTTGTAGCGCCCCACACCGGACCTCGTCCGAATGCGGTGCACCCGCCGTACTTCACTACAAAGAGTACAAAGCCTCATTCATAACATGTAAAAATCCATAACTATGTCATGGACTATCATGTTAACATTTAACAGAGTAGCAAAATTTAGGAAGAATTAAAACTTCGAAATAATCATGCTTGCCGAGAGTATTAGGTCCGGAACATCGGTCCAACAAAATGAAGTAAAACTGAAACCCCAAAAGTTCCAAATATAGTCCATAGTACAAACATCATGTCAGCACAAAAGTCCTTAAGCGTCGTCTTCCTTTGCTTCTTGGTTATGGATATGGCACTCTCGGTTCATCATCGATCCACTCAATATTGGCATTCTCGGGCTCTGGGGGAAAAATAAAGGTATGAGTGAAAAATCACCCAGCAAGCACACAATAGACCGTCATGAAATAAATAAAGAATCATAACATGAATGCAAAACCCCAAGATTAATTCATACCTGGCCTTTAATCCTTGATCCGCTGAGGATATGACCTAATCATAGCTCAAGTAGTACTATTCTGGCTTTATCATATCACTTCCTAAATTAACCGTTCTAACATGCAAAGTGCACATGAAATATGCAAGATGCAATGCATGATGTCATGTCGTAGCAAAATCATCCTTTGGTCCTATAAAGCAAGCAGAAAAGAAAACAGAGTGTCAGATCAATTAACCTCGGATCTGAGCGGGTCCAGAACATATCGTCAGACCAATTAACCCTGGGTCTGGAACGGGTCCAGAACGTGTCATCAGGCCGATTAACCCCGGGCCTGGGTCGGGTCCAGAATATATCATCGGACCAATTAACCCTGGGACAGAACGGGTCAAGAACATATCATGTAACCAGACCTATTAACCCCGGGTCTGGCTCGGGTTATAAGCATACTTAGCCGTCAAGGAAAATCAAAGAGCATTTCTTTGAAAATCATGGGACCATAAATGACTTACTTGCATGAAGAAAACTTGCTCACTTGAAAAGAACTTGCTTGCGTAAGTAAAATTAGAAAGATCTGATTCGTAATGCATATGGTCATGCATGGTACATGGGATGAAATTCAATGAGAGTCATGGCATGAATCATCTTAAAAATCCTTAGGACATGACATAGGTACAATCCCATAGGCTGAAAATATCTTTCCAGTAGATCGCACTCATTTTCCTTGACTCATAATGCAATCAAGACAACTTATTCCTTGAACCCTTTTTATACGACATCCACATTAGAGTCCTAGCTATCAACCATAAAAATTTCGTAACAATCCAATAAACATAAGGGGTTCAAATTCGGGTCCCAACATAACCTGGCACAGCCAAACTTTCTGCTGTGTAGTACCTGTTCCATTCCGTTTTCATGACCCTTAATTCATCAATTATTCACATATGCCACCTAGAAAATAAAGTTAGAATTTTCTTAAGCCCAAACACCTTCACCACGCCTAAACCATTAAGGATAAGCCCAAATATTATGACCCAACATTCTGTCCAGAATTTCCAGAAACTTTCATCCGACTTCCCTTTCAGTTGTTAGCCCCTCAAATGGATACTTTCAGGCAATTTCTTTACATAGACATCTGACCCAATGTTTTAAGTGACTTCCATAAAAATTTCAAGGCAATCCAAGACATTTAAGATGGCTAAAAAATTATTTTCCCAGAACATATACGCCCAGAATTCTGTTTTGCACAAGTTCATTTTAAGGTTCCTTTAAGATTATAGCACTAGTCTTTTTATCATTCTACCACCGCGCACACTTAATATACATAATGGCCTACCAGCACACCAAATTTGAATTTATTTGCACAATCACAAGGTTCATTTCAAGGCCAATCATTGTGACACTGAAAACAACTCTGTTTCTGGAATTTGTTCTTAAACCACTGCTTGTCTCTAGCCACACACACTATTTACCCCTTCCTCCATGAATCCTTCGTGTTAACCTCAATATCACATAGCCAAAAACCTTTATTCCCAGATTATAAGGTTATTATTTAGACACACACGGTGATGAAACCAAGCAACCTCAACAATACCAACGCCATGACTAATTTCACTTTTAACTTCTATACCACAACTTGGAACACATATATTTCACTTAGTACTTGATATCCAAATTTTCCAGCCATAAATCCTTATGAGAATAAGTCCTAAGCATGCTCTTAAATGAGGAAAAATAAACACCATCCATTTCCTATTTGACCTTGTTAAGGCCGAACTAGCACACACCAACATACTTATCCAAAACTCATGATTCAACACTATTCTCAACATAGTTCATCAAGGGTGATTAGACCAAAATTCTTATTGTGGCGCCCTGCATCCCGGCCTGGCCGAAACCGGTGCACCCACCGTACTTCAATAAGGAGAGTACCAGGCATCGATCCATAACTTTGTAGGATCTGCAAGGCACCACTAGAAGGGAGGGGGGGTTGAATAGATTGTGCGGAAAGTGTGCTTTTTAAAATTTCTTTAAACTTGAACAATTCAAGTTCTGAAAACAGATTCTGTTTTCAGGACCAGTTTTAAAACGTTTTTAAACTAGGTTAGAGGTCTCCAAAAATTATGAAATTTTGAGAGAACTTAGCCTCAGATGTTATGAGGGTCCCCTAAAAATTTCAAATTAAAATTCAACCTCTAACCCCTTGAAAAATCGTTGGTGGTCAGATTGCGCAAATCTGCAAGAAACGGTAGACTGATTTGAAAAATTAATTCCTATTTGTACACAACTGCAAATGCTCTGAAAATTTAAATAATAACCCCTTATAAGTTGTATTTAAATGGTTTGAAACAGTTTTGAAAAATTCTTTTGGGAAGTTAGTCAAATACGATCAAAGTCTCAACCTTTGCAAGTCTGAAAATCAGACTGCACTAGTCTCAGAACTTTGGATGTTTGAATGACTTATACTTGTCCAAAAGGGTTTAAACTTGCGCCAAATGAACCCTAGAACGTGTGGTTATATTTTCTGAAAGTTTCGTGATTTTTGAAATTTGTTTACTATTTTTACGAACGTGATTAAAAACAGTAAACAGTGCTGAAACAGAAAATCAGTGCTGAAAGTAAATGACACCAAGAATTTTATACTGGTTCGGTTATCAACAACCTACTCCAGTCTTCAAGGAACACCTTCCTTGGTTCACACTAATTACACAACTCAAAACACCTTACCACAGGGTTGATGGAGTTACACTTAACTCCAACCCTTTACAAACCTTGTATTGTAAGTACAATTCGCACGAACACCACCACCTTGCTAGAATGAAGATTGATCACACCTTGATCAATCTTTTACAAAGATGTATAATGAATGGTGGTTTATCTTAAGCCTATTCAAGATTGAAGAATATGAATACAATAGGCTTTCAAGAAGAAGAAAGAAAGAAAGAGTAGAAAGAAGAAGTAGAAACATTTTTGATCTTTGAAACTTGTAAGCCCTTGTCTTCTATTTTGTTTGCTCTTCTTTTCTCCCTTTTAATCACATTGTGGCCGCCCCCTTGTCCTCTTTTCTCTCTTGAAAATTATCTTCTAAGTCCTTGGAAAAGTGAAAGACATCATTGTCACATGGTCTTGCTTACTTGTCACCTTCTCATTAGATGATCATTAATCCTTTGCTTACTTGGCACTTCATGATAGGTTGGATGTTGTCATCATTTGATGACATGGAAAATCTGAATATATCACTCAAAACATGTGCCAAAATCATCATAAAATAATTTCCATAACATCCAAGATTATTACATAAATTAAGCAAGATAATTTTCTCACAAAAATGTTAAGAAAATCGGCCACACTTAGTCTTGCACATGCTGAAATTTCAGCATGTGTAACATCCACCTCTTATTCAAAATCTTGCCTTTTTTGTATTGATTTAATCCAAGAATTCAATCATCATTTAGTGCAAGACATCTTTATCAAATTTTGGAATAAAAATTAAACATTAACAAGGCCACCAAAAACGCCTAGGTACATTATACACATGCTGAAATTTTCAGCATGTGTGATATTCAAGAATATCACTTTCTTTATTTCATGAAATATTTAAAACACTTCCAAATTGTCTTCTAATTAATCATATGTTTCAAGACACAAAATATAGGCTCATTAAGTGCACAAAAATCGCCCATAATGCTACACACATGCTGAATTTTCAGCATGTGTCATATATGTGACATAGTTTGAATTGTTACCTTCTATATCTCCTTCCTTTATGTCATCAACATTGCATGCTTTATTCTTGACCAATTAAGAAGCCAACAAGGCTCCACATATGCTCCATTTTAGCTGTAGTATGCGTGTATAATGTATATACATGTGCTGAAAATTATTTTTGCTAACTTTGTAAAATAATGTACATTTAATAATACACACATGTTATATTCCAATCAGCCCTTAATTTAATTTTCTAGAACACTTTAAGATGTATATCATATGTAAAAAGTGTCTAGATACGTGTCACATGATGTACCAAAAACGTTCCATGTGTTATGTGCGTAGAAAACCGAATTTTCGATATTTATCGATTACCCGATTTTTCTCTAATTTAAATTCCAACTTTTGCACATGTTATATATATTATGTTATACATAATATATATAATATATACTTTAAATCTCAGCACTTGGCTGGTCTAAAGTGGTACCATTAGCATGTGACAAAATTAAACTTGGAATCTTCACATTTTGGCCTTAATGTGGGGTGATTTGTGTGTGCCAACATGGAAAGTATTTTTGGCTGAAAATATCATGTAGGCCACGAAATGTATGATGATTTTTGAAGTATAGGGGCTGGCCATTTATTTATGGCAATTACGTGACACGTTGGCGAAGTTTCGGTATTCGCCCGATACGACAATTTTCGGTTTAGAACCTTTTAACATGTCGTATTTAATTTGTCATCACCATGTTTTATATCATATGATATAAGACCTGAATATACTCATAAATATGAGTTAAGTATAGTGGTGTGACGTTAACGTACGTACGTAAAATATATAACGTGTCGGTAGTACGTTGGAATATATGTGTATGTGCCTTTATTCAAAAAATCTGAAAAGATATGTAATATATATGTATATAGGCATGTATAATTAAGGATGGGAGGAGGAGAAAACTTTCCTTCCTTAGCTTTGTTGCCTTTGTGCCTTTTCCAAATGTGGCTTCCTTTAATGAACTACTTAGTTTAATAAACTAAGTACTTCACTTAATGAACTAGTCTATTTCAATAATGGTGGCACCTGAAAATAGTATAAACACAAAAAATGTTTGCCATATGATGTAAGCTTTAACGCTTCATGGCTCGTTAGTCCGGCAACATTATATATAAGCTAAATAAGGCAAGTACTGAGCAATATCATGCACACGTTTGTTTATATCATGCTCGTTTTATCTTATGCTCGTTTTTGTGCACATTTAAATCATGTATTTGAAAATCACTCAAACCCCTTTTTCTCTACAATCTCCTCCTTTTGATGATTTTCAAAATAACTTATGCACATGATTTAAATCCTATCGCTCCCCCCTTCAATTATGCATAAATTCAAAATTCGAAATTTAAATTTCGAGTCCGCTCCCCCTTGATTTATGCAATCAGTATCTCTCTCCCCCTTAAATCATACTTTCTCTCTCCCTTTATTTTGGAAAGAAAATCAAAAGATGCATGTAAAGATGAAGAAAAAAAATCATGCAGTTCATATATGTGCGTTTGTAAGGGTTATTTATTCAACCCTTTGAAAATGTCCCTTTGGGTACCCAAATTTGGGTGACCTTTCTAGGTCTTCCAAAAGGTGAGAAAGATGATGAAAATGCAACATAGTATCCATTGGGGGCAAAATGCGTTTTGCCTTTGGCCAAGAATCCCATCATGCGTATAGTGTGGTTTTCGTTTTTGATATGTATTTCGGTTTATATGCACGGGGCGTGATCTAGACGCATTTGTATGTTATGAATGTCCCACATGCATCAGTGGCTTTCTATATGACACATGATTACTCTTTGTAGGATATGAAGAATAAGAAGCACGATGAGATGAGATAAGTGGTGTACTAGTCTTCTTCTTATATTTATACGGCACATAATTATACTTCGCATGATATGAAGAAGAAGTATGACGAGATGAGGGGAGAGGGGGTCTTTGCGTCACTTTAGACGCTACGTATGCCGTTGATGTGTCTACTTTCTTAGACAAAACAAATTTGGATGGTTTAGATGATGCTTCGTTTGTCTCCATGTATCCTAATCCGGTTTTGTCACTATCATGCTTTTGTGATAAGATAATACGCTCTAGCATGTTAGATCCTGTATCAAATTGTTTCATCATTTTCCCTAAATCGGTATTCCTTGATTTCAAATTCGAAACCTCGGATTTCATTTCAGTGTTCTCGAATGTCAATGATGAAATTTCAGACCTTAATGAATTTATATTGAAGACGACTCTTCTTTTGAATCGTTTAATTGAGCGATAAGATTTTCATTAGAAGATTCTAACATCTTCTTGTCTTCAATTAATCGCTTCTTTTGTTTTGCAAGAGTTCTAGCAAACTTATGTAATTCAAGATATTCAACATATAAATCATCATAAGATAGTTCAGAATCCGAGTCAGAATCAGAATTTACCTCATTTTCAAATAATGGAGGCATTTGGCTTGACATATCTTTTTCCTCGGTTTCATGGCTAGTGGTTGCCATCTCACTTGAATCGTTGGATCCTTTGAAGTGAGTGTTCATGCGCTCTGATACCACTTGTAGGATCTGCAAGGCACCACTAGAACGGGGGGGGGTTGAATAGATGGTGCGGAAAGTGTGCTTTTTAAAATTTCTTTAAACTTGAACAATTCAAGTTCTGAAAACAGATTCTGTTTTCAGGACCAGTTTTAAAACGTTTTTAAACTAGGTTAGAGGTTTCCCAAAATCATGAAATTTTGAGAGAGCTTAGCCTCAGATGTTATGAGGGTCCCCTAAAAATTTCAAATTAAAATTCAACCTCTAACCCCTTGAAAAATCGTTGGTGGTCAGATTGCGCAAATCTGCCAGAAACGGTAGACTGATTTGAAAACTTAATTCCTATTTGTACACAACTCCAAATGCTCTGAAAATTTAAATAGTAACCCCTTATAAGTTGTATTTAAATGTTTTGAAACAGTTTTAAAAAATTCTTTTGGGAAGTTAGTCAAATACGATCAAAGTCTCAACTTTTGCAAGCCTGAAAATCAGACTGCACTAGTCTCAGAACTTTAGATGTTTGAATGACTTATACTTGTCCAAAAGGGTTGAAACTTGCGCCAAATGAACCCTAGAACGTGTGGTTATATTTTTTGAAAGTTTCCTGATTTTGAAATTTGTTTACTATTTTTACGAACGTGATTAAAAACAGTAAACAGTGCTGAAACAGAAAATCAGTGCTGAAAGTAAATGACACCAAGAATTTTATACTGGTTCGGTTATCAACAACCTACTCCAGTCTTCAAGGAACACCTTCCTTGGTTCACACTAATCACACAACTCAAAACACCTTACCATAGGGTTGATGGAGTTACACCTAACTCCAACTCTTTACAAACCTTGTATTGTAAGTACAATTCGCACGAACACCACCACCTTGCTAGAATGAAGATTGATCACACCTTGATCAATCTTTTACAAATATGTATAATGAATGGTGGTTTATCTTAAGCCTATTCAAGATTGAAGAATATGAATACAATAGGCTTTCAAGAAGAAGAAAGAAAGAAAGAGTAGAAAGAAGTAGTAGAAACGTTTTTGATCTTTGAAACTTGTAA